>CM045771.1:106308799-107013468 GCA_025200525.1 Camellia lanceoleosa | reverse complement strand
AAAATGCAGTACATTGTCTACGAGACTAGACCCTGGTGGACCGGTGGTGATGGTGTTTCTATCTATCACGGTGGTTAAGGTAACGTTAATATGGACTTATTATAGGGAACCCATTTTCTCCATGTTGTTATAGGGAACCCAATTTCTCCAATTTCCATAATGGAGATTTGTAAGGTTTATCATGTATTCTATTTGATAATTTATTTAATTTTTGTATATATAATATTCATATGGAAAAAATAAAAATAAATATAATAAATAATAAAGTATGATTTAAAGATAAAATTATTTTAAAATAAAAAATATGATAAAATCATATAGTTATGCTTATTAAATTAATTAAATTTTTTTTTTTTAATGATTCGCATGCATGAACTTAAAAGAATTAAAAATAAATAATAAATTTATCATAGTGGACCTGTGGTGAACTTTATGGTTCAAATACGACTATCCAGTTTGTATAGTGGACAGAACATAATGTGGACCATATTTATAAAACCTATTTGACTGGAGCTCTATTAGATTATGTGATGAAAATATCAGATTAAATTCGAGAGATCTTCAGAAAGTTGGAGAAAATATGGTTGTAGTTGAGCCGGCCCATTAAACAATCAAAAGTGGGCCTTGAGGATACCCAAAACTATTGTGCCCATGTAAATTTGGGTTGGTGCCCCAGGAGAAGTTACTCACAACTCACTTATTGATTGGTGTGGCCCAAATCATATCGTGTGCTACTTACCTCTTGATTGGAGTAGCCCAACTTGAAGTTTGGGTTGGTGACCTAAAAAAAGTTATTCACTACCATGTACCACTGAGATGCTGATATTGAATAATTTTTATTGATGGCTCACCAGTCGCATCCCAACACAACCCTTCCAAGACCATACCAAAGAAAGAAAATAACACACCATATACGAGTAACGATAAGTGCACAAAATTCATGCACGAAAAAGACTCAGAAAATAAAAAATATATGATACAGATTCAACTCATAAATTATGGAGCTTACATGTAGAATAAATCAAAGCCACACAATAATCCGTACATAAAATCGCTCCACATATATATGAAGTAACCTGAAAAAGAAATTGAGCTCGTCTGTCATCAAAATGGCGCGAGTACTTTGCAAGCACATTTTACCGTGGTTCTCATGAACACTCTGTTTGAAGAGACTAAAAAGCTCAAGCGCACACAACAGTAGCAAAGCATGCGTTGCAGGGTACCAGAGAGCAGCACAATGCCGCCCGCCCTCAACCACCATGGACACCATAGTCACAAGCTTGGCAATGCAACAACAGCTAAAAATGACCCTACATCTCATCATTGTCATACCAAAAGACATTGATGAAACCGAGCACAGATCAGATACACAGCATAAAACTCCACAGTCGTAACACCAATGCAAGTTGTCCAGTTTTTTCAAATTCAAACGCTACGGTTTTTTCCCAATCAGATATGCATGAACATGAACGATGCGTACAAATTCAGTATATTGCTCAGACAACATATAAAAGCAGAAAAAGAATGCAAGAAGGAATTTGGGAATTTTATTAAACTAGTCCAAGGGACAAATGAGATGATGACTCATTGCTACAAGAAAGAATAAAAAACCCTTAGCAAAGGGAAGCAGCAGACTCTGAAATTAAATAAGAGGACAAAATGGGAATTACCCACTTTCCTCACAAGAATTAAATCTGTGAATGTTAAAAATGACAAATTTACATCAAAGTCATTAACCACAAAATCTACTTTCTACTTGCAGGAAGGTTCCCCTGCCAAAGACTTTGGAAAAAAATATTACCCCCGGCCCGAGAACCCCAAGAATCACCGGCATGCACATTTGCCCCAATTCGAGGCCTGCACAAAGAATCATAACCTTTTTTTGGTCATCTAAACTGGGTTAATTTTTTGCCGCTGCTCCCCAAATCAATCTTTTCAGTCTTGCCCTGTTGTTAGAACTCCATTAGAGAGAAAAAAATGCGTTAGCAGAGTCAGGATCTAGATGATGCTCCAGAGGCAGGCTAACCGGATTTTGTGTTGGTCCTAGAGATCTACTCAAGAATTGTTGGGCCTCTGACTTTAAGGCGCTTTGGACCAATCTCTATAGGAAGTGGTTCTCTTATCGTCCTTCCCAAGTCATGGTCGAACCTACCATCTCTGCGGTGTTCTCTGTATTTACTTACCGCTTCCTCATTAGCAGTTTTCTTAAATTTAATTGAGACGGGAACAGTGGTTCCTCTGGCAAACCTGTCTCTCGAAGCACCATCTGAAGTTTCTTTAGAGGCTGTCGAACACTCTGCTGACATCAATTGCCCGCATCTTCCCACAGGTTGGAGTTTCTTTAGTCGCTTAAGCCCCTGCAGAAATAAATACAACTCGGATCACAACAAATGAGGGACTAGTATAGAAGCTAACTAAAATTACTAACTATAATAAAAAATGCAAAACCAATGAATAAATATGCTATAGACATAGAAAATATAGTAGGCAAATATACCTGATGTTCGAAATTTGAAGAGATTGCATCATTCACGTTTCTTTGTTCCGTTTTTACAGATGAACGACGTTTAACCCTGAATATCTCTGAATCAGACTCATCACTGTCCTGAGCTAGAACAGGCCTAACCTCTGACCTTGGAAGATTACCTCGTGTACCCAAACTTGCATCACTAACAGAAGTTTGTGAAGGTTCATACACATTGCGAGTTACGTCTATAGAAAACTTTGTAGATCCGATATCTCCTAAACTGAAGTTAGCATGAAACTGTACCTGTCAAAAATATAAGGAAAACAGATAAGTATACCTCAGTGCAACCCAATAAAGAGGCCATGTGTGGATAAAGGAGCTAAAGCTTACATTGTTGGCCATGGAAATATTTTCAGCTGGTTCTAGAAAAGAACAAAGCGTGGATGCAGCAGAAGAAAGAGAGGCATATGATAATTCAGTCTTGAAATTTTCTGCTCCAATGCTCTGATCTTGAGTTTTGGCAATTTCTGGGATCAAATCAAAATTTATCTCACAATAAGGACTGTATCCATCCTGTTCGGCAGTTGGGAACTCATTTGATAGGAGAAATAAATCACCACCACTTCTACACTGTTGTTGAGCCTCACACAATATATCCTCTTCTTTCTCAAACTTCTTGGCAGCAGCTTCCATATCAAGAATATCTTCCCTCAAACACAAAGTACGATTTCCCCCACAAGGAACGTCAAGTGACGTAATATCTGGATTATGCAATCAATCGATGTATCTCAGTATCAAAACAGAAGGGCAACATTTCAAAAAATTAGACTAAAGCAAGAAAATGAGCCAATATACCATGGCGAAGGCATATGGGATGCAAGCAACAGTTGCAATTAAGGTATGCTACATAACAATCACGTTTGCATAGGCTGCAGAGAATTCCATGGGAAATTAGAGAAACACCAATGCATGCATTTGTTTTCATTAGACACCACTGGGCACGGTGCTGGAACCTCATCAAATTAACAAAAGAAATCTTAATGCTACGGTGACAGATCAACTCCGTGGATGAATAATCTGGATCTTCCAGCTCCAAACTTCTATGAAGCAGCATTGCTTCTTTGCAAAGGAGTTCCTCATGAGGAAGGAGAGGTATCCGGTTAAGAAGTGCATAACGTCGGCTAGCAATTGACCCGAGAGGGAACCAATCACCAATTGCAAAGTTCACTGCTTCACCACAATTAAAACCTGAAAATTTAAGAAAATGAGAGGTAGAAGTGATAAAAAGTCCACACAACAACGCAGAATAATATAAAGACTTCGTGGAATATCGCTTTCATAATCTTCTTGATTAACCCCAGTCTGAAGGACATGTTTATACTAGAGAAGAACATCTTACCATGACTAAATCCTGCATGATATGCTCTAGGGAAAGTTACTATAAATTCCCCAGGCTTTTGCACAGCCTTGTAGACTGGGACGTCATGTTCTAGCAAAATATTTGGAGGAAACAAGGTTGTTTTCCCCAAAAGCACATCAAACGCCCCATCCTCTCCATCAGTCGATAGTATGTCATGAGTATAAACATGCTCCCGGACCACCTTTTCAAAATCTAAAGCTGCATGTCCAGGAATACCATACCAAGTTTTTGCCGCCCCACAATGATGATAGTTGATTCTGCAAGCAGAAAACATACTATATATGAATTTCCCTCACAGCAGAAAAATAAATCTAAAGAGGAATAGCATTTATGTAAGAAAGTACCTATACAAATAATGATCCTCCACATGCCAAGCAAACATACTAAATAGCATCCCAATATATAGCATTGGTTCAGTAACTCCCTGAAAAAAGAGCTCAGGACTGATGAGAAACAGAATGAGCATGTAGATATAAAGCAAAATTCAAATCAAGAAGGGAAAATTATCTCAGTACCGAATTGCAGTTTCGAGAAGACGTAATACAGACTTGGGCAAGCGAGAAAGTTTCTGAAAGCATAATAGAGAACAGTCCATGAGCACATGCTATTAGGCAAGCAAGTCAATCATATCAGAAAATTACAGTGAAATGGTGGCAAGAAGAAATATTATTATAAAGGTGTTGTAGTCCAAAGATAAAACGGGTGCAAAGAAAGGAGAAGATTAAAACAAAAATAGATAAATAAGGGAGTGAAGAACAAAGAGCAGGAGGCTAATTTTTACAGGAAAATAATAAACAATATACAGTGAAAAGAATACAAAAAAAATTGAGGAACTTAAATCTTATGAATTACAATATCATCCATTTTAAATGGGTGTGAATGCATCTAATAGTATGCAATAGAGAAATAATTTTGGAATTTATTACTAAAAGTTGGATGTGAACAAATAAATGCATGTCTCCCTAACAAGTTGGCTTTTCCCCAGTTACTTTAGAGCGGGGTTGGACATCACATTCACCATCAAGACAAAACAATACAAAAGGAGATAGTGGGAAATCAAACAATATAAAAAAATTAATAAAAAAAAACAATATACCCCCTCCCCAAAAAACTACAAATAAATAAATAACAAACAAACAGGTGGGTCTCCTCAATGAAATATCTCAAAAGGCATGGAGATCAATTACCTCAGAAAATTATACATTTGGAAAATTATCACCTCAGATGTGAAGTATCTGAGGTCAACAGGAGACAAAAGATAAGGACAATAAAAAGGACGAGAGAACAAAAGGAGGGGTCATGTTTGATGGGATGATACTAAGCAACATACATCACATCAAAACAAACTAAAATCCACCAAAATACTACAAGGGAAGAGCAACAAGCTAATTAGATCAACCAACTTCTTTGAATCTTAATTCTCAAAATCAGTAATTTTTTCATGTTAAAGTTCAGCAAAAGAACTTCCATCTGAAAAAAATCATAAAAACAACAATAGTAAAAAGATCAACACACCTTGAGATTCCATTTGCTTTTTCCAAGCTGATCATTGGGAGAAGATGAAAAGGCACTACCATCAACATCACAAGCATATTCAACACTGTCTGTCTTTCCACAAGCTATTTCATGCCAAAATTCTTTTTCCATGTACGTGGCAGGAAGACATCCAGCACTGTAGTATCTACGAGCAAAAACTTTGGTCGCCATTTTCTCAAAATCACGAAATGTGTAATTCCTGAAAAATTAAAAATCATACTCAAACCATGAACACATCCAGTGAAAAATGCAAATCTCCAGTTAGTATGAAACTCACCTCCCACTCATGAAAAAGGTGACCTTGTCATCAGTATCCCACTCAGCAAGACGGAGGGGTTGCACTCTAGTTGTAAACTTAAAACCTGCTTTCTCTTTCATCAACACCATACCAGCAGGAACAGATGCATTCAATGGGGAAACAATCTTGCATATACCTGAAAGTCAGAAACATGGATTCAATAAGAAATAAGGGTGATACTCCATTCACGCACGACAAATTAAAAACACTAATGCATAAATAAATTGCTCATCCATGCAAAACAAATCAAAACACTGAAGTGAAAAAATAAAAACCTGACAGTTATATTCATATAAACCCTTGGAAGACGAATCAATTATGTGCATATAAACATCAAAAGGAAAATTACCATATCTTGAAGCTTCTGGTGCTATCTTTTGCAGATAAACCAAAGGATCCTCAAACTCCTCTTTACTTGGACAATAAACAGGACACTCAGGAATTTTTTCAATCCATTCGAGATCATTTAAGTCAAACTTAATAACCTTGCGTTTTGAAAATGCATCATTCCCATTTGAAGCACCACCAGATCGAGAAAATGTATCTGCATTACCATGTAATCTCATGCTGCATGATGCTGAACCTCTTAAAGCATCTCCTCCGCTTCTAGTCATCATGTTAGTGACACACACAGTATTCGTCAAAGTTTCAGGTTTCATACGCTGAAGCCTTTTATGCTTCAGAAATTCTAATTTAGCCTCTCGGGACATACAAACCCTTCCTTCCACCTGGAAAAAGTACAACAAAGAAAACTGATCAGAAAATTATATGTGAAAAAGATATAACAGTAATATGTGGATCAACAAGCTTAATTTGTAACTGCCAGTGCCAAAGAACAAATACACCCAGCATCGATCCAAAGAAAGGGATGAAAGCAACTGCAGCCACACTTCGCCATACTTTTATTTGAAGTAAATAAACTTTATTCAAAGGAAGGCATTAAGGGAATGCCACTCCAGTGGATAGGTATCGCTTGGGTACCGATGCTGTGATTTTTTATTTATTTTTCTTTTTTTGCTAAGAGCAGAAGTATGCTAACAAAACAGCCTTAAGCAGGTGAACCCTGTACACTCATAGCCAAAATCTGGAAGCTATACATCCTAAAGCATGAACAATTCTCTATGCTTTGCACAAAAGACAAAATGGAGAGAAATCCTTTCTCAACCAAAAATATAGAGAAAGGAGTAGAGATCCTTCGAGACTGCACAAAGGTGACTCAAAGTTCTCAAATGATCTATTGCATTCTGCCAAAACTGTCACGAACAAATAAAGCTGTTGTCCACCAATTCTTCCTGCCCAACTTCCTTGGGCAACAAAAACCCCAGCAAGCTAGATCTTTCCTACTGAGTTTTTTATTCCTGCAAGCAAATTCCAACAGGGGAGGGGGGAAGAACTGATGTGCATGTTTGAACCCCGAGTCATTATATTTTAACGATTTCAATCATTTGTAAAGGATTTTATAACACCAAAATAGACAATTTAATTGGCACTGAGTTTTATATTTGTTTCAACTCAGTGTTAGTGTAAATTACTTCATATGTTCACCTTTTCACTACTCCCTTGTAAGATGATGGAATGAATGATTTGATTTCCTTCTTGAAGACCGTGACACTAGGCACATCTTTAGAGACCTAACAGCCTGAACAACCATTTCAGCACCATGACAAACAAATAGCCAATGTATATTACAACCCAGTGACGCTTTGTAACAGCTTTTTCATTCCTAGATTGCCTTGCAACTACCTCACCTTTTTCTTTTCTTTTTTTCTTTTTTTTTTCTTCTTTTTTTTTTAATTTCAAACTTCAATTTTTTAGTTTTCTTTTTCTCTTAATCTACTTTCTTTTTTTTTTTTTCCCAATCAATAAAAGATCAACCGATTGATTTTCTTAGCATATACATCGGGTGTGCACACCTTCTATTGATAAACATAAAGGAACAAATGCAGATATGGTTGTGAATTGTACTCCAACTAATCAGTCCACCATGCCTGTCTGCTGGAGAGAATTGGATGATCGGGCCGAGGGCTGCCCCCTCTTCCCCTCACTCTCCTTTCCCTAATATGAACCTCGAGACACCAAAGCCTTTCTGACCTATGTTACTTATAATGTGGATCGTTCCGGCACAGGGAACATCAAAGCCTTTCTAACCTATGTTACCCAAAACGTGGATCGTTCCAGTACACGGAACGGGAACGTAGTACGCCACATACTCTAAAATGTGGTACGATAAGAGGAGACTTATATATATTACACTTAAGAATTTAAGATACTTGTAAATTAATTTTCTTTTAACTATTAAGTATCCAATAATTTATTTATTTATTTATTTTTCCATGTAGCAAATCATTTCTACGAAAATTATGACCCATTTGTTATTTTTGTCTTGTCAAAACTTAACTCACCTTAGATTTTGTTTCATATATTTGATTTTTTTTTTCCTAAGGTAACAGTTAGGAAAATATATTGGAAAAAACTTTTGGGATCACTTCGGATCACTAAATTTACTGTTTTGGAAAAGAAGTGTGCCATGTTTCGGAATGTGCATACCAATATGTGATTCGCTAGAGTATTAGCGTTTTCTGGTAACATAGTTTCTAACTCTGCCTGGCCATAACAGTAATGAATCCAATGGATTTCATTAGATAAAAGAGTATTAACCAATTTCAAAAACCAAGTGAAGGGCATTGCTGCTAATGCTATACTAGGATGAAAGGAAAAGACTTAACAGGAATATGACCCAGGAACATTCTAACCGAACATAGCATAACAACGTATCAACTAGGAGGCCAACGGGTAGAAAACAAACAATCGTTACAGCCAAAAAAATACAAATTTAGCAACTATCCATAACCAGTATGATGTTTCCATATTAAGGCCTGATGGCATAAAGCAGGCCAATGGATTATTTGTCAAAGCCAGCCAACAATTTTAGTTAGAAAAGCACTTAGAAGAATTAAATAGTTGGTTAGTAGCTGTGAGAAATTAATGGAGCATGCCAATAAAAAACTAAGGCAAAATAAATTGTAGAAGTTGATGATTGAATAAAATCTGGGCTTAATGGCAAAGGTCAAGAAAAGGAATCTATCAAATCCAAAAATCCCCTCTGGGAATTGATTTGAATTGACTAAGCTGTAAAAAATAAATAAAAAGGTAGGACCATAAAAAGCAACCAACAATGTTTCAACGTAAAAATCTCGACCACAATACAGCAAAGTGTGAACAATAAAACGGCTTTAGTAAAACCCAATGCTCTTAAACGGAGGCAAAGAGTCTAAGACTATAAATTCCTAAGGTTGAATTTCTAAAGTAAGACAGATCTTGCTGACAAATGCAATAGTGTTCAAAGCAGAGTGACAAAGGAATAATCCGAGAATCAAAAATCACAAAAAACGAAAAAATCAAGTTCCTGAAATCTTAGGATTCAATTTAATAGTTCCCTCTTTGAACCATTTTTAAACAAAAACTCAAAACTTTAAGGCTCGTTAGTTTTCAAAACTTCAGTTTTTATTTTGACTTTCAAGGCCAAAACAAAGTAAGGTGTCATAAAAAAAATTATTTTTACGTCATTTTCATTTTCGATAAATTCAAAATTTTGAGGTCTCAAAAAAAGAATTCAACACAGTTTGCTTACAAAGGATTGTTTTCAAAAACAAAATTCATAAACCACTTTTGCAAACACTTCCACCAAATGCATTTTCTATATTGTTTTCAATATTAAATTTTCAAAGTAATAAGAACAAATTTCAAAGCAATAAGAACAATGATGAGCATTAATAATCTTACCATTCACAATTTAATCCAGACAATTAATGATAGACTTTCAATTTTCAAAGCCACTTGTCATATTTTGGTTATGCTATGAGAAGGAAAGAAAAAACCATACATATTTATTCTTAACATTATAGCCTTAGAGACAAATTACTAACATGCCATAAAAGTGTTGGTTTAACATACCGGTCCTTTGACCTAATTTGCACAAAGTAACAATCCTTAACCCACAACCACAAGGTTAATAGGTTGATTTCTTTTCTTTTATTTCCTTTCCTTTTTTTCACCTTTCTTTCCTTTTCAAGGGCAAATTGGATTTAGTGCACTTCCTCTCCAGTTTTACCTCCTACAATATAAAGGAAATTTTTGGTATCCCCTACCATTTCCTAACTCCTCTCCTTACTCGCAATTTTCCTACAAATTAAAGAATAATGTCTGCATTATTCCCCTCCATTAACTAATTTCAAGCAAACCTCAATCCATTTAATGGAATTTCAACCAAAGCAGGTCAGAGGTAGCAAAGAAATAACATTTTCAAATAATGTCTATCTAAAAACCAAGCATGTACACACATTGAATTCACAATCACCAATAAGCCATAGAAAAAATCATTATCTGCATTCTTCCAGATTCGGCTGAATTCTTCCACTAAAACATATGATCACTTCAATTTCTCATACATCAGTATCACTAAAGAAACAGACAAATCCTAATTGGACACACATTATACAAGAAGATGAAAATTTTTTACCATCACCCACACTTTCGATCTCTCTCTCTCTCTCTTTTTTTTTTTTTTTTTTTTTTTTTTTGGACATTGAAAAGGTGAAGCTGAGGTTATTACAGACAATTAAAACCAAATTGATTTGTAAGTCAGAGTAAATGTACCTATTCATGTATGACCCTTTCTGTTTTTGATAGATCAACGCCAATTATGTAATCAATTGGCCGATCATAGGGTGTTTTTAAGCCAAAAACATCAATCATCAAATCAACAAATTTGTCAACTAAAATCCAACCATATGCAAAATAAATTAATTTAAATATATATATATATATATTACTAAATAGTCATTAACGCGAACAGTTTCATCAGTTACAATTCCTGGAATTTTACTTGGTAGAAACCAAGGAAAATTAGCACGAAAATCTAAAACACAAAACTTTCTCAATTCCAAAAGCATTTTAGTCGATTGATCTCTGAATTTCTTCAGATTCCAAATCACAACGTATAAATATATAGAGAAATCCATACATATATCTATAGAGAGAGAGAGAGAGCCAAAGAGGAAAACCTCGAGTAAATCCATGAAACAATGACAAAATTAGCAGTAATGTCCAGGATCCAAAGGCCAAAAACGAAGAACAAAATACATCAGCCATAGGCTGAATCACTTACCATCTCATTCCGAAGCCTGTCCCTGGAAGCCTCCGTCTTCTTTCCCTTCACCGAACTACGAAACCAACCAAAAAAAGCCAAATACCACAAAAAAACGAATCCAAACGCCGAAAACCAAACCCTAGACAACAATCTCAGCCATGAACGATCCCAAACAAGCCCTCAAACACACCACATTCTCGAAATCCACCACGAA
Source organism: Camellia lanceoleosa (assembly GCA_025200525.1). NCBI lineage: Eukaryota > Viridiplantae > Streptophyta > Magnoliopsida > Ericales > Theaceae > Camellia > Camellia lanceoleosa. The sequence continues at coordinate 107,002,384 of CM045771.1, read as the reverse complement.
CCGAGTCAAACTCAGAGATCGGACCGATTCCACCAACCGAGTCACCAACTCCACACAAACCAAATCGAATCAACAACAAAAACAGGACCAACAATTCCCCCAGCGAGTCTTCGGAGGCCGTTCGCCGGCGAACGAGCGGTTTACCGGCGAGAAAAGAGAGGTATTCCGGCGGAAGGAAGTGATGTATATGTATACGTATAGAGAGAGAGAGAGAGAGAGAGAGAGAGAGAGAGAGAGTTTTTTTAGAGAGATCGAGAGGAGAGAGATAGGAACAGTAAACGAAATAATCCACAAGTATATGGCTTTAGAAAACCGAAAAAGAGTAATAAAGAGGATAATTTATAGTTTTATACTTGACACCAAAATTATTTCCAAAATTGCAACTAAAACAAATTCTAAACTTTTTTCCTAATTAATAATGGAAAAGGAATCAAGTGTGAAGGAAAGTGGTGGTGGTTAGGTTGGTTCAACCAAATGCCTTGCGTTTCTTTTTTACTTTTCAAAGTGGTTCGTTACTTTCCGATAATGCCCCTCCCTAAGTTAAATATTAAATGACTAATAGTTTGGTTTGTTCGGTATTACGGCGATTATGGAAGCCCTTTTTAGTAAATTGGGTGGACGGTGTTACCGAAGACTAGGTCTGGGTCCTGTTGCGGTCAGAGTTGGGAAAGCGGTAAGAAAGAAAGCGGGAGCGATCACATGCATTATTGACCAGTACACCCTGTACATATTCAGCAAATCGGGCCGTTGATCACTGTTGTCGTTTGCTATTTGGACGGTTAGCGAGTAACGAAACGCGGATCGATCCCAGACGCAGACCGCATGTGCATTAATTGTGACGCTCTTGACACGTATAGCGTCACTTTGACCCTACATTTCTGTTAGCTGTGTAAAATGACAGTTCTCCCCTTGGTTAGGAGAAGTTTGTTGATATTTGACTATTGCTCAACGCCATTTATTGAAGAAAAAATTATTAAATAGTTCACATAAGAACCAGTTACTCTAATTAATTTGATGAATTTTCTAATACATTGATAAGTCTAATTTGTTTTGACAATATTATTGTTAGATTTTATTTTAAATTTTGATATGATTTGATAAATGTTTATACCATTTTTTACTGAGCGACACTATCTTAGGAAAGTTAGATCCAATTTTCAAATCACGTTCTCTATTACTTTAACGTAATACTCAAATGTAACATTAAAAAAAAAAAAATCTTATTGTAATTTTTCTAAATGTAACATTCTAACATAACACACAAAAGAACTCATTAATATATTTTTTCTAAATGTAACACTCTAACGTAACATATTAAAAAATTCTTTAGTGTACTTTTCACAAACGTAATACTCTGACGTGACACTCCAAAAAAATTTCAGCACTCCAACACTAAAAAATTCCTTAGTTTACTTTTATCGAAGATAACACTCCAAGGTAACACTCCAACACTAATAAAAAATCTTTAATGTACTTTTTTCAAACGTAATACTTCTACGTAACACTCCAAAAAACTCTTTAGTATATTTTTTACAAACGTAACACACTAACACTCCAGCGTAACACAGTAAAAAATTTCTTAATATATTTTTTTCAAACGTAATATAACTTTCAAAATGTAACACTACAATATAGCGAGTAAATGAGTCATTACACATCCAAAATGACTAAATAAATCACAAGAAAAAAAAATATGACATTATAAGAATCACATGTTCAAAATATAAGATTTATTAGTCAATCACCCTTTATTGAAAGATATTGGTTCAATTGTCTTTTAAAAGATATAGAAAGATGGTGAATCCTACTATTTTAATTAATAAAAACTAAGTTAGAGTATCATATCAACTTATCCCAAGAGTAAAAAAACATTTTCCCTTGGTTAAGGGTGTTAAAAAAAATGCAGTAGCTTCTCTCAAGTCTGGAATTAAATTAGAGTGTGTTGTTGAGTATTTGTGAGCCCATCAAGGAGTCCATATCGATAATATGAATAATTTAATGTGTAGAACTAGTCAAGTACTTCATACCTACAAAAAATCATGTTGATCGGATAACAATTTAATCACTTAATCAGATTAGATTTGTGTGAACAGTAATTATAATTTTATAAATAAATTATACACACAAATGTTATTTGATCAAATGGCAATTAATATTAAATCAATATGATTTTTTATAGGGATGAAATGCTCTACGAGTTCTACACATTCAACGGTTTGAATCGTCAAACAGACCCAAAATAGCCCACAATAGGCCGAACTAGACCGTTCAATTGGCTAGTCTAACTGAAGACGATCCAAGTCCTTGAAAAAATTAGAACCAATAAATTGATTTAAATTGGCTTAAAGTTTTGGATTGGTCGCATTTTTAATAATTTCGATTTTGATTCTGATTTTGAAAGTGATAAAACCATTCAAATTGGTCATCTTTTCAATTTCAAGATTTTGATTACAGCTCCAAACCAAAAGTTGACATATTTGTTTATTATTTATATATATATAAAGTAAAATATAAAAATATTTATTATGAGATTTGAAGACTAATTTTCATATGAAATTGATAAATTTTAATTCACTTAACCAAATTAATTATTATTAATTTATTTACTAACATAAAATATATATCATATTTATTATTATGTAAAAAATTTAAAATTATAAAATTCAATCGAACTAAATCGATTTTTATAGTTTAATTCTGGTTCAATTCTACAAGTTTGCTAGTTCAATTACAATTTTTATTTTTTTAGACTCATAAAAGCTAATTTAATTCTTAATTTATTTTAAAACAAATTCAATCCAATCCATAAACGCCTTTTATGTTAGGCCTATTTTAATAAATAAGTTAAAAGTTAATTTTTTGAATTTTTTTAATAAAAAAATGTAAAAGAAAAAAAAAAGGCAATATGATATAAAAAATAAAAAATAAAAAAATTTAACTTTTAACCTTATTCTCAAAGTTATTTTGGAAAGTTAGTTAAAAATTGTCTTTTTCGTTTTTTATTTTTCTTTTACAAAAATATAAAAAAAAATAGAGATATAATATAATTCAAAATAAGTTGAAAGTTAAAATTTGATTTTTTAATCCAGCTCCCAAATTGCATTTTTTGATTTTTGAAATGTTTTAATAAGTATATTTTTTTAACTTTTATAAAAAAAATACACAAAAAAAAATAAAGAAGTAATGCGATAAAAAATAAAATAAAAAATACGTTTATAAAACACTCCCCAAACAAGTTATAATTTCGCTTCAGTTCCACAAGGGTAGTTTGGGGGTTTCACAAGGATCTAATCCGAAATGGAAGCACCGAAATTGGAGTCCGGTAACGTGGGTGAGAGTCCATTACGGGGACGAAACGTGGTGGACGGACAAACGTAGTATCGACACGTGGCAATGCTGGACAGGTGGCGATATTCCAGGGCATGAGTTTGGTGTTTCTGTGTGCCGTCCGCTGAAAGTTGGAAAACAGACAGAACAAAAATAGCTGGCGGTTACAGGTTTCACGAGAACCCCCCCTCTCTCTCTCTCTCTCTAGACTTTCTCACTCTACATATATTTTCTCTCTCTAGATTGAGGTATGTACTTTTTTATTATTATTTAATCTCTGTGTATAGCTCTCACTCTATTGGTTGGTCTAGTTCTTTTAGCTTTTTGTTACGCGGAGGTTGGTCTAATCATTAGTTTTCAACAGTCAGCGAAAACGAAGGCTTTCAAGGGATAATAATCAGAGACTAGTAGTATACGATATGTAATAGGAGTCTTTGGCGGCTCGGCGCTGCACAGTTTCAGATTCAGTCAACAATTTCAACGCATAAAAAAAAGTCATCCTGACCGGCGGCTGTCGACTAGGCTAGGCTCGGCTCGGCCAAAATTTATCGCTCACTGACTTTCTTTTGTTTTCCCGGATTTTGGGGTGATTTTCTCGGCTGGAGGGGTTTAATTGGGAAAGAAAATTGTTGCTGTTATTATTGGCATGAGGTGACAAAAGATCCCTTTTTTATATTTGAAGTGAAGGACCACTTGCATCACATATCAACTCAACCACTCCTTTGCTTTTTCATACTCGCAGTGGGTGACACTCGTCTGTACTCGCTCTATTTTATTGCCATTTGTCAACCAGGATAGTTTAGGCTTGGTTTGGGAAGTGAGTTGGCTTTTTGACTTTTTGATTTTTTTGACTATTTTAGTCTTGGCTAAAAAATTTGGTTTATAAAGGACTTTTTAACTTTTTTGACTTTTTTTATAAGAAAAAAGTGTAATGATTATGAGTTTGATGTGATGTTTTATTTGTTGTGACTAAAATAATAAAAAAAATCTCAAATCTTGCTTTCCAAACTGTGCCTTAGTACTTTAAAAGCTCGTTTGAGAATAAATTATTATAATAATTTTTTGAATTTTTATTAACAGATGTATAAAAAAATAAAAAAAATAATATGATAACTTTTAATAACTTAATAATTTTGTAACTAAAATATATAATTGTAAAAGAGGCCTAATAAGGTGCGAGTAATTGTATAGAAGGGCTAGTAGAGATATTTTCTTCTGGAATGATAGAGAAAAGACGAAAATGCCTTGACGAACAACTCGAAATCACGTAGATACCTTTTGCATTTTACATGAAGATGTTTGAAGTACACAACTAGCTAGTACACAATGGAGGCCTGTTTGTGTTAATTAAAAAATATTAATGATGGGTGTGTAATTAAAATAAGGGAAAAGAGAGAAGAGAGAGGAGAGGGGGGAGAAAGAGAGAAGAGAGAGGAGAGGGAGATTGTTGCTGTCGCCGCCGTCATTGCCTGCTGTCTGCTCGCCTTGCCGCCGCCTGATCGTCGCCTCCGCCCCTCGTTGGCCTTCACCGCCTCCGCCCCCTCCTCTTCTATTTTTTAGGCCCCCTCCAGTCCTTCCCTCCCCTCCTTCGTCTTCTTCCTTCGTCTGCAGAAAAAAAAAAAAAATACAAAAACGACGCCTTCGTCTATAGAAAAAAAAAATACAAAAAATACAAAAACGACACCGTTTTATATATTAGGGGCAATCGGAGCTCCCATATTCGAGGTCCCAATCACTTCTCTTAAAATAAATAAAAATAAAATGAATTTTGTATTATATATAATATGTTATGTAAGTGACAAATGTCTTATTTATTAAATTTAATATCTAAGATTACAAGTGATATAAGAAAAAATCATCGCCAAGTGAATTGTTCACTTTTAACAATAATACAGTTAATATAATATATATATATATAATATTTGGAAACTTTTTAAGCTGAGGAATTAATAAAGTGAAATTTTGGTAAATCGGATTAAACACTCTACTTTTCTTAAGTATACGGTAAATTTAAATTTTAAATTAAATAAATAATCAAATTTAAGCTAAATAAATTGGAACCAACCAGGGCAAGTAGTGAATCAATTAATCAATGATCAATTTCATAAATGCAATATAAACAATATTTTAAAAAATGTACGAATTTCTCAAACTAATTTTATGTGATATATATTATTAAATTTCAACATTTGAAATGAAATTCAATAAAATAAAATAAAAAAAACGACACAAATAATTGAACTGTCACATCCATATTTGTATATGGAAAATCCTATTATTTTGAAAATAGTAAGTCAGTATGCACAAAAATCAAACACAAAATGGGGCACCACTCACATCTCTTATGAGAGGGTTGTGTCTCAAGTTGTATTTAGTTCCTATGTTCTTGGTATTACTATTTCTTAAATAATAATTCAATTCAAGGCCCAATACTATAATACAGTATTTTTTGTGTGTAATATTTCTATTGGTATATCGTTATTTCTTTGTATATTTGTACATACTAATCATAGGTCACATTTGTTTGTGCCAATTGGATTATATAGGATTAACATTTTTATTGTGTAGTGTATTCCATGTTTGGATTGATTCAAATTTTTTTACTTTAACATGCAATTATGTATTTTATTAGATTATTAATAAAATTCAAATATCATCTCTCCAAACAAACATGGCATGAGGATAACGACATTTATTTAGAACATTTTAGATATTTTGCTAAGAGTAAATTACAAATACATTATGTAAGATTTGATTAAAATACGAATCGCACCATGTGGTTTTGAAAATTACATTCCATTCTCTGAGGTTTTTAATTTCATAACAAATAGCACATTTTATTAATAAATCATCAAGTCAATTAACAGTTTTTAATGATATTAAAAATATATTTCCTTTAATAATTTAGATAATCTCATTGTTGTATAAAAGAACAATTATAAATTTTATTTTTTTAGTTAATTCTGTTAAATAAAAAATTCTAATAAGGGAATATTTATAATTTTTAAATTACAAAAAATAATTTATATTTTAAACAAATCTCAAGAGATATATTTGTAATTTACCCTTCGCTAATCTCATTACATAATAGAGCTCCAACACGACAAATGGCATGGTATATGTTTTACGTCATCCTCTCTTGGCTTGCTACAATTCGAGAATCTAATGAGTGCTATTATAATTTAAGTTAGACAAAAAAAATTAATTAGATAAAATATCAAATTTGTATTTATTTATTTATTTTTGTTATACACAATATTTATTAATATTGAAGGTGCTCCAAGTGATCACACTCTAGAGTTACCTCAGGAGAGGGCAATCAATGCTCATTTATCATCATAATAAAATCTTATTTGGGAACAAATTATTTTAGTAACCTTTTAGCTTGTGAAGAGACGTGCAGAAAAATAGAGAGAGTAATGTAATAACTTATAATGATTTTTTGACTTTTTAACTAAAATATATAGTTGACAAACGAGGCCTAACTATCAAATGTGAAATGAGTAAAATGGTTAGGTTTTGTTTGATAAGAATTTTTCAGTTTGATTTTTTAATTTTTTGATTATTTTAATCTGATTAAAAAAGATTCATTTACAATGAATTTGTGACTTTTTTTATTATTTTGTGAAAAAAAAAATGATTTTGATTTAAATGTAATTTAATTTTTTAATTTATTTTATTTTTAATAGACCAAATTAGTGCAAACTTTTTAACCGCATTTCCAATAAAAAAGTTGGAAGCTGTTGAGAATCCAACTTGGTGTGACTTCATGGGTTATATATATAACTAACATTAAAAATGGTAAGGATTAAGGCTATGTTTGTGAACATGAGATTTTAGTTAAAAAAATAAATATAAAAAGTTAATTCACTCTTTTTATTTTTTTTACATATTTTTTTATTATAAAAAAGTCAAAAAATCATTAAAAATCAATTCTAAACAAATTCCTAATATTATAATTAACCCACAATACATGTTTGATTGAAGAAAAAATAAATAAGTAGATTTTAAAAAAATTAAAAAATAACAATAAAATGTATATACTATCATTTAGTAATTTCAAGGTTGTGGGAAGTTGAAAATTCTCATATGATTAGCATACACGCAACAAGTAAGGTAGGAATTAATTGACACATGGACAGTTGACTAGATTTGTACACCTAGACAAAAACGCAGGTTGGTAAACAACAATATCAACAATCATCTTTGGAGTAAATGTTTACTATTACAAGAGCAATATGTGACCATAACACAAATGCATCTAAATTATTTATTTATGTAGGAATTCACAAAAATTAATAATTGAGATTTGTTTGTGGTATTATTACATGTGACAATAAATAATTTTTAATTTTTAACTAGTTCTCAGTTCTTGAATTATTTTACAAAATCTTAAAAATAATAATAATAATTCTAAAAATAGTTTTCAAAAAAATTAGTTAAATATTTTTTTATATTTTCTGAGGAAATAAAAAAACAAAACAATACCAAACAAACAAACATTTCAAAATAAAATAAAAAAATAACAAAGTTTAGAAATATAAAAACTGATTACAGAATTAGATGCCATTCTTTTCACATGAGGTGGGTATCACTTTTTTATAGATCTCAGATTCATATAAAAATGATATATATCTAATTATGTGATTAATTTTTATACAAATAAAAAAATTGAAAATAAATATCTCTCTCACTTGTATGTCGCATTCCCACTGGCTTTTCTCTGAAGGAATCTTATTTAATAAATGGAACAAACACTTCAATTAAAGACACCACAGAAGCAAAAGCCATTAACTATTCAATCATGCAGGGTTATGGAAACTATCTCACCTACTTCTATCCGCACAAAGATATAAACTACCCAATCAACAATTCACCACCAATATAACAAATCCTAAACAAATTAGAGTGTGATTGATAGTAGGTATCAGAATGGAAATAAATTAAAATCCATTTGCATAGTTAGTTTAACTAAATCAAGTACAAAAGCAACCCCATAAACCACCAACAAGACTACCCAACAAATGGCAGGTGAATTATAAATTAAAGTTGGTGATCCAAAACATTTTTGCATAGTGGAGATGGAGAAGTCTTAATCAGGATTTATGCGTAATGTCTCAAGGAGTCAGACATGGTTGTCTGGTATGTTAATGTACTTATAGATTAAGTCCGTAAATTCAGTATGACTAGTTCTATAATCTTATCTAAAAATTATTATGAACACCCAAAATATTATACTATGAGATAAGCAATGCTCACACGTCTCCTAACAATTATCCGCTTCCTTATCCAAAAAATAAAAGAAAGTCTAAACTTTTAAATTTTGTAATAATAAAGACAGCTGAGGGAAAAAAAAAATGATAAGGATACATGTGAAAAGTTGAAAAATGAGACAATTTAGGAAGGCAGGCTAAGTGCAACTTCAAGTAAGATTTGACCAAGTATGTTGATACCATCTCTGGCTATTTGTACTAAAAAAAACTTGGAGAGTACCATAAATACTAGAACTAGCTTCCATTTTGAAACAAGATTGGGAATATTTGGACATGCTCATTCGAGCCCCATCCATCTTTCTAATTCAGTCCCAAATTAAGAATTTTAGAAAGACTATTCCACTCCCAACTGAATTGGGTAATTAATTAGGTCTCCCTAGTCTTTTCCTAAAAGCAAAAGGGATATTCTATTTACTAGAACTCTTGTGAACACCTCACTAAAAGTTTAAAAACTTGACTCTTCCACATAATGTGGGTTTTCTCTCCATTCACAAAAATAAAAAGAAAATAAAAAATCATCCTATGTTAGTGAAAAATTATTATTTGCTCTTGGAGTAATACTCCACTTCATTTACTAATCAATATTTTTCTTATTAACTCATAAAATAGCAATACAAAAGTGACAGACCCTATTATTTAGATAAATAATTATCAATTTGAAGCACCTTTGATTTGTTCCAAGAGAATAGTGAATAATTTCTCAATCTTAGAGGCCCATTCATTCTCTTTGATCTCATGAAGCAGTTTGTACTATGATGTATTAAAAAAAAATTAAAAATATTTAGATCCCACATTAGTTTGCTTCATAATGCACTTTAACACCCCATTTGTTTGGAAGGAAAATAAAGTGTTTGGTACAACAGAAAATGCAAATCAACGTAAAACAATTTTGATGGTCAACAGAAACAAACTTCTCAAACAAAACATAAAAAATAAAAACAAGCTTATGTTGGTGCTTTTTTTTCTTTCCAATTTTAAAAGTTGAAAAATATTTTTCGAATTAAAATCTTATCAATGATTTTCTGTAATTGCATTTGTTAAACTTCCAAAATTTTGCATATGTTAACCCCAAAGTTGAAAAAATTATCTCCCATTAAGATCCACATATTTGAATTTTGGGATATCCATGTGTTCTCTATATATGGTCTTATTTTAGTAAGATATCGTTTCAATTATCAATAACCACTTGGTGAATCTTACAAGCTGTCATACATGCTTTATTCCAACTTTAGTTAATTAAACTCAAGTTCATCCCCCACCTGGTTTGTGTATCCCACCTGCACTTATCCTAACCATTTCAGATTAACTAGGGTTGGAGAAAAACACAGTTGAGTTGATTTATGGATCTTTTACTAAAAAATTAATGAGTTCTAAAAATGTATTCAAATTGGATGAAGGGTGGCTGCTAGACAACAATCACAAACTACTGTATGAGGTGATGGACCCATTTTGGGTCTCATATCGATAATTCAAATTGTTCAATTTTTTTTTTTAAGTAGAATATCTCTGTAAAAAATTACATTTGTCCATCAACTTGATTTTTTATAAGGATATTTTACTCGAAAAATTTTAAATATTGACAGCTCAAATTATCAAAGTAAGACTTGAAATAGGCCTCATCACCCAAACAATAGTGACTGATGTACAAAGGCACAACAACCACCCTTCATCCAAATTTTGAGTTGAATTAAATTTGAGTAGCTTGTCTAAATCTAATTTCATCAAACTAATCAGAATGTTCACTATATATTTTATTCATGTATAATAGGATAAAACTAAATTTAAAGGCAACTATATAATTAATCACAACAAATAATAACAGTCATCAAACAGTGTGGTTTTGTCACTAATAAAGAGTTTGCTTCACTCATTTTTGTTTCAATTGTATTTTTTGTGATATATGTGGTTTGTAAAATCATTGCATGTTCAAATTAAAGTATAAAAAAAATAATAAAAATGATTGGACAACATGGGTTCAGTCTCTGTTTGGCATTAATTACAAAAGTCACATTTAAAAATATATATATATATATATAATAAAAAAAGAGAGAGTTTATTGGATTTTTTTTTTTTTTTTAAAAAAAAACTTTTGAGATCTGTCTTGTCTAGTAATTCCTAAGTGAAAAGATTTTCAAATTAAAAAAAAAATTACTAAAAAGAAAATTTTAGCAAAAAAAGCTAAAAAAAAAGTAATTTCCAAATCCAACCTCAATTTTGCATTGGACAATCATTAACTTTATAAAGCCTCTATGACCAAGTTGTTGTAACATGTAATGAAGAGTGGGCATAGGAGACAGGGGAGGAGGGGTGGGGACGGGGAAGGAGGGGTGGGGACTTGATTTTATCTACATTCAATTAAGATATTAAAAAATAAATAAAAAGAGAGAAAACAAAACCAAACCAAAAAAATATATATATTTCTTGATATGTTGTAATCAACACATCCCAAAAAAAAGCCAATTACAAGTGTTAGAATAGAAAATTATTTAAACAACCCCAAACTTTTTGTTGGACTCCCTCTAATAATTAAATGTTCAATTTGATATAATTTACATGATATTTATAATTCATCTCGGAGATTTTTGTTTTTAAGGTCCCTTCTATTGAGATTTTATCACATAAAAGAGGCTTAATATTTTTATAATGTCTAAAGTTCCTCAATATCGATTCAGAAAAAATTTCACCCAGAGAATCTTTGGATCGAATTTTCTCTAGATTTCATAGAGAAATTCTAGACTTCATAGAAAAATCTAATTACATGCAGAGAATTACCCTGGAATCAAACCAAAAAAAATTGAAATTTCTTTGAACAAAATTGTTAATTTTTTAAACTAGATTTTACAAATACAAAGCAATTCATTGTGCTCCATTTGGAATACATGTATATTCACTATTACAGTGGCCCAGAGAGTGAGAGAGAGAGAGCTTTACATCAATGGTGTCTACTTACAAACTAGAGAAATTCTCTCTGGTTTAATTTTCTGTATTAATTTTCTCTGTATGATGGCCAGAGAAATTCTTTCATTTTCTCTGGCCAGACTACGTACTCATCTATCATCTCTATGTTAAACAACAATCAACAGCTAATATTGAAATTAATTTTCTTTTACAAACACATTCATATAATCAAATCCTTTACTTCTATAGAATCAAAATCGATCAACAACAAGAACAATTTACAATTCATCAAACACAAATAAGTCATCAATTTACACACATACAAAATTTCCCATTTAAATCTGAATACACAAAACATAATCAAACATATTTTTATATACAAATTTGTATGCTAAAATGCAAAATTAAAACCTAAGGTAGCAAAAGCAATTTGAGGAAGAACTGTGTAACCTGGGTTACTTCTGCAGAGGAGGTCGTGATGACAACAATAGCAACAAGTAGGAACAAACCAGCTCTATATCTCCAACTCGTCATGAATCCACCAAAGACCCATAAATTAAATTTGCAAATTTAATCAAAACTAACAAAGATCTATGTTTTTCTCTTTGATATTTGAGTAAATTCACGATCTTTCACTTTTGTCACCGACACAAAAACCAAGAAAGAAAAAGAAAACGAAAACCCAATGTTAGAATAGTTGTTTCCACCACCACTCCTCTACTTCTTTGTTGGCGACAGAGTCGGAGTTACGACGGTAACGATAGTAGCAATGAGGGACGCTGGTGGTGGCTGGAGAAAAGAGAAGAAGAGACGATGATGGAGATAGCAACGGCGACGGCGACGACGACGGTGATTATGATCTGAGGCAATGATGGTGTTGAAAATCTAAGGCGATAATGGAGACAGCGATGAGAAGCCGAAGATGAGAGAAGATGAGGAGAAAGATAGATCTAGGAAAGGAGAGAGAGAAAGATCTACGGTTTTGAACTGGTAAATGGAGATAAATCTAGTAGAGATCGACGGGAAGGAGAAGCCAATCTCATCGTTGAAATCCGAAAAAAGAGAGAAGAGCAGCGGGAGAGAGATAGAGAGCGTGGGATATATTAAATTTTTCTATGATAGATGGGTGTAGGGTTGAGAAACCTTAAACATCAAAAAATAATATTGTGGATCTCTTCCATTACTAAAAATGGGAGAGAGACCTTAGACTAATTTTTTCATTAATCTTTTATAAATTGAAAAAAAAAAACTCTAAATTAAAAAATTAAAATCAAAATTGAAAAAAGTTAATTAAGGGGTTGTTTGGGGTGTCCTAAATAAGTGCACTTTTTATTTTTTTGGACTAAAAAGTTGAAGAAAAAAATATGAATGTTTGGATTAACTTTTTGTCTTTTTACGAAAAAATGTGCAATAAAAAATTATATAAATAAAGTGTATAGGAGAAGAAAGTTGAGTAGGTTGTACGGCTGCTTTGCTGGGTAGTGTGTCTTACACAGCAAATTATTGCCTCATTCGGGGCAAAGTGTTTGGACACCGATGGTCAGTCTATGGGGGGCACCACGGGTCTCATTTTAATAATTTGAACCGTTCAATATGTACAATTCGTTGAGTATTATATGCCTGTAAAAAATTACGTTGATTGAATATCGATAGCTATATGATCAGATTAGTTTTTTTTTTCAACAGTTAACTATCACACCATCCGTTTTGTTTATACAAAACTGATTTGATCATATAGTTAACGATATCCGATTAACGTGATTTTTTATAGACATATAGTGCTCGACGATTTCTATATATTGAACGGTTCGAATTAACAAAACAAAACCCTTAGTGGGCCCTCAAGGGCCCAACATTACCATAAAACATTGTGGCTTTACATATGTAATTTTTTTTTTGCCCAAAAAGGGTATGACCTGCCTTCCTGCTGAGGCAGTACGGCGGACAATGTAATAAAAACTTTTGTATTACAAAAATATATAAAATATTTTTTTAATATTTTTTATTTATGAATAGTAATGACTTTTTTACTTTTTATGTAACTTTTTGATTTTTTAAATTTTTTGGGACTTGCCAAATGTAATAACCCTCACCACGCTCTTAGATAAAGCTGCGAATCTTTAAACCAAACTGATTATGACTGATAATTGAAGTGATTGAAATACTGAACTGATTGATTGGAAACTGAAACCGAATTGATTAAGTGTACCTATTTGAATTGCATTCTATCTGTTGATCGTTTGATTATCTGTTCATGTTTTTGTGTTTAAATTGCAAATTGAAGGCCTTATCGGCGGCCGAATCTGAAATCGATTGATGTTCTGTGTTTGTTAGAATTCATATGATTTTATGATATACTTAATTGAAATGTGATTTAGTATGATTAAATTAGATTAAAATAAGTTGAATTGCATTGTTGGCTTAATTACAACTTTGCCATCCTAGTGGCCCACTATTCCAAACACATTGAGCCTCCTTACACTTAAGCAAAACATTTTCTTCAGCTCATTTCATATTCCCCACTGCAATATAGAGAGAGAGAAACTAGAAGAGTTGATTTCATCTCACTTTTGCTTGATATTGCTTGGTGACCTTAAAGAAATTGAAGGTTGATTTCATAATTAAGCTCCTACACCTTTAATTCAAGACTTAAGGTAGATTCATTGCCTTCTTGTTTATGTTTTGAGTTAATTTTTGCATGATTCATGTCAAATTGTAGAGCTAAGGCATGATTTAGTTCTAGCATGTTGAATTGAAGTTCATCCCATTCATGTATGTGTATATTGAAGAGTTTTGAGTTGTTTTCATGGCAAAAGGTTACATGCATGTTCATGTTTGTATTATAGACCATGATTTCATCATGTTTTTGAAAGAATTGGCTCATTAGAGCATGTTTTGAAGCTTGCAAATTATTTAAAGTTCATGCATGTTCATTTGAAATCATGTTCATGAAAATTGGGTTGAAATTGGATTTAATTGAAACACCCTTGGGTTTTGATTTATCAAATTGATCTTTGAATCATGTTATTCTATGTGTTTACACATGTTTTCCAGAAATTTGGCCAAAGAGAATCGAATTTAGTACATTTAAACTTGGTTTTTGGCTTGAAGGTGCAATCTAAGTTTTTCCAGATTTTGCGCTCCCGCTCGAACGGGGAAGATAGCGCTCGAGCGGGGAATTCGAGTATCCAGTACTTTACACTGTATTGAAGTCCGCTCGAGCGGAAGGATTGATGCTCGAGCGGGACCTTGTGTCTTATGCTTGAGCGGCTATCGAGCGCCCAATCGAGCGTGAATTTCACCTATCCAGTACTTTTTTGTCCGCTCAAGCGGGTAAGTTAACGCTCGAGCGGGAACTGTTGTCTGCATGTTCACTCGAGCGGGGAAATCTACGCTCGAGCGGGACCCTGTTTCACTGAAAATTTTGAAAATATTTTCTGAATACATCTTTGCATCCTCATCCCATCCTAGACATTCTTAGATCTAGTTTAAGACATCTTAATGAGGATATAGATGTAGAACACACCAAGGCAATTAGGGATTAAGTTATTATCTTTCCCAACCGTGTAGCTTAGTGTGTGTTCAATCTGTAACTGTGTAAGGTTGGCTTTCTGAAGAGACATTCTAGCTTACTATAGCCCAGAACTCTGTGAGTAACAACTGTATAAAGATATGTTCAAAATAATTATCTTTTGAACAACTGAACTGTACTACTTTTTGAACTGATATTGTTAATTGAATGAATGTATATCCTATATTCTGAACTGTATTGTGGCATCCTTAGCAACTACTGTTACTGATTGTTACTGTTACAGAGATCTTTGTCGGTTCCCTCGTTGGAACCACTACTATTTACTGATTGATGGCCATCATTTACTGTTCGGTCTTTTAAGACCTACTGTTTACTGTTATGCTAATGGATGTACCACATATGACTGTTTACTGTACTGAACAACTGATATACTGATTGAAATGAACTGTTTTCATTACTGTAAGGACATTCATTTTAAACCCCTTTACGCTTTATGTTATTCACTGGGTATTAACTCACTGTTCATATATATATATGTAGGTGAACAGGTGCCGAGCTAGGAGCTAGGCGTTGGGTAGACTCGATTTTGTCCAGCCAACCATTGTGCCTCACTGCGAGATTCCGAGCCTGTCTACCTAAGGCTATGGGGTGTTTTAGTTTTCCCTCTTCTGTTCTATTTTGTAGTGACTGTATAGACTGTTACTGTACTGTCTAATGGGGATTAAGCCCCCGGTTTTGTATGATTGTAAATATTGTGCATACTGTTCTGTACTGTATATATGTATATGTATGAAATATCTTTTTGCATACAGAGTGTCACAGCTCATTGGACATTGTTTATTTATTGTATTGGCTTATGCCTGTACTGTTATACTATCTTCTTTATTAGCGGGCCTTGGTAATCTCGGATTCTTGGCGATTCTGATGCTAAACCCATAGGGGCGGGTTTGAGTCGTGACACCAAACTTGGCCTAAATTTAAAAAAAAAAAAAATTCAATTGAAGCCTAAACACCAAAAGTATCGAGCACTTAATGCTTATCGAAAGGGTCCAGCTTCTCTTCAAGATTGGAGTGTATTATTAGGTATGTGGGGTTTTGCCACAGGTTCTGTTTCAATAATTTGAACTGTTGAATGTGTAGAATTTATTGAGTACTTTATCTTTGTAAAAAATCACGTTGATTTGATATTGATAGTTATTTGATCGGATCAGATTTCTATCAATGGTAAATATAATTTTTAAAATAAATTATTAATAAAAATTTAATTCGATTAAGTAACTATCGATATCTGATCAATATACTTTTTTATAAAAATAAAATACTCAACAAACTTTATAAATTAACGATTTAAATTATCGAAACAAAATTCATAACAGAACCCACAAGCCTAACAATACTGTCTAAATCACAAAATAAACTGAAAAAAAGTTATCAAAATGTTCATCAATTAGACATGACGAAAGACCCACATTCACTTGTACTAGACTTCAGGTCTTGCTTGTGTATATTAATACCATTATCAAGACACAAATTGAGTAAGAAAGGTTAACTCCTCGTTTGGCATATCAGGTTGGGAGATTTTTTGGTTAAAATAGTTGTAAAAAGATAAAATAAATTAAAAAATTAAAAGATAAAATATCATATTTAAATCGTAATTATTTTATTTTTTCTTTCACAAAAATAAAAAAATAAAAAAATTCAAACTAAAATAATAAAACAAAAAAAAAAAAAACAAAAAAAATCCCTTATTATAGTTGACAGAAAATAAAAGTTATTTTAAACTAATTTTCTATATGCATTTATGCTATTACTTTCAATTGAATTAGCCTGTATATAATAATAATATATATTTTTATATATTATCTGAATGAATGTACCTGAATTTGGCTTTATAATAAAAATAGGATAAATGTATATTAAAAAAAATTCAATGCTGAGACCAAGAAAATATATAGAGTTGAAGAAGTCAAGCAAAGAAGTTTTCGTAGCCACCCAACTTTTAGCTGGCTGAAACCAAATCTTTGAATTCTCAACGCTATATTATGACCCCATGACCCTTCTTCCCATGTGACCAAATTATTCAATGCTCTTTTGCCTAAACCTTTCACTTTACATGGGTCAATATTTTCTCTATTATCTCTCTCTCTCTCTATATTAATTTAATTCATAATTATCAAAACGTGGAGAGAGAATGACACACATAAAAATATTATGGGCCCAAACTTTCATATTAGTAGGTCAATTTTTCTCTTTAAAAATGCATACATGTAAAAGTATACTAGTGGATAATTTATTTGTTTTTAACAAACTCAATTGTGTTATTATGTGTACCATAAATGATGTTTA
The DNA here is from genome assembly GCA_025200525.1 of Camellia lanceoleosa. Classification (NCBI taxonomy): domain Eukaryota; kingdom Viridiplantae; phylum Streptophyta; class Magnoliopsida; order Ericales; family Theaceae; genus Camellia; species Camellia lanceoleosa. The sequence goes on along the minus strand of CM045771.1, from coordinate 106,985,008 downwards.
GTAATACTCTTAAATTGTTCATTTTTAAGATCATGTAAGTGAAGAATTCTTTGTTATTGGTTGAGTATACTATTAAAATGATATTTTTGAAAGATAGAATAGTTATTCGGACAAAGTTTGTGATTATTTTATATGAAATATAATATGGACTTGAATTTAACCGATGAATCAATGATAAAAGTTTCATTATATTCCCTTCTCGGAGAACTTATTTATCGGTCTTGCTCCACATCAATAAATTAGAGACATAAAAGTGAATTTTATTATTTTAACCAATAAAAATTAAAGGGTAAATTATGCTGACGCCTTTTAAGGTTTATGTTTATTATAGTTTCCCTCTCACCTTTTGAAAATTACATTTCCCTCCCTGAGGTTTAAAGTTTTATTACAGATTATCTCCTCAGCAATTTAATTTTTTTAAATACTAATTTTGCTCTCACTGGATAAATTATATTGACACCCCTCACACTTTAAAAATTACAATCCCCACCCTAAGGTTTAAAGTAATATTACCAATTACCCTCTCAGTTAGTATTAGTTGGAAAAAAAATTCATTGAAAAAAAAAATTAATTGGAAAAAAATTATTGAAAAAAAAAATTATTTGAAAAAGAAAATTATTTGAAAACAAATTTTGTTAGCAAAATTTTTAAATTTCTGTTTAAAAACCAACATAAACTCATTTTTTGAATTTAGGCCTCTTAATTTTTAATTTTTTTTAAAAAAAAAATTTCTAAAAATCAAACCATACATAGTCTAAGAATATTTTGATAAGTCATTTCTTATGTTGGTGACTTATTTAATTATTTGTTAATTTTACGATATTTTTACCATCTGAGGCTTGTTTGGTAACCATTTCGTTTTCAGTTTTCAATTTATATTTACAAAAATTTAAAAAACTGTCATAAAAACTTATTTGATAATTTTTTTGATTTATAAATTAGTGTCTCTGTTTGTAAATTTGAGGAAAAAACGTAAATTCAAAAAATTATGAGGCCTAAATTTTTTTGATTTATAAATTATTATCTCAGTTTATAAATTTGAGGAAAAAACGTAAATTCAAAAAATTAAGAGGCCTAATTTTTTTTGATTTATAAATTATTGTCTCAGTTTGTAAATTTGAGGAAAAAATGTAAATTCAAAAAATTAAGAGGCCTAAATTTTATGATAGTTTTTAAAATTTTTGTAAATATAAATTGAAAACTGAAAACAAAATGGTTACCAAACATGCCTCAGATGGTAAAAATGTCATAAAATTAACAAATAATTAAATAAGTTACCAACATAAGAAATTACTTATCAAAAGATTCTTAGGTTATGGATGATTTGATTTTTAGAATTTTTTTTTTTAAAATTAAAAATTAAGAGGCTTAAATTTAAAAAATGAGTTTACGCTGGTTTTTAAACAGAAATTTAAAAATTTTACTAATAAATTTTTTTTCAATTAATTTTCTTTTTCAAATAATTTTTTTTTTCAATGAATTTTTTTTCCAACTAATACTAACCAAAGAAGCAATTGGTAATGCTACTTTAAACCTTAGAGAGAGGATTGTAATTTCTAAAATGTGAGGGGTGTCAATATAATTTACCCAATGAGGACAAAATTAGTATTTAAAAAAATTAAATTACTAAGGAGGAAATCTATAATAAAATTTTAAATTTCAAGAAGAGAGATATAATTTTCAAAAGATGAGAAGGAAACTATGGTGTGCAACTTACGCCTTACACTTACGTCTTTTCTGTTTATAGTCCTGCTTTTGTTTTCACCTTCCACTTACACTTTTTGTGTAAGTGACACATGATGTGTAACCTTAATGTTGTGTTTGGTTAGGAGATTTGGAGAGGGATTTGGAAAGGGAAAGGGAAAAGGTGTGTGAAACTAAGTGAAATATAGACATGTTTTATTCATATTTCACCTACCTTTTCCATTTTCCTTTCCAAATCTCTCTCCAAATCCTCTAACCAAACATAGCATAAAGATTACACACTTAAAAAAAAGTCCTAAATATAAACCTCAAAAATTGTAATTTACCCTTTTGTCAAAACACCAACCAACTTTTATGGACACGGATACCACCACGTCATATGTCATAAGAGGTAAAGCTGGTATGGCCCAACTTAACCACTTTTGTTATTTTTGTTTGTGTGTGAATTCCATTTTGTGAGTCTACATTAGGAATGGAGTCTACAGTACTTCCCAAATTTTATGTGTGAGTATCATTTGGTGCCAACGCCAAGTAAGTAAAAAGGTTGGACACATTCTTCAATCTCTAATTCTATTTTTAGTGCTTTAATGATTGTTTTTATATTTTTGGTGGTTGACATAGCTATTGGCAATATATGGCATTATGCTTATGCATTGTGTTTAGATTCCCTTTGCTAGTCACTTTGTCTTTTTTTCCCCTTCCTTTTGTTCTTCTTCTTAACCATTTCACAAGGGTCAACTTTTTCTTTTCTTTTATTTTTTCTAATTTAATGGGGGTCAACCTTGAATAATCATAATTTTTATATTTGTTCATTTTCACATACTTCTATTATGATTTGGGTTCACATTAGAAAGGTTAATTAGATTAATATAACTAATAAAATAAAATAAAATAATTTAATTTGGATTTTAATCAAATTTAAATCAAAAAATGGTGAAAATGAAAATTTTAAAGTATTTTTGCTTAAATTGTACTTCTTGGATTTGTAGAGAAAAAAAAAAAAGACAAAGAAATAAAAAAAGAAAAAAGAAGAAGCTTTTACTTCATTCCTTGTTTTCCTTTTTACAAATTATTTTTTCAAATTTAAGATTCAAATACAACCTTAATAAGCTAGTCAAATTCCGTTGAATATTCAAAAGTGTAATGGGTGGGAGCTCAAAAAGCTCTGCACCGAATCCCCCGAAAATTCCATTTTGGGTAGAAAAAAAAAAAATACAAGGCAAAAAAAAAAAAAAAAAAAAAACAGTTTACCTAAAATGGAAATTAGGGGTATTGTGTGCACAAGAATTCGAGCTACCAATCAAAATTGTATTCAAAATTAGCTTCAAATATGAAAACATATATATATATTTTTTAAAATAATTATAATGTTATTAAACATTTAAATTCAGTGAAATTTGAAACCTTATAAGCTACATACATATATATATACCCACCTAAATCCCCAAAAAGAAAAAAATGTAAAGGAGGAGATTGAAAAGGGGGGGGAAAAAAAAAAATGTACATAGATTCATAGAATATAGCCCATTTTTAGTCTTCTTTTTTTAAGTTAAATGAACCATTGAGAATTTGATTGAAGATGGATAGAAATGGGTAATTGCAATTGGTGATCCATCACTGTTGATTTGAACAAGAATTTGGATTGTGATATTTCAAAGGGGTAGAAACTATGACTTCAACAAGCATCTTTTTGGGCTCAACAAACCTATTCCAAATCAAGACCATACTCAATTGGCTTTTATATGAGATTTGATGAATCTACTTTCTCACAATCCCCCTTTTTTAGCTTTGGATAACATATATTATTTATACATAATCAATCATAAAATTCAATACAGAATATATATAAAGTTAATTTTTTTTAAAAAAGGGAAACCACTAACAAATTTTATTCATTATTCTGAATATTATTATGTTTAATTTTAAGATTGTTTTTTATGTTTATAACACAACTGTATATATATCCTCACCAAAGAAAAAAAAAAAAAAAAAAAAACTGACAATATATATATATATATTTTTGTAAGTACCTTTGGAGTCTTATTTCCTCATTCTCATAAAGTGTTTTTATATATCCTTTCACTCTCAATCAGGTGGACTGATGGACTAGGTCACCAAAAAGAAACCTTCTCTGGTCCCACACAGTTCAGCAATAGATGGATTGGATCAACTGTTATTCATGATTTTTAAATTTTGTTGTTGTCATAAGATAAGATATTAGTAAGTTAGTAAACTAAATTATAATGGAAGAGTCTCAGTTACTCTATCAATTTGATTTTTACTGTCCCAAATAACAGTTATATGAATTGTTAGACCAACTGCTATATTCTCATAAAATTTAATCACATCCTTTTGTTATTGTTATTGTCAATTTTTGAATGTCTTGAATAAATATGAGTTTTGATTACTTTTCAAAAAACAAAAAACTGAGATCAATTTGGAGAAGTTCTTAATTTTCCTTTTTTATATTGGCCCCGTTTGGTAGCACTGTAGGAAAGTGATTATAACTTATAAGCTAACAGTTTATAACTTATAGATGTGAACATAAATTAATTTTTGACTTATAAATTAAGTTTCTCCTCCCCCACTTAAAGAATAAATTGATTTTTGACTTACAAAAAGCTATAAGCCGTATTATTAAGTTAAACCAAACATATCAAAATAATTTAAATTAAACTAAAAGTTGAAATAAGTTAGAAATAAACCCTGCCAAACAGAGCCATTATTGCTATGAAAAAAGAGAATATGAAAAGTAATACGTAGAATTTGTTTGTCCAACTGTTTTCAAAAGTTATTTTTGCTAAGGACTTTTCTTAAGTGTGCAACTTACACCTTACATTTATGCATTTTTGTTTGTCGTTCTGTTTTATGTTTATACCTTACACTTACACTTTTTGTGTTGGTTGCATATAGTGTGCAACCTTAAAGGGTTACACACCATAACAGGACCCTTTTGTTAAACTAGTTCTCTAAAAACACACATTTTTCAAGAAACATTTTAAAGTTATTTTTTGAATTTTCAAAGTTTATTTTTACATAAGAAAATGATATAAGAACAATGGGTGTTTCTGAATTTTCTTTATTTTTTGTTTTATAAAACACAAAAAACGAAGTTGTTTTTTATTTATTTTTATTTAGAACAATACAAAACAAGAATAGGGATAACGTACCAGAAGTCACTTTATGATTTATATATTGTTTTTTTATTATTATTATTATTTTTTTTCCCAAGTAGACATTTGGGATGTTTGTTTGGCACGAACATATGACACTAGCTAGCATAGTGTGCCCAAATCATTAAAATTCTCATAGGCTGTAGACGTCATGTTAATGACAGATAGATCCTCCTCCAATTCTATCACGAAAACATAAATTAAGATGGTATTTGGGATGATATAAATAAATATATTTTTTAATTTTTTATGAAATATTGGTTGAGTTTGAAGTGATGTGGTAGAGATGTGATATAACTTAAATAAAATGATATGACTTAAATAGGATAGTAACTTTTTAACTTTTTAACTTTTTTAAAAGATGACAAACCAGGCCTAAATACAAAAAAAAATATATAAATAAAATTTTATAAATAAATAAGATTTTCTAACTTACTAATCTCTTATCTTATGATAAAAACAAAATTTAAAAATCATGAATAGCAGTTTATGTCTGATTTTATGACTAATTCTTGTGTTTTTAGGGCTGGTTTGGGGTATACTATATAATCCATCTTTTTATCTTTTTTCCATCACATCACCTCTCTACTTTTCTGCACATCTTTTCATAAAAAGATAAAAAATACACTTTTTTAGGACATTCCAAACCAACTCTTAAACTTATTCTTTGTTTCTCCTAGATAATATTGGGAGAATCAAAGACCATGCACCGTGGAGAATAAATTCAATAGCAATGTGACAAAGTTTGGAATAGCATTTTTTTTTTAAGAATTGAATTGCAGGCAAAGCAAACTCAGAATCTTCTTCCCTTAATTAGTTGCTCTGCTTATAGGGTCGAACTTTTTGCCTCTCTTTTCCTGTAGAATGTATAAATGTTGCATGAAATTATATACACAGTTTGTGTAGAATATTTTGTTTAAAATTTGAAATTCCATACTTCAACAATTGTCAGCGTGTTTCGTAAAATTTTTCGTGATTTAAGCTTATTTACTTTTTTAGCTCAAAAAACTCCAAACAAGTTGAAAAGATAATTTTTGTTTGAATTTAAGCTTGATTTTTTTTTTAAAACTACAATTAGGTTTTTCCAAACAGCCTATACTCACGTAGAATGACAATCGGGTAACCCCTTTTCATAAATCTCCCACAAAAATAAAAGTTGAATTCAATCCCATATAACATTTAGGATTCATTCTCTACCATTATGCCATGCTTAGATGGCAGGAATAAATAAGTAGACAAATTTTACACACACACACATATATATATATATATTTTTCATTTTGTTGTTTGCTTGTATTCAAAATATGAAATAAAATTCAGGGTCATTTTGTTGAGGTGGAATGATACCATGGTTACTAAAATGCCAATTCATTCCTCTTTCATAATTTCCATATCCATATATAAAACTATGATATGAGGAAGCTCTGATAAAGGGCACCAGATGGGCTAGCGCATCAGTACATGGAAGGACCTCTGGTCCAGACATTGCGCTGGGCGGCCCTGTTAGAGTCCAGCTCACTGGCTCATCTTCCAAAGTGTACTGGGCGGCCCCGTTAAGTGGCCTCATCAAATCTGATATGACTATTGGTCTAGAATAGGCTGGGTAATAATTTTGGATCTGGTGAACTGTTTTGGGCCAGACCTTGGATGTTGAAATTTTACCCATTTAAAAAAACAAAAACAAAACACGAAATAAGATTGTGAAGTGAATGGTTGAATTTAAAATCTGAAAATTCAATTAGTTTATGAATTGAAAACAATTTTCAAAGTCTTCACACCCAAATTTGTGAAACCAATTATGTTGTTTGTTGGGGTAATTTTGGTAACAAAAATAGCACGAGCATTTTTGACTAACTTTATATAATAGAATAGATATTAGAGCATTTTCAATGGTTCACTAAAAATTTCATTAAATTTGAGTAAAAAAAAGACGAATTCCTCAATCTGATATCAGCAACTCCAATGGTAATCATCAAAACACACTGGACGTTCGAATAGATGACCAATCGATCGACCGGAAAGAGAAAAATGAATTTTTTTTCCACACTCAGAAGCATCACCTTCTTTGCAATTGCTATGAAAAACACACTGGACGTCTCTCGCTCTCTCTTTCTTCACAATTCACAATTTGCTCTGCAATGGCTATGAAAAACTTGAAAACCCACCTCAATTTACCTATTTATTGATCTGGGTTTGTTTTCAAACTCAACCAATGTTTGTGGTTCAGTGACCATTTTTTCTTCATGGGTTTTGTTAAAACTCAACCAATGGTTCATAGGTTGTGTTCTTAGATCACAATTTGTGCTGCGAATTGTTGTGAAAACTAGAAAACCCACCTCAATTTACCTATTTCTTGATTTGGGTTTGTGTTTAAACATAAACTCAATCAATGTTTCTAGTTCAGTGACCATTTTTGTTCATGAGTTATGTTGAAACTCAACCAATGGTTCATGGGTTGTGTTCACAAATCACAATTTGTGCTGTGAATTGTTGTGAAAACTAGAAGACCCACCTCAATTAACCAATTTCCTGATCTGGGTTTGTGTTGAAACTCAAACTCAACCAATGTTTTTGGGTTAGTGACTTAGTGACCAATTTTTCTTCATTTGTTGAAGAAGGAGCAAAATCTATACATTTTTATAACGTCGAAATGGATGCTCTGCAAGAGGCTTCAAAGAAGGTTGCTGCTACAAAGAAGCAATGGTCTGGAGCCACACAAGGCAACACTCTGGCCAATGGAGCCAATCAAGAAATGCATGCAGATGAAGAAAATCAAACAATGCCATATCAATCTATTGTTAGTAGAATGCAAACTAATTTAAGTGATTTCTATATTTGGTTAAAGAGGTGGTAGACCACGGGATCAATCGGTGGGTCAACTAGAGGGTCGACCTCCTAGCGTAAAATTTTCACAAAATTTTGCTTGAGGTGGTCATCTGGGAGGACGTCTGGCAGGACGTCTGGTCAGTCATCCAGTGGTCTACAGTCAACGGCTATACACAGTGAATTGCTGAAAGCTGCAAGATATCTTCAGTTTGGTGAAAATTTTAGGACGTTCTCAATTTGATACTGTTTTGGTGAAACCGTTGGAGCATAAAAAATACTTTTTTTTACTAAATTTGAATTTGATAATGAATTTGGTGAACAGTTAGAGATGGCCTTAGATAGCAAATTATAATGAAAAATGAGTTGGACCCCCTTAAGGAGACACCCCCTTTGACCCCCTCTCTCTCTGATTAGTCTTTTTTTTTTTTTTTTTCTTTTTTTCCTTTTCCTCCAATCACCACCCGCCACGCGTGTGTGGGGTGGTGATTGGAGGGAGTCTCAATCACTTCCCAATTATAATAATGATATTGTAGCTAGAGATGGTGCATTTAGTGGCAAAGCTGGTGAAATCAATTGACAACAACATAGCAAAAACAAAGTACTTCACGTTAACACAAAAACAGAAACATAAATATCAATATAGCAAGAACAAAGTACTTCTTGTTAACATAAATACATAAACATAAATGCATGAACAATATTAGCAAATAAAGGACTTGATTGTAATTAATAACATTCAAAAACATTGAAAACACAGAAGACGAAGAAGAAAAGGCCCAACCAAAGTAGAAGTCAATTCCCGAACCACCACCCTTGGCTCACTGTTGAGGCCACTGCGCATTTTAGCCTTACCAGGGAGCAAGGGTCACATCTGGTGCGCTCTTGACTTCCCCACACCACACCATTTGCTCTCTCTCTCTCTCTCTCAAAGTCATTAAATTTCTCCACTGTGAACTCTCTCACCTACTCCCCCAAACTTACTACCTACCTGCCTCACCTTCATTACATTACTACATTGCACCTTTCTCTTTATTTACCCAAAATAGAAAAAAACTACACACACCCAATTTACCATTCTACCCTCATTTTTTTCCCCCTAATTACCCATAACATCCCAATCTCTTCCCACCAAAAAAGCCACCAAAAAAAATAAAGGTAGAGGTGTTTCCTTTTTGACCACAATGCCCTTAGACAAGGCGATAGGGCATGAGATCATCTGTCCTACTCCTTGCGTCATTGTTCATCCCGTCTCATATCGTTTTAGTGATTGATATGAGACAGAAGATAAAACAAAGAGTAGGATAGATGATCTGTGCTTGTGTTCCTATACTCTGCCAAAATATAATGGCTTGTGTTAAAGTGACCAAAATTCCCTTGTTGTAGGGCAAGGGATTCTCTCTTTACCGAGAACGGGATAGGGAGGTTTTGGGTAATTGGGATGCAAAACCCTAATCAGTTTGCTTGGGTGGTGCAGCTGCAGCAGTAGCTGGCTGCTCAGTAGAAGAACCTCCAATGCTTCCATTATCAGGACAACTCTCACCACCACCAACAAGAGCGGCGTTGATTTGTTGCACAGTGTTGCAGAGGTGGTTGTTGATGGCGGTAACGCTCGAGAGATTGAGCTTTGCAGATGGGATTGTACTAGCTAGGACTTGGAGCCCAACTGTGAGGAGGCAGCCAGAGTTGGGAAAGTTTGGGGTGTCGGAAACATCATCGCCGTTGATGTTGGTGCAGTCATTGTTGTTGCCGGTGGATTGTCCCACGGGGACTATGACGAATCCCAATGGGAGAAGGGCAATGCAGGATGGATCGTCGCTGCTCATCGCTAACTGTATGTCATCAACATTGACAGTGGCGTAAACCACGAGGCTGCCAGAGTCATCGGTGCAGCTCTCCTGAAGCATGAGCTCTACATTCTGTGATGAGTTGCTTGCTACCTGCATGCATGCAAAAGAAAATGATTGGTGGTACTAATAATATTCCAGAAGCAGAACAGGATTTAAATTTTATTGATTAATAAAAAAAAAAAGGCTGCTAAAGCTAAAGGAGAAAGTAAGCAAGTAATTAAAATGTTAATAGAGATGAAACTTACATTTATGCGAAGAAGAGAAATGCAATTTCCAGGATGAGAACCATTTGCAATGTGAGCCACCTCATGTAATGAATTCCCATTTGAAAGAACATCCAGCTGCCCAACATCAACTCAATTAAAATCTTAGCACTTTTTAATTAATGAGTGATATTGGTAAATGGGATTATAACACAAAAAGGGTGGATTGATAAGAAGATTAATATTAACACAAACCTGAGCTCTGCGGTGCTCATCCCTCAATAGATCGAAAACCTGGTAGTGGGGGTGTGGAAGCCAAGTGGTGGACACAGCACTCAGAATCAAGCCACTGGGTTGGCCTGGCTCTGTGGTTTTCCTGGTTGTTATTCTAACAGTGTCATCTGCAGAATCAGAAAGGGCTGTCCATGACTGCCCACTGGAAGTGCTTATGTTCACACAGAAAGTCCTTATCATCCTCTGTGCTAGATTCATCAAGTTCTTCCTTGCTTCCGGTGATGGTATCACTGTTAAAATCATCATATATACACGTTACAATTTTATTCAAGTTCTCTCAAAAACTAGGAAAAATTAAAATTAAAAAACAGAAAAATGAGGTACCTCCGAGGTCAGAAATGTTTCTGGCCATGAGGCTGGCAAGCCGCTCACATTGTCTTTGAAGGACAGCTAACCAGCGGTGAGCTCCGAAAGCAATGCCACTGTTAACAAACTGATCAAATATCTGGTGCACTGCTTTCTCCTCTACCTCTGCATGTTCTACCCAAGTCACCTGTTTCATCATTCAATATTTCTCTATTTAGAGTCTAGTGATATGCTATCTATATCTAGCCAGATTAATTGTTGGATTCATTGCTCAAATGATTTTCACTATCAAAATGCCAATATACATGTGCTAGAACAGCATCACAGTAGTCCAATGCTATATTTGTAAAAGTGTTCAGAATTTAAAATGTGTAGATTAAATTCATTTTAGATGTGACTTACACTAGATGAAATTTAAATATATATCTTCAATTCAAATTATGAACACTTTTCTAAATATTTTTCTCCAGGTCAGACTTTTCTATGTGAGAAGTATGTGTATCCCCTAGTACATGAGGTTGGTGCCACTATAGAACCCCATAGATTTATCACAACTAGTGCACTGTACAGAAGCGTTGTCTATCTTCTTTGAACCCTTTCCAATTGGTGATCTTAATTGGAGGGTATTTCCAGGCTCACCTCGATAAATGATTTGGATCATCGGGATGGACCCTGTGATAGGCCCACAAAGGCCCAACAATGCCTTTTAAGATCATCAGTGCTCCCTAACATTTTTTATGTATGAAAGTCTGACATAGCAGGTGTTTGTGACAATTACAACCAAAATATAACAATATAAATAAGAAATTGGAATATTAGCAGAGAAAATGAAGTCACCCTAGAGTATCCATTGGGCATGTCCTGGATGACACAGCCAGAGGGCCTTCTCTTGTATCTTGGGAGGGATGGTTGAAAACTTTCCTGGAAACTTTCCAATGGAAAATCAACAATTGCCCAAGTTCCCTCCTCCACATTCTGTTGGCAGTATCGAAGAAAATGAGCCTCTCTCGTGGGCACCAGGGGAGAAAGAGCCTGCATCTCTGCATACATCTACAACAAAAAAAATAAACAATAGAAAACATATTCACCAATCTAAAAGATAAAAAATGAAAGGGGGACAAATTACACTGGTAGTCCTTTTAATTTGATTATTGTGGCAATTTGGTACTTATAATTCTAATAATATCAATTTTATCTTTAAAATGCTCACGTTATGTTAATTTAGTCTAATTGATAAATTTTTTTTAAAATTGAACTAAAATTAAGAGACAAAATAATTTATTTACTTTTTGAAAGTGATTGAGAGGTTGGAGTTCAATTTAAAGTAGTCCATTCATTTGTGAATAGATCATATTGCCTTCAATTTTTGTTTAGTTTCTTAATTGAGATTTTCAATCAGATTAAATTGACACAATATGAAAAATTAAAAAATAAAATTAGTACAATTAAAACTAAAAATAACAAATTGACACAAAAAACAAACTAATGAACTATAATATAATTTGTCCAAATAATTGTAAGACCTTTTATTTTATTTTATTTATTTATTTATTTACTTTTTGGTTACATCGGAAAGAAATTGTGAGACCTTTTATATTCCTACATGAAAATGCATAGGGGACCAAAAATTATTTGGGCCTAGTTGTGTGTTCGTTTTTTGTTTTTCTGTTTCGGAAAACATAAAAATTTGTGTTGCAATTGTCAGTAAAAACTAATTTTCAAAAAAAAAAAAAATCTACACCCCCAAAATGTTTTCAAAATTTGAAAAGCCATTTTTGCAGAAAAATAAAAATGATGAATATTTTTTAATTTCTTCATTTATTTATTTATTTATTTTTTGGTGGAAATAGAAAAGGGGGAATGACAATTCAGAGGTAGTTTGAAAAAAATAAATAAATCAGACGAGTGGTAAAATTTATAAATTTTAATAATTAAAATGTTAAATTTTTTCATGGAACAGTAATTATTTTAAGAAACACCAACTGAGGTATAATTCCTCTCTCTCCCCCCCCCCCCAAAAAAAAAATAAATAAAAATAAAGCCTAAAAAGATTCTAACTGTAAAATACTCACCAGATGAAGGGAACCACTTGCATGACCAGAAACACCTGAAGTTACAATTTGAAGAGTTTTTGCTCTAGAAATGATGGAAGGGAACAGTTCCATCCATTTATTCTGAAACAATCAATTGAAACAAAATTAAAAATATTTTCCAAGTTAAAAGGTGAATTGAGAATTCGACATATTTTTACTAAATACTGCCATAAGCTTTTAAATATCAGGGCAAAATGCATCAAATTTTGAAAGACTAATATTGATATTCAATAATATGATATATAATCAATACGCGAATACTGTTATTTAAAACCATGACTGACGTGCAAAGTTGTTCAAAAGGGATTACTCACTGCATCTAGGAATGCATCAACCAGAGTGATACTATTCATGATCACAACAGCTGTATCGCGGGTAGCTTCCATCCTGAACTCACTGCCATTCTGTTTAAGATTCATCGGCCACTGAAACATCCTCGTGTGCTCTTCAAAATTAAGCACTTCTCTTCCACTGTTGTTGTTTCGGATCCAAAGAGGCTCACCTGCCTGACACATCTTCACCAGCACATCCATGGATGACATGGCGAGCTCGAGTGCCAGTGATTTGTCTTCTTCCATGATAAGACCGCCACCCGGAAAGTGGGAATTTTCAGGCATCATAGGTACAGGAATCATTTCAGGCATTGGCTCCTGGAAATGCCTTGGATAGATACTCATGTCCAAATCCAAGGAAGGGGGAAGCAGAGGAACTGGTCCCATTGATTGGATTGGGCGGCCACTATATCTCGAAGCAAGACAGCATACACGTTCGAACTGTAAAAAAAAACAATCACATAGACGTCACAAAAAGATTTCACACAATGGGACATAGACAACATCTGTACACTTGGATTTATTCATATACACCCCAGCTTAATTTCTTGTTTAATACATGGAAGATTAGGTTTTACAAGGATTATACTATGCCATTTTGTTTTCAACTAGATAAGTTCTCTCCATTTTGTTAATGTGCTTTCTTGCCCTTTTCTTCCTAAGTGCTATTTCCTTGAAGAAAAGTACACAATATATTTTTACGTAATGAGACAAAAATATAAAAACCACACAAGTAGGATCTCATAATGGGATACATATATATGAGACAAAAAGTAAACTCTATACATAAATCTCATTTATGTGAGTTCTATCTCATATTGTGTTCCTACATGGCTGATTTTTTGGGGGAGAAGTTAGGTGGCTGTTGTGCCCTTATTTTTTAATTTCTTTCGATCTGCAAAAAGAAAATTTTATTGATTTAGAAAACTCCAAATCTTACTTAATGATTTAAACTGTTTAATTTTTACAATCCATTGACTAGTATATCCTTGTAAAGAATCAAATTAATTGGGTGTTAGTAACCTTTTGATCAGAACATGTTTGTATCTAAAAAAAATGTGATTTCTAATGTTAACCATAATACAAATACGTTTTGTTCAAAAGGTTATCGATATCCAAGTAATTTATTTTTTTACAGGAATATACTATTCAACGAATTATAAAAAATAAACAATTCAAATTATTAAGGTAGTACCTGAAATGTATCTAATCCAAAGAACAGTCCACTCATCCTCTTTTTTCTTTATTGATGTAATAGTTTTCTTCATCAATAAAGTTACTTTCTTTGCTGATCAAAAATAAAAATAAAAAATAAAACAGTCACCCCATTCCCCCTTTTCCCACCTATCTAGTTTTCATGTGTAATTGATGAATGGCCTAGTTGGTGTTGCTTCGAATGTAACAAAATAACTCTCCCAATAAAGGTACATTTCCAAAAAAAATTATAAAAAAAAAAAAAAAGTCAAACTGAAGGTTTAATGTTTGACAAATACTAGAGAAGTAATATGGCTCTCCCAATTGCGTACATTTCCAATGGACACTTGGTATCCTTACATAAATGAAAATTTTATACATAATTCTCCATATTTTGTACCTTTTATTTTGTTCTTTCATTAATAAAGTTTCTTTTTGCCGATCAAAAAAAAAAAAAAAAAAAAGAATGATGCGATTTATTTTCTTTAATAGCAAATTAATAAATTCACCATTGTTGCATATAATTTAAAAAATATGTATCACTTACAAATCAATTTCGATGAATCTTTTGAATAGATTTATAAATATTCCCTTTTGTCAAGGGAAAAAAGATAAAAAATAAAAAATTAAATGATTTCTAAATCATTTTCAATATTGGCCTTAAGCATAAGATCCTTTATTCTTAAAATTTTTGTTCCCAATGTACCTTCACCTGTATAATCGTTTCTCAAATTTTAAAATTTCAAAATTTTGAGATATTAACTATACCTAGTTGGAATTGAAAAGTGTAGCTGTGATGGGTTATGCACTTGTTTTTGCTTTATTGTTGTCTTTGTTTAGCGTTTAATATGTACATTGAATTTCATTAATAATATTTTTATTGATAAAATAAATAAATAAATGTAAATGAAATTGTATTGGGAATAAAAAATAAATTTTTTTTTTTTTTTGAACTCGCCATATTTTTTAGTACTTACAAAACGTGCATTTAGCATGAAATTAAACAAAATTCAATACTACCTCTTCTTTGAGCCTGGCATTTTCAAGCCGAAGTTGCTGTTCATCGTAACCCATCTCGCCAAGCATCGCCGGACCTCCACAGTTGGGGCATATGATACATCGCAGCGCCGCTTGCAGCCGATAATTTTCATTCTTAAGGTTTTCATTCTCTGCTCTCAGTATCACATTATCTTGCCGGTCTTGTTGTGCCTGTATTAGATGATCAATTTAATTCACAACAAAACAAACAAAGTACAAAAGACTTTAGTCTTATCCTGCGCACCATGGCGCATTACATCCTTGGCCCTCTACTGTAGATAGATACCTGTGAATTGTGAACTTCACTAACCCTAACCCTAAATGGGAGTGCATTTAAGATGTGTGATCCCCCTTGTGGAAAGAGGTAGGGTTGACTGCGCACCCAACTGTGCATATTTATGGAATGCAGACTGTGGAAGCGACCCAGGAGTTAATGAGGTCTTCTTCATGCTACAGTGCGCGTGATGATGGCGTACGCTATCACTCATGAGTTAGTTTTTGAAAAAAATTAAGGATCATCAAAATTTTTTCATGAAAATAATCATGAAAGATTTATGATTATTGGATTACTTTGATTAGTGTGTGGTACTTTATTCTAAGTATAATCTAAGGATCACAAAACTTTCATGATTATTTTCATAAATTTTTTTACATGATACGTAGTATTGCTGTTATTTTTTAGGACTTAAAACGTTAACGTAAGATGGTAAAAACATGTACTTCTTGGGAACTGTGCGATGATTTTCTGTGAGTTTCACAGATGGCAAATTTTAGGGTTACCCATGAATTTTTTTTTGAAATAGGGTGCTAACGTGCTCACCTTCATCTGGGTTCGACGATTTTGGAACCAGAACTTGACTTGGCGGGGCTTGAGGCCTAGGTCTTGGCTGAGTCTTTGCCTTTGTTTGTCATCTGGGTGTGGACATTCCTTGAATAAACTGTGAAAACAAGCGTAACTTAGGTTGGCAAAATTAAGAGTCATATTACTTTGTGCACTAGTGCGTAAGTTAGCACGTAGCAGTCCATTTACCAATTTGGTGAGTTAAAAGATAGTAAAGATGGAGAATCAGATAGAGAGATAAGAGAGGCATTAACTGCATAATTTAGCTTTTGTTAGAAATGGACAAGTACGTAATGAAGACTGTCGAAACTTTTAAGAGAGAGATGGAGAGAAATTGACATGCTTCTTAATGAGTTTGTTGGAAAGTAACAAGATTACAATGAAGTGTCTTAATAGGGTTTTGGGAGAGATATCGAGAAGTAGACATGGTTCTTAATGAGTTTGTTGGGAAGTAAGTAAAAAAGATTACAATGAAGTATCTCAACAAGGTTTTAAGAGAGAGATATTTTACATATGTGCACAGAATTAGAACACAGAATTGCAGAGAGAGAATCATACGATTCCATTTCTTGGATCTGGCGAGCAGTGTGCCTGTGGTAGCGTTTCTTTTTTGGTTGTTGCTCAGTTTCTTGCTCGTTGCCGGAGACTCCTTCCATGTGTTCGCTCCCGGAGCCACTTTCCATCTCATCTTTCCCTCTCATTAGCCCTAATTCTTCTTTCTATAACAAAGCAAAATTGCAACCATTCAATATATATACATGAGAGAGAGATGAGAGAGATGATTTTGAAGGGAAACTTACAGGTATGATTGGAGGAAAAGTGTGGAAAGGCATGTTAGCCATGAAGTTGAAGTTAGGGTTTTGGATCGGCGAAGAAAAGAGGGATTCTGAAGAAACCCCATTTCCTCCCAAGGATGATAGTACTTGGCAATCTCCATACATTCTCTCCGGCCCTTCAAACATCTTACTTTAATTTCAACCAAAAAATAAATAAATAAATAAAAAAACAACATCAATATATATACTATATTGTATCTAGGGTTAGTAGGTTACTTTCTTCACTCAAAGAATGCCAGCATGATATCATCACAAGAAAACAAAGCAACAAGCGGAAGAAATCAAGAAAAGCAAAGAACACAAATCTAAAAACACATGCAGGTCAGTAAAAACATTAAATTTACAGGTAAAATTCAAAAAAGAAAGGGAAAGAGATCAATAGCTTTGGACAGAGTGAAGATGCGTTGATTTGTGTCTATACGTACCTGCCTTACCTGAACTGAAGAAATTGACTTCGTCACCTGCTTCAAAGGTACAAAAGAAAAAACAATCAAGGTTTGTTGAGTTCCGAAACCGCCATGAAAGTTGAAGAAGATAACAAAAAGAAGAAGAACCCAAAACGGAGAAGAGAGTAAATGAACAAATTTGAGGAGGTAGATAACAGAGAGAGGGGTTGGAGAGAGAAAGGGAGAGAGAGTAAATACCTCAGTGTCGGTGTGTTTCGGAAACGTTGAGAGAAATTAAGACCCTTTTTAGCTCTCCTCTGCTCGTTGGGTTCACTAGACACATCCACCAGACACATCCACCCAAGTCCACCCCCCCTCTCTCTACAGTGAGTAATTTTTGGAAAATTATTAAATATTTCTAAAATATCATGTGTCTACACTCTCTAACTAATCATTATTCAATATGTCCTTTCATATTCTCTAATTACCAAACACAATACTCCACATATCCATATTTTCTACCAATTATAATACTATAGAATATCACGCGTCTATATTCTGGAATATATTCTGGAATTACTAAATAATTACCTGTAATTTTTTCTCTATGTAATATTACATACATTGACTCTCTCTATTTTTTCTTAAACAGCATTACTATTTAAATTCAAAAATTAGCTTTACTCTATTAAAAAATCTAAATCAATTCTCTTTCTTATTTATTCTCTAATCATCAACTAATTATTTTATTGACATAAGTCTAAAAAAAAGGTGTGGGCTTGTATATATATATATATTTGGTATTAAACAATGCATAAACCTAGAAAACAGAACTACAAAGGATATACGAACGAAGCCAACTCCAAGCACATCATGAAATGAGCTTGTATATCATTTTCGTAACAATAATAACTAACGATTGACATATGCTATGTGTGTGAAATTTAAGTAAATAAAAATAAAAATCAATAATAACATATTAATATTACAATATGTGTCGCCCAAATAGTAAGAATTTTTTCCCCTAAATTTAAGGTTATTATTTATATATATTGATTGTTTTAAATAAATAAATGGGAGACAACACAAATTTAACAAGCAAAACTTGAATACTATAATGAGTAACACGTGATATAAAGAGAAATAAATAAAAAAAAATCAATTCTAAATTCTGATGTTTGAGATGAGTTAAATTAGTTGAAATAATTAATAACGAAAAAAAAAACTTTAAATTGTCAATGAAAAAAATGTCACATCAATCAATAATTTTTTCTTTCACAATTATCTATTTTATTATAAAAAAATACATAAATTATTTCAAAGATAACTTTTTTTCATCTTATAAAATAATCAAAAACTCAAAAAATCAATTAAAATAGTCAACATTTCAAATCAGGGCTAAATGTAATACTCTCTCTATTCCAATTTATTTGTCCATTATAAAATATTGAACTTATTAAGGAGTTATGCAATTATTACAATTTAATTTAAATTTTGAAATATTTTTTCCACTAATACTCTTCTATTTGAATTTTAAAATGTATTTATAATAATTTATAAGGAATAATTTTAAAAATCTAACAAAATTTAATATCTCAAAATAAAAAGTAAATAAATATTTTTGAAAAAGATTAACATAAAAAAGTGAACTAATGAAATAGCACGGATGGAATAGTAGAAGATAATTTTTAAAAAAAAATTAAATTGAGGGAAGGGGAGTTAAATAGGAGCTTTAACTGCGGTGGGGAAAAAGAAACTGATGAAGATCAACGCCTCTTAATCCGTCGACTGTTTTGGAACACGTGGCGGAATATTAACGGAAGAGAGAGAGAGAGAGAGAAAGCGTTACACTCTCTCAAAAGTCAAACCACTCTCTTCTCCTTTGTTAGACGCATGCCTCATTTGCATGTTTGGCGCGTGTTTCTATAATACCCTTGTAATATTATTACTCACAAATAAATAATAAATAATTATTTTTTCACAGTTTAAGGTTGTGTTTGGAGCAGTTCTAAAAATATGATTTTAGAATTGTTTTTAATATTTTGTTTGGTTAAAGTTCTTAAAATTAATTCTAATATAATATTTCAAAACTCATTTCAGCTGTTGTTAGGAGAAGTGAGTTTTTTTTGAATTTTGAATTTTAAAAAGCGCGACTTGGGTTTATCCAAATGTTCTCCTAACATCCTATTGACCTAATAAAGATTTTTTTTTTTGTGCAATTGACACATACTATTTTAAATTTAATTAAATAAAAAAAAAACTTCTCAAAAAACAGTATAGAGAGAGAGAGAGAGTTTGACGTCGTCGACTTCAGAACCAGCTCGGGAGATGGCGGCTGCCGACTTCTTTCGCAACTTGAACGTTGTCAACACTGTTGGATTCATCATCAGCTGCTCTGATCCCGGCGTAGCATCGTCGTTGCATCTATCGTGATTGTTCGCCATTAGAGAGAGAGAGAGAGTTTGAGCAGTTATAATAGAGAAGATTAAATAAATAATAATAAAAAAAAACAGCAATTGCAATTTATAATAAAAAATATTAAAAAATAATAATTCTAATCAAATATACAATCAAAAGTTACTTTAAAGCAGTAATTGAATATTTATTTTGAAAAAAAAATTATTTTGTTTGTAATATTTTCAATTAAAAAAATTTTATATTATTTTTTAAAATTGAATTTTAAAAAGGGTTTGGCTATGAGTGTTGAACAGAATTTTTAATAGAATTTTGAATTGTGTGTATGGTTATGAGTTATAACTTTTTGAATTAAGTTTTGAAAAATCTTTTCAAAACTCATGACTAAATAAATTTTCTTATTTCACATGTCACATCAAACATTCAATACTCAACTCAAAACTCAATTCAAACTCTTTTCAAAACTCATAACCAAACAAATTTTCTATACTCAAATCATAATTTCAACACTCATAAACTCAAAATACAACTCTATTACCAAATCATATTTTTACAACTCTACCAAACGCTACTTAATTTTTTTTAGTTCATATATTTAATGAAAACTTGTATTAACACAATTAGTCTTAAAATAAAAATATCATAATACCTTCATTTTTTCTATTTAAATCTTAATTCTAAAACACCATAACCATCTTCTATCTCCAGCGTCATCTATCTCATTTGCTATGCCTTCTTGTCGCCTCTTTCTCTCTCTGTGTACGATTACTTTTCATCATACACTTCTACAAGTCTTCCTCTGTGAATTACTCAAGATTGACTGTGGAGGTCTAGGATGAAAGAAGATGAGTTAGAAGTGGCAGTGGTGGTGGCAATGGTGATGAAGGGTTGAAAGTAGCAACAATTGCAATAAATGAGGAGGGTGTGAATAGCAAAAAATGTTAGACTATGTTGGGTCTAATTTAAGAATATGTTTTAAAAAATAACTAAAAAAACTTCTTATTTCAATATGATTTTATCTTTGTTGGGGAAAAAAAATTAAAAAAATTATTTAATATTTATTTTTGTCAAATTAATTTATATTTTTCTTGAAAATTTTTAAAAAATTGATTCAAAAATTAAAACTAAACATAGCCTTGGGGCTTTAAGATTAAAAATGAGGGTAATATTGGAATATAGAGATATATATTGAGAATTTATATTTTTATAGTGTGTGTATTGAGAATGTGTTCATCAAGTGTGTGTACTAAGATGAATTAGTGTGTGAAAATAAAATTACCCATAAATAAAGAGACTTGTTAACACATGTCCCTAGAGCACAAGTAAATAACAAAAAAGTAATGTTAGGGATCTCAAATTAATGTTTCATCAACATTTTTACCAAGAAAAATGCTTGAGACCCCCATTTTTTGGAGACTCCCACAACTCTCTTTAAATCTCCATCATTGATGTATGTGTAAGACCCACTCATGTATGTGTGGGGCCCACACCATCAAATGGTAGAGATCCAAAGGGGGTTGTGGGGGTCTCCAAAACATAGGAGTTTCAATCATTGTTGTTTTATCAAATATCTCACATAGGTGTAGGATCTACATGTAACTCATATGGTGTGGGTTTCACACCCATGTAAGACATTTGGTAGAAATGTTGATAAAACATTTGAGGTCCCTAACATTTTCCATAACAAAAAATTTGAAGAACATAATATAATATTTTCTAAATTCAATATGTTTTTACTGAAATTAATACACTTTTTAATATTTTCACATATTCTCAAAATACTTTTGATATATTTCTCAACATCAAACAATGCATAGGGGCACTTGTTAGCATTTGCCATAAAGAAGTAGAAAAATGCTTGGTCCATCAAGGGAGCCTGACTCTGCCAGAATGACATGGCCAGACGACCGGCCGGATGACTAGCGTCACCCTTGTTAATCGCGGTTGTAGATGTCCCCGAACGCCCCGGGAGGGATGAGTCCCGTTCCGTTCATTTTGGGCTCACTACAGTTCAGGACTCTAATTGTCACGGTTCTCAATCTGAACCAAAGAGTCCAAATCCAGCAAATCGTTTTTGAGAAAATAGATTTTTTGAAAGAAGTGCCAAACATGGACTGCTTTGCCAGATATAGAGTCGCCATCTAAATATTTTATTTTTGGGAAATTTAGGAAACCCTGACTCGTTGCCTAAGGCCACGTGTCCGTCATCACCAAAGTTGCCTCGGCTCGGGAACTTGGGTACGATTGGGGAAGGTCATTTCGTGAGCACCCCCGCTCACCTGATTAAAGATCGGCCTCTACTAACCATGATATCTAGTTTTGAAAACATTATGCATTCTTATTCCGGTTATTAGCTTAGATTTACTATGTGATGCGCACAGCATACAAGTATAGACTGGATCGCGGGAATTGGAACAAAATATTTCATGTTTGTTTTTGAAAGATGGTTTGCTACTCGCAAGTAGACTTAAAATGCAGATTTTGCCACCCTCGGGTGGGCTTAGAAAAACATGGTTTTGCCACTATCTAGTGGGCTTAAAACTTACAGTCAATGTATTGTTCCAATCCAAATAACCCAACCTTCACCCACAGGCATTCAGGCAGTTATATCATATAAGTAAATAGCCTCATGGTAAGCATGCTATCATGGCAGTCACTCACACATATGCAAGGATGCTAAAGCGTAAAAACTTACCGAGTACTCCAAGCCAAAACAGAAACTATGTTAGAAATCCATGCATGATCCTAACTATACAGAAATGCCTAATGCAACACATGTAGGAATGCAACTAAGATAGGCTCGGCTATTCTAAACATGGCATATGGAATGCTACAGCTAACAAGTATTCAACTTGGAATTGAAATACAATGTAGTGAGTTATGATGCTACGAGTCTGGCATGCAAAACAGATGAATGAATGCAAACATGCTATCATACTGTATGCTAATTGAAACATGCCCTATTCTAACCATCATAAGCTGGTAAATAAAATGGAGAAAGACGTGGGGTTGGAAGACATACATCACACGCACGCACACTTATTACAATTGTGCCCTCACTCGGAGGGTCCAAATAAATAATATACAGTCCCAAATGAATAGTACAGTCCGAATGAATAGTACAGTCCGAATAAATACAAAACCCTAATTAATTAACAAATTAACTAGGAAAAATAGTAAATTGGCATGCAAGCCCCCGGACTGTCTCAGCTCTGTTCCGAATGATGAATGATGCATGTTTGAGTTGCTTGGCGCGAAAATCCATCGCGATGCCCCGATTAGCCTCTGTTTACAATTAAGCCCGGAATATTGTGCGAAGTCCCAAGAGATTACCGGTTTCTGATTTGCTGCAACAGAGAGCAGGAAAGGGGCATGACAATGTATTTTCACATATGTATGCTTGACTACTCTTCAGGGAGCGTAGTCCTCGATCCTCGTGCCACCAATCGTGCATCTCGATGCATGATGGCCGATGAGTCGATTTGCATGACTCAATATGGAATGAATGCACATGAAAACATAACAAGGCCTAAACTCCATTATGGATAATCCGGAGTGTTGGCGACTGGGAATTGAGACACGTTCTGTCACTCAAAGTATGAAACGTCCCTCGTTTCCCATGCTCGGGCTAACTCATATCCCAAACACAATGCAAATGAGATGGCATGAACTATGCAACTAATATACAACCTAGCATACACAATACTATGAAATGGCATACACAATGCACGATGTAACACGGCATACACGATACTCTAACATACAACCTAGCATACGCAATGCTATGAATTGAAATGGCATACACAATGCATAATGGACTTACACCAACGTGAGTGGACCTCAACCACACTCACATCAGTGGCCATGAGATGAAAATAAGACATTTGAGATGCGTGCACACATGCACGGAAATCGAGGACCGATCCTAAGGCACAAATGCCACTCTAACAAGGCATGGCAATGCATGAAATATGGCATACAAACATGAAAGTTCCAGCACTGAAATGTGATGCAAAATGATCCCGAAACATGGAAACATGGCACCCGATGCATGGAATGGTCCCGAAACACAAAACTAGGCACATGTATTAACCTATAGCTATACAAAGCATGCATTATTTGATCATGAAGCATAAAGACAGAACTAAGGCAGTCCCAAAACATGAACATTTATAGTTCAAAGCATGGCCAAAAGATGTTAGCAAGATGGACTAAAATAGCATGCGACTTTGACTAGCAAACATGGTTTACATGGCATGTATATGAAGCAGGTGAGAACTCATCAAACCAGAAAAAATTAGTGAATAAAACATGCCAAAACATGCCCAAATAACCTCTGAAATGCAGCCAACACATGCACAAATGATGGGTTCTTTTAGAGGGCATACAAAGGAGTTATTAAGCACATGCATCAAGGACACTTAGCATATCCAAATCAACTTTGAAAATCAAATATGATAGCCCTAAAACTCATCAAATTGGCCCTAAAATCAGTCAACAAAGCATGCAAGATAGGGCCTCTTTGGGAGGCCAAAAAGACCATCAAGCAAAACAAGAAGAGAGGGGGTCACCCCCCTCTGATTTTGGCCTTCAAGAACACACCTAAGCCACTAAAAATTTACTGGATTTCAGTGGCTAAGAGGCCGAACCATGGCCAATGCAAGTGTTCTAATGCATAGCCCTAATCATGAAGAGATGAAGCATGCATAGGGTGAAGATGACCCCAAACAGAGAATAGACCTCAATCAAACATGAAGATTATGTCAAAAAAATACTTTTTTCAGTTTAGGTCGAGGTCCAAAAAGGCTCACAAATAAAGCTAAGGTATCATGCAAAATAAACCCTAAAAGAGAGATTGAACAAACAGGGTAGTAAAAGGCCTCAAACAGAAAAGATCCCTTCAACAAATTTGAAGAGGGGCTCAAAAAAAGACACTTTATAGTTTATGGTAAACCTTAAATATGCTCACAAGTAAGACTAAAATATGATGCAAAAATGGCCCTAAAAGAGAGATAGAGAGCAAGAGGCAGTAGCTGGCCTCAAATAGTGAAGAGCCCTTCAACAAAGTTAAAGAGGGGCTTAAAATAAGTCACTTTAGAGTTCGTCTCGAAGCCCATAAATGCTTACAAACAGGGCTAATATATCATACAAGAAATAACCCTAAAATAGAGATAAAGGGAAAGGGGCAGCAGATGGCTTCAAACAGAGAAAAGTCCTTGATCAAACATGAAGATGAGCTCAAAATAAGACTATTTTCAGTTCGGGTCGGAGCCCAAAAATGTAAGCAAAAGGGGCTAAGGTATAGAACAAAATAGTGCAAAAATGGGGTAAATAGGAGCTTATCCTTGTAGCACAACTTTCCAGCAGCCTTTGGTCCAAGGAAATGAGCTTCCAACCTCTGCAAATGGCCTCCAAGTTGCTGGAATGGAGTGTGAAGGTGTGGTGCTATGGGTTGTAGTGCAAATGGTGCAAGAATCTTAGGGTTTGGAGTGTTGAAGTATAGATATAGGGGGGAGTATGTGTAATGGTGCCTCAGCTTGTTTCTAACCCTTAGAAATGAAGCTCAAGTGTTGGCTTTATAGAGGAGAGAGGCCAAGGGAAAAGGGGGAAAAAACAAATTCAAATTTCTCCCCCAAAAGGACAGTCCCCCGGGCAAGGGTTTGGTGCAAAACAGTTGGCACAGCTGGCATGCACCAGGAGAGAGAAGAATGGCCGGCCAGGTTCAAGAGGTTCAAGTGGTCGGTCGGCCACCTCCCTTGGCCGGCTGGCCAGGTGCAAGAGGTTCAAGAAAAGTTAGTGGCCGGCCACCCCAAAAAGGTGGAATCCCATGTGTGTACAACACAGCTGTATGGTCAAAACCCAAAAAATGTAACCCAGGAGAGAGAAAAACCAACTTTTTAGAGGGGTTCAAAAGGGTCAAGAACAATTGATGGCCGCCCTATCTATATTGGTGGCCTCCCAAGTGTGTACAACACAATGTTGTGGTGGAAAGTCAGAAAAAGTGGCCCGGGAATGGAAAAAGTCAGCTTTCTAGTGAAGAAAACGGGCGATGAAGGAATAAAGCTGGTCTTCAGAACAATTGCTGGCCTCCTATCCTTCTACAACCTTCCTAACAATGAAAATAAGGTCTCCGCCAAAAATGAACCCAAACCGATATAAAACGAAGGTTCGGGGGCCAAAACGCGCGGCCCGGGGCCCTGAAAACAAGCTGTTAAGCACCGAAGGTGGCGTTCGACCACGAAGTTGGTCTCTCGGGCCACAGTGTCCCTCAAAAGGGAGGAAACAAGGTGTATGCCAAAAACCGGAGCAAACGGAGGTGGTTAAGCGGTCTCGAACCGAGGCACACGGCTGACGGCTCCGAAAACTGGGAACTGGGCTCCAAACGGGAAAAATGGCCTACGACCACGAAACGTAGCCTAGGGCCACTGAGAGATGATCTACGAGACCTCTCCCTCCCTTCGGGAAGAGAAAACGGAGAAAACAGGACCCGATTCGCAAATCGAGACAAAGCACAAAAGAGCCCCAAAATCCGGAGGCAAGGCTCGCGGCTGAGATTTCGCAACTTCAGAACGAGCACAATATGCAACATCACCGAGTGCTCAGTTGGTGACATCTGAGTCTTAAGGTCGGTCAAAAATGGGGTGTCTACAGCGGTTGTCACCCTTCTCAATCGCGGCTATTATCCTTGTTAACCTATGTGTCAACCAGTATCCACCTGGATGACGGTCAGATGACCTTTCGAATGACCTGCCGAACGACCGGTATGCACAAATTTGGACAATTTGAGCGAGATCAAATTCGATGGATGTAGTATTACTGAAATAAATAAAAATATATTCACATATTGATTTGATTCGATTTTATAATTTTAGAAATTTTATATAACCATAAATACGATGTATATTTTATATTATTAAACAAATTAACAATGATTAGTTTGGTTAAATTGATTAGAGTGAGTTTGTTTGTTTGTTTTTTTTTTTTTTTTTGATCGGCTAAAGCAAAATCTTTATTGATGAAACATACAAATTATGAAAATTTACATAAATAAAGAGGAGCTTGGAGCTAAGAAGAAGCTCCAAGCGCCAGCTGTTGAGGCACCAACAAGAGAAAGTTGAAGAAAAAATAAAAGCATCAAACTGAAAGATAAAAGCAGACAAACAAACTGGTAGTAGACAAACTGATAATAGCAACTGTTCAGAATCACCCACATCAGGCCAAAGCAGAACAGCCCAACTCCCAGCAACTCCCACACCATTCCCAGCTGAACAGAACACACCAACAGCAGGCAAAACAGAACAAACCTCCAGATAACAAAACAACACTCCCAACTCCCAACAGCACACACTAAGACACTGCAGAACTGAACAACATGGCAACAGTGCAACAGACTACTAAATAGAATCCAAAGCACTAACCTCCAATTGATTAGAGTTTGTCAATTTTGCAATTAGCACTATGTTCAAATCTTATAAGTAAAATCCATATTTTTACTTTTACATATAAAATAATAAATAATAAATAAATATATCACAGTTTAATTTGAAATGATAACCAAACTCTTAGAACCAAGAACTGAACGACTAATAAAAATTATATCAAACAATCGATTTGGATCAATTTATCAGTTTCAACGTTTTTTTTTTTGTACACCTTTAATTCACATCCATATAGAGAGTAAGTGCATACGACCCACATGCATGTCTTAAGACTCGAGTTCGGATTTATTAAAATTAAATATTTTAATTTGACAATGAAGTTAACCAATTATCAAATTAACTTGAACTCACTTTGATGCTTTTAAACCGTTCATATTATATAAGTAACTAAGAAAATTATTTATGTAAAACATTAAGTTGATCTAACATCAATTGTTATACTATTAGAAATTTTTTATCTATACAACTCATATGTTTTTAAGAATAAACCATCTATTTGTTATAATATATAGTGATTCGATCATGTGATTATTTATATCTGATCAATTTAATTTTTTGCATGCTCTTCTTAGCTTATCATATAAGATAAATGATTCAAATCATTGTCATGAGTACAGATTAGTCTCATAATGCACAAACTTTACCTATAAAATGAAAATATTTAATTTTAACAAATCTGAACAGACTCCAACACTCACTCTTTCTATAGGTTTGTGTTTAGGTGTGTAAATATGTATGATTGTAGTATTGCTAAAAAGAAAAGTCTTTATAGGTGGTAATACTAAATTTTAATGGACAAATTACAATAAGGTGATAGTTTTCCAAAATAATTATAAATCTATAAAAAAATGTTTTTAATTAATTTGTAAGGTTTACTAGTATTTTATTTTATTTATTTTTTTTAAAATGAATTAATATTTTCTGAATTCCTATTCATTATATTATTTCTTTTTAGTTTCGTAATAGCAAATCTATGTGATGCTCCTATTGAATAGTTATTGATCTGGATTGGGATCATCTTCTTCTTTTGTTTGGCGCTTGTCTCATTTGCATGTAAGCGCGTGTATGTATATATTATTTCAACATTATCCATGTTTTTATTTTTAAGAGATACTTTCACTAGGTAGTTGTAATAGAGTGTATAGATTATATCATCCAATACTTGTATAATATTCGAATGATTTTATTTTTATTTTAAATTAATAAATTTTTTTATAACAATTGACGTGGGTTTTTCATAGCTAATAAATGATGTAATGAAAACTTACATTATCTCATCCAATAAATAAATAAACTATATAATAAAGAGAAAGAGTGTTTGATTCATAGATTTTGAGAAAAATTTAGAAATAAAAATAAAAATAAAAAATGAGTATAAAATGTAGTTATATTTTATTTACATTTTACCTATATTTTTTTTTCCTTCAAATATCTCTTCAAATTATAAATTAAACACGATGTAAGTGAACTAGCTCTCTTTCTCTCTCTCTAAACACAGAGCATCTCTCTCTATGCCTCTCTCCCTAAGCCTTTTGTTGGGTGTGTCGTCGGGGGGTGGAGAGGAGTTCCGACCATCGGTCTCCTCTCTCTTCTTTCCACTTCATTTTTCTCATTTTCTTAGTCTTTTTGCTTAATAATATTGGAAGCTTATTCTTCTAGCCCTTTCGTGCGCTACCACCACTATACCACCATCAGATCTGCTATCTTCCAGCCTCCATGGATCCACTCTTACTAGATCTGTCTCATCTCCGATCTTCCAGATTTGATGTTTGGCTTATGCCCAAACTTTCACACTCGTAGCCAAAACTTTAAGATTGGATTTCAGATCTTCTCACAATTCGAAGACCGATGTTGTTTAACACGTTTGTTTTACAATAGGCGACTACCTCAACTTCATTGTTCCATCTTGACCTGTAGAGGTGGGGTCTTCAAATTCTAAGTTGAAGGTTGCAGTATAGTGGAGCTTTGGATGTGTTTGGTGACTTGGATCAAGTTGTTTTTGTTGGACAATCTTCACTATATTTAAATAGATTAAATTCCGTTGTGTACTAAACAACAACAAGAATATAAAGAAATAAAGGAAATGAGAGAATTTGTTTAATTACAAAAATCAAACTAGAAATAAATAAATAAAAACATATTTTATTTTGTTACAAAAACAAAATTAAAATCTGATTTAATAAACAAATAAAATAGGAATAATAAATTAAACAACTTACTTGATTAATTTCTTCTAGTAAATATCTGATCAGATCTGGTGTTTGACACTGTGTCCTTAAGATGATTCGCTCTTCCACGGTACTTTCGTAATGTGGACGTCTATCTTCAGATGAAATGATCAACTACAAATAATAGCAAAGACTACAAATTATTTGCCTAATCTAACACATTAAGTGTTTATACTCTTTCTCACAAAAATAAATGCAAAGAAAATGAAGAATAAATTTGCAGGTAAAGTACTTAATTTTCAATCTCTTAAACATCAAATGAGGGCTGTCATATTTATAGATGTAGTGGTGACTGCAGGTTTTGAATTAAACAGGTGCAAACCTATTTGAACAGGTATGAAACCTGTTTGGTTTTGAATTTAAACAGATTTGAATCTGTTGGGTTCAAAATTCAAACAGATAAAAAATGGGAAGGACCCTGTTTGGGTGTACAGTAAAACCGGACCAGTTTATTTTCGGAATTAATTTGAATTCTGGATTTTATTTTACTAAAAAATAAAATAAAATTCAAATATTTTTGGCCCAAAAAGATAGGTATTGGGCCGAACAAGCCTAACCTAACCACACACCACGACTCAAGATCCAAGCCCAGCTCACTTAGTCCGCCTGAATCGACCGACGGACGGACGGACACAAGCGAGGTAGTGATTTTTGGGTCCAATGGGTTTAGCCCATTTTACCCATAACCTCTATCTCTAAAACACTTGGGTACCCCTTGGGGCACACCCCAAGTTCCAATCCTATGCCTTATAAACCCATTCAAAATTTCTCACTAAATCAATGTGGGACAAGCCTTATTCAAACCTGTAATGATTTTTCACCAAAACTCCATTTCCATGGAGCATACTTTGGCTTCAATTTTCCATTCACTCGGTAATGGTTTTGAGCAACCAAATATACCACATGAATCATAACGCGGCATAGAACGCGTTACCACTTTGACCTACGAAAATTGACGCACGGGGGCCCACCTAAAAAATAGATCAAACTTAGGAAAAAATTCTGGTATTAACCTAGAATTTCTAAACCATTTCCAACAATCCCCCACATGAATGAAATTTGATGGCAACGGAAATGCAACAATATGCAGACTTTATCGAAAGAGTATAAGTTGAAAATATCTTGTATCAGAATAGGTAGCTTTCGGCCTTGAACTTTCCCTAATGATAACCTATCGGACTTACTGGCTAACCAATGGACGCAATGCCTTGAATTGTTCAACCGTTTGTGTAAGCCAAGATAATAGATTTCACACAAAATATCTTTTAACACATCGTGGTTCTCACTGTTGTGTTCATTTTGGCCTTGAACGCTCCTGGTTTTCATGAATGTTTCTAGAGAATTTAGCCTCTTCATTCTCATAGAACCGGCCCCAGTTCGACACTCATATAGGTGATTTTTATTGTGAGTATCTCCTTATACTCGTCTTGATTTTATGCCTCAATCAAGATATAAGTAATCATTAAAAGCAAAGCTTATCCTTATACCCCTGCATACAACATATGTTGCAGATATCACTCTCACCATAGGAATGGGTAGGGAATTTTAGGGTATGTTTGGTTTGAGTTTGGGAAATGAGTTTTAGAAAAAAAATTCCCAAAATTTGTTTGGTTTGAGTTTTTTCTCAAAAAAATTTCAAAATCACTTTCTCTCTCTTACACATCAATCAATCACTTTTTCTCTCACACACATCTACTCAATTCTCCCAAAATATCAAATCATCCCAAACTCCCAAAAAAAATTTGTCTCTCAAAATATACAACCAAACAAACCAAAAAAATTTCTAAAACAATTCTCCCAAATTTTTTTCAAAAACAACTCTCCCAAAAACAAACCAAACAAGCTCTTAATCTCTTGGTGATTTCTAGCGAGCCACACATAACTTAGTTGTCCCTTTGAATTTAGTTATTGGGATCTCCAGTCATATAAGTAAGGTTACCATTATGATGACTCTTATGTAATAGGCTTTAATCCCATCCCTTTCGATAAACTATACACTAGCACTTTTGTCAAACCTTTTGTTAACGGATCTGCAATATTCTCTTTAGATTTTATATAATCTATTGAGATTATTCTGTTTGACAACAATTGCCTTACGATATTTTGTCGACGACGAATATGTCGTGACTTACCGTTATGCATGTGATTCTGTGCCCTGCCTATTGCAGATTGACTATCACAATGAATGCAAATAGCTGGCACAGGTTTTGGCCACATTGGAATGTCTTCTAAGAAGTGACGAAGCCATTCTGCTTCTTTTTCTGCTTTGTCTAAAGTAATGAACTCAAATTCCATTGTGGATCGTGTGATGCATGTTTGTTTCGTAGACTTCCAAGAAACAGCAGCGCCTCCCAGAGTAAAGACATATCCACTAGTGGATTTTGAATATTTAGTATCTGATATTCAATTGGCATCACAATAACCTTCGAGTACTGCTGGATATTGAGTAAAGTTCAAACCATGATCACGGGTAAATCTTAGATATTTAAGAACCCGAATGATCGTTTTCCAATGGTCTTCTCCGGGATTACTAGTGTACCTACTCAATTTACTGATAGCATAAGCGATATCAAGACGGGTACAATTCATTAGGTACATTAGGCTTCCAATGATTTGGGAGTATTTTAACTGAGACACCACATCACCTATATTTTTTGATAAGTAAAGATTGACGTCTACAGGTGTTCTAACTAAATTCATATCATCCTTGATAAATTTACCAAGAATTTTCTCAATATAATGAGATTGAGATAATGCATATCCGTCAGATGTTTTAGTAATTTTCATTCCTAATATAACATCTGTGACCCCCATATCTTTCATATCAAATCTTTTATTAAGCATTTGCTTAGTTGATTTGATCATGTTTTGACTACTTCCAATAATAAGTATGTCATCCACATAAAGACAAACTATGACATATCCTTGGTCAGTGTTTTTAACATAGACGCATTTGTCACATTCGTTTATCTTAAACCCATTAGTAAGCATTGCATGATCAAATTTTTCATGCCATTGCTTAGGTGCTTGTTTTAATCCATTAAGAGACTTTACAAGTCAACAAACTTTCTTTTCTTGCCCTGGCATTACAAACCCTTCGGGTTACTCCATATAGATCTCTTTATTTAGATCACCGTTTAAGAAAGTTGTCTTAATATCCATTTGATGTATTTCTAAATTAAACAACGCTGCTATAGCAATAAGCATGCGAATGGATGTTATTCTTGTCACAGGGGAATATGTGTCAAAATAGTCTAGACCTTCCTTTTGTCTGTAACCTTTTACTACAAGTCTTGCTTTATACTTGTCAATTGAACTATCTGCTTTCATTTTTCTCTTGAATATCCACTTATATCCAAGAGGATTAGAACTTGGTAGAAGAACCACCAATTCCCAAGTATGATTTTGCATAATGCATTCAATTTCATTATTAACAGCCTCTTTCCACAAAGGTGCTTCAGGACCTGTCATTGCTGCCTTAAAGCTTTGAGGTTCATTTTCTAATAGGTATGTTAGGAAATCTGGACCAAAGGATTTTGATGTTCTTGCTCTTTTACTTCGTCTTGGTTCATCATCAGTTAAATCCTGTTGGTCGAGACCATTACTAGTCTCTTGTGTTTGATTGTCATTAGTCTCTTGACTTTGTGTACAATCATAAGTTCTTTTCTGTGAACTTAATTCCTGCCCTTTCTTGTAAGGAAAGACATGTTCAAAAAACACAGTATTCCTTGACTCTATAATAGTGTTTATATTTATATCAGGTATTTCTGATTTATAAGTAAAAAACCGATATGCACTACTATTCTGAGTATAACCAATAAACATAGTATTCTTGAATCAACATTGGGTCCAACGGGAACAAATCCGGATATCTTCTCATCATATCTTCCTCGGTTTCCCAAGTCGCATAGGTTCTTCCGTGGTTTTGCCAGTCAACTTTTACCAACGATATTTCTTTATTCCTCAACTTCTTGATTTTGCGGTTCACAATCTGAATAGGTCTCTCCTCGTAGGTGTAATCGTCTTCAAAAGCACATGTGTCGGTTCAATGATGTGGAGTGGATCTCTCAAATATTCCCGAAGCATCGATACGTGAAAGACATTGTGCATATGTTCCATTACAGGAGGTAAGGCTATCCGATATGATACCGGATTGATCTTTTCAAGAACTTCATAAGGTCCAACATACCTCGGTACCAACTTGCCCTTAACACTAAACCGAGTTTGACCCTTCATCGGGGTCACCTTTATGAACACATGGTCCCCAACTTCGTATTCTCTCTCTCTCTCCGTCGAACATCAGCATAGCTCTTCTGCCGACTCTGTGCAGTTTTTAGACGTTGCTGTATCAGTTTCACTTTCTCGGTTGTTTCTTGCACAAGTTCCGGTCCCAACAAAGGTCTATCACCTATTTCAGCCCAACATATCGGAGAACGACACTTTCTTCCATACAAAGCTTCGTAAGGAGCCATTCTAATGCTTGAATGGTAACTGTTGTTGTACACAAATTTAGCTAATGGCAAGTAGGTCTCCCAATTCCCTTGGAGGTCTAACACGCACATTCTGAGCATATCCTTCAGAGTTTGATTTGTTCGTTCAGTTTGGCCATCTGTCTGTGAGTGATAGGCACTGCTCAGTCTCAATTCAATCCCCAAAGCTTGTCGCAAACTCTGCCAAAATCTCGATACAAACTTTGAGTCCCTGTCAGACACAATAGATACTGGCACTCCATGCAATCTCACAATTTCAGTCATATAGATATTGGCCAATTTATCAACGTTATAGATAGTTTTGACAGACAGAAAATGGGTAGACTTAGTTAAACGGTCAACTATGACCCAGATAGAATCCATACCTCGATAAGAACAAGGCAATCCCATAATGAAGTCCATAGTAATGTGCTCCCATTTCCATTCCGGTATTGGGAGTGGTTGTAGCAAACCAGCGGGTCGTTGATGTTCAGCTTTAACCTGTTGGCAATGTAAACATCTAGCCACAAAGTCTGCAATACTCTTTTTCATTCCAGGCAACCAAAAATTTTGTTTCAAATTATGGTACATCTTCGTGTTCCTCGGATGCATAGCAAATTTACTATTGTGAGCTTTGGTCATAACACGTTTCCTCAAATCATAACAATCGGGTACACAAAGACGGTTCTGAAATTTCAGCACATCATTCTCAAATACAAATCCTGGCCTCGGCTTTGAATCAAATTCCTCTGTGATCTTTTTCAAGTATTTATCCTCGCACTGTTTCTGTTTGATCTCGTCAAGAATTGTAGGTTAAGCGGCAATAGCAGTTAATGGCCCATCTTGTTTAAGATCAGTCAACAATTCTTTTCGGTTGGATAGCAAACATGACAAATTCGCACTAGACTTTCGGTTCAAGGCATCCGCTACGGTATTAGCCTTTCCTGGATGATACAAGATTTGCAAATCATAATCCTTGATTAGTTCCAACCAACGTCTCTGTCTTATATTTAACTCCTTTTGGGTGAAGAAATATTTCAAACTTTTATGGTTTGTATAAACCTCACAAGTTATCCCATACAAATAGTGACGCCATATTTTCAAAGCAAACACCACGACTGCCAATTCAAGATCATGTGTTGGGTAATTCTTTTCATAAGGTTGGAGTTGTCTAGAAGCATAGGCAATCACTCTTCCGTTTTGCATTAGTACACACCCCAGGCTTTTATAAGAAGCATCACTGTACACTTGAAATACATCAGTACCATTAGGCAAAGTTAAGATTGGTGTAGTCACTAACCTGGTTTTCAACTCTTGGAAAGCTGCCTCTCTTTGTTCATTCCAGTCAAATGGCACATTTTTTTGAGTTAGCTGAGTTAATGGTAGGGCAAGCTTGGAAAAGTCTTTCACAAATCTCCGGTAGTAACCTGCAAGTCCCAGAAAGCTTTGGACTTCCGTCACATTTTTTGGTCTAGGCCAATCCACAACGGCTTCAATTTTCTGAGGGTCAACAGAAACTCCATCCTTGTTGATTACATGTCCCAAAAATGCCACATTGCCAAGGCAGAATTCACACTTGGACAATTTAGCATACAATTTCTTTTCTCTCAAAATCTGCAAAGTGGTTCTCAGATGGTTCTCATGTTCTTCCCTGTCTTTAGAATAAACCAAAATGTCATCAATAAATACAACAATGAAGTCATCTAGATATGATGTAAACACCCTATTCATAAGATCCATGAAAGCAGCAGGTGCATTGGTCATCCCAAACGGCATTACTAAAAATTCATAATATCCATATCTAGTTCGGAATGTAGTTTTCTCTATGTCCTCAGCTCTAACCTTTAATTGATGATACCCGGACCTGAGGTCAATTTTGAAAAACACTTGGGCACCCTGAAGTTGTTCAAACAAGTCATCTATTCGGGGCAGAGGGTACTTATTCTTGATAGTCACTTTGTTCAGTTCTCGGTAGTCTATACACAATCTCAAAGACCCATCATTCTTTTTGACAAACAAAACTGGAGCACCCCAAGGTGAAGTACTCGAACGGATAAATTTCTTATCTAACAGTTCTTGAAGTTGGGTTTTCAATTCTTTTAGTATAGAGGTAGACATTCTATAGGAAGTCTTGGAAATAGGTTGTGTCCCCGGAAACACTTCAACAGTGAATTTAATTTCTCTATCAACTAAGTCTCCAGGTAAGTCAGTCGGAAACACATCGGAAAACTCACAAGCAACGGGGATTGTTTCTACATTAGTTCCGTCAGATGATGCAGTCAATATACAACACAAATAACCCTTACATCCCTTCCTAAGGAGTTTTACAGCCTTCATAACCGAAATCATATACGGGGGAGGAACTACCCCATGCCCAATAAAAGTAAATTCAGGCATACCCGGTGGTCTAAACACAACAGTTTTGCTGGCACAGTCAATGGTAACACAGTATTTAGTCAACCAGTCCATCTCCAAAATACAGTCAAAATGACTAATGTCCAAGGGTAATAAGTCCACATACAACATCGTATCGCCAATCATAACATCACATGCTGGATAAATATGAGTACACACCATAGAATCCCCAGACGGTGTAGACACAGATAATACATAGGTCATAAGTTCTAATGGCCTAGTTAATTTGTGAGAAAAAGCATGCGATACAAAGGAATGTGTAGAACCAGAATCTATCAGTACACATGCATTTTGAGAACATATAGAAAGTGTACCTGACACCACAGTATAGGTGTTCGGTATGTCACCGGGCACTAAGGCAAACACTCGGCCTTGTCTCAGAGGTTCCTTTCCAGTATTGGCTTTGGCTTTGGTTTTGACCACAGAAGCGGATCCCGCTGAACTTGCTGCCGGATAGCTAGTATTCTCATACCTGAATGGACAATCTCTCACTACATGGCCGGGTTGGCCACATCGGTAACAAGCACCGGATACTCGGTGGCACACACCCCTGTGCTTCTTACCGCAATTAGAACAGACCGGAAAAGACCCACTATTCTGACTCGAGCTGTTAGTAGACCTTGTGTTTTGCTTTTTACTGACAAAGGACCAGCCTCTTTTAAAACCAAACCCGGATCTTTTTCCTCTCCACTCATTTGTTGCAATTGCCGGGGCCTTGCTTTGTTTCATAGCGGCTATGGTAGCTTCCGCCATTAAAGATCTGTCTAACACTTCTACATAAGTAGGCAATTTCAGTACGCTTACCCGATCAAACACTTCCAAATCTAATCCACCCTCAAATTTTCATGCTTTCTTGTAATCAGTGTCCACCATATGTGGAGCAAACCGTGCCAGTTCGGTGAATTTAGCTTCATACTCTGCTACCGCCATCCTTCCCTATTTGAGTTCCTGGAATTTAGACACTTTCCGATCCCTAAAACATTGGGGAAAATACTTGTCATAGAAAATAGCATTAAACTGTGCCCATGTCATATTCCCGTTGCCATTTCGGATCAGTAACCACCACTTTCGGGCTTCATCCTTCAAAGTATAAGTGGCTAAGAGGACTTTCTGAGTTTCAGAACAAGGGAATACTTCATACAGTTTTTCCATCTTAAGCAACCATGTCTTAGCATTCAAAGGCTCAATTCCACCATAGAATGTTGGCGGTTTCATTTTCATGAATTTCTGTGTTAGATTGATGATGTCATTATTATCTGCCTCAGCTTGTACCGGTGGAGGCGGAGGGGGTAAAGGTTGTTGTCTCTGTTGTTGTGTCAAGGTTTAGTCAATGCTGCTAACATCTGTTCCATTCAGCCCATGCGAGCCTCCGAAGAC
Source organism: Camellia lanceoleosa (assembly GCA_025200525.1). Lineage (NCBI taxonomy): Eukaryota > Viridiplantae > Streptophyta > Magnoliopsida > Ericales > Theaceae > Camellia > Camellia lanceoleosa. The sequence goes on along the minus strand of CM045771.1, from coordinate 106,947,592 downwards.
TCACTTTCACCACTTCCCCTTGCATTCTCCATCTTACTATACAAACATCAAATGATAATAAACACAGGCATAATCTCATTTATTCCTTCAATTCACTTATTCAAAGGTGCATTCAGTTTTCATATTCAGTTGCATTACCACACACTCACACATGCAGATGAAATGCCCTAAATGCTTACTAGGACATCCTAAGCTCATACGGATCCGTGTGTGCGGTAGAACACATGCTCTGATACCACTCTGTCACGGCCCCAAACCCGTCCCTGTAGGTTTAGCGCCGCAACCGGCCAGTAATCCGTAGATTACCCAAGGCCTCTGTACAAATTAGCAATTAATAAGGGGCTGTAGAAGCATTAATACATAATAGACAAGATCCAATAAGCTGTGATAACGTAAATGGGACAGAAGATTTAAAACTTATTTATATACTTAAACATGCCAGTCAAGTACACCAATATGTACAAAGTATTTACAGAAAGTACTTCCCAAGATCTGACTGTACAGTGCATACACTAAGACTAGCATGAACTACAAAAACAACCATGGCATTAGACTTCGATCGGAACCTCCTCGGGAGACACAATAGTTGGCTGACAAAACAGAACAGAAGGCCGTCAACTCTGGCCTTGGTCAGGTGCCGTCTCACCTACATACATAATATAGACTGTGAGCGAAAGCCCGGTGAATAATAACAGAGTAAAGGGGTTTTAATGAATGAGTCCATACAGATTCAGAAATCATAATTCCGTTCATATCAAAATTATATTTGTCCAGATCATATTCAGAAATCATAAGTCATGCATAAGCATACGTGATATATTCGTTAGCTCTCACAGATACAATTGACCCATAAAGGGACAGCCATAAAGGAAAACAGTTGACTCACGTGCAAGGAGACGATACAGTTGGCTCATGAGACGTACAGTTGACCCATAAAAGGGACATAAGGATCCATAAACAGTTGGCTCATGAGACGTACAGTTGGCCCATAAAGGGACGAAACAGAACATATTTGAGGCTAAGAATGTCACGAGTACATTTCAGAAAACATTGGACATCCATTTATTCATACAAAAATATCATTTCAGAAAACAGATCTTATTTCATCACACAGAAAGTAGATACAATTGAACATAACTTTACTATGTTATTATTCACAGTTGATCTTGAATCAAACAGACGAAGCGGATAGGTCAAACAGGGCGCGGCACGTGACCTACAAAGCACATAACAGACACACACTTGAAACGCACGTTCTAATTATACAAAACTTACGTTGCTGTGTAGACACCCCATTTTTGACCGCCTTTAAGACTTGGACGCGACTGATGGTTTACATGGTGGAGAAAGGTGTGCAGGGGAAATGTTCAATTTCTTCGGCAAGGAGAGAGTCAAATCTCAACTTCATACCCCTTTTTGGACCAAAACAATCTTGATCAAAAGATTTTAGACCTTAAAACCCTCTCTTTCAAAACGTTTTTGAAATAAAGCTTTTACGATGTTCCGAGGCTCGCATTTTGTCAAATGTTGCGCTTTTCGATGAACCGAGCAAGGACAAAGTGAAAATGAATGAAAGAGAGATGAAATCTTTAAAAATCTTTCAAAACACCTTGTCTAGGGGTTTGGAGTTGAAGAAAAGAGGAGAAGAGAGAGGAAAACTAGTTTGGGAGAAGTTCGGCATGAATCTGGGTAGGACCGAAACTGTGCGGCTTCACCGAAACGGGCATAACTCTTTGCACAAGAGACATTTTGATGCAAGGTTGGTGCCATTGGAAAGCTAACTTCTAGGGATTCAATGTGGCCACATGGAAGTCCAGAAAAGCAGATGGCCGACCACTTAGGTGGTCAAAAGAAAGTTTGGCATGAATCCGAGTAGGACTAAAACTGCGCGGCTTCACTAAAACAGGCATAACTTTTTGCACAGTTAGAATTTTGATGCAAGGCTAGTTCCATTAGAAAGATAACTTCCGGGGCTTCAATTTGGACATAAGAATAACCTGAAAAAGAGTTCATATGAAGGCGTTATGGCCATTTGAAGTTGGACTTGGAAAGTAGAATTTTCCTAAACTAGCTGGCCGACCAACCTCTCCTGAAAAAGTGGTCGGCCGACCAGAAAAAGTAGGCTGACCAGAAAAGGTGGTCAGCTGACCACTTATGCCCAAAAAGTTCAGAATTGATAGATATTTTCCCTCCAGCTGTCTTCCACAACCTCTACTTGTCCTATAATCAGATATTTTCGATCCAACTCTTGTATATTGCTATATATGAGTTATATATCTCATTTTTCAAAGACAATCTTCTTGGAGAAGCTTGGGAGCTTCTCACTCTAAAAATTCTCTCTCTCTCTCTTCAACAAATTTGAAAGGCTTACATATCTCTCTCTCCCTTTATTTTTACATTTGAGCTTCAAACCCTAGTTTTCTTGGACCATTTGCACTACAACCCTTAGCCTACCACATCCATCATCCATTTCAGCACTTTGGGACTGATTTTCAAGGGTTGAAGGTTCACCAACTTGGTCCAAAAGCTCCTGCTTTGCTGCTCTTCAAGGGTAAGTACCTATTCCCTTAAACTTGCATTTTTTTGCTCCATTGATTAGCCTTATTTGCAAGCATTTCTGGACTTTTTCATAAACTAAAAAGTGTCATATTTTGAGCTCCTCTTGAAGATTGTATAAGGACACTTTTCTGTTTGAGGCCTCCTACACCCTTGCATGCTTTATCCCTCTTTGTAGGCTTATTTTGCATCATATCTTAGTCCTACTTGTGAGCATTTTTGAGATTTTTCATAAACTAGAAAAAGCTTCCTTTTGAGCTTATAAACATGTTTGTTTAAGATACTTTCTCTGTTTAGGGTCATCTACCCCTTTTCATGCTTTATTTCCTCATGTTTTGAGCTATGCATGTGAGTACTTGCATTGGCCTTGATTTGGCCTTTTAGCCACTGAAATCCAGCGGATTTTTAGTGGTTTAAATGTGCCTTTGAGCTTCAAAATCATAGAGGGGTGACCCTCTCAACCCTCATTCTCTTTACTAGCTTTATTGGCTTCCAAAGGATCCCCATTTTGCATGTTGTGAAGTCACTTTTTGGGCCCAATTTGGTGAGTTTCAAGGTCTGAATTAGCTCTATCCGGAGCCTTTTTGACCATGTTTTACGTTTATGATGCATGCATAGAACAATTCCATTCAAGGCCTTTTGAAGGGGCCTTTCATTGTATGCTTTATTGACCCATTTCAGGGCCAATTTGGTGAGTTTTAGGGTTGTCATCATTGATTTCCAGAGTTAGTTTTGCCATGCTAAGTGTCCTTGATGCATGTGTAGAGTAACCCCTCTTGTGGCCTTTCAAAGGAACACACTTTTCTTGCATGCATGAACCTCATTTCAGTGGATTTTTGGGGTTTATTTGACATGCCATGTTACTGTTTTGGGCTGGTTTGGTGACCTCTCTTATGCTTCATATACATGCCATGTAAACCATACTTAGTAGCCTAGGTTGCATATTGTTTTAGCCTTCATGTTAGCACTTTTGGGCCATGCTTGGAACTGATATTGTGCATATTTTGGGACTTCCTTGGCTCTGTTTTTATACTTCATGATCAAATAATGCTTGTTTTGCATGATTATAGTTCAATGCATTTGCCTAGTTTTGAGTTTCGGGGCCTCTTTCATGCATTGTGTGCCATATTTCCATGATTCGGGACCATTGCGCATCATATTTTAGTGCTGAAAATTGCATGTTTGTATGCCATCTTTCATCCCTTGCCATGCTTTGGTAGAGTGGCATTTGATGCCTTAGGTTCGGTCCTTGGTATTCGTGCATGTGTGCACGCATTTCGGTTGTCTCATTTTCATCTAATGGCCACTGATGTGAGTGTGGCTGAGGTCCACTCATGTTGATGTAAGTCCATCGTGCATTATGTATGCCATTTCGGTCCATAGCATTGTGTATGCTAGGTTGCATGTTAGAGCATTGTGTATGCCAGTTCATAGCATTGTGTATGCTAGGTTGTATGTTAGTCGCATTCATGCATGTTATGCATATTGCATCGTGTTTGGGATATGAGTTAGCCCAAGCACGGGAAACGAGGGATGTTTCGTACTTTGAGTGATGGAACGTGTCTCAATTCCCGGTCACCGACACTCCGGATTAACCATGATGGAGTCTCGGTCTTGTTGTGTTTTCATGTGCATTCATTTCGTATTGAGTCGTGCAATTCGACTCCTCGGCCATCATGCATCGAGATACGTGATTGATGGCACGAGGATCGAAGCGAGCATACATATATGAAAATACTTTGCCATGCCCCTTTCTTGCTCTCTATTGCAACAAATCAAGGATCAACATCCTTCAAGAGCTTTGCACAACATTCTGAGATTAATTGCAAACAGAGGCAAACTGGGGCATCGCACTAGATTTCCGTGCAAGGCAACTCAAGCATGCATCATTCATCATCCGGAACAGAGCTGAGGCGGTCTATGGGCTTGCATGCTAATTTACTGCTTTCCTAGTTAATTTGTTAATTAATTAGAATTTTGTACTTATTCGGACTGTAATTATTTATTCGGACTGTATTATTTATTCAGACCCTCCGAGCGAGGGCACAATTGTAATAAGTGTGCGTGTGCGTGATGTATGTCTTCCAACCCCACATCTTTCTCCCTTTTATTTACCAGCTTATGATGGTTCGTTTAGAGCATGTTTCAATTAGCATACAGTATGATAGCATGTTTGCATTCATTTATCTATTTCGTATGCACCAGGCTCGGCGCATCATACTAACTGCGTTGTATTTCAATTCCGAGTTGAATACTTGTTAGTTATAGCATTTCACATGCCATCTTTAGAATAGCCGAGCCTGCTATAAGTTGCATTTTTGCATGTGTTGCATTAGGCATTTCTGTATAGTTAGGATCATGCATGGATTTCTAACATAGCTTCTGTTTTGGCTTGGAATACTCGGTAAGTTTTTATGTTTTAGCATCCTTGCATGCGTGTGAGTGACTGCCATGATAGCATGCTTACCATGAGGCTATATGCTTATGTGATATACCTGCCTGAATGCCTGTGGGTGAAGGTTGGATTATCTGAATTGGAATAATGCATTGACTGTGAGATTTAAGCCCACTTGAGAGTGGCAAACCATCACGTTTTCTAAGCCCACCAGAGGGTGGCAAATCCACGTCTTAGCCTACTTGCGGGTAGCACCATCAAACCATTTTCAGAATAAACAAACATGAGATGTGTTGTTCCAATTCAGGCGATCCAGTCTATACTTGTATGCTGTGTGTATCACATAGTAAATCTAGGCTAATAACCGGGATAAGAACGCATAATGTTTTCAAAACTGGATATCATGGTTAGTAGAGGCCGATCTTTGATCGGGGAACGGGGGTGCTCACGAAGTGACCTTCCCCAATCATACCCAAGTTCCCGAGCCGAGGTAACTTTGGTGATGACGGACACGTGGCCTTAGGCAACGAGTCAGGGTTTCCTAAATTCCTCTAAAATAAATATTTAGGTGGCGACTCTGTATCTGGCAAAGCAGTCCATGTTTGACACTTCTTTCAAAAAAATCTGTTTTCAAAAACGATTTGCTGGATTTGGACTCTTTGATGATTCATCGGTCTTGCATAGCACTCTGCGAGATTAGATACAGGACCGTGACATTGAGTCCTGAACTGTAGTGAGCCCAATTGAACAAAACGGGATTCCCTCCCGGGACGTTCGGGGACGTCTACACGTTGGTTCTTAGTGTGTTTCTACTCTTTAATCCTCACTATAGAGTCTTAAACATGGCCTAGGAATGCCAAGGATGGAATGAGGATGCAAAAATGCCTTAGAAAATATTTTTCATAATTTTCAGAAAACAGGGGTCCCGCTCGAGCGTAGATTTCCCTGCTGGAGCGTGAGTCCAAATTCTGGAAATTCCAGGTTGAACCTTCAAGCTCAAAACCAAGTTTTAATGTACCAAATTCGATCCTCTTGGGATAATTTTCTGGAAAACTCTTATAAACTCATAGTACAACATGTTTTAAAGCTCAATTTGAGAAATCAAAGCCCAAGTGTGAATCAATTAAACACAATTTCAAATAAAACTTCAAGAACATGATAGATATGTAACATGCATGAATTTGAACAACTTCAAGGCTTTAAATACTAGTTCAAAAGGGTCAATTTCCTCAAGAACATGATAAATTCATGGACTACAACAATAGTATGGACATGCATGCAAGAATTTCCATGAAGACAACTTTAAACTTCAAGATATGCACATGCATGCATGATTTAAGCTTCAATTCAACAATCTAAACTGTGGTGAAAGGGTTTGGAAATACTCCTTAGATCTTGAAAGATGCCAATGATCCTCAGCTAGCCACCTGAAAAGATACGAACACTCCGGTCGGGGGTGCCGGAATTAGCACTCCGACGGGCAAGTCAGTTCTTCTGCTCAAGAAAGCTTGTTTACTAAGTTTTTAGAAGTGATTCTTACGTACCTTTACAAATCTGAAGCTCTTGTATTTATATCCATTCTCTGGGCCTCGGGGCCTGGGCCTACTTTTTCAATAATTATTTTTTCTTCTATTCGGCTCTAGGGAGGGTCCAAATCACCTATCTATCCTATTCGCCCCGTATTCTTATGGATATATGCGGCTAGCGTGAAGCTTCAAATATACCTCCTTATCATCGCCTAATTATTCGCCACCACATTGCCCTCCAAACTCCCTGTTGACGTCAGTTAACCGGCAAGTTTGGTTCAGAATTTGAGAAGTTCAACACGTCGCTTCACAGGCCCCAATATACGTCGAGGCGCGCACCTTTTGCTCATCATTACGCTTTCCGCCTATTCATGTGTATCTCAAAGATTTATTGCGATTTGAAACTTCATCTTTTCAAATTCTCGTTTAAATCGATTTTCGAGACTTTTGGATCGCTGCATATCCCTCCGCGACTCGTGTTTTCGCAACTTCTTCCCGCCTTCCCTTGTCTCATCTCGCTCATCGTAAGTTTCCTTATCCCTTCTTTGTAATCCTGCTTTTCCGCTTGTTATTTTGGCTCCGTGAACACCTAGTTCTCTGTTAAGATGGCCAAACATTTGAAAGACCTCCTTCGAGGGTCGTATCTCCGGTTTCCGCAACACTTCTATTCTGACGACGCCCATTTATCCCTTGTAACGGACAACGCTCTCGACATGGAGAGGGAAGACCAAAACACTATAGTATTCTCTTTTATCCATTCTTTGAGGGGAGTTCGCTTCCCTACACCCACTTCGAGGGCCGTTCCGCTATTGGGGTTTGATTCTTCTCAACCCAATGTAAATTTCTTTCGAATCATCATGGGGTAGTAGAGTTGAATCAACGCCTTAGGATCAACCTCGGATTCCGCCATTCGGCATTGCTACGCCTTAGCCAAATCCTCCTACCGGGGCGATATTTTCTCGAGTACAAAGATATCGACCATCACTTGATGACCATGCTTGCGATTCAGTAAACGGGTTGACGACGTAATGGTCAACGTCCGAGGTAATTGGGAGTTGATGGGGAGGATCGCTGGACCCTATTCCTGCATATAAGGGTGACCCAAGTTGCCACGCAATGTCTTGTTTGGACTATCTCTTATTCGCTCCTTTCCTAAATCGTTTTTTTTTTCCGAGTAATAGGTTGAAGAAAATCTTGACTTCGATTGGATGTGATTCTTGGGAAATCAAGATCGCACTCGAGATATTTCGGCCGCCCAACGCATTAAGGAGAGCCGCCCATATTCTCCTTCGATACGAACCCACTTACACTACTTTCTCGGCTGCAGATAATATCCCGATTCCAGCAGGCAGTCAACAGCTCTCGGCCCTTATCTTCCCCCGCTTCAAAAACCTTAGGCAGATCGGTTTCGTAGATTCTGATTCGGGGGAAGACGCCGAGTTGGTTGTAGAGGTGATCGCCGATCCGGCTGGAAGGTCTACTGAGGGGGTTGTAGAGGGCGACAAGGCGTCGTTCAGCTTTCGAGGCACCGAGCCATCCTCAGACGAACGGATTTCTTCCGGATATTTTTGCGAATCTGGGGATCTACCGGCGATTTCTTGGAGGGCATGGCGAAGAAAGCCTAACGCAGATGGCACGTAGAAGAAATGCGGCGGATGGCGCCCGGAAGAAGGCGAATCGCGCATCAGTTCGGCTTGATCAAGCCGCCGTACCCGTTTCGGGGACGGTTGAGGTTCTTGCGTCCGTCACGGAGAAAGAGGTGGAGAGCGGCCGATGAAACGGTGATTCCGAAGCATGGCCAAAAGCGTGGTGTCGAGGAGAGAAGCTCAAATCGCCCCGCTTAAAACGGCCTTGGCTTGAAGAACCGGATGTGATCGCGCCGTTTGTTATTCAAATTAAAATTAAGGCGTCTGCGATTTTATCCGACCGGCCGTCGAGGATCGGCCGTGGCTCTCGAGCTGGCGACTTCAATTTCAGCACTCGACAACAAAGCCTTCGATGTTGCTGACGTTATGGCGTTGCCCTAATCGCTCAATTGGCACTCTGGTAGGTTGCCTTAATCTCGCTCTTGTTTGTTAAAGGTGTCTAATCGCATCAATTGTTTTGCGACGATCGGAAGGATCACCGACTTAGTCGCCGCTTGCGTGATCTCGGGAGAATTGACCATTTGGAAAGCGAGTTGCGTCGGAAAAAGTCGGGCGAGTTCGAACTTATGAGAATTTGAAATGGAGAGCCTTGAGTCGAAGCGGAGAAAGAGAGGGCTCGCGTCGTACGAACTTCGTGTTGATCTTGAGGGTAGGGCAAATCTGACGAGGAATCGCTCAAACTCTCAAAGGAAGCACTTGCTGAAGCGGAAGCTCAGTTAGAGGAGCTTAAGGCAGCCCGCGATAAAGCCGAATCAGAGGCCTTTGAGGTAGGGAGAGGCGCCGCTCTGACGGAATATGTTGAAGAAGTGTCCAAATTTGATAATCGCGGGTTCAAACATGGGTGGCTCAAAGCCCTTGCTGCCGCTGAGGTTACCTTGGATGTGCCAATTCCTTATGAGCAGGTGGACGTTCAGCCACTTGAGTCCGATACCGATGAATGATCTGGGAGCCGTGTAGGCGTCTTTTTGTTTTTGTTTTTCTTTTTGGATAGTGATTTGTTGGTTCAGGGTAGTTTTCATGTATAAATTGGTTAGCATCGGCACGCAATTTATTAATGAAAATTTCCTTGTAATTTTTGCTACCATCGCACATTTTGTATGAAAGAATTCTTGTAATTTTACTTTTAATGAAAGAGTTCTGTATTTGTCAATGCATTTGGTAAAATGGAATTGCATATACTGTGGGGAAACCCTGATTTGTGAATCTGCCCTTGCCCTAGTGGGTTCATAAAAAGAATTCTAGCGCTGAATCAACTTGTGAGCCGGCTGGGGTACTTGGTCCGAATAGATTGATAAATCTATTCTTGCCAGTCAACTCATGAGCCGGATGATTCTGCTGTGGCACGAATGATTTTATCTAGAACTCTTCTAAACACCATTTGCAATTTCATAGAACCACTGAAGGTAGAGGGGAAAAGATTGGTCAATATCTGTGTTACTGCAGATTTCATATATATCTCATCAAAATCACCATTTGCAATTTCACTGCCTACTGATCTTGTGTCCTTGGATTGATGGATCTGCCTGCAGATTTCATACATATCTCATCAAAATCACCATTTGCAATTTCACTGCCTACTGATCTTGTGTCCTTGGATTGATGGATCTGCCCTTGCCCTAGTGGGTTCATGATAGGAACTCACAGCTCTGAGGATCAATTCATGAGCCGGTGAGGTACTACGACTTTGGTGAAGATCTTGAGCCAAAAGCTTGTCCTGCTGTCGACCTATTCGGCGTCAGGCGATTGGGTTTCGCGACTAATGAACTTGCCTCGATCGTGCTGCCTCTGCGAGTGTTAAATGATTAAGGGCACAACTTTTAAGAGTGGTAGGTATCTGATTCAGACTCGTGAGAGAAAATCTATTGTGCGTATGTCGAACAAACTCTTCTTTAACAGCAAAGGGGAAGCCAAGACATTGGCTGAACTTGGCGGTGATATGGATCGAAGTGAACACTGTGGTGCGCCCTTGCGTGCTGGGAGTAAGAGTTCTATGGGTCGAGAGAGGTGTCAATCTCCTCGACGTTGTAGTAGGTCGCCCAAACGGGACAGGCAGTCTCATGGGAGATCGCCACACGCCCAAGTTGAAAGGAGATCAGACGCGAATCCGTGCCCGTTAAGTTTTGCAGTATTCGTGAAGAATAAGCCCATGACGGAAGCGGACTCGATCGTGCGAGATCCAGACGTGGCGGTCGAGTTTGCTCGACAAATATTTCCTCCGGAAGTTCAGCAGTCAATGGTTGGTCGTCAGGACTACGAAGTGTTTCGCAAGGGCATTCATGGGGCGGTGAAAGGGCTCTATACGGCTTATGAAGTCGGGATGCGATTGCGCGCCGCCCGCCGAGAAATGGAGAAAAAGGATGAGCATATCCGCAGTTTGGAGGCTCGCGTGGAAGCGGCTGAACGTGAATTAAGGAAGATCAAAACGGCTCAAGTTCAACCAGCAGGATAGGTGAATCCAGTCGTGGAAGAGAGGGTTGCCAGTTGGCTTATAAGCGCTGCCATTGTCGATCTTGAAACGGCGAGCATGTTCGCATTGGAGTCCGCCAAGGGGAGGTCTTATGAGAAAGGTTTTCACGAAAGGCGCTTGGTTGGAATCCAAAAGACCCAGGAGAAGCTTGCCGAAGAGGTTTGCCGATGTGAAAATCGTGGGTTCAGGCATGGTTGGATCAAGGCATCTCAGGCCACCGAATCTCTTTGCTTGTCAGGCATCGATTCGGCGTCACCTCTCTATCACAGCAAGGACTTTCCGTTTTCTGCTTTCGAGGTTGAGAAGAGTGAGGATGAGGGCGATGCCGTATGACTTTAATTATTGTAAGGTTCGAACGCTGGTCGCGTTCGTAATTATGTAATTTCTTGATTCTTTGAATAAAAGATGCTTTATTGAAAATGTCAAATTGTGTCCCGCATTCGGCGTGTGCGTGTTTAATTTGATTGCATAAATGTTTGGAGACGTAAATACATCAATCGGACGCGTGTTTAATTTGATTGCATGTCGAGGCGCCGATTCGTTGTACGTGATCGGCCTCCATATAATGGTCGTTTAACTTTTGAACAAAGCCTAAGGTGTCTAGCCATGAGTCAGGGATCGGAGGGGCTACGGCGCTTTGATTTGGCTTGAATGCCAGATGTCTAGCCGATTGGGCTAGGTAATTTTTTACCCTTCTTGTGACCTATCTGCGCGTTTTAGCCAATTGTTGGGTTAATTAGGTCGTGAAGATTGTTGACCGCCGATTGTGTTCGTGGAGTTTAGTGTTAATAAAATCACTTCGGGACTTGGGCCTCGAGATCGCGGCCATTACTGAGAATAAAAGTGGCAGGCGCCTCATGCAGTCAAGCATATTTGGTTCTCCAGCATCTATTGCGTGGGATGACCAACAGTTCTTACCATCGGATGGTGATGATAGTTGCAGGAGCTCAAATTCTGGCCGAACTTGGCGCTCGGATGGTTTGCGGCGGAGGATTCTCCGGTGTGGGAGGTGGACCGCTGATAGGAGAAACTGGAAACACGTCAATCTTCAAGTCGTCGAAGCAGATCGCTCCGAAAGGAAGCACAACGACCGTTACTCCTAACCTCCCTTGTCTTGGATCTTGGCCTTGACATTGTCGATGGTGTCAGAGGCCTGGCGGCATGCCGATTCGGGCGCGGTTAGATCGATTTGTTTTGAGGCGCGATGGTTGTTCTGATGACAAGGGTCGAGTCGATGGGTTGATTTGTCTTAGAAGTTAGAGGTAGATATTGTAATGTTCGAACTCGGATTGCGTCTATGTAACACCTTTTTAATGAAATAAAGTGTTATTTCATATAGTAAAGTGTTATTTCATATATTTGAGTTTTATTCTGAAAATGTTTTGTTTTAGCAATGCCTAATGAATGTTCTTGATCCCGGTTAAGTACCTCGTTTCGTATGGTTCAATAGTTTGCTAGTGGAACTTTTGTGTGGCTTAGATATTTTAGCTTAAATATTGTTCCTGTACTCGGGGATCGGCCCTTGCCTTGGGCGGGGTGCGAGTTTGGCTGGAATGGGTCTTACTCGTGGGCCGGCTAAGGTACGCCTCGTTCGGCCCTAAGGTGTCGTGCACCAAAGGGGGCTCCGAATCCGGAGACTTATTCGGCCCTAAGGTGTCATGCACCAAAGGAGGCTCCGAATCCGGAGACTTAATTTGGCTAATCGTGATACATGAAAGGCGCTCCGAATCCGGAGACTTGTTCGGCCCTAAGGTGTCATGCACCAAAGGGGGCTCCGAATGCGGAGACTTATTCGGCCCTAAGGTGTCATGCACCAAAGGGGGCTCCGAATCCGGAGACTTAATTTGGCCAATTGTGACACGAAAGGCGCTCCGAATCCGGAGACTTATTCGACCCTAAGGTGTCATGCACCAAAGGGGGCTCTGAATCTGGAGACTTAATTTGGCCAATCGTGATACACGAAAGGCGCTCCGAATCCGGAGACTTGTTCGGCCCTAAGGTGTCATGCACCAAAGGGGGCTTCGAATCCGGAGACTTAATTTGGCCAATCGTGATACACGAAAGGCACTCCGAATCCGGAGACTTGTTCGGCCCTAAGGTGTCATGCACCAAAGGGGGCTCCGAATCCGGAGACTTATTCGGCCCTAAGGTGTCATGCACCAAAGGGGGCTCCGAATCCGGAGACTTGATTTGGCCAATCGTGATACACGAAAGGCGCTCCGAATCCGGAGACTTATTTTGGCCGATCGTGGTATCCGTGAAGGGGCTTGAAGGAGAATGACAGAAAATCAATTTTCATTAAAACGTGGGACCAGTACAAACATCGGATCCCACAAATCGGGTCCGTAAATGGAATCTATGTTCATAGAGTCTGCGTACGCGTGGACTGCGGTGAGTCGCGGATCTCCTCAATGCCACGGGCTGTTGGGAAGCGCAGGAGCTGATGGTAGGTGCTTGGGACGGCCTTCATGACATGCAACCAGGGGCGCCCCATGATGGCATTATATGGCGACGGGAGCTTCACAACCAAGAAGTCCACGTCAACTATCTTTGAGCCCGCTCGAACAGGTAGCACGACCCTCCCCAACGAATACTCTGGATTCGCATTGAAGCCGATCAGCGCCTGAGACGACGATGATAGATCCGACTCGTTGAGGCCGAGTTCGACAAAAGTTACATGTCTGATTTTCGAAGTGCTTCCTGGGTCTATGAGAATGCGTTCAACGCTGAACTGTCGTACGCGTAATTTGACGACCAAAGGATCGACGTGGCTGGCCACCGTTCCGGCGAGGCTGGAGTCATCGAACTTAATTGTCGGAGCTTCTTTGGGCCTGCCGGTCGACATGTTATGTTTTTGGGAGATTGGGTGCGACTGGACGGTATGCACGGTCGGGGATGCCGGCAGACCGTAGATTACGTGGATCACGCCAAGCGGAGGTGAATCCTGTCTCAAGGCTAGTGCTTTGGTTGGCCTTCCCTTGCTCATATATTGCTGCAATCGACCATCTTGCGTGAGTTCCTCCAGATGATCCTTTAGCGCATAACAACTCTCGGTTTCGTGGCCGTGATCTTTGTGGTATTCGCATCGTCTGTCCCTCCTCCGTGTGTCAGGAGGCCCCATCATCTTCGCCGGCCACTTGAAAAATGGAAGGTGCTGGACTTCGGTCATTATTGCCGCGATCGGCTCTGTCAACTCCGTATACTTTTTGTCTGTTCGCCTTGAGCGTCTGCTATCGACTTGTAGTTGTTCATTCGTTCGGTGGGGGCACTGATCGCTTGATTGGCGGGAGTCTCGCCTTTTATCTCGCTTGGTCCGTTGTCGAGGCTCAGGGTTCGGTGGCGGCACAGAGCTTATTGGTCGAGCGGTTTCGGGGAAGGCCGTTTTGCTGGGGATTTGCCCGGCTTTTATCCTCAGGGCGTCATCTTCGACTTTACAATATTCTTCAACTTTTTTCATCAACGCCCAGACTGTTTTGGGGGGCCTTCTGGTCAGGGAACTGCGCAGAGCACTGTCAGGATGTAAACCCATTTTGAAGGCGGTGATGGCCATAGAATCGTTGCAGGCGTCGTCAACAAGGTTGAAGCACTCCCAATATCGTGCCGAGTACGCTCTAAGCGTTTCCCGACCGATCTGATAGCCCGGAGGAGTCGGCTGTTTTGTTGTACCTCGTTGGTGATGAACCCGCCCTGAAGGATTTCGCACTGCCGAAGCTTTTAATCGGTTGGCTCCAACTTGTAATACCACCTAACGCTAGTGGACCTAGGGTCATAGGGAATATTCGACACATGAGGGCTTCATTATGCGTGCGCGTCATATCTTTGTTTGTAATGACGGATATGGTCAGTGGGGTCTGATTTTCCGTCGTATAGAGTGAACGAGGGAGCTTTGAATTTCTTGGGCAGGGACGCCCTTGCGATCCGTTGAACAAAAGGATCATGCTGGTCTTCCTCGTTTGAGTTGCTTCTCCTGCGCTTGTTCCTCGTTCTCAGATCCTTTTCGGAGGAGCTGGAGGTCTCGGATCGTCCCCTTGCGTCGAGCTCCGTGGATGATGAGTTGGAGCTGCTATCGATATCCTTTGGGCGAGCCCGAGGACTTTGTTAAATGCGCCCTCGGGGGTCGCTCTGGTTCCTGGCGCATGGCCTCTCTAGACTTTGCTACCTCCAGGGCCAAATCTTGACGAAGTCGCTCGTTCTCAGCGATCATGTTCTCTCGAGCCTATGTTCATTTTGCTTTGCTTGTTCTATGATAGCCTGCATTGTTTCTTGTGCTGAAGTTGTTGGTGAATCGAAGTTCAGGACGCGTCGTGCCGGGATGGTTTCTTTTCCGAGCATATTGACTGGGGTGAGGTCGTCTTCCTGTGTTATCTCGTTGGTGGCTATCGGGGGATCTTCGGTCACGCCTTTCATGGATGTATTTGAGTATTCCCACAGACGGCGCCAATTGTGGTGAAAGGGTTTGGAAATACTCCTTAGATCCTGAAAGACGCCAATGATCCTCAGCTAGTCACCTGAAAAGATATGAACACTCCGGTCGGGGGTGCCGGAATTAGCACTCCGACGGGCAAGTCAGTTCCTCTGCTCAAGAAAAGTTTTTAGAAGTGATTCTTACGTACCTTTACAAATCTGAAGCTCTTGTATTTATATCCATTCTCTGGGCCTCAGGGCCTGGGCCTACTTTTTCAATAATTATTTTTTCTTCTATTCGGCTCTAGGGAGGGGTCCAAATACGGCCTATCTATCCTATTTGGCCCCGTATTCTTGCGGGATATATGCCGACTAGCGTGAAGCTTCTGAAATATACCTCCCTTATCCTCGCCTAATTATTCGGCCACCACATAAACCAATTCTTGACTTTAATCTCTAGACTTCCCTGTACCATGCAACATAAGACTAGAATTCATAAACAATAAGGTAATCATCCTACTTTAGGTCCTCAATGCAAGATATACAAGCTCAATTTGCAAACTATACTTCAATTCTTCAAGTTCTCTAAGCCAATTCACAATGAAATCAAGCTATCTCCTTTCTCCCTCTCTCTAGTCGGTTATGGGTCTCAAAATGGCTGAGGAAATGTTGTGTAATCAAGTGTAATACAAGCCTCAAGGTGTAATACAAGTGGCCCACTAGATGGCACTAAGGTAAATAAGTCAAACTATGTAATTCATCATTATTTAATCCAATTTAATCATACTAGATCACATTTTAACTAAATTTACCATAAATTTACATAAAATCTAACTAACTTGAAACATTAATCGATTTCGGAATTGGACGCCGATAAGGCTTTCAATTTGCAAATTAAAGTCAAAGACATGAACATATCGTCTTACACCGAACAGATAGAAACACATAAATAATGCAATACTTATGTAAATTAATCCCAGATTCCTTCTAAATTACTGTTAGGCATAATTAATCATGTTTTAGCATTAATCTGGGGTCGGGGTTATTACACTTTAAGTGCTGGAGCCTCTTCATGGAGAAATCGGGCCAAATTAAGAATTGTAAGATAGAACAACATCTTCTGCTGCCATCTCTTAAACTCAATATCGTTAAATTTTTCTGGTTTTTCTCCATGATTTATTGGTACATGAACATGGTTCTGGATAGAGACGGGTGTTGGTGTAACAATCGGAGTACCACTACCAGTTGCAGTTTCAGTTGTAGTAGCCATAATATCTAATTACAAAAATCAGAAAAAAAAATTAAAATACAAATTAATTTTTTAGCTATTAAAACCAGAAAATAAATTATAACACAAAATAATTTTATTTTCCTTGTTACTAAAACTAGAAAAATAAAATACTACAATAATTTTCTGTAACACAAATTTAATATTCTGCAATTGTTAATGACACCGGTATATTACTACTAGTTGTCAAAGAAAAGAGATAGTATATTACTACTATCTGTCAAATAGCATAAACCACTATTTGTTTTTCCAACCAAAATATGTCTTTATGAAATCACAGAAAATTAAATACAATGAAGATACAAAAAATGTGTCTGTCTTAAGATTGTTGGACAATTTTCACTGTATTTAAATAGATTAAATTCTGTTGTGTACTAAACAACAACAAGAATATAAAGAAATAAAGGAAATGAGAGAATTTGTTTGATTACAAAAATCAAACTAGAAATAAATAAATAATAACAGATTTTATTTTGTTATAAAAATAAAAATAAAATCTGATTTAATAAACAAATAAAACAGAATAATAAATTAAGCAACTTACTTGATTAATTTCTTCTAGTAAATATCTGATCAAGTCCAGTGTTTGACATTGTGTCCTTAAGACAGATTCGTCCTCTCCACGGTGCTTTCAGAATGTGGACATCTATCTCTCAAGATGAAATGATCAACTACAAATAATAGTAGCACTACAAATTGTTTGCCTAACGAACACACTAAGTGTTTATACTCTTTTTCACAAAAAATAAATGCAGCAAAATGAAGAATAAATTTGCAGAGGTGAAGTATGAATTTTCTAAATCTCTTAAACATCAAATGAGGGCTGTCCTATTTATAGATGTAGTGGTGGCTGCAGGTTTTGAATTAAACAGGTGTAAACCTGTTTGAACAGGTATGAAACCTGTTTGGTTTTGAATTTAAACAGATTTGAATCTGTTGGGTTCAAAATTCAAACAGATAAAAAGCGGGAAGGGCCCTGTTTGGGTATATAGTATAACTGGACCAGTTTATTTCTAGAATTAATTTGAATTCTAGATTTTATTTTACTAAAAAATAAAATAAAATTCAAATATTTTTTGCCAAAAAAGATGGGTATTAGGCCGAACAAGCCCAACCCAACCACACTTTCGCGCCCAAGCCCAGGCCCAGCCTGCCCCGACCGACCGAACTGACGGCGACGACGTGCGTGTGGTGATTTTTGGATCCAATGGGTTTAGCCCATTTTGCCCATAACCTCCCTCTCTAAAACACTTGGGTACCCCTTAGGGCACACCCCAAGTTCCAATCCCATGCCTTATAAACCCATTCAAAACTTCCCACCAAATCAATGTGGGACAAGCCTTATTCAAACCTTTAATGATTTTTCACCAAAACTCCATTTCCATGGAGCATACTTTGGCTTCAATTTCCCATTCACTCGGTAATGGTTTTGAGCAACCAAATATACCACGTGAATCACAACGCGTCATAGAACGTGTTACCACTTTAACCCGTGAAAATCGACGCACGAGGCCCATCTAAAAAATAGACCAAACTTAGGAAAAAATTCTGGTATTAACCCAGAATTTCTAAACCATTTCCAACAGTTTTTCAGTTTGCTTTTTTATTTTTTATTGTTTGCTGTAATAATTCTCCTTATGTGGAGATTGTGTCCCTCCTTTGTAAGGATTTTTTTCTCCTTTTCTATAGAGGTCAGGATTCTTCCTTCTATACAAGTTTGTTGTCTCTTTGTAAGATCTTTTGTTACTGTTGTACGAAATTGATCTGATTTTTTAGTGGTTTTGAAATGAAGATTTTCTTCCCAATAAAAAAAAAAAAAAAACATGACGTAAATATGTAATGATTTTACTTCTCATAGAAAATAGAAAAAAAAAAAAAAAAAAAAAGAAGAAAAAACTTATAACACTTACTCCAAATACAAAAATAACTTGCAAATTCCTCTCAGTTTTCTCCCCGTCTTTCATTTTTATATAAGAAAATGCTATGCATTGCAAACTAATAACTTTATAAAATGTTCATATTATACAACGTGACATATAGTATGGAAACTTTGAAATCTAAGACGGGACCCATCACAATAATATGATAAATGAAGCATTTTACTTAGTAAAACTTTATCAAATTTTTATTTTGTATAACATTACCTTTTCCATTTCAAATTTCTTTCCCTAAACTCATTTAAGAAATGCCATAACAAAAAGAGTGTAAGTTTAGACTCGTTTTCCCAATCCAAAACTTAGCATAAATTTTTCAAATAAAAAGAGGGGGTTATGCATTTGCAAAAACTTTAGATAAAACAATAAAAAAGTAAATATTATGGAGACTTATTTATAAGTCCTTTTTTCAGACACTTATGGTAGGTTAAATCCTGTGTAATTTCTTATAGAGTCTCAGGTTCTATTTAGATAGGAATGTATTCCACAAGATCCTACATAAACGTAACGTGACGTGACACTTACATAAACGTAACGTAACGTGACACCTATATAAACGTAACGTAACGTAACGTGACACCTACATAAACGTAACGTGACACCTACATAAACGTAACGTAACGTGTCACGTTATGTTTCGCAAACTTAATGAGTTTTTATTTTTTTAAATTGAATGTGAAAATGTTGCTAGTTTATATTGGTGTCACGTTACGTTTCATATAAATATGATCTATGGTAACATTCAATTTCTTATATAGGAAATTGAATGTTGCCATA
The DNA here is from genome assembly GCA_025200525.1 of Camellia lanceoleosa. Lineage (NCBI taxonomy): Eukaryota > Viridiplantae > Streptophyta > Magnoliopsida > Ericales > Theaceae > Camellia > Camellia lanceoleosa. Next base: position 106,928,599 of record CM045771.1, on the reverse strand, counting down.
GATCATAGGTGTTACATTACATTTATATAGGTATCACGTTACGTTACGTTTATGTAGATATGATCTATGGTAACATGCAATTTCCTATATATGATCTATGGTAACATGCAATGTTACCATAGATCATAGGTGTCACGTTACGTTTATGTAGATATGATCTATGGTAACATGCAATTTTCTATATAGGTGTCACGTTATATTACGTTTATATAGATATGATTTATGGTAACATTCAATTTCCTATATATGATTTTACTATTATTTATGATTTAACAACTAATATTGAGGGTAAATGTGTCAACAAACTTCCCACAGGACTTATGGGAACATAAGTTTTTTAGTAGGACCATATGTAGTATAAGTCTCCCTAATAAGACTTACAAATAATTTTCCCTAAATATAAACATGTTTAGAGTTAGTTTTGGGTATTCAAGATTGGGTTTAACCTAGGCGTACGTGTATTGCTCCACATATAATTTGGGATATTACAAAAAGTTATAAGGAGGTTAATCATATAATTTTTTTTTTAATTTCAATTACGTACACAAATTAAGGCATATAACCTACTCATATAATCCAATTTTTTTCCCAAATTTGATATCATGTAATCCTCATCAAATATTAGCACTCCCTCCTATGCCATGTGTAGTTTTTTTTTTAAAATTTTTTATAACTAGGAAAAAGAACCCTTTGTGGGACATCATAGCATCTAGGGATGTAAGAAAAACTGAAAAAACTGACCAAACCGATTGAATCGGATCAAACCGGTTATATTTGGTTTTTTTTCAACAAGAATCAGTCTGTGCGGTTTTTAAATTTGATTTTTTTTTAATTTTCGGTTCGGTATCGGTTTAAGCACCTTGTGCACCGTTCTAAACCGAAACCGACCATTTCAACATATATTGTATTTATTATATATATAATCTAATAATATAATGATATTAATAAGTATAATAAGTTATTAACCTTAATTAATTAACCCTACCATCTTTATAACTTAAGTTTGTAAACTCTTATTATATATAATCTTAACTCTAACTCATTATTCTTGAAATCTTAGTATTTTTAATTTTTGTTAATTTAGGAATTGAAAAGCATGTATTAAATGGATGGATTGGATATGTTTGAAATGGTAGACAAATAATTAATTTAATGTTTTTGTATAGATTAATGATTATATTTAAAAGTGGCTCAAGCTTGAAAAATTCTAAACCAATTAAACCGCACCAAATCGAACCGTTTCAATTGGCTCGGTTCGATGCGGTTTGATAGGAGAAGCAGTCTGTATCGGTGTTCAAAATAATAAAACTGACATTATCGGTTCGATGTAATTTTTTACCTAAATACCGATTGTACCGAACTGGTTACATCCCTAATAGCATCCATAGGTCTTGACTTTAGGAGTATTGGCTGCTGGTGGTGTTTTTGCTTGTTGATTGCTACTTGTATTTGCTGCTGCTGGTGTTTTGTTTATTGGGCTGCTGGCGGTGGTGATGGTTGGTTTATTGGTTTATTTGCTGTTGGTGGTGGTTTGTTTATTGGGCTGTGTAGACGCCCTATTTTTGACCGACCTTAAGACTTAGACGTCACCAATTAAGCGCTCGGTGATAATACATATTGCGCTTGTTTTGGAGTTTCAGAGTCTCGGCTGCAAGCCTTGCCTCCGGACTTTGGGACTCTGTTGTGCTTTGTCTCGGTTTGCGAACCAGTGTAGACGGCGCCCGCGTAGGCTTCACTTCTACAGTTCGGACTCCCCTTTTTGTTTGTTGCGGTTCTTAATCTGAACCAAAGAGTCCAACTCTGGCAAATCGTTTTGAGAAAAACAGATTTTGAAAAGTAGTGCCAAACATGGACTGCTTTTCCAGATACAGAGTCGCCACCTAAATATTTTTTTTAAAATGGGAAATTTAGGAAACCCTGACTCGGTGCCGAAGGCCACGTGTCCGTCATCACCAAAGTTGTCTTGGCTCGGGAGCTTGGGTACGATCGGAGAAAGTCAGCTATGAGCACCCTCTTTCGCCCGGTCCGAAGACCGGCCTCTACTAACCATGATATCTGATTTTGAAAACGTTATGTGTTCTTATTCCAGTTATTAGCCTAGAATTACTATGTTATGCGCAGCAAATAAGTATAGACTAGATTGCCTAATTTGGAAATAGACATTGCATATCCGTTCGTTTTGAAAGCGTTTCGGATTTTTGCTACTCGCAAGTAGGCTAAAATACGGATTTCAATGAGTTTTTCCAACTCAAGCAATCCAACCTCCACCCACAGGCACTCAAACAGTTTATCTCATATAAGCATTTAGCCACATAGTAATCATGCTGTTATGGCAACATTCACACGCGTGCGATATGCTAAAGCGTAAATACTTACATCGTACTCCGTGCTAAAACAATAAACTAGTTAGCAAAAATGCATGCCCTAGTTCATGTTAGAATGACTAATGCATCGCATACAGAATGTGATTAGGATAGGCTCGGCTAACCCTAAAATGGCATGTGGAATGCGACAGATAACACGTATTCAATTTGGAATTGAAATACAATGCAGTTAGCGTGATGTACCGAGCCCGATGCATGTTAGACAAATGTATGAATGCACGCATGCTATCATACTGTATGCTAATTTAAATATGCCCTGATCTACCATCATAAGCAGGTAAATAAAGGGGAAGAAAGAGATGGGGGTTGGAAGACATGCACGCTACTCACCCACACTTATTACAATTATGCCCTCGCACAGAGGGACCCAAAAGAATAATACAGTCCCAAAATAATACAGTCCAAATATAGAATAAATTAATTATTACAGAAATTTTCAATTATCAAATTAATTTTAACATAAAAGAAAGGGGCCCCAGCCCCGCCTCGGGATGCGCGAATGATGCATGCTCGAATCCGACTCGCCCAGAAACCCGCATCATGACACTGTTGCCTCTGCTTTTGCTGCTCTACCTCTCTAGAAAACTGCCAAAGTCTTAGGACATGCTCCCTGAACACTGAGGATCATCATCGGCTGAATGGAATGTCCACCGGCCATGTATAATAGTCACCGGCCATGAGTGAAGTTAACGGCACGAAACGTTTGCCGGTCGGCACCATATCCTGCCGGTCGACGCAAAATTCCTGCAGAGGACAATTTGACAGCAACAGCAGGCAGACAGTGCATGATATGGATTTTAGAGCAAATGTAAGCATGGTCAATGCTCCCTATCATGTATGGGACTCAAGGAAGCATGACCCTTGGTTCTTGGGCCATCAATTATGCATCTTGGTGCATGATAGCCTAAGGAACCAAGATTGCACTTTAATGTGAAAATGCATGCAACACACAAATGAAACCAAAACCTTATCATGCATGGATCAAAGGCCTTGGTGACCAAGGGTTGAAACAAGTTGCACCACTTGTAGTGTGAACTCCACTCAACCCTCATGCTTGGCTTGACAACCCCAAACCAAGCCATGAAATGCATGTATGCAACATAGCTCAAATGATGCAATATGAGAATTAGGATGCAAGCACACCAAATGTCATGCAACTACCATGTTAAGCATGCAAAATGCTAGAGTATACAAGATGCAAATGTCATGCAAATATGGGCCATTATGTAAGGAGGATCATCATGCTATCAGACCTAATGGACCCAACATGCAACAAGCATATGGTAAGTATACAATGATGGACTTAACCACAATGGGGTAGGCCTTGAACCTCCCCAAAACAGGGGCAAAAGATGCCCGAAATGGTGACCGATTACCTATGCAAACATGCAAGTCAAAGGGCCTAAGGTTAAGGCACAAAGGGAGCACTCCTTGCTACCATTAACATGGCCACTCATGGCATATATTGGACAACCAAAAACAGATATTTAGCATGCAAAAATACACCCAAATCCCTCTGATATGGCAACCCCAAAACACCTTGAACAATCAAGCATGCACAAGGCCTATTTCAAGGCATAAGAGGACACACCTTCAAAACATGAAATAAGTCACATATGTAAACATACTAACATGGTTTATGGACTAGAATAGGATCCTAAATGGTACCAAATCATGAGGATAGTCCAAGCTAAACATGCTAGAGGCCGATACAACAAAGGCTTACAAGCCAAAATGCAAAGACAACCATACCAAGCATGCCAAACATGGCAAAAAAGGGCTTACTGACCCTTAAACTTGACAAAATGAGGCAAATAACTTCATGAAGTGAGGCTCATACATGCAAGAAACATGGCCTAAACTCATGGCTCATTTATAGGCAAACTAGAGCATTACAAAGCAAGTATAAGAAGCATGTTAAGGACTACAAAACCAACCAAAAACAGAGATGACATATGATCTAAAACACCCAAATAAGCTCTGAAATGAAGGCATATAAGACTAAAATGCATGCTACCATGTGAGCCAAAGTAAAGGCCAAAGAGGGACAAAGGGGAGGGGGTGTCCCTCCCCTATATACGACTCCAAAATACCTCCCTCACCACTGAAAACCCACTGGTTTTCAGTGGTGAGAAGACCAAGAACACCAAGCAAATAAAGCCTTAAGAAAAGGCAACAAAATGGCCAAAACAAAGGCCTAAGAGGGTGAGCTTTCACTCAAACCACAAAACACCCTTAATGAATGTTCTTAAGCATGAAAATGTAAGCCTTTTTTATGTTGAACACAAAGCCAAAAACACAAAGCAAGATAGGTAGAAAGCTAGTGCAAGTTTGGGGAAACTAAAGTAACATGCTTACCCTTGAAGACTCCTTGAAGAACAAGTGATGTAGCCCTCCTCTAATGATCAAAACCAGTCCAAAACCACCACAAACAACCCTCAAAGTCCCTCAATCTTGGAGCTAGGTGTAATAGTATGTGTAATGGTGTAAAAGTGAGGTAAAACACACTATTTAGATCTAAAACACACACACAAGGATGAGAGAGATGGAAAATATAGAGAGAGGAAGTGCAGCTCAGATCTAGAGATATATGAGCTCTGGTTTTTATCTCTCAAATGGCCAACCCTTGAGCCAAGAAGACAAGGCCTCCTCTTATAGAGGAGGCAATCTTGTAAGCTTAGCAACTAAGCAAACAAAAGGCTCATCCCTCCATACACGTGTATGGAGGGGGAGCAAGTGCTATACAGCTGCTTCAAAATATCTCAAAAAGCAACTGAACAATAGTCGGCTGGGCAAAAATGTCATTTTGCCAAAAAAGAGTGCCGACCGGCAATATACATTGCCGGTGGAAACACAAAACCAGCCGGTGGCCTCTAGCCACTGCCGGTGGTGCAAGGGGATGTCTCACAAGGCATCCTCTGCCTTTCCAAGGCAAAACACAAGTGTTTGGTGTAAAACCAGACACAAAGCAATGAAGTTCGGAGATCCTGAGGCAAGGCGCGTAGCCGAGAACTCCGGGAACTCCAAACGAACACAAACATGGATGATCACCGAGTGTTCAAATGGTGACGTCCAGGTCTTGAGGGCAGTCAAAAATGGGGTGTCTACAACCAGGTTCTGTTTTCTCTTCCCGAAGGGAGGGAGAGGTCTCATAGACCATCTCTCAGTGGCCGTAGGCTACGTTTACGTGGGTGAGCCCTTTGTTCTGTTTGGAGACCGGTTTTGCCGTCGGTAGTATTGCCTCGGTTGGGATAAACAACGATCTCCGTTTGCTTGATTTTTAACTGGCACGCCTTGTTTCCTCTCCTTAGAGGGACATCAGGCCGGAGACCACCTTCGTGGTCGTATGCCACCCTGCTCGATTATATGACTTGTTTTGGGCGTCACAAGCGCTGAACCCTCGTTTTGCATCGGTTAGGCTTCATTTTTGGTATGGACTCTTATTTCATTGTTAGGAAGGTGGTAGGATAGTGGGAGACCAATAATTCTTTTGAAAACCATTTTCTCTCTCCTCCAGCCGGTTTTCTTGACAGAAAGCTGGTTTTTCTCACTTTTGGACCTCAATTTCTGGCTTTTTATACCACCATTGTGTTGTGCACACCTGGGAGGCCACCAATATGGGTAGGCCGACCAGTATTTCTTCTTGACCCTTTTCAACCTTGCTAGAAAGCTAGTTTTCCTCTCTCTTGGGTCACATGTTCTGGTTTCCCACCATACAGCTGTATTCTACTCATCTGGGAGGCCACCTTTCTGGTATGGCCGACCAGCATTTCTCCTTGACCCTTTTGACCCCTGGTCAGGAGAGTGGCCGGCCGACCACCTAAGCTGGTCGGCCAGCCATCTGCTTTTTGCTTTCTCTGAATGCTACACAGCTGTGCCAGCTGGGAGGCATTTGGACCATCCTTCATACACGTGTATGGAGGATATTTGAAGCTTCTTAGAGAAGCTTTAGAGCCTCTCCTCTATAAGAGAGGCCCTCCTCTTCCTTTACTAGGGTTCAACAATTTTGCTAATGCTTATACACCTCTCTCTCTATATCTCTACACTTGAGCTCCAAAACCCTAATATTCTTGCACCATTTGCACACCAACCCTTAGCACAACACCTCCACCATCCATCCAAGCATCTTGGAGCTGATTTCTAGAGGTTGAAGGCTCACCATCTTGGTCCAGAAGCTGCTGGAGTCATTGTCTACAAAGGTGAGTCTCTATTTTTTCCATTTTTGCATTATTTTGCTTCCTATCTTAGCCTTGTTTGCAAGAATTTTTGGATTTTGTTATAAACTGAAAAGTATCTTATTTTGAGCTCCTCTTGAAGTTTGATTAAGGACACTTTTCTGTTTGAGGCCATCTACCTCCTTGTATGCTCTATCTCTCTTTGTAGGCTTATTTTGCTTCATATCTTAGCCTTACTTGTGAGCATTTTTGAGATTTGTCATAAACTGAAAAGAGTCTTATTTTGAGCCCCTATTGATTTTTGATTAAGGGAATTTTTCTGTTTGAGGCCATTTACTTCCTTGTATGCTTGTTTGCCTCTTGTTTTGAGCCTTACATCTAGGCCTTTGTTGCATACTTTGTTTGGCCTTCTAGCCACTGAAATCTAGTGGATTTTCAGTGGCTAACACATTGTTTTGAGAGCCAAAATCAGAGGGGGGTGACCCCCTCTCTCCTTGTCTTGTTTGCTGGCCCTTTTGGCCTTCCAAAGGGGATTCATCTTGCATGCTTCGAAGTCACATTTCAGGCCCTATTTGTTGAGTTTTAAGGTCTTTCTTGACTCTGTTCGGAGCCCATTTTGCCATATTTTGTGTCCCTCATGTATGTGTGGAACAATCCTCTTTAAGGCCTTTCAAGGGGACCTTTCATTGCATGCTTTATTGACCCATTTCAGGGCCTTTTTGATAAGTTTTAGGGTTGTCATAACTGATTTCCAGAGTTGGTTTTGCCATTGTACATGTCTATCTTGTATGTGTTGAGTAATCCACCTCATGGCTCTCCAAAGGAGCCCATCATTTTTGCATGCATTGGATACATTTCAGTGGTTATTTGGGCATATTTTAGCATACCATATTCCTATTTATGGCTGGTTTGGTGACCTTTCTTGTGCTTCATATACATGCCACGTAAACCATACTTACTAGCCTATGTCGCATGTTGTTTTAACTCTTCATGTTAGCACTTTTTGGCCATGCTTGAAACTGATTTGGTGCATGTTTAGGACTGCCTTGGCTCTATCTTCTTGCATCATGGTCAAATAATGCTTGCTTTTCATACTTGTTGTTCAATGCATTTGCCTAGTTTTGAGTTTCGGGGCCTATTTCATGCATTGGGTGACATGTTTCCATGATTCGGGACCATTGAGCATATTATTTCAGAGCTAGAAAATGCATGTTTGTATGCCATCTTTCATCTCTTGCTATGCTTTGGTAGAGTGGCATTTGATGCCTTAGGATCGGTCCCTTACATCGTGTATGTTTGCATGTGTTTCGGTTGTCTTATTTCCATCATAATGGCCACTGATGTAAATGTGGCTGAGGTCCACTCATATTGGTGTAAGTTTATCTTGCATTGTATATGCCATTTTAGTCCATAGCATTGCGTATGCTAGGTTACATGTTAGTGCATTGTACATGCCATGTTGTGTCACATGCATTGTGTATGCAATTTTAGTCCATAGCATTGCGTATGCTAGGTTGCATGTTAGTCGCATTGTGTATGCCATCTCATTGCATTGTGTTTGGGATAGGAGTTAGTCCAAACACGGGAAACAAGAGACGTTTTGTACTCCAAGTGACGAAACGTGTCTCAATTCCCAGTCGCCGACACTCCGGATTACCCATGATGGAGTCTAGGCCTTCTTGTGTTGTCATGCGCATTCATTTCACATCGAGTTGTGCAATTCGACTCCTCGTCCATCATGCATCGAGATGCATGATTGGTAGCACGAGGATCGAGGTCGTGCATACATATGTGAAAATACTTTGCCATGCCCCTTTCTTGCGCTCTGTTGCAGCAAATCAGAAATCAGCAGCCTTTTAGAGCTTTGCACAGCATTCCGGCATTAATTGCAAACAAAGGCGAATCGGGGCATCGCAATGGATTTCTGCACCAGGCAACTCAAGCATGCATCATTCATCATTCGGAACAGAGTTGAGGCAGTCCATAGCTTGCATGCTAATTTACTTGCTTTCCTAGTTAATTTGTTAATTACTTAGGGTTTTGTAATATTTAATTCTTTATTCGGACTGTAATTATTTATTCGGACTGTATTATTTATTCGGACCCTCTGAGCGAGGGCACAATTGTAATAAGTGTGCGTGTGTGTGATGTATGTCTTCCAACCCCACATCTTTCTCCCTTTTATTTACTAGCTTATGATGGTTAGATTAGAGCATGTTTCAATTAGCATACTTATGCTCGCATGTTTGCATCCATTCATCTGTATTGCATGCACCGGGCTCGGCGCATCATACTAACTGCATTGTATTTCAATTCTGAGTTGAATACGTGTATCAGTTGTTGCATTTCATATGCCATTTTAGAATAGTCGAGCCTATCTTAGTTGCATTTTTGCATGTGTTGCATTAGCTATTTTAACATGAACTAGGATCATGCATTTGATTACTAACTAGTTTCTGTTTTGGCTTGGAGTACTCGGTAAGTTTTTATGCTTTAGCATCCTTGCATGCGTGTGAGTGACTGCCATGATAGCATGCTTACCATGAGGCTATGTGCTTATGTGATATACCTGCCTGAGTGCCTGTGGGTGTGGGTTGGATTATCTGAATTGGAATAATGCATTGACTGTGAGTTTTAAGCCCACTTGAGAGTGGCAAATCATCTTGTTTTCCAAGCCTACCTGAGGGTGGCAAATCCATATTTTTGCCTACTTGCGAGTAGCAAACCGTTTTCAAAACAAACATGAGATGTTTCGTTCCAATTCAGGCGATCCAGTCTATACTTGTATATTGTGCGCATCACATAGTAATTCTAGGCTAATAACTGGAATAAGAACACATAATGTTTTCAAAACTTGATATCATGGTTAGTAGAGGCCGATCTTTGATCGGGCGAGCGGGGGTGCTCACGAAGTGACCTTCTCCAATCGTACCCAAGTTCCCGAGCCGAGGCAACTTTGGTGATGATGGACATGTGGCCTTAGGCAAACGAGTCAGGGTTTCCTAAATTTCTCAAAATAAAATATTTAGGTGGCGACTCTGTATCTGGCAAAACAGTCCATATTTGGCACTTCTTTCAAAAAATTTGTTTTCAAAAACGATTTGCTGGATTTGGACTCTTTGATGATTCATCGGTCTTGCATTGCACTCTGCGAGATTAGATACATGACCGTGACATTGAATCCTGAACTGTAGTGAGCCCAAATGAACAAAACGGGGAATTCCCTTCCGGGACGTTCGGGGATGTCTACAGGCTGGTGGTGGTGGTGGTTGTTACTAGTATTTGCTGCTGCTGGTGTTTTGTTTACTGGGCGGCTGCTGCTGCTGCTGCTGATGCTGATGGTTTATTGGTATTTTTTAGTTTTTTGGGCTTGATTTCTCACCAACCCTTTGGCTTGAGCTAGTATATGATAGGGTGTTTCTCTTAGTGCCAACCTAGTTGAGATGAAGGGAAGCTCTGTGATGCTTTCTGCTTTTTGCTCTTTGCCTTCGCTTTATTGATGTTATCCATATGTTTATATGTTTGATGCTATCAATAAAGTTTTTTCGGCTGATAAAAAAACAAAAAGGTCTTGTGGTAATCGGTTGCAAGTCAAATTTAATCAAGCAAGGGACTCATCATCAGAATAAGAGAGGAATGCACCAATTCCCAGCACAAGAGACAGAATCATGATTAGAGTACAACGCAGTCAGTTTCACTGTTTGAAAAACGGGTCGCTAATCGTGCCTTCCAAGAGTCGAGTCCTAGTCAATTATGTGAAATGAAGGCACCTTTCCATCCCACCACCACCCCTAGTGGTATGCCATGTGCATTCAATTTGAGATGTTTCACAAGTGTAAAAACCCATTTCTGAGATTTTTCTCTAATCTTTTACTGTATTTGATGTAAACAATTTTTTGTCCCTCAATTTGGTTTGGGATATGTCCCATAAAGTTATTTGTCTCATTACTCATAGTCAAATGATTCGATTTTCTTTAAATTTTAAAATCATGTGATCACCAATGCATAAGTTAGGAGGATGACAAACAAATTTTTTTTTTGTTTTTATTTTTACAAAAAAAAAAAAAAAGAAGAGAAAATTTGGTTTTCTTCTATAATTATAAATAAATAAAAGTCACAAATATGAATTTTTTTTAATGGGATACATATAGATGAGTTTAAGGATGAAGAAGGATCCGAACCATTAAATTGTGGATTTGTAGATCAAAAACAATTTTTTTTTTTTTTTTGGTCTCCCAACTCACTACATACAAACCATAGAGCTGGAAACCACACAACACAACTCACCATGATTATGATGATGAAGGGGCCTTTAATGCCTTTGACATTTTGACTATTCCCTTCCCAAACTGCCGTTGCCAGCCCCCTCTCTCCCTAGCTATTAAATTTTGTACATCATCTCGTCATCCTCTACTTTGTGGTGTCAACTTCACTTTAGACCCCACCCCACTTCGTTCAACCAAAATCCAAACCAAACCCAAGATCTTGTTTCTTCTATTTTAAGTCCAATTTTAGTTGTGTCACTTTTTTTTTTTTTTTGATCGACGAATTTTTTTTTTTTTTATTGATGGAATAAACAAGTACAAAAGTACAAAGCGAATTACATCAATAAAAAAAGAAAGTACAGAAATATCACAATGAACTAAATCATCCCAACGAGCTTGGCACTAATTTTAATTGTGTCACTTCTTATTGACTTGTTCTTTAATGTGCCATTTATACTTATTAAAATTCATCATACAAACTACTGCTACTATAGTAGTTTTTTTCAGTGATTTGATTCATATATGATATTACGAAAAAAAGAAGTCTCTTAAGTTTACATATGCAACTTGTTAACCATAATAAAGAAGTAAAAAAAACTTAATTGGAGCCCCTAAAATACAACATATATAAATTATATGAAAAAACTCTCATTTTGGGGAGAAATCCTAACAAATATATGGGGATGAAGACCTATCTATACACAAGTGAGAGATTTGAATCACTAATTTTTTAATGAGGTGCAAAGATTCTCACTAATCAGATTAGCTCCATTGGCACTAGAAAAATGTTTGGGGATCCTAATTTTTGTGGCTCAAATGGCTCAAAATTGCTAAAACGACGTCGTTTTGACAATTTTGATGTTGTTTTGTACTCAAAACGATGTCGTTTTCACAAATTCGAGCCATTTGAGCCACAAAAATTAGAACGCTCTACCTTTGTTGCTGGCACTAGTGCTTTAGTTATGAATTTGTAACCTTAATTAAGAACACCGCTGACTCTCCACTTAAGTTGTAATACATCAGTGTCATAACGAAACTAATTTCACCCTTGTTTATTTATTTGAAAAAATTAACAATAATTCTTATTTTGTTTCAAAAATTACAATTGAATCCTATAAAGTTTTAATGTGAACAATCAAATCTTATCTTTTGTAAAATGTTCAAAAAATTTAAATCTCGATAATGGTGAATTTTATCAGAATTTTATCCTTCTTATGAAAAATAATTTCATAAACAATTTCAATTTAATTAAAATTATATTTGTTAGTGGTACAAATTATGAATATTATGTTCAATAAAATCATAAACAACAATGGATATACAAATTTTCATTTTTTGTTGTTTAAATCTATGATTTTTCAAATTTCATTAAAATTTCATCAATAAGCTTCAAAAAATAATACTATAATGAATTCATATATTTCTCAATGCGGGAAATAATTGATAAATTGTATATTTACAACTTTGTTTATAAAAATGTATTTAATTTTAACAATTAAAAATATAATTTTTTTATTCATATTTTAAGAAGGGTAAAATTAAAATAAAATATACCATTATAAATAATTAAATATTTTATAAACAATAAAAAGAGATATTACAAAAAAAAAAAACTCAAGGATTAACCTTTATAACAAAATAAACTTTCAATTTTTTATTTTATCAATTTAAATCATAAACTTTTGATTTGTTTTCAATTTAAACATTTATCTATTTTTTTTGAGTAAAATCCATAAAAAAAATATGTATTCCAGTCATTAAACTCAATAAAAAAAGGTGTTTTAGACATTTTATATATATCTAAGTTGAATAACTAAAGTACTTTTTTTCTTAACTGATAATAGTCTAAATTGAAAATAAATTAAAAAATTAATATTTAAATTAATAAAATAAAAAACTCACAGCTTATTTTATTAAAAATTTCAAACCTAGAATTTTTTTTAATAATTATCCCAAAACAAAAATTAAAGGGGTTCATATTCAAACTTTAAAGCAAGAGGCCCATTCCTGTAAGGCAACCTCCATTTGTATGGGCTTCTCTCCAGCCCAGGATATGTTAAACATCAATCTTGACAAACCCGACCTGGCCTGGGTTCCCCTTGGAGAAGCATCTCTCACGGACAAAGTCATCCGCTTCGTTTGGCTATCCAATTAGGACTAAAAAAATAAAAATAATTAAGTAAATTAATAAAATAAAATATTATATTTAAATTATAATTATTTTAATTTTTTTGAGTAATGATGTATGGCTATAATTTGAGAATTTTAGGTTGTGTTTGGTAGAGTTTTAAAATTATGATTTGAGAATAGAGTTGTATTTTGAGTTTGTGAGTTTTGAAATTATAATTTGAGTGTGAAAAATTTGTTTAATTATGAGTTTTGAAAAGAGTTTGAATTGAGCGATGTGACACATAATATTGAAAAGTAGTTGTTTTAAAAAGTGAGTGTGGAATTAATTTTCTAAAATTATAATCAAATAACAAACTCAAATTAAGAGATAAAATTAAATTTCAAAAACTCTACCAAACGAAACTTGAAGTTCTAGTAAGATGGAAGAGAGAGAAATAAATAGAGGAGTGTATATGTTACCTTCACATAGAACTTCAGATAGAGGAGTGTACTCTCTACATTTTTAAAATTGCATTAGAACTTTTAAACATTATTGAATTTTTTTATCACAAAAATTAAAAAAATCAGTCTAAAAAAAAATTTTAATTACAAAAAAAAAAAAAAAAAAAAACCCTAACTAAAACAGTTTTCGGCGACCACCATTGTTATGACTCACAAACAGTCGCACAAAAATCTCTCACCTCGACAAAAACATGGCTCTCCTTCTCACTTCACCGCCATTTCTTCTCTCCAAAAACACTAACCCTAACCCTACTCTTCGCACATTCCCCCTCAAACCCCACTCTCTCTCTTTCTCTCTCATCCCCAAAACCACCACCGCTGCCGCCGCAAACCGCCGATTCTCCACCACCGTCTGCTTCTCCTCCTCCACCTTCTCCGGCGACTCCCCCGACGATAAACCGGAAGATGTGCCGGCGGGAGTTGTAGACGAGTGGGGGGAGAAGTCTGACCCAGAGACCGAGCCTTCGACGAAGTTATCGGATTCGGATCCACCGAAGGATGAGGATGAGTGGTCTGGGGTTAGTGCTGGGGACGACTATGTTACCTCCGGCAATGGCAGTGCTCCGGCGGCCGCGGCGGCGGACGAGGAGGATATTGGAGGTGATGATAAGATGATGGAGCTGAAGAGGAGTTTGGTGGATACGGTTTACGGGACGAATTTGGGGTATGGGGCTTCGTCGGAGGTGAGGGCGGAGGTGGCGGAGTTGGTTTGTCAGCTGGAGGCGGCGAATCCTACTCCGGTTCCGACGGAGGCCGTGGGGGTTCTTGATGGGAAGTGGGTTTTGTTGTAAGTTCATTACTCTGTTTTCTCTAAATTTTGACATTATAGATATATCTATGTTTATGGGAGTGGATTTAGATGCTAAAAAAGTTAATCAATTGCATTGGACATTGTTGAGGGAAATTTAGTTGGTGGTAGTTAAATATGAATCAGGGGCAAGGAGTAAGACAATCTCCAACCCTTGATTTGAATAGAAGTTTTGAGTAGCACTCCAATGGATAAACTCAAATTTGAGTAAAAAATTGGCAAGTGTCAAGTTTGAGTGGATACTAGGAAGTAAATGAGAATTTGGGTAAAAACAGCTGTGTGTCAAGTTTTGATTAAATAGAAATTTGAGTAAAGGAAATGGGTCTCCTGTCATTTGAGTCAAAATTTGAGTAAAACTCAATTTGATATAGGCTTGGGTAAAGGAGTGGAAGAGATTTTAATGGTTTTTTAACTAAAATTTAAGTTTGAGTCAAGATTTGGATAAGGGTTGGAGATGCTCTAAGAACTCAAAAAGGCAGCATGAGCATGACATTAGAAAATAACAGAATTTGTATGACAGTTTGCACTTGTTGGGGTGATCAACAATCTTTTTATGAATTGCTTAAATATTCTAAGTTGCTAATGTATAAGAGTTGAATTTGCATGCTAAAATTGAAGGCTGTGTTGCATGTACTTTGGATTGAAATGTTGGTTGTATTTCTCTTGTTCTATTCAAAAACCTTTTTTTTTTTTTCACAATTACTTCTTGACTGAAACTAAAGAGGAAAATGATGAATATGGCTACAAATTAAGCAAAAAAAGAAATAAAATGAAACTTGCAAAGAATGTCTTCATCAGTTTGTTACTTTTCAGTCGCTTTTCAATAACTACCTGGGCTTGTTTGTTTCTAGAATCAATGGTTTTAGACTTTTTAGCAATGGGTGACTGTAATTAGGCTTAATAGGATAATTTGGATGAGTTGCCTTTTTTGATGTATGAACTGGATGGTGTAAATGAAGGTGAAGATGTGAGAAATTTAATAATAATTGATAAACGGTGTCAGCATGTGAAACTCAGTGGATTTTTTGCACGGATCCTTTGGGTGGAGCAGGGCTGCAAAAGATCAAGTTGTTTCAGTAGGGAACATGTTGTACATACTAACCACCTGATTGTGTGGTGGGAAGTGAAGATTTTGGTAAATTTGGTAATCTTTGCTTATGGCACAGACAATAAAGTAAGCCCGGTGGGAGATGGGAGCAACTGTTGGGAGTAATTGAGGGGGGCTAGATTATAATCTGTGAAGAATGCATGGGCATTTAGCAATATGGAAGAGTGGATTTAAATTGAAATGGAACAGTAGAATCAAACAAGCAACAATTAATAGGCAGATTAATTCATTGGATGAATTACCAGTAATAGATTAAGGGGTTGTTTGGGATATTCTAAATAAGTGTACTTTTTAATTTTTTACAAAAAAATGTGAAATATGGATTGGATTTGAAGTGATGTGGTAAAGAGATGTTGTGATTTAAATAAGATGATGTGACTTAAATAGGATAGTGACTTTTTAACTTTTTAGCTTTTTTAGATTATGTCAAACTAGGCCTAAATATATTGATTTGGTGTATTATATCAACATATTATCAACCTCTGAATAGTTTCCCCAGTCTGCTCACCCAAAACATATGAGCTTTACGCCCCAAATTTCTAGCTCAATTCTCCAATCTGAATATCTAATCTCGTTGTTCCAAAATTGTGCATCTGTATTTGAGTATGAAGAACATTACTAAAATTTTGTTGATAAGAGATAAAAGTAGTAATACTGGAAAATAGAGTTGGGGATCAAGTGTTCAGAAGTTCACATTTCTGTTTTTCTCATGGAACTTGAAGTTGGAATTGGACACAACCAGAAGTAATTTTGTTCTTATGGGGTGCAATCTCTCCTTTTTTTTTGTTTTTGGTTGTGTAAAGTGTAAACTATTATTATCATGTTCGTGACCCTTATTCATGAGTGGAAAATGCATAAAGTTAAATGCATTTTTTTTAATGTATAGTCAATGCATGAAAAATCAAGGATAAAGGTGGTTTTAAAAGTGAAGGAAGTGTAAAACGGCTAATAAAACAGAGAGTAATGTACGTCAAACAATTTATTACTGTAAGCATCAATGTGGATGAACTGCTTTCATCTCCCCCAACAGACACACACACACACAAAAACTGCTGTTTTCATGAATTATTTTACCCTTTTGATTGATGCAAAGTGCATTTCACTACTTGGATCACTGTCATTTAACTTCAACATGTTTGCTTAGGCTCGGTATAATTTAAGATCATCTACGTATGGGTATTTATCAACAAAAAATAAAAAATAAAAAAAATCTTCATCTACATATGGGGTATAAAGATAAGGAGGTAGCTGGAAGGACTTGCATTGACAATCCTTTCTAGATCTGGACCTGAGTGGAGTGCAGCTGGGGACATAATGAAACTGGAAGAAGTGAGCTGTCTAAAATGTATTAAATTAGTAAGGATGTGCTTTACATACTTTCTGCTACTGGCATGTATCACAGGGCATGTTTGGTAGTGTATGGGGCATTGGGCTTCAATAAAACTGTGTTACATGGACTCTTCTAGTTTCTCTAAAGTTTTGACATGGATAAGAGTGTGGATATGTGTCTGACACGCATACCCAATGGAGACACTTCTCTAATTTTTGACAATGTTTAGAGAAGAAGAAGCTCACATTTGTTAGTAAAAGAACATTTCTAGTCTTTCACATGGATGAAAGATAGAAATTTTATATTTTTCCTAAATCAAAATCTTATCTAATTTCAAGTACATTTTTATATAATTTACAACACCTTACCTAAGAATATAATATGCAAGCTTTGTGTATCCATGACACGTATCCCTGCCCATCTCCAACTTTAGGATATATATCCCAATATCTTAAGAATTAGATTATGAAGGTTTGACGCTTTAACCCACCTGCACCCAAATAGTCTTACATAGTATGTCATCCTTCAAAATGATGTTGTACAATTGGAAAGTGTTTGTTTGGTTTGTTCATTCAGATGCCTGGAGAATAATGTGTTGTATTTGTAGATAGAAACTTGATATAAGTGGCTTTTAAACTTTTTATTTGTTGGTTTACTTAAATTGGTCCTTATTTTTATGTTCTAACCATCAGGTACACTGCATTTTCTGAGCTGTTGCCTCTTCTGGCAGCAGGCACAACTCCTTTGTTGAAGGTTGAAAGGATTTGCCAAGTAATTAACACTAGAAGCCTTGAGATAGAGAACTCTATCACATTCTCCAGCCCTTTTGCCACTTTTTCCTCCAGTGCCATTGCCAGCTTTGAAGTTCGAACTCCTTCAAGAATACAGGTACTCCTTATCACAAGCATTAGCAATTGAACGTAATCTTTTCATGCAGCTCCTTCACCAGGTGACCCACCCATAATGAAAATGGATATAACGAATAAAAATGAAAAATCATATTTATGATTAGAGCATGGGAATCAATTACATTCTATAGTTGGCTAACCCAAAAGATCTTTTAGGGGTGATGCGTAATTGATGGAAAGTAACAGGCTTGGACGAACTATATAATTAGAATGGTAAATTACATTTTTCACCCTCCAAATTTCACCTAAATTTCATGTTGATCTCTCTCGTTCTAATTCTAATGAAGTCCTCAAACTTCAACTTGTGTCTCAATTTGGTCCTCCCGTTGCCCCTACCTTTCAAAATTTGAGTGAAAGTCTAAACATAATAGACTAAAATAGAGTTTGAAGTGTAAATTTTCATAAAACAATTTCTTCTAATGCGCCCAAACGTGCTCACGTTATTGCTTTATGTTCAAAATTTTAATTGTGAGTGATGGGAGGACTACATTGAGACACAAGTTGAATTAATGAAGACTTAATTGTTGCAATTAGAAGATGAGGGACCAAAGTGAAATTCGAGGGTGAAAAGTTTAATTTGCACACACATTCTCTGGAAAATTCTGGAATGAAAATGGGTGGGAGAATGCACATTAGACTGTGTTGAAGCATATCATTAATTTTGAATTATTGGAAAATTTGGCAATTTGTTTAGCTACATTATTATCTAGCATTGGAGAATGATTCTAAAATGTTTCTATTACATCCACAAATTTGCAGGTTGAATTTAAGGAAGGGATCGTGCAGCCCCCAGAGGTCAAGTCGAGCATTGATTTGCCAGGGTATCTTGATATTTTTGGGCAGAGAATCGATTTGTCTCCTGTGCAGCAATTTCTTAATCCTCTGCAAGAGGTGGTAGCGAATGTAGCTCGTACTATTTCTGGTCAGTCTCCTCTTAAGGTTCCCATTCCAGGCGAGCGAACAAAATCGTGGCTTCTTACTACGACTCGACAAGGACCTTCGGATCCAAAGAGGAGATGGTGGCCTTTTCGTGCTTGCTAAAGAAGGGAGTCCTCTTCTATACAACGGATTGTGATTTCTAAAATAGGTATATTTATATTTATTATTACCCGTTTGTGTTGTTGTGTTTTTGTATATCCATGATTAAAGAATTACTTCTTTTCTTTTGAACCAACAAGAAGAAAATAGAGATTCAAGTTGTCTTGATCTTGTTCTTAATGTTCTTTTGGTTTTGATACAACATAGTCAATATATAGATGATCAAATTTGATTTTTTCCTCTTTCCTAGGCTGACATATGCTTTTATTATTTCTCTTTTCTCAAATTGTGTTTGATGTTATAAATTTACACTAACTGATACACCCTTTTATAGGTCTCACAAAAAGCGTTTCCCAAACAAGGCGGAAAATGTTGTCTGTATAAGCGGACTACTCAGTCTGAAAATGATGCTTCTTTGTAATCTTTGTGAAGGTTCCTAGGACTCATTATTGAAGGAGTATATATTTTTTTTTGCCTACTGGTTTGAGTTAGTCAGTATCTATAAGGTTCGAACCTCAAAGGGCGAATCAATTAAAATTTAGGTTGCTTACACGGGTTTTCCTCGATAATTTGGATAAATACAGTGCTCGATTAGTCTGGGATAATTAATTAATTACACCATGCTTCCTTAAATTGTATAGTTGTATAACAATTTCACCGATGCTATTAGGTCACTGTTAGTTTTTAGCGGTTCGACTATAACATCAGCAAAAGAAAATGTGTTGAATTCTGATTTCACCCTTTAAAACATTATTCCAACAAATTATGGAAATAAAGATTAAGCTCAACTCAGTAGCTCCATCTCTTTTTTCCTGCAGCCTTAAAAATGTATTAATGTTAGATGAGAGAGTAAAATGATATTCGCTAATAGTTTAGATGCATTATTCATTTATAAATAAATTATGTTATAATTGAGGAATGTTTTGAGAATATGGTTAAAAGTTAGATTTTGACTTTTAACTGAGCTTTTTGGTTTTTTTAAAAAATTATTTGGGAAGTTAATAAAAAGTTGCTATTATATCATAATCAAATGACTAAAATATTCCTATCTATTTTAGAAAATAACTACTTTTTATCTAAGACTGGGCATAGGATTATCCGATCCACCCAAACCGTCATACCCAATCCGACCCGCACACGTATGGGCAGTTTTGCAAATACATTAGGGTCGGGTGCGGTTTGGATTTTGGCTGATTTTCAGGTTGTGGGTTTGAATTGTACTTGCCCAACTCGCCCGCATTAATATATATATATATATATCTATATTTTTAAATATTTCATATCTGGACTATTGATTTTTACTTCAGTCATCATCTATACCCAAACAAACAAAATAAACCCTAATCTAAACTCAAAAACACCTGTTACGCAACTCTCTCACCTCTCTCATCAATCTCGCATTCGCTCACTCTCTCGTTTTTCATCTGGACTGGACCAATCAACCTCGCAAGAGGTTGACTCTCTCTCATTGCAAGATCAACCGATCAACTTCACTCTCTCATCTCACCGATCGACCTCGCAGGAGGCGCTAGTGGTGGCTTAATTGTTATGGATGAACTGGGAAGGGCCACTTCTTCCTCTGATGGATTTGCAATCGCATGGAGCTGCTGTGAACATCTTTTACCACTCAAAGCGTACTATCCTTTTTGCCGTTCTTCATAGTTGCAATAATCAAAGACTTCTTAAATATTGGTTTTCAAAAATCTAAATATATAACCTCAGCATATAGAAGAAGCTTAGTTATAGTCAGTGATATTTTGTTTATGTATTCCACAAAAAAAGAAAAATTAAAAATTTGAGAATCTTGATGATAAGTTGCAGAAACTTGTTTCGACCACATAAACCATTTTAGCAGTTGTGCTAGTCATTAACAATTAATGCAATAATGGCAACATATGGAACCTTTTTCAACAATGAGTGTTTAAATAGAATGTGTTGTGTTAGATCTTACACTTAAAATAAATAAATAATTAAAAAAAAATAAATGCCTAAAATCAACGGATGGCAACAGTTTTAAGTCATGAAACCTTTTTTTAGTAATGAAATCTGTTTATTTGTTCATCGGAATTAAATTTGTTTTTTGTTCGTTGGAATCTCCGAGTTTATTTATTTATTTTTATTTTTTCTGTTATTGGAATTAAATCTATGTCAATGGAATTAAATCTGAGTTTATTTGTTCATTTCTGTTTTTTTTTAAAAAAAAAATCTGTTATTGGAATTAAATCTGAGCATTTTAGAAAATTGGAAGAAAATGATCCAAAATAAATATTTACAAAATGGGAAAAAAAAACTCAAAAATTAATTTTTAAAGGAAAAAATTTAAATCGCAAACCGTCTCAATACCACACACATCCAAACCCTACTGTACAAAGCGCAAACCCATGCGGCAATTATGCGGTTTGGTTTTTTTCCAAACCGCATGGGTGTGGAAGGGTCAAAATCGAACCGCACACCGCACAAATCCGATCTGCGAGCACTCCTACTTTTATCCATGTGGCTCATTTAAACATGGAGAATACAACTATAATTTTACAGGTAACTTTTAGCTACATTTCCAAATGGTTTGATGGCAAAAAAATCATTTTAGTTTTTTTGCCCTAAGTTGCAAAACATAACTTTTTTATTCTTTTGTTCCGGAATGGAGCCTGAATCTTTTGACATGGTTAAGTCTACCCTAACAATTTAATATGACAGTAATGGTGTATACCCTACAAAATACAATCCTCACAACTCTTAAAATGATCTGAAGTATTCATATCATTGTCAAACATAATCTCTAAAAAAAAATCATTACCATTTTACTTTTTTTTTTTTTTCCGTTCTTTTTGTATAATTAGATTTATTTATTTATTTATTTATTATTATTATTATTATTATTATTATTTTTTTTTTTTTTTTAACTCTTTTGTATAATTAGCTTGAGTCTGTTTCATTAACAACAATTCTTGCCACCTATACTTCAATAACATTGTCTACATAGATAAATTATTTATGTAACAAGTCTCTTCATATATTTGATGTTGTAGAAGTTAATAACATTCTTCATTTGTTGGTACGAGTCTCTATATAATATAACCATGTAAAAGTTCCATTTATATTTACAAAATACTGGTGGCAATAACTATAAATAAAATTTATTTGGTGATATATACCAATGCTCTTGATATTTAGATCATCTTCAATGGTTGTTCAAATTTTTCATCAAATTTGAATTCGATGAAAAATGAGTCTTATTGTTGCTCCAACGGTTGCATAAAATATGTATCAAATTAAGGATTTCACTTTTTTTTAATCAAACTGAGAATTAATTTTTCTTTCATCAAATCATTGTTCATTGTCATTGCCGAATGTCCTCTCGGTCGCCCACTGGATGATCACCTTAATGTAAAAATTTGTGAAAAAATTACACTAGCTAGTCAATCGGTCGGTCGGTCGGTCAGTCATCTGTTCGGTTGACTGGTGGTTTGATGAAAAGTCAAGACTTTCCTTTTGAGCACTTGATATCAAAGGAAATTTTTATTCAAATTTTTACTCATAATTAGTAAAAAAAATTGATGTACCATTGGAGATGTTCTTAATTATATTATGAAAGTTAACTTTATCACTCTTTTTTTTTTTCTTATTAGATCGGAAAAAAATTCTCTTTCCAAATAGATAAAAGATCGCATCAATCTGCTACAAGAGTGTCACAAGATTTTAAAATAAATAAATAATTTCCATAGAATCCTAGAGGAGGAGAAAAAATAATTTTAAAAAAAAGTTTTATGTATCATAAAATATAATTTATTATTTTTTCAATTTTGAATTCATGCCGTCAATGTTATTTGCACAATTAAAACTTGTCATACATTTTATTTTAAAAATAATGGCGGGTCTTATTATTAAAATTTATTATTACTACTAAAGAGTTGTTTGGGATGACCTAAATAAGTGTATTTTTTATTTTTTTACGAAAAGATATATAGAAAAGTAGAGAGGTGATGTGATGAAAAAAAGATAAAAAAATAAAAAAATGAATTATTTTGGTGTTGCCAAACTTGGTATTAATACTATTTCAAAAACAACAATAAATTCTTTTACTTTTTAAATATGATAACATGTTTATTACTCTTCACTATTTTAAAATGATTATTATAATTTATTTTTTATAAGCGAAAAAAATAAGTTATAATATGAAAAGTAGATTATAACTCATTTTTCAAAAGGTGTGGGAAATTTATTTTAGTGAACATCAAATATTTTATTTTTTGTAAATTAAATTGTCCAATCATCACTTACTTTCTCAAACTTTAAATCAAACGGAGAGAATTAATGCCGGCACGAAACGACCGCCACTGCATCGTTTAAATTTCTCTGCAAACGTCCGTCTCGTGCTCTACAACCTGTGCCCAATCACGCAACGCCATCACATTCAACTTTCTTTTAGAAAACTGCCCGTGTCTGATGTGGCAAACAATGATTGAACCAAACAATCCGACTGTAACAAAACAAATAAAAGTCGGCCACAGAGACTACTTTCCCAAAATCTTAAAAACATTTGACAAAGTCGCAAACGCTAGACAGACGTAAGAGTTCACGAGATTGGCGCCACTTTTACGGCATCATTTTGCTTTTTTCAAAATTTTCTCGGGAAAATTATGGAAAGAAAAAGAAAAAGAAAATTATATCATGTCGGTTTTATTGGCATTGCTGTTGACTCACGAGCAAATTTCAGACTCTCTCAACCGAATTGAGTAGAAAAGTCGATCCACTACGCGTTGTTCGTTCCCAAGACAAAGACTCAGATCCGATTACTTCGTCAAAAATTCGGATCATTCGATTTTCCTATACAATCTCAGAGTTTGTGTAGAGAGAGAGAGAGAGAAAGAGAGAGAGTACAGAGTTGGAATGAGGGTGGCACGAATTGGAATGTTTGTTTTTGTTTTGTGAATTCACAGATCTGATTGGAAGAAAAGAAAGGAAAAAAAATTCCAATTTTCTTTGATCGGGAAACAGTGCTGAATTTGAATTTTTGTTGTTGCCAGATTCATGAGCAAGGAACCTGTGAAGTTAGACGATGAACAACTCGCAGAATTGCGAGAAATTTTCCGATCATTCGATCGAAACAACGATGGAAGCTTAACTCAGCTCGAACTCGGCTCATTATTGAGATCGCTGGGTTTAAAACCGAGTCCCGATCAGCTCGAAAACCTAATACAGAAAGCGGATACGAACAGCAATGGTCTCGTGGAGTTCTCGGAGTTCGTGGCTCTGGTGGCCCCGGAGCTTCTTCCTGCGAAATCGCCGTACACGGAGGAGCAATTGAAGCAGCTGTTTCGGATGTTCGATCGGGACGGAAATGGATTTATCACTGCGGCGGAGTTAGCACACTCAATGGCTAAGCTCGGACACGCTTTGACGGCGGAGGAGCTCACCGGGATGATCAGAGAGGCGGATACGGATGGAGATGGAAGAATTAGCTTTCAGGAGTTCTCTCAGGCGATTACTTCGGCTGCGTTTGATAATTCATGGGCTTGATGTTTGGGGATTTTCAGGTACCTTGGTTTTTTCCCTATTGTTTTCTTTGATTTCATTGCATTTTTATGAAATTTGATGAAAATGGGTGTTGATTATATCATTTATATGTGATTTGGGTATGAAGTAAAGGGTGATTTTTCATACAAAACATGTACAAACACTTTGAAACAATTGGGTGTAGAATCATATCTTCAGATAATCCAAGGCAATCAATCATATATTACAAATTGTATAGTGCTCTGATTATGTTTCATAGTGTTTAGAAATGGGAGTAGTAGTAAAAAAGAAGGGGCCAAGAAGCCGAATTTCTCAACTCTAATCTTTGTTTGGTTGGGAAATTTGAGAAGAGATTTGAAAAGGAAAATAGAAAAAGTGTGTGAAATTAGATAAAATGTAATTATATTTTATTTACATTTTACCTAAATTTTCTTTTTCGCTTTTTAATTCTCTTTCCAAATTATCCAACCAAATAAAAGAAAATTGATGGCGAAACAAATTCCTGAAAGCTTGACTTCATGTTTATTGTTTTAATTTTTATTTTTGCAGGTTAGACCACGCTCCCGAATTTGTTTGCCGGCAGATGATTCTGCTATGTTCAATCACATTCATTATACGGAAGTCGGGCATCTCAGAGCTCATTATACTCACCCGTAAGCCAATTTTCACATCCTTTACATTTCGAGAGCGAAGTCATTCTCACCCATAACCTGATCTTCCTGGTGTGAAAATAAAGTTTTTTTTTTTCCCTTCATGGTAGTCCAAATTTTTTGGGTTAGTTCCGTGAACATCATTTCACTTTATCTGTTCGACGCTGTGGGTATCACAGCCACGGGGCTTTAGCTACTGTTTTTTTAGGCTTGATGGTAATTTTGTTAACAACAGACAATTTCTGAAATTTTGTTGTGGCATATTTGGCTTAGTAAGCTTGGTGAATCCATGTCTACTTGATCTTCTTGTGTTAATTGCTTAGTATTAATATAACAATAAATAAATAAATTTTGAGGCTACTTTCTATTTTATTGATAATTTTTTTTAATATGTATGAAGATTCAATTTTTGGAGTTTGCAAAAGGGCCCATAAAAGGTTGATATCAGCCCTGGAAATGTAAAGTTGCATAGCCAAGTAATAAAACTAAGGGTAAATTACACTGACATCCTTGAGGTTTCTATTTAATCATTTAATACATATTTCTCTCCCTGAGTTTTGTAATCTCATTATAAATTTGTCTCCTAGATTATTAATGTCATGTCCTAAATTTTTTTAAAAAACCATCTTGTCATTTTTCTTACAATTTCTTATTCTTATCATTATGATTACATTCTACAACTTTCCATCATTAAATTCTACTTGAATATATTCTTATTGAGTGATGATATATAAACATAAATTTTTTATAGAATTTTCATACACAATAATATAACTTAATGGTGACATTTCACTTTAAAACAAAATACTCATAAACATGATTTATATTTATAACAATATAACTATCACAATATTTTTATGATATTTTTTGTATAAATTTTTATATATGAATATAATTTTTCATTTGTATTTCCACTAATATATTTAGATTAGATCAATTTAATCTACATATACTTAAAAAGTATAAATTTTTTTAAAAAAAATATCCATTGAACACAACAAAATAAGATAATGTATTGAGTTTTTTTAAATTTTTTTTTTTATTTTTTATTTTGTATTTGGTGAATTTAAAAAAAAAAATCTCAAAATATTATACTTCTTAAGTATATCTAGATTAGGTGTATCTAAAAAATAAAATAAAATAAACTTAAAATATTAAAAAAATT
Organism: Camellia lanceoleosa; assembly: GCA_025200525.1. Classification (NCBI taxonomy): domain Eukaryota; kingdom Viridiplantae; phylum Streptophyta; class Magnoliopsida; order Ericales; family Theaceae; genus Camellia; species Camellia lanceoleosa. Next base: position 106,902,623 of record CM045771.1, on the reverse strand, counting down.
CAATAAAAACAAAAAAACACAAAAAATAAAAAAATAAAAAAAATTAATTTTTTATGTCAGTTAAACCAAAGAAGATAATTGTTATTTTCCTTGAAATGATATAAACAAAATATTTGTATTATTTTATTATTTTATATGTATAAAGATTAAGAGACAAATATATTATTTTAATCAAATAGGGGATAAATATAATTTTTCAAATATGAAAGGGGATCTATATTAAACAGAAATTTTAAGGAGTGCCAATGTAATTTACTCTAAAACTAAAACTCAAGCATCAAGGCGGGTGAGAAAACGCCTTAACCATTAGACTAATCTCTTAAAGGTTAGTCTCATTTATCTCAAACCTTCTTACCTATAACTTGTGTCATTAGACAGGCCAAATATCTCATTTATCTCAAAATTTCTAAATCTCTGTTCCAATTATATTGTCAACCACAAGATATGATGAAAAATATCTCATTTATCTCAAAATTTCTACCTCTTTGTTCCAATTGTATTGTCAGCCACAAGATATGATGAAAATATTGAAACAAAATTAATCTCAATGTACGATCGTGTGACTGAAAATGTATTAAGATAGTACAAAAATTTCGAAGGTTTGAGGAGGTTACTTGGTGGTGATACTTGCATCATGCCTTCTTCATCTTCTTCTTGGATTTGAGCATCACACGCCCAATAAAAATGGATAAGAAGTTGAGAATTGCCACACCAGGAAATACAGGTATGAGAACGGCATATTCTTGTGGAAGAAAGTACTTGTGGATGAAGTGATCACCATCCACAAATGGCTGAAATTTCATAAAAATCACTGTCAAATAACTAATTTAGTCAGACTCATAACATAAAATTAAACTAGATGGAAATTTCATCTCACCAGGATGATGACCCAAAACGTATAATAAAAGATAATAGAAAGCCAACAGCCCGGTCTGCTAATTCCATTTTTGTGACTTCTGCTGCCTGTCACACAAATTCAGCAAATAAGCATTCTTCTTACACAGTTATACATAGAAAAATGTTTGGGGGCTCTAATTTTTGTGGCTCAAATGGCTCAAAATTGCCAAAACGACGTCGTTTTGGCAATTTTGATGTTGTTTTGTACTCAAAACGACGTTGTTTTGGCAAATTCGAGCCATTTGAGCCACAAAAATTAGGACCCTCTACCATTGTTGGTTATACATATCTCTACAGAAAAAAAGTATTTACAACAAATAAGAGGCAGACTCATAGTTATCTTTTCCACTTGACCCGGCCCCACGAAAGAAAGAGCAACCAACTAAAAACTAAGAGTTTTTGCCAGAGCTCTCCCGTTATTAGACAATAGAAAAGGGTTTCCCAACTCCAGTCCTTTAATTCTTCGAAGCTGATTTTCTTACCAAAATGCCCCAAAACTAAAATTCCAGCAAATTAGCGCTGTTTCAGTTATGGAATGATTCTAAAACTTAAACAATAAAAAACTTCTGATCTAGTCCAGCTCTGGTTGGCTCAGCACACTCTGGTTGTCGGCTAGGACACTCTAGCGCCTAGCACACTATGGTCCGCTCGGCCACTGCATAGCAAAGTTGTGAATTCCAATACTGGCCAGCATATCATTTCTTTTTTCATTTGTATGGTTACATATGGGTTCCTGTCTGTACCAGCAAATACTGTAGTGGATTTTTCGCTATATATTATATATGTATAAAAAAAATTATAATAACCTAGAAATTTTAAAGTACATTCTGTGACATTCAACACCAAATCATTTAATTTAAGCCTGACAAAAACATGTTATCCAACACTATCTCTAGTTGTTGAGCACAATTATTAACTCAACAAAGAACAATATGTTCTGTACAAAGAACAACAATATGTATCACATGAAAAGGACGAATCTGATAGCAAATAGAACCAAAAAATGTTCTAGATAAAAGATTAACTGGATCAAGCAAGCAAAATATTGAACTTAAGAGGATTAAAATTGGTCCATTTGTTCTATACTTGTTCTAGATTGAAGCAAGCAAAATAGGCCATCTTAAAATTTCACATCAAAATGTTCGCCCTAATCTGATAGCAAACAGATTTTGAATATGGAGCAGAGAGTGAGAGATGGAGAGAGTGATTTATATATGTAACGGAGAGGGAGGGCTTTTAAGTAACTGATCCGGTCTTTTGGAGCTTCAGGTGATCTCTTCTCTACCAAGGAAAGCAGCTTCAAGCCTTAGAGAGTCAAGCACTCTTGCTAGTCGCCTTTGCCCCAAAGTCAAAACCCAAATGTTAGGGCTGAATGACTGAAACGTTTGGGCAAACATTTAGGAATCAAAGGTTTGTGTACCAGACTGGTATACCTTTGTATCAAAATTTACCAAAATTCTACACTGAAACATCCCAATAAGCATAAATATTTTCAATGAAACAAAACTTCATATAAGTGGTCCCATTTCTGGTCTAGTACGGTACGTCTCATACAGTATGGGATGGGATTAATAACTTTGCTCCATATGGTGGTCTTCCGAGCTGAGCTCTATTGAGCCACTTGTATCGATATCTTCAGAAAGTTGGCAAGTCTAGACCCATTGTCCATGTTTTATGACCCTATGCATTTCCGGAAACCATTGAACAACTTTAACATTATTTGTAAAATGCCATTGCTGTTGTATTCATACTCTTGCAAACCAGAGTTTTTAAAATTGTGCCAAGAAATGCTTTCTCTTAGATAACTTGACCAATAATAAGAAACTACTTCATCCCCTTCCCAACTCAATGTTTTGAGTATGTGCACTATATGTTCAATTCTTGCATGAGAAAAATCACCAATTGTGAATTTCTCAACAACTCCCTTCAATCAGACTATGCCCAGGTTCCTTCTTCAATCCACTACCCTTCAGCATCTTTCTTGCCTCTGCAACACAATTCGACGTCCCATCTGAAGCATATAAATTTGATAATTGAGCATAGGGTGAAGTAGTAACAGGATCACGTTTCAAAAGCATTCTTGCCAAACGTTCCACAATTAAAACATCTCCATGCAGTCAGCAAGCAGAGAGCAAGCTCACTAAAACAACTGGATCATGCCCAAAAGGAAAGTTTTCTATGTATTCTACAGCCTCCTTTAGTCTCCCGCTCGTCCAAGTAGATCTATGAGGCTGGGGCAATCCCATAGATTTCATTCATAGAATTGAAATAGGCTTGGCCCTCATCCACAAGCCCTGCACGATTGCACGCTGTGAGAAGTGCAATAAATGTAACAGAATCTGGCTTCAAACCAAGCTCCTTCATCTGCTTAAACAGTTCTAGGGCCTTTGCCTCATGCCCATGATTTCCAAATCCAGCAATGATGCTATTCCATGATACAAGATTGCGACAGCCCATTTTATGAAAAAACAATTTGTGCATATCCAATGCAAACACATTTAGCATGCATGTTTACAAGTGCATTATCAACACCTACATCTCCATCCAGCTTCGTTCTGATCAGATGAGCATGAATCTGCTTGCCATGGCGTACAGAAGTAATGCCAGCACATGCAGCAAGAGCACTCGCATACGTGAAATCATCAAGCCATAAACTAATTACATTTGTCATCTCTTTGAAAGTACTCGAACCCTTTCCATGATCATCACAATGAGAACAAGCAGCAATAAGGTATTCCATGAAAATGACATCTTTTCTCTTCAATTAATCTGAAGGCCTTGTCTGCTTCTTCTATCATACTAAACTTCGAGTACATTGTTATTACTATCACATTTTTGAGGGAAGGGCTATGGTGTACACTCGGTGTGCACCCTATCACAAATTGTTATAACTTTACTACAAAATTTTGTAACGTCAACTATAAAATGCATAATCTCATCATAAATTACCGTAATAAAATGTCCAAAATTTTGTGATTCATGTAACAAAAATTTGAGATTTAGTTACAACATTTTTTGTTATGTCAATTTATAGTGAGATTACGCAAATTTGTGTGATAGGGTGCACGAAGTTGGGGTACCTACTGTGTGGCCCATTGAGGGCGTGTCCTGAGTCTTTTTCAATGATTCGAACTGTTCATATTATAAAGTTCATCGAGTAGATTATCCATATAAAAAATTAAGTAAATTAAACATTTGTAACCTCATAATAAGAGCACATTTGTTTTTCAAAAAATAAACGGTTAACATGATTTTAATAATTTTTGAAAACAATTAAGATTTGATGATGGGGTTACAGATGTTTGATTAACTTGATTTTTTATATGAATGATATACTCGACAAACAATATGTATCACATGAAAAGGACGAATCTGATAGCAAATAGAACCAAAAAATGTTCTAGATGAAAGATGAACTGGATCAAGCAAGCAAAATATTGAACTTAAGAGGATTAAAATTGGTCCATTTGTTCTATACTTGTTCTAGATTGAAGCAAGCAAAATAGGCCATCTTAAAATTTCACATCAAAATGTTTGCCCTAATCTGATAGCAAACAGATTTTGAATATGGAGGAGAGAGTGAGAGATGGAGAGAGTGATTTATGTATATAACGGAGAGGGAAGGCTTTTAACTAACCGATCTGGTCTTTTGGAGCTTCAGGTGATCTCTTCTCTACCAAGGAAAGCAGCTTCAAGCCTTAGAGAGTCAAGCACTCTGTTGCTAGTTTAAAGAAAACTCTGCTCCAGTGATTGGGGATGGGAAAAACACTTTGTTTTGGAGAGATACTTGGTGTAACAATGTGTGCTTGATGGAAGCTTTCCCTAGGCTCTATTCCTTGTCTTTGGAAAAGCTTGATTCAGTGCAGGTGATGCATACCAGAAGGAATAGTGAGGTGGAATGGAACCTCAAATTTAGAAGACCACTTTTTCAATGGGAGGTGGATGAGTTGTATAGATTGAATCTGCTGCTGAGTACTGCTCCAGTCCTTAGGGAAAATATGACTGATGCTTTGCATTGGAAAGCAGACCCATCAGGTAAATTCACTGTGTCCTCTCGCTACAAGTGGTGTGAAAGCTACCTAGGTTCGGTGTAAGGTTACAGATCTGCTATGGAACAATGTTTCTTCACCTAGAGCTCAATTTTTGGTTGGTTGGCATGGAAAGGAAGGCTAAAGACCTCCATTTTTGCAACGAATTAGAGTGCTCCTGATGAGGCCAATGTGAGTTGCATTTTCAGTAGCGTATGGAGAGTGTTAATCATGTGCTTCTTCTCCGCCTTTTGTTTGGAAGGTTTGGTCACATATGCTAAAATGGTGGGGTTTGCAGTGGGTTCAACTTTGCATCAGTCAAAGGTCTTCTAGATTGGTGGGTCAAGTTTAAGGTCAAAAACAAGAGAGGGTGATCTGGAAGGCCATGCCTCTGGCTGTGCTTTGGTCCATCTGGAAATTAAGGAATGATTGTATCTTTAATGGATTTCACCCAAATTTTGAGGAGTTGTGTGAGGTCATTAAAGTGTGAGTTGCGATGTGGAGCAAAGATGAAGGCTCTTTCTGTTCAAGTTATTCAGTGACTGATTTTGTGAACAATCTGCAACAGGTAAGGTTATGCATTAGGGGTGTTGGATGATTAAAGTTGTCTGCTGCCGTTTCTGTATTCTTCAGTGGAGGATGGTCTGCATCAGTTTTGGCCTTGTTTCTCTGGGTTTGTTGTTGGGAGAGTAGATGGATCTGTTTGGTCTGGCCTAAGTATGCCTAGTGTCATGCTTGCTGGGTGTTTTTGCTCTGCGCCTCTGCTCTGTATTTTGCTGCAGGTTAGCTGGGGGATAGGAGGTTTGATGGGCCTGGACTGCTGCAGAGGGGAGATGTTTGGTGGTCTGTTGGTCTGCCGGGTTTGCATTGGTGTGAGGTCTGGGATCTTGTTTGCATTGGTGCATGTTTGGTGGCTGCTGTGTTGGTGGACTAATGGACTGTTGGTGCATGAGACTGATGGACTGCTGTGTTGGTGCATCAGTTCATCATCCTTTTCCTTGTTCTTCTTGGCAACAGGATTGTTTTCTACTCTGAGGCATTAGTTTTGGTTTAGGAATTCCTTGTTGGTGCATCGATTCGAGGTGTGCTAAATGCCAGGCACATTTCTTGAATGGTGATGCAGAGGGGAGTCTGTTGGTGAACAGCTTTTCGTGTTTTGGTTTTTCTGTGTTTCTTGTGGTTGTTCTCTCTTCAACCTTGTGGTGTGCTGGCAAATGATTGGGCTTTCCTCGCGGTGCCAACCTAGTTGGGATCGTGCGGTTTGCTTTGATGCCTTTTGCACTTCCTCTTCCTTTTTTTGATGTAATTCCTATTTGGCTAATTTCATCAATAAAGGTTTGTTTTTGCTGTTCAAAAAAAAAGCACTCTGTTGCTAGTCGCCTTTGCCCCAAAGTCAAAACCCAAATGTTAGGGCTGAATGACTGAAAGGTTTGGGCAAACACTTGGGAATCAAAGGTTTGTGTACCAGACTGGTATACTTGTGTATCAAAATTTACCAAAATTCTACGGTGAAACATCCCAGTAAGCATAAAGATTTTCAATGAAACAAAACTTCATGTAAGCGGTCCCATTTCTGGTCTGGTACAGTACATCTCAGACAGTATGGGACGTGATTAATAACTTTGCTCCATATGGTGGTCTTCTGAGCTGAGCTCTATTGAACCACTTGTATTGATATCTTCATAAAGTTGACAAGTCAAGACCCCTTGTCCATGTTGTATGACCTTATGCATGTCCGGAAACCATTGAACAACTTTAACATTATTAGTAAAAAGCCATTGTTGTTGCATTCATACTCTTGCAAACCAGAGCTTTTAACATTGTGCCAAGAAATGCTCTTTCTCTTAGATGACTTGACCGATAATACTTCATTCCCTTCCCAACCCAACGTTTTGAGTATGTGCACTATATGTTCAATTCTTGCATGAGAAAAATCACCAATTGTGAACTTCTCGACAACTCCCTTCACTTCAATCAGACTATGCCCAAGTTCCTTCTTCAATCTACTACCCTTCAGCATCTTTCTTGCCTTTGCAACACAATTCGACGTCCCATCTGAAGCATACAAATTTGATAATAGAACATAGGGTGAAGTAGTAATAGGATCACGTTTCAAAAGCATTCTTGCCAAAGGTTCCGCAATTAAAACATCTCCATGCAGTCAGCAAGCAGAGAACAAGTTCACTGACAGGCTATTTTAGTAACTTTTTGGCTTTTTACGAAAAGATGTGCAGAAAAGTAGAGAGGTGATGTGACAACTTTTAGTAACTTTTTGACTTTTTGGCTAAAATAGCCACTCCCCAAACGAGGCCTAAAACAACTAGATAAAGCCCAAAAGGAAATTTTTCTATGTATTCTATGTTGGATCAATCTTCTTGGTAAAATAAATAACTTGAAACAAATCAAACCAATAAAAATAAATTACTTACATAATTTATTTTATTGAAATGTAAAAGTACAAAAAGATCAAATCGAGTGTGTGACTCTCTGTCCTTAAGACAGATTTGCCCCCCTTCGAAAAGCGTCTATCTCTCAGGATATAATGATCTTCACAAATTGTAATAGCACTCCAAACAATTTGTACGGCGAACAAAACCTGTGTTCTATACTCTCTCAATTTTTTTCCTAAAAAAATAATATGAAGAATAATGCAAAGAGAGAGCAAAATGGGAAGGGAAAAGATTTTTTCTGGATGTTTTCTAGATGTCCCAAACTACTGGAATATGTTGGTTTTTATAAGCATAAAGTGGCTATTCGAACAGGTATGATTTTGAACTTGAATCGCGAGAAACCATAAACAGATCTGATTTGAAATCGACAGATTCGCTAATCGCCGCGCTTTTAAAACCGCCTGTAATTGCCGAGAGTAGTTTTCCAATCTGTTGAATAGTTTGAACCTGTTGGAAAATGGACTGAAAAAGAGCACTATTTGGACAGAAAAAATTGGCGCAAAATTTAAATTAATTTTCCTGCAAGAAATTGAAAAAATTCAAATAAATTTTGTTTAACAAATTAATGTTAGAACCGACCTGACCCACAATCCACACCCACGCCCGGCACGGCTTAGTTCGGCCGAACAGTGACGTCGTGCGTGTGTGATGGTTTGAGCCAAGGTTCAATTTGTCTATAACTTCTCTCTTCTACAAACTTGAGGTGCCCTTTGGGGCCTGTAGACACCCATTTTTGACCGCCCTTAAGACTTGGGTGCTACTAATGGTTTACTTGGTGGTGAAAGGTGTGCAGTGCAAATGGTCGATTTCTTCAGCAAAGAGAGAGTCAAATCCCAACTTCATACCCCTTTTTGGACCAAAACTATCTTGATCAAAAGATTTTGAGACCTTGAAACCCTCTCTTTCAAAATATTTTTGAAAATTCTTCTGCAATGCTCCGAGGCTTACATTTCGTTAAATGTTGTGCTTTTCGGTAAACCAAGCCAGGACAAATTGGAAATAAATGAAAGAGATGTGAAATCTTTGAAAAATCTTTCAAAACACCCTGTTTAGGGGTTTGGAGTTGAATAAAAGAGGAGAAGAGGGAAGAAACCCAGTTGGGGAGGAGTTGGGCATGAATCGTTAAGAGAGAGCCAAGCAGCCCTCGCTAAATTGGGCTTATCCATTTGTACACTTGGAGTTCAGCTATGAGGCCATCACCATTGGAAAACTTACTCCCGGGGCTTTATTCTGGACACAAGAATGACCTGAAAAGGCCTCCAGATGAAGGAGTTAGGCTTTCTTCAAGTCGGGGACTAGGACTGATTTTTGCTGCTGGTCTCTATAGGAGTGTGCCGGCCATGAATGGCCAATGTCGTCCAAAAGTGACCCCTGCCAGCCAACAATAGTGTGCTGCCGGCCAACAATGGTAAAGGTGCCGGCCATTGATGAAAAAAAGCAAATTTCGATAGTTATTTTTCTCTAGCTGGCTCCAGCTATCTCTCTTGAGATATTTTCGACCAAATGCTCCATTTTTGCTATATAATGAGGCTATATCTATCATATTGAAGGGTTAGAACTTCTTGAAGAAGCTTGGGAGCTTCTCCCACTAAACCTCCTCTCTCTCTACAAAACTTCCAGCACAAGATCTCTACATCTCTCTCTAGAGTTCACTCTCTCTTCCCTTTTTGTGCTAGAAGGCTTGCATACAACCATCTTTAACCCATCAACCCTTGAGAAGAGTTGATCACCATTGGCTTGAGATCCCTTGGAACCTATTTTTGGGCTGATTGAAAGTTGTTTGGCTCAGATTTTGGCTGGTCTTGCTGCTGTCCTTCAAGGTTCTTCAAGGGTAAACACTTGCTCCTTTAAACCTTTGCTTTGCATGCTTGTTTTACCACTTTTGTAAACTGTTTTTGGCTTGGTTTTGAACTAAAGAAAACTCTGTTTTTCAGTCCTAAAAGAGATGGTTTAAGCCTTGTTTGGCTAGGGGGGTTGTCTCTCCCTTTTGTTCCTTAGCTTGTATAGCTTTTGAGCCATCTTTCAAGGCCTTTCAAAACAACTTTTCGTGGCCTTTTAACCACTGAAATCCAGAGGAATTTCAGTGGTAAAAACCCTATTTTGAGGCTCAAAATAGGAAGGGGTGGTCCCTCCTCCTCTTGTCTTGTTTACTTGTGTTGATGGCCAACCAAAGGAGCATGTATCCCTATACTTTTGAGGCCTGGTTCAGGCACTTTTTTGTGACTTTTAGGACCTGCCTTGACTCTGTCCATGGCTGGTTTGGTCACCTTGAGCATGTATCTTGTATGTTTAGTGTAATCTCATTTGTGGCTCATCAAAGTAGCATGTCTTTCTTGCATGTGTTGGCTCCATTTCAATAGGTTTTTGGTGATGTTTTACCATGCCTTAGATTTGTTTTGGGTTGATTTTGTCACTCCATGCATGCATAACACACTTGTAGTATAAATCACACAAACTAGCTTTATGTGCTTCATGAAATAACATGTCATTCTAGCTTGTTTTCTTTCCATTTCAGCATGTTTTTGGTGATGTTTTGCTATCTCATAACTCTGTTCTGTTTTGGTTTGGTTTGGTTGGTCCTTGCATGCTCCATGCACTTGTAGTGTAGTTCCATGAAATAGCCTAACATGCATCATGTTATAACATGTCATTTTAGCATGATTTTGGCTTAGCTCTGAGAAGATTTTGTTCATGTTTTACCATGTTTAAGGTCTGATTTTGGTTGTTTTGGCCATGCATAACTTGCTTTGTATAGCCATGGTTCAATCTAGCTTGTTAGCTTTGTGCACCAAGTCCACTAGCATGTGTTACTTGGCCTATTTCAGTGATTTGGCATCACTTGTTATGTTATTTCAGTCCATGTAATGTGGTCGTACACTTGCATTTTACATGCTTTCAATGTCTTGGAGAGTTTGTGTTTTATGCCTCATGAATAGATCATTGTGCATGCCTCTATGTTTAGGTCTTTGGGATGCTATCTCAGTGTGTTTTTGGGGTTATTATGCCATGATGTAACTTTGATTTTTGTTGGTTGAGTCATCCCATGCTTGGTCTTAATAGGTGTAGTATAATCCACCTTATTTGCCTTGTATGCATCATGCCTCATGCTCACCATGCTAGCTTGTTTTGGCTTACTTCCATACATGTTTTAGTCTCGTTTTAATATGTTTTAGGACTGTTTTGGATTGTCTTAGCCATATGCCTCATGTTTTGTATAGTTGTAGTACAAGTGCTCTTGTTAGCTTCAAGCTTTGGACACCATAGCATGCTTCATTTGCATCATGTATATGATTTGGCATCACTTAACATGACATTTCAGAGCCTATAACATTGCCATATTCCCACTTCAATCATGCTTTAAGTGCCTTTGAGTGTTGTGCATTATTGCCTAGTTTTTGACTTAGCTTGTATGCTTGCATGCCTAGGTCTTTGAGCCTCCATCTTAGCATGTTTTGGTTATTGTTTTGACCTATTTCAGCTCTGTCCATGGTTGGTTCATGCACTTGTGCCATATATTGCATGCCCCCTTTGTAGTCCTCTTTGTTAGCTTTAGTGCATAAGGACCATAACATGCTTTACTTGTGTTGTTTGAATGATTTGGCATCATTTCTTATCTCATTTCAGTGCACTTGGTGTTGTTATACCTCCATGTTTATCACTCATTGAGCACTCTTGTGAGTTGTGCTCTTAGGCCTAGTTGATTGGCCAATGCATTGTGCATACATACCTTGTCTTTTGATGCCTTTGTTTTAGTGTTATGGCCACTGATTTGGGCATGGCTGAGGTCAGCTCATTTTGGTTAAGTCCATCCTTGCATGTTGTTGCATGCTTTTCTTGCATATTGTTGTATGCTTGCTCTATCTTTACATGTTGTTGCATGTTTGTCTTGTATATTGTCACATGCTTGTTGCCGGCATTGTTATTGCATGCTTATTACATTGCATTTTGCATGTTTGCATGCTTGAGTTGCATTATGTATGCCATGCTTGTGTTGCATTGTTGTTTGGTTTAAGTGTTAAGCCAAACACGAGGAACGAGGGACGTTTCATACTTCAAGTGATGAAACGTGTCTCAATTCTCGGTCGTCGACCCTCTTGATCACACATGATAGAGGTTAAGGCATTTATGTATTTATTTGTGCATTCATTTCACATTGATTTGCACAAGTCGGATCTTTGGCCATCATGTATCGGGATGCGTAATTGATGGTCGTGGATCCAATTATGCCTCCCCCTTGATGTTTTGAGGTGATATGGAGTGGCATAGTGCATACATACCCTTAGGAGACCCTCCATTTTCTCTATTTTGTGCTTTCTTTGCACTTGGTGTCACAAAGACATCAAGGGCTTCGTAAAGGTTTACTGGCCGGCAGTCCTTCATTCTTGGCTGGCAGTGCCCACGCTTGGCTGGCAACATGGTCGGCAGTAGCTCCCCATGGCCGGCAGGCCACTGATGCACTCCCCAGCATGTTTGTGATAAGATCTAGCAGCAAGTTCTCAAGGACACCCTGCAGACAAAGCCTCTTGAGAGCAACCGGAGAGCTTTTCGGGACAAGAACCGAGCATGCACCTTCTGCTTCTTTGAACAGAGCTGGAACAGCATTGTTTGTGCCTTTTCATTTGTAGTTAATTAATTAATTTGTTAATTAATTAAGTTTTGTAATAATTAGTTGTAGCTAGTTATTCATTTGGTTTTGTAATAATTAATTAGCTTGTTAGTTAGTTAATTAGTTGGTTTGTATTATTTATTCGGACCCTCCGTCGAGAGGGCAAATTTTGTAATAAGTGTGTGTGCCTGTGTGCATGTCTTCCAACCCCTATTTCTTTCTCCCTTTTACTTACCTGCTTTTGATGGTTAATCTTAGGGCCATTTTCAATTAGCATCCTTATGCTTATATGCACCAGGCTCGGCGCATCATACTAACTGCATTGTATTTCAATACCAAGTTGAATACATGTATCAATTGTTGCATTTCATATGACATCTTAGAATAGCCGAGCCTATTTCTAGTTGCATTTTGCATGTGTTGCATTAGCTATCTTAATATGAACTAGGATCATGAACTGATTACTAACTAGTTTCTGTTTTAGCATGGAGTACACTGTAAGTGTTTATGCTTTAGCATCTTGCATGAGTGTGAGTGTTGCCATGACAGCATGCTTACTATGAGGCTAATTGCTTAAGTGTTTAACTACCTAAATGCCTGTGGGTTAAGGTTGGATTACTTGAATTGGAATAATTCATTGAGATCCTCGATTTAGCTTACTTGTGGGTAGCAAACTTCAAACCGTTTTCAAACAAACAAATATGCGATATTTTGTTCCAAATTAGGCGATCTAGTCTATACTTGTATGCTGTGCGCATCACATAGTAAGATTAGCTAATTAACCGGAATAAGAGCACATATGTTTTCAAAAACAAAATTTCATGTTTAGTACAAGCCGATCTTTGATCGGGCGAGAGGGGGTGCTCATAGATGACCTTCCCCAATCGTACCCAAGTTCCCGAGCCGAGGCAACTTTGGTGATGACAGACACGTGGCCTTAGGCAACGAGTCAGGGTTTCCTAAATTTTCCCAAAATAAAATATTTAGGTGGCGATTCTGTATCTGGCAAAGCAGTCCATGTTTGACACTTCTTTACAAAAATCAGTTTTCCAAAACAATTTGTCGGATTTGGACTCTTTGGTGATTTATCAGTCTTGCATTGTACTTTGCGAGATCAGATTAAGAACCATGACATTTGAGTCCGAACTGTAGTGAGCAGCCCAAAGGGCGCGTCTACAGGGCCCAACTCAAGTATTACCACCTAGAACTTATATACACATATAAGTTCTTTTAAGTTTCCAATGTGGGATAACCATTTCAATAAAACTCACATTTTACTTCTTTAATTGTTCATTCTACGAACCCGAAAATGACGTCAAATTTCCATTCACTCATAAATGGTTTTGACGAACCGTCTTTACTAGGTGACTTGCCATGCAACAAGGAACACGTCACCTCTTTAGACCCACCCTAAAAGATGTTTGGGACTCACTCAAATTTGGGCTCAAAGTTGATCCAAAATAAGCCTATAAAACTATTATTTCCAACAATCCCCCACATGAATGGAATTTGACGGAGAGAAATGCAACAACATAATCTAATTATAGAGAGTACAAAAATTGGAAATATTCCGCTAAGGATAGGTAGCTTTTGGCTTTGAACCTTTCCTTGTGAGACATTATCGGATTTACTAGCTAACCAGTGAATATGATGTCTTGAACTGTTCAACCATTTGTGTAAACCAAGATAATAGAACTCACACAGTATATTACCAGACACAGTTTAGTTCTCACTATTGTGTTCATTTTGGCCCTGAACAACATGTTCTTTCATGAGTGCTGTAGAGAATTGTAGCCCTTCACAAATCTCATAGAACTAGCCCAGTTCACACTCATATAAGTGATTCTTACGAACAGTATCCTGCTATGCTCACTAGGTATACCTAGATATAAGAATCATTAAAAGTATTACTTAACCTAAAATTCTGCAGACATCACAATTTCATCATAGAAATGGGTACGAGTTTGACTCCCCAGTGATCCTTCTGAGTTATACCCAACTCGGTTGTCCCTTTGAACATAGATCTTGGGATCTCCAATCAATTAGGTTGAGTTGCCATTGTGGTAACTCTTATTTAATAGGCTTAAGTCCCATTCCCCTCGATAAATTCTCAACTAACTCTCTTGCTAATCCTTTGGTTAGTGGATCCGCTATGTTGTCTTTAGACTTCATATATTCAATGGAAATAATTCCATTAGAGAGTAGTTGTCTCATAGTGTTATGTCGACGACGAATGTGTCGTGACTTATCGTTATACATATGACTCTGTGCTCTACCAATTGCTGATTAACTATTATAATGTATGCATATAGCAGGCACCAATTTTGGCCATATTGGAATATCTTCAAGGAAGTGACGAAGTTATTCTGTTTCTTTCCCAGATTTATCTAAAGCTATAAATTTTGATTCTATAACAGACCTAGCAATGCAAGTCTGTTTGGAAGATTTTCAAGATACAGCTGCCCCACCAAGAGTAAAGACATACCTATTGATGGATTTTGAGTCTCTAATATTCGATATTCAATTTGCATCACAGTATCCTTCAAGTACTGTTGGATATCTAGTATAATTAAGCCCGATGTTACGAGTAAATCAGAGATATCTTAGAACCCTTATAATTGCTTTCCAGTATTCTACTCCTGAATTACTCATATATCTACTTAATTTACTTACTGCATAAGCTATATCTGGGCGAGTACAGTTCATTAAGTACATTAAGCTTCTAATAATTTGGGCATATTCTAATTAAGAAATACTTTTCTGTGCATTCTTAGAAAGAAACAAATTAACATCCACAAGTGTTTTAGCAAGATGATCATCATCTTTGGTTAATTTGTCAAGTATTTTCTCAATGTAATGCGATTGTGACAAAGCATAACCTTCTGATGTTTTTGGTAATTTTCATACAAAGTATTACATCAGCAATTCCCATGTCCTTCATGTCAAAATGTTTATTCAACATTTTTTTGGTAATTTTAATTATGTCATTATTACTACCTATGATGAGCATATCATACACATAAAGACATACTATTACATAACCTTTTTACTATAAACACATTTGTCACATTCATTAATTTTAAAACCATTTAACATCATTGCCTTGTCAAATTTGTCATGTCATTGCTTTGGCGCTTGTTTTAAATCATATAATGATTTAACCAATTTACACACTTTCTTTTCTTTTCTTGGAACAGAAAATCCTTCTGGTTGTTCCATGTAAATTTCAACATCTAACTCACCATTTAAGAAAGTGGTTTTCACATCCATTTGATGAATTTCTAGATTGTACAAAGATAAAATGGCAATTAGCATTCTAATAGATGTTATTCTAGTAACTGGTGAGTATGTGTCAAAGTAGTCAAGACTTTTTTTTTTGTCTATATCCTTTGACCACAAGTCTTACCTTGTATTTGTCAATTGATCTATCTGCTTTCATTTTTTTTTTAAAAAATCTACTTGTACCGAAGAGGTTTACAACCTAGTGGCAAATCTACCAATTCTCAAGTATGATTTTGCAGGATGGATTCAACTTCATTGTTTACAGTTTCTTTCTATAAAGGAGCCTCAGGACTAAACATAGCTTCCTTAAAAGTTAAAGGCTCATTTTCTAACAAAAATGTTAGAAAATCTGGACCAAAAGATTTTGAGGTTTTAGCACGTTTATTACACCTAGGTTCCTCTTCATCATTTTGATCTATCTCTTGCTCTTGATTGTGTTTTTGATTTTGACTAATAATAGCATTATAAAATCTTTTGTTAGTACTAGTCTCTTGTCCAGTTTTATTTGAAAACACATGTTCAAAAAAAGACACATTCTTAGATTCAATAATAAGTCCTTTTAGGACTAGGAATAACCACTTTAGCCAAACACCCCCCACACTTTTAAGTATTTGTAGGATGGTACTCTCTCATGCCACATTTCATAAGTTGTTTGATTTATCGGGGTACTTTGTTAAGTATATAATTAGCATAAAGTATTGCTTCCCCCCACAAGTTCTGAGTTAATCTAGAACTTATTAACATGGCATTCATCATTTCTTTTAAAGTCCTATTTTTCCTTTCAACAATTTCATAAGGAGCGGTGGTTTGATGAATTATTTCATATTCTTTACAAAATTCACCAAAAGGTGATTCATATTCACCACATCTATCACTTCTAAGTTTTTTAATTTTCTTACCAAGTTGATTTTCAACTTTATTCTTATATTGAATGAAAGCTTCATCATTGGTTCGAATTAAATAAACATAACTATATCTAGTATAGTCATCTATAAAAGTGAAAAAATATTTTTTTCCACCTTTAGTTTGAATTGATTTAAAATCACAAATGTCACTATGAATTAATTCAAGTGGCTCTGTACTTTGTTCAATTGAATGAAAAGGAGTTTTGGATAATTTTGCTTCAACACAAATTTTACATTTATGATTTGAATCAATGTCAAATTTAGGTAAACATTCCATATTAATTAATCTACGCAAAGATCCATAATTGACATGTCCTAGTCTACCATGCCATAAATTTGAAGACTTAAGCAAGTAAGAAGAATAAGTGTTTTTATTAATAACAGAGGGTAGAACAGTCATTACATTCATTTTGAAAAGGCCATCAGACATGTAACCTTTTCATACATAGATCACATTCTTAGTAAATACAAATTTATCACTCTCAAACACTAGCCTAAACCAATTTTTACTCAACAGAGATTTGGAGACTAGATTCTTGCGAATGTCTTCTACATGCAGCATATTGTTGAGAGTGAGTTTCTTTCTAGATGTCATCTTCAAAATAATCTTTCCTTATCCTTCAACTTTGAAAGTTGAGAAGTTACCCATAAAAAGTTGTTCACCGTTGTCTACTATAGAATAAGATGTGAACATCTTTTTGTCAGCACAGATGTGACAAGTAGCACCAGTGTCCACCCACCATTCTTTAGGATTTCCGACAAGGTTTGTCTCGGAAACAACTGCAAAAAGATTTATGTCATCTACACCATTGGAAATTTTATCCACTTCGGTCATATTGGCTTGAGCAGGCTTCTTGCTTGATCTTTCTTTGTCTTTGCGCTTGCTACGACAATCTTTGGCCCGATGTCCCTCTTCTTCATAGATATAACATTTGCCATTGAACTTGTACTTCTTTGTTTTCCCTCCTTTAAAGCCCTGTGAGGAATTTTATCCAGAAAACTTTCGTTTCTTGGCTTTTGGAGCATAGTCCACCACATTTGCCTTTGACTCCATTGAATGCTTACCAGCCTACTTCTCTGAATTGCGGTTGTCCTCCTCAATCCTGAAACGCACAATTAATTCCTCTAAAGTCATTTCTTTGTGCTTGTGTTTGAGGTAGTTCTTGAATTCCTTCCAACTTTGTGGTAATTTTCAATTAAGGCAGCAACTTGGAAGGATTCACTAAGAGACATGCCTTCTGCATGAATGTCATGCATAATAAATTAGAGATTTTGAACTTGGCTGATCATAGTCTTAGAATCAACCATCACAAAGTTCAGGAATTTGTCAACCACAAATTTCTTTGAGCCAGCATCTTTTGTTTTGTACTTTTTTTTCAAAGACTCCCAAAGTTCTTTTGCCGTTTTGATAAGACTGTAGACGTTATATAATGTGTTGTCAAGTCCGTTCAAGACGTAGTTCCGGCAAAGGAAATCAGTACGTTTCCAGGCATCGACTGCAGCAACCACTTGCCGGTCGGTTTCATCTTCATTCAGAGTAGGAGCATCCTCACGGAGAAAACGCGCCAGGTTGAGAGTAGTAAGATAAAACAACATTTTCTGCTTCCATCTTTTAAAATCAGTTCCTGAGAACTTCTCTGGCTTCTCACCGTGATTGATTGGCACAGTCACAACAGGATGAGGGGTTGGAGCAATTACAGCCACCACACTAGTACTTGTTTGAGTATTAGTTTCAGTAGTCATAAATTCTAAATTATAAAACAAAAATATAATTAGAATTATATACTACACAAAAAATTTAAACCAAAACCACAGAATTAAATTCTGTAAAAATAAAAGAAACAAGAATTATAACTTTTATTTCCAATTAATTTGAAAATAAAATAAAATTTTATTTAAATAAATTAATTCCACACAGAAAAAATATTTCTGTAACACTTCACAAATTAAAATATTGAAAACAGAATTTTAATTAATGAAAACTCAGAAATTATTTCCGAAACCAAAATTAATTTCTGACCAATTTCACAAATAAATATTCTGAATTATTAATGACACCAGTATATTACTACTAGTTGTCAAAGAAAATAAACAGTATATTACTACTATTTATTTTTCCAAACAGAATATTATTTTGTAAAA
The DNA here is from genome assembly GCA_025200525.1 of Camellia lanceoleosa. Lineage (NCBI taxonomy): Eukaryota > Viridiplantae > Streptophyta > Magnoliopsida > Ericales > Theaceae > Camellia > Camellia lanceoleosa. Next base: position 106,884,313 of record CM045771.1, on the reverse strand, counting down.
TCACAAAAAATAATTTCTGTAAGAAGAAAAAAGAGAAAAGGAAAAAAACGAAAAATTTTGTACAAACAGAATAATTCGAATCTGTCTTAAGATTGTTGGATCAATCTTTTGTGTAAAATAAATAACTTGAAATAAATTAAGCAAATAAAAGTAAATTACTTACAGAATTTATTTTACCGAAATGTAAAAGTACAAAAAGATCAAGTCGAGTGTATGAGACTCTGTCCTTAAGACAGATTTGCACCGCTTCGGTGCTTAGGGATAAAAGGCGTCTATCTCACAAGATACAATGATCTTCACAAATTATAGTACCACTCCAAACAATTTGTATAGCGAACAAAACCTGTATTCTATACTCTCTTAATTTTTTTTCTAAAAAATAATACGAAGAATAATGCAAAGAGAGAGCAAAATGAGAAGGGAATAGATTTTTTTCTAGATGTTTTCAAGATACCCCAAACTACTAGAATATGCTGGTATTTATAGGCATAAAGTGGCTGTTTGAACAGGTATGATTTTCAACTTGAATAGGTGCAAAAACCCTGAACAGATACAGTTTGAAAACTGGACAGATCTGCTAACTACTGGCAGTTTTAAAACTACCCAGAACTACTGGGCAGTTTTCCAATCTGTTGAATAGTTTGAACCTCTAGAAAAATGGACTAAAAAAGAGCACTATTTGGATAGAAAAATTGGCGCAAAATTTAAATTAATTTTCTCGTAAGAAATTGGAAAAATTCAAATAAATTTTGTCCAAAAAATAAATGTTAGAACCGATCCACACCCGTGCTCGGCATGGTCGGATGGCGGCGGCGCACGTGTGGTGGTTTGAGCCAAGGTTTAATTTGTCTATAACTCCTCTCTTCTACAAACTTGAGGTGCTCCTTGGGACCCAACCCAAGTATTGCCACCTAGAACTTATATACACACATAAGTTCTTTTAAGTTTCCAATGTGGAATAATCATTTCAAGGAAACCTACATTTTACTTCTTTTAAGTTGGGTTAGGTGATGTTCAGCGAGATTTGTGCTGACGGATGGGATAGCAAAGCCACGTGTCGAGAGGTCACTGGGGGTAGGTTTGGGGCGTAGAAGGTATATAAGCATGTCTGCGCCCCCCATGCGAGACAGACGAACACTTTGTAAGAAATCTTACACTCAAACACTCTCCTCTCTCTCCCTCTATCCCAAGGTGTGTGCTAACTTGATCGTCAGAGGGGTTTTCCGGCCACATACCGCCGGGTAGCTCACCGCCGTTGTGCTTTCAGGTGATCGGACAGAAACGGAGCTTGGAAGAAAGGAGTACGGGCTCGCCGGAATATTTGCTCCCCGTACAATTGGCGCCGTCTGTGAGAAGCTTTGCAGACAAAACCTTATCTTCCAGGCTCGTCTGATTGTCGTTCATGATGAACAACGAAGAGATTCCGTTGTCCACCATCGACGGAGTTATCCCGGAGTCGGGCAGACGGAGAGAAGGTCACACCATCATCCCTCCAATGGCAGACTTGAAGACATTCCCAGGAAGACAGTCGGGAGACGCTCGTGATAAGCGCGGGAGGAGTTATGATCATTCACGGAGTCCAGACGGTCATCGGCGACAGAGAGAATCGCACGCCAGACATCTGGAACATAAGCTCAGGGACCAGGACGCCGTCATCCGGCAGATGGCGGCGGAGATGGAGGAGCTGAAGCGGCATGTGAAAGGGAAAGGTGTAGCTGGAGTGGGAGACCACAGTGAGCGCGCCCAACCCCGCCGTTCAGGCAGTCAAAGTCAGCGACACACTTCGTCCATTTCTAATACCAGAAGTTACAAGGTTGGTGATTTCGATGTGCGCGCAGAGAAGTCCAGCACGCAAGATAGCACTTACCAGCCCTTACGTCCGGCGACGACGTCGAGGTACTCCTATTCCGCTCGTTCAGAAGATTTGTGGGCAGTCTTAAAGGAACGAGCTCGCCGGCGGGAGGCTCAGAGGGTGCCGGCGTTCTAGCGGCTATCCTACGGAGTTCACGCTAGCGAGGAGGTCGGAATGCCTCCACCCCGCCAAGCAGTGCCATTCCTTGTAGATTTAGACTTGGCAAGACTGAGCGCCACCCCTTTCTCCCTGGAGATAGAAACAACACCGCTTCCGGCAGGCTTCCACCAGCCCAAATTCACGCTCTACGACGGAAAGACCGATCCCTACATGCATGTAAACCACTTCCGACAGGTCATGGCTGGACATAGGCGGAATGACGCACTTATGTGCCTTATCTTCCCGTCAAGTTTAGGCGAACTAGGCCTAAAATGGTTTGAGAGGTTGCCGAAGGGAAGCATAGAAAGATGGCATCAGTTGGCCGAAGCCTTTGTGACGCGCTTCAAAACCAACACCAAAACACCAAAAGAAGTTGATCACTTACTGAGTGTCAAGATGGAACCGAGCGACACATTGAAGGCATACAATTCCAGATATTGGGAGACTTTCAACGAGGTCTTGGATTGCCCGGTCAATCTTGCAATCACTCAATACAAGCGTGGTCTCCTGGTCGGGCATAGACTGCGGGACTCGCTTACCATGCACCAGCCGACATCCATGGGCCAGCTCATGCAGCGCATTAATGAGCACATCCGAGTAGAGGATGACGCATCAGCATCCACCGCAAAGGCGACTCATTAGCAATCGACAAGAAGATTGGCGAGTGCGCAAGCAAGAGTCCAGCCGCTCAAATGACCGAGCAGAGGAATCGGACCGTGGTTCGAATCGCAAAAATCAGGGTAGAGGACGTCGGAATGACCGGGATGACTACCCCCGAGATGACGTGGCGGATGCAAACAGAAGATTGAAGGCCAAGACAGGCATCACCACGGTCTTCAAGATTCCAATCTATCGCATACTTAGTGAAATCCGTGACGAGGAATATGTCCGGTTTCCAGCTAAGTTGGGCGACGGTCAGAAGGGCTTCAATCTGCGGTACCGTTGCACATTTCACCGAGAGCGAGGCCACCGGACGGAGGATTGCTTGCCTTTGAGGCAACACTTGGAAGAGCTAGTTGCAGCCGGACGCCTGGATCTTTACATCGACGGAGGAGTTAAGGCGAATCAAGCTCCGGTTGATCCGCAGGGACCGAATGACCGTGATGCGCCCCCACAAGGAGTTATTAATGTCATCCACGGCATAGTGGAGCCGGCGTGGGTATGCGAGCTCCGGGGTATGATCAAGAAGGCAGAACACATGAGGGAAGTCTTATCAGTTCAGCCTGCGATCAAGAGGGGGAAGACTGAAGAAAGAGATGTGCTTAGTTTCTCCTCAAGGGATTTAGAGCGCATTCAGACACTGCACAATGACGCCTTAGTGGTGACGCTCCGCATCAAGGAATTTGATGTCAAACGGATCTTGATCGATCAGGGAAGCTCAGTCGAAATCATGTACTACGATGCATTCAAGCAGCTCAAGCTCCGTGATACAGACTTGGCCCCGGCGACTTCGCCGCTGGTTGGTTTCAACTCACAACCAGAGTGGCCTTTGGGAAAGATTATCCTGCCGGTCAAAACAGGGTCCATGGTCAAGCAAGTGGAGTTCTGGGTGTTGCAAGTACCATCTACTTATAACTTGATCCTTGGAAGGGGATGGCTTCACGCGATGTAAGCCGTAGCATCAACCTACCATCAGGTGATGAGATTCCCCTCGGCTACGGGGGCAATCGAAGAAATTTGAGGAGATCAAGTCATGTCAAACAAGAGCTTTGTGGCAACAGCAATGGCCGCCAAAGGCTTCGTTCAAATGATAGAAGGACCGGAGGACCGGGGAGTTCTTGACGAAGTGGGCACCAGGGCAGAGGACAAAGCCGTTGAGGAATTGGTGGAGGTGCGAATTGATATAGAACATCCGGACAAGTTCTTCTTGCTCGGCTCCAGCCTTACTGCCTAAGAAAAGACCGAAATGGTTGAGTTTTTGATGGCCAACATCGAGGTCTTCACTTGGTCGCCTTACAACATGTCCGGCCTCGATCCAAGTTTTATCTGCCATCACCTCAATGTTTTCCCCGACGCAAAGCCAGTCATTCAGCGAACAAGGAGGTCAGCGCTGCATCACGCCGAGGTCGTGGCGGAGGAAGTGAAGAACTTGTTTGAGGCCCGAGCAATTCAAGAAGTGCACTACCCTCGGTGGATTTCCAACACAGTAGTAGTGCCCAAGAAGAATAGGAAGTGGCGAGTTTGTGTCGACATAAGATACCAACCGAGCTTGTCCGAAGATGCCTTCCTTTGCCTGCATTGACCAAATTTTGTGGACTTGACGGCTGGACATAACAGGCTTAGTTTCTTAGATGCCTACCGCGGCTACCATCAGATTGCCATGCATGGGCCCGACCGAGAGATCACCTCATTCACGACTCCAAGGGGACTCTTCTGCTACCGAGTTATGCCTTTTGGTTTAAAGAACGCCGGGGTAACTTTTCAGAGGATGGTGACCAAGATGTTTGCTCCTCTGCTGGATCGGACGATGGAGGCTTACATCGATGATATGGTGGTTAAAAGCCGGCATCAAGCAGACCACCTGTCCGACTTAGCCGAGATGTTCTCCATTCTTAAAAAACACAAGCTACGCTTGAATGCGTCTAAGTGCACCTTTGGCGTGGGATCCGGGAAATTTTTGGGATTCCTAGTCATGAACCGAGGTATCGAAGCAGACCCCACACAGATCAGAGCCGTGCAGGACTTGAAACAACCTAGCTCGACTAAGGACGTGCAGCATCTGGCCGGAATGGCCGCCGTGCTAAATCGATTTATAAGCCGGTCATCAGATCGCTGCCTGTAGACACCCCATTTTTTACCGACCTTAAGACTCAGACGTCACCGATTGAGCACTCGGTGATATTGCATACTGTGCTCGTTCAGAAGTCTCAGAGTCGCGGTCGTGCGCCCTACCTCCGGACTTCCGAACTTTCTCCTATGCCTTGCCTCGGTTGCCATAACCGGCACTTTCTCTGCTTTCTTTCCCGAGGAGGGAGTGGTCCTGAGGCTATCTCTCGGTGGTCGAGCTACTTTTCGTGGTCAGAGGCCATTTTGCCCATTTCGAGTCTTGGCCGGTTTTGAGCCGTCAGCTGCCTCGGTTCGGATCGCCCAACCATCTCCGATTTCTCCGATTTTTGGCAAGTGCCTCTGTTTTATCATTCCAAGGAACACTGGGGCCTCTGATGCCCACTTCGTGGCCGAACACCACTTTCGGTGCTTACAGCCTATTTTCGGGACCCCGAACTGCGTGATTTGGGCCCCGAGCATTCATTTCGCATCGGTTTTTGTTCATTTTTGGCAGGAACCTCTGTTTTGTCATTTCGAGGGACACTGGGGTCGCAGATACCCACTTCGCTGCCGTATGCCACTTTCGGTGCCTGCAGCCCATTTTCGGGACCCCGAACTGCGCGGTTTGGGCCCCGAGCGTTCATTTCTCATTAGTTTTTGTTCAATTTTGGCAGGTACCTCTGTTTCAACACCAGGAAGATCACTGGGGGGTGGGAGGCCAACAATTGTTCCAGAAAACCAGTTTCGCTTCTCCGGCGCCCGTTTTGCTCACTTCCGGGCCAATGTTGAACACCTTGGGGATATTTTCTTCCAACCAAAGCTACATATTTGTGATGAGGGGACATGGGAGGACCCTAAAAGTGCATGGCCGGCCAGTAATTGTGAATTTCATTTTTGAGCCTCTCCTTCAAATGCAATGTTGTGACTCCTGTTTCAGTGTTGCCAATTTCCAACCTTGGGGCCTTATTCTACACACTTGGGAGGACCCTAACACATGATGGTCGGCCAGCAATTTTCCTCTTCATTTTTGGGCCATGGCCAGGCCAGGTGAGTGGTCGGCCGACCGGTTGGGGTGGCCGGCCACCTTCCAGAAATTACCGGCCACTTTTCGCTTTCCAATCTTACAGCTGTCCGGATATTTTTTGCAAAATATCTCCCCCTCCGGGGGATATTTTGGGAGGAAAATCTTGCCTCCACTTCCCTCCCCTTTTACACCCTTTCTTGCCTATTTAAAGGGCTGCCCTCCTCCTTTGCTAGGGTTAGAAATTTTGGTCTCAAATACCTCTCTCTCAAAACCTCCATTTTCTATCTCCAAAACTCAAAAAACCCTCAAGCATCTAGGCCAATCCTTCATCGACCCTAAGCACCACCATCAACAACTCCATTTCAGCAGCAAGGGAGTGATTTTCAGAGGCCAACAAGCAACAATTTCAAGTCAAGAAGCCACCAAAGTTGGATCTCCAAGGGTAAGCCTCTAAATCCCTTTTTCTAGCATTATTTTCTATCAATTCTATACCCTATTTCCCTTTTGTTTTGGGCTTTTACCCCTACTGGTTTTGTGCTTATTTTGAGCCCCTCTACAACATTGTAGAAGGGTTCAACCTCACTTGGTGCCTCTATCATACACCTCTTTCAATATCACCCTTTATGCCAATTATTTGCATGCTTTGTTTGGCTTTTGAATGATCTGATTTCGAACCTCATATATACTGTTAGTGGGCTTATATTGAGCCCCTCTTCAACATTGAAGAAGGGTTCCATCATGTTGGGTGGCTCTAGCATGCACTTCCTTTGAAATTCTTCCATTTTACCGTAAACTTGCATGCTAATTTTAGCCTATATGAATTTATTTTTGGAGCATGCTATAAACTGATTATGGGCTTATTTTGTGTCCCTCTACAACATTGTAGAAGGGACCAATCTTGTTTGGTGCCTTCATGAATGGCCTCTCTTTGTACCTCTCTTTGGCCATGTTTTGCATACCTCTTTGAGCTTATTTGGTCACTGTTTTGAGTCTTCATCAGGCCTAAAAAGAGCCTTATTTTGTCCTTCTCATCATGTTTTGTTAAGGGTCTTAGGCCATTTGATGATTGGTTTTGGTACTTCATGTTATATCCCTCACATTTTCCGTAAAATTGCATGCTTTGTTAGGCTTGCTTAGCCTCTGTTTTCAGCCTTCATCAGGCTTAGAAAGTGTCTTATTTTTGCCTTTTCTTCATATTTTTTTAAGGGTCCGAAGTTGTTTGGTGTATGCTTATGGTACCTTGTGTTATAGCCTTCATTGGCTCATTATTTTGCATGCTATTTTGAGCCTATCTACATACTGATTTTGGAGTTGTCATTCACTGTAAATATGCATATTTTGGGCTCCTCTTCAAAGTTGTAGAAGGAAATTTTGTGTTTTGAATTTTCTATATACTACTTGCTTAATAAATCCCCTCTTTTCCCCCATTTTTGCATGCCATTGTTGCCATATCTATGCTCACAATTTGGCCATGTTTTGTACTGAAAAGATGCTATTTTTGGGGCTGCCTTGCCACTGTTCTTGCTGTCATGTGCCAATTTTGCATGTTTAGCATAGCCGTAGGCCATTTCGGGTACTTAAAATCACATTTCGGGATGATTTCATGCATTGATTGTCATTTCATATCATTTCGGGGCTGTTTTCCCCTTCATTTAGCTGCTAAAATTTGGTTTGCATGCTTGCATATCATTTTCCATGACATTTCATGCCTTAGTGCATTGCCTCGGTTTGCGTGCGTGGGCACGCACTTCGGCACTCCGCTTCATTCATCATCTTATGTGAGTGCGGCCGAGGTCCTCTCATGTTAGTGTAAGTCCGACCTGATTTTTCATGCCAGACATCACGCTCGATTTATGCGTGCTGTGTGCACGCATTTCGAGGCACTTTTTTATCCGACGGCAGCCTATGTGAAAAGTACCGAGGTCCTCTCATGTTGGCGTAGCCCAATTTGCATTCCGTATGCCATTTCCTTCCATTTGTCATTGCCTCGGTTTGCGTGCAGCACGATTTCGAGGCACTTCGTTTTATCCAATTTGCATTTCACATCACTTCTCGGTTTGCGCCGCTGTGCACGCATTTCGAGGCACTTTTTATCCGACGCATTTGCATTGATCACCGCTTTTGCGTGCGTCTGCACGATTTCGAGACACTTCGGTTTTATCCGATTTGCATTTCACATCACCGCCTCGGTTTGCGTGCCTGTGTGCACGCATTTCGAGGCACTTCTTTTTTATCCGACGGCAGCCTATGTGAGTGCGGCTGAGGTCCTCTCATGTTGGCGTAAGCCCAATTTGCATTCCGTATGCCATTTCATTCCATTTTGTCATTGCCTCGGTTTGCGTGCCCGTGTGCACGCATTTCGAGGCACTTCGGTTTTATTCGATTTGCATTTCGCATCACCGCCTCGATTTGCGTGCCCGTGTGCACGCATTTCGAGGCACTTCGGTTTTATCCGATTTGTATTTCACATCACCGCCTCGGTTTGCGTGCCCGTGTGCACGTATTTTGAGGCACTTCAGTTTTATCCGATTTGCATTTCACATCACCGCCTTGGTTTGTGTGCCCGTGTGCACGCATTTCGAGGCACTTCAGTTTTATCCGATTTACATTTCGCATCACCGCCTCGATTTGCGTGCCCGTGTGCACGCATTTCGAGGCACTTCAGTTTTATCCGATTTACATTCCACATCATCGCCTCGGTTTGCGTGCCCGCGTGTACGCTTTTCGAGGCGCCTCATTTTCATCTCATTTTCATCTCATTTTCATAGCATTGTGCATACTAGGCTGTATCTTAGTTGCATTTCATGCATATCATGTATATTGGATTATGTTCGGAATAGGAGTTTGCCCGGACACGAGAAACGAGGTACGTTTCAGACCGAGTGACTTTTAACGGTCTCAATCCCCAAGTCACCGAATTCGGATTACCCATGATGGAGTTAGGTTTTGTTGTAGCATTCATCCGCATTCATCCTATATTGAGTTGTGCAATTCGCTCGGCCATCATGCATCGATATGCGTGATTGATGGCACGAGGATCGAGGCATGCATATATTCGTGAAATACATTGCTATGCCCTTTTTCCCTCTCTCACAGAAAATTAAGGATCAGCAGATTTTCGGAGTTTGGCACGCGTCTCGAGAAAAAGTGCAAACAGAGGCTAATCAGAGCATCCCAGTAGATTTCCGCGCCAAGCAGCCTAACATACAACATACATTAGAAGCAAGGCAGCCCCTGGCTTGCATGCCAGTTTTTACCGCTTTCCTAGTTTAATTTGTTAATCTGTAATATTCTTTCATTTGGGATTGTATTATTATTTATTCGGACCCTCTGTGCGAGGGCACAACTGTAATAAGGGTGTGTGAGTGTGATGTATGTCTTCCAACCCCCATTTCTTTCTCCCTTTTATTTATCCGCTCACGATGGTTAGATATAGGGCATATTTCAATTAGCATACAGTATGACAGCATGTTTGCATTCATTCATCTGTTTTGCATGCACTGCTGCCAAGATCATACAAATCTGATTTGTATTTCAATTCCAAATTGAATACATGTTAGCTGTAACATCATCATATGCCATGTTTAGAATAGTCGAGCCTGCTATAGTTGCATCTTTGCATGTGTTGCATTAGGCAATTCTGTATATGTAGGATCATGCATGATTCCTAATCAGTTTTCTGTTTTGGCTTGGAGTACTTGGTGAGTTGTTATGCTTTAGCATACTTGCATGCGTGTGAATGTTGCCATGATTGCATGCTTACCATGAGGCTAACTGCTTATGTGATATAACTGCCTTGAATGCCTGTGGGTGGAGGTTGAGTTATCTGAATTGGGACAATGCGTCAAATGTTTGTTTTAAGCCCACTAGATAGTGGCAAAATTATGTTTTTCTAAGCCCACCTGAGGGTGGCAAATCCACGTCTTAGCCTACTTGCGGGTAGCACCATCAAACCATTTTCAAATAAACAAACATGAAATGTTTTGTTCCAATTCAGGCGATTCAGTCTATACTTGTATGATGTGCGCATCACATAGTAACCTAGGCTAATAACCGGAATAAGAACTCACAAAGTTTTCAAAAACAGATATCATGGTTAGTAGAGGCCGGTCTTTGATCAAGTGGGGTGCTCACGATGTGACCTTCCCAATCGCACCCAAGTTCCCGAGCCAACTTTGGTGATGATTTTACACGGGCCTTTGGCACCGAAGTTAGGGTTTCCTAAATTTCCCATTTAAAAATATTTAGGTGGCGATCATTATCCGCAAAGCAGTCCATGTTTGGCACTTCTTTCAAAAAAATCTGTTTTTCTTCAAAACGATTTGCCGGATTTGGACTCTTTGGTTCAAGATTGAGACCCGCAACAAAATTGAGTTCGAACTGTAGCGAGGTCCCTCGCGGGCTTGTTACACTGCCGCCCTTTCTTTCAGGCATTGAAATCGAAGTTTTCATGGGATGAGGAATGTGACCGGGCTTTGGCAGAGCTCAAGGAGTATCTGTCTTCGGCGCCACTATTGGTAACGCCAAATCCCGGTGAGGATCTCTACCTTTACCTGGCCGTTTCACAGCATGCAGTCAGTGCGGTGCTTGTTCGAGCTGAAGGAATCAAACATCTTCCAATCTTTTACGTCAGCAAAACCTTGCTACCGGCCGAGTCGAGATACTTGCCATTGGAAAAGCTGGCATTGGCATTGATGATGGCTTCAAGGAAGTTGGCGCACTATTTCCACGCCCATACCATTATCGTTCTGACCGAGTTCCCCCTTAAGGCTTTGTTCGAACGGGCGGACTTTTCAGGCCAAATTCTCAAGTGGGCGGTCGAATTGGGACAATTTGATGTAAAGTTCCAGCCGCGCACTGCTATAAAAGCCCAAACCTTTGCCGATTTCGTTGCGAAATTCTCACTTGGAACTCATCCTGTGTGCTCGGTCGATATTGCCGCGGCAGATGAGGAGGTGAATGCAAGCCTGACTGAGGCACAACAACTTGGTGGAGTTGGCGACGTGGAATTTGCGCACCCAACCGAAGCACCCTCAGTTTGTACCAATCCATCGCCCGGTGATGCGATGACGGAGTTGGGTATTCCCGACCAACCTACTCTGTCCGGTACCGCATCACCAAGGGGGGAAGAAATCAAGACTCAAAGACAGAGCTGCGCCAAGATAATATCAAGAATCAGATTCGCCTACGGACTTAGGCACTGTAGATCGACTTGCTGAGTCTGGTGCCGAATCACCAAGGGGAGCTGAGGTGGAACCAATCAACACAGAACGTGCAGCCGGACAGCCGAACAACCGTGATCTCATCGACCTTCGTGTTTCTCAGGACCCCTCAGAATGTTGGAAGCTGTTTGTGAGGGAGATGTGGAAACTTTTTGTTGATGGAGCTTCAAACTGTCACGGTGTCGGGCTAGGTATTGTTTTGATCTCGCTGGATGGCCTGACTATTGAATGTTCTATCACCCTTGGCTTCCTAGCATCCAACAATGAGGTCGAGTATGAGGCGCTTTTGGCCGGGCTCAAGAGCGCGCTCTAGATGCAAGCATCCGAGCTTATGGTTTACAGTGATTCTCAGCTTGTGGTTAACCAAGTTTCAGGGGTTTACGAGGCAAAGGATGACAGAATGGCGAAGTACCAAGCCCTGGTAAGGGACCACATCACGCAATTTTAGGCGCTCAAAATTCAGTAGATTGGCCGTGAAGAAAACAGCCGAGCAGATGAGTTGGCCAGCCTTGCTTCTATGGTTGATAGCACATCTCCTAACCCTCTTTTCATTGAATTCCTTCTGCGGCCCAGCATTGAGGAAGTCGGGCAGACGGATGTACTCTGCGCCGCGCTAGGTCCTTCATGGATAGACCCTATAATCCTGTTCCTCAGAGACCGAACTCTTCCAGCCGACAAGAAGGAAGCACATAGAGTGCGAGTGAAGTCAGAGCGGTTTTGGCTTTCTCCATCCGGCGCTTTATACAAGAAATCTTTCGCCGGTCCTTACCTGAAATGCGTGCACCCAAGTAGCGTGGATGCCTTCTTGTACGAAATTCACAAAGGCATTTGTGGCAGTCATATCGGGCGTGTCCCCGCCCGAAAGCAATTTCAGGGCTACGTGGCGGTCAATGCAGCCGACGCACAAAAGTACGTTCGTAAGTGTGAAAAGTGCCAGATATTTGCCCATCAGATCCATCAGCCGGCCAGGGAACTTCTTTCCCTCACCAGTCCTTGGCCCTTTGTAATGTGGGGGTTAGATATAGTAGGGCCGCTCCCCACTGCACCAGGCAACCGGAAGTTCTTCATCGCAGCCACAGACTACTTCACCAAATGGGTTGAAGCGGAGCCTTTGGCAACAATTAAGGAGAAAGACGTGAAGCGCTTTATTCCGCGTAATGTGGTCACGCTTTGCCCCCAAAATTTCGATCTCGATAACGGCACCAGCTTGATGGCCTCTTCAGAGGATTTTGTGAGGATTTAAAGATTGAATTCTACAACTCTACTCCAGTTTACCCGCAGTCCAATGGTCAAGCCGAGGCATCAAACAAGACCATACTTGATGGTTTGAAGAAGCGGCTGGAGAAGGCAAAGGGAAAATGGGCTGAGGAACTCCCCACCGTCTTTTGGGCATACCGAACAACCCCTCGGCAGTCTACCGGGGAAACTCCATTTGCTTTGGCTTATGGCATAGAAGCGGTCATTCCTTTGAAAGTTGGCATGCCCACACTCAGAAGCGAAAGTTTTGATCCCGAGCTGAACGCCGAGGCTATCACCTTGGAACTTGATCTAGTGGAAGAGCGTCAGGAAAAGGCCTTCATCCACGTGGCCGCCTATCAACAGGAGCTTTCAAGGAAATACAACAAAACGGTGCACCCCAGACTGTTCAAAGTAGGTGATTAGGTGTTGAGGAAAGTTATGGGCAACACCCTAGTGCCAGGTGAAGGCAAGCTAGGGGCAAATTGGAAAGGACCCTACAAGATAACCGGTCTGGAGGGCAAGGGGGCATACCACTTGGAGGATCTGGATGGTAGGACAATACCCCGACCATGGAATGCGGCCAATCTCAAACTGTATTATTTCTAGCTTTAGCTTTCTTTTTGTGCAAAGGAATTTTTTTGTTTACACTTCAGAATGTATTTCTTTTTGTCAATAAATAAAAGTGTTTCTTCTTTGCTTTAGCATTTAGATTGTTGTTTTGATAAAAAAAACCGAGATGTTTATTCCGGTTGAAAGAGTTGATGTTTTGTTCAACTTTCAAAATTAAACCGAGATGATTTACTCCGGTTGAAAGAGTTGATATTTTGTTCAACTTAGGTATTTCCAACCGAGATGATTTACTCCGGTTGAAAGAGTTGATGTTTTGTTCAACTTAGGTATTTCCAACCGAGATGATTTACTCCGGTTGAAGGCGTTGATGTTTTGTTCAGCTTAGGTATTCTTAACCGAGATGTTTATTCCAGTTGGCAGAGTTGATGTTTTGTTCAACTCTCAGAATTAAACCGAGATGATTTATTCCGGTTGAAATAGTTGATGTTTTGTTCACTTATGAAATATAAGCCGAGATGTCTTTTCCGGTTGTATGAATTACTTAAAGTGGTTTGATTTGCTGAGGTGTTTTGTTCGGCTGAAGTTATGAGACATGTATACCGCTCAAACACTTATGAAATTTGAAGTTTTCATTGATAGAAAACAAGTACAAAAGGTGGGGCTGATAGCCCGGTTACATTGTAAAGCAAACAAAAAAAAAAGAAAAAACTAAGCCAAGGAGGAGAGGTTTGCAAACTCATCCTCGGTTGCCTCCAAATCTACGGTTGGAGATTGGTCTTGGACGCCGGCTGCCTTGCCGCCCTCGCTTGCTTGGTCCTCTTCTCAAGATCTCTTCGCCTCTTCTTGAGACCTTCCTCCTCACCAACGCTACCGAAGACGTCGTTGGCATACGGCACGAGATAGGTCGGTAGGAAGGCAGGTGGTGGAGTGGCAAACACGTCGGTGTCTGGGCCTTGACCGAGGTGTTTGCAAGCAGACTTCCAGCCGGTTTTGAAGTAAATGTCTTGAGTGGCGAAGACTTGCTTCTTGTAGTTGTCCTCGGCCTCGTTGAAGCCGGCGTTGTTGGCATCTCGGCAATCCTTCTTCCTTGATTTCTTTAGTGCATCCAGCTCGGCCTGGAGCTCATTCTTCTTCTTCTCGGCTTCACCAAGCTGGCCGAGCAACCTGTTGTTGTCAGCATTGGCGATTTCAAGTGATGATTTTGCTCGGCCGAGCTCACCGAAGCGCCGACTTGGTCAAGGCGGTGTCGCTTCTGCCGTAGTCGATGGATGCGCTCCATGACCAAGTGCTGCTTTTGGATGGCCTACAAGAAGGAAATTTGATCAAAAAAGAAACCGTGCAAACACTTGTAAAAATTTCAGTAAAGGATTGAAACTCTTACCCTGGTCATGGACTTCACAGCTGATTTCACCAACCGGGTGTCTGGGATGTGGTCGCTGCCGACTACGTCCCTCGGCAGCAGAAGGGCTTTGGAAAGGTCGAAGGTGAGCAAGTGCTCCTTGTCGGCCTTGATGGAAGCATTAGCCAGGATCTCTTTGCCCCGGTGCTTTAGCTGCAGCCGCCATGCTAGAATGGGGTCGACCGTGTCGGCAGGTTGCTCGGTGGTTAGCTCAGCAACTAGCTCGGCAGATGGATCTGCGCGAGGTCTTTTGCTAGCCCGGCGGCTTTCCTGTCTAGTTTGCCCGGCGGCTGGAGATGCCAAGGCAACCACGGGTCACTGGATTGACCCAAGAATCGGGAACGGTGATGATGTTTCAGATCTCACCGAGGTCGCCGTAAGCAAGTTTTTGATGAGACTTCCTTTCGCCATCTCTTCGGCTTCAGTCAATCGGATTAGAGGGACGTCAGGCAAAGTTGGGTCTGGAGGAGGTGATGGAGCACGGAGAAAGTCTGTTACTTTACTCCGCCGTGGAGCTGAATATCTGTAAGTGGGGGGTGTAGCTGAGCAACTCGTTACAATCCCGGTGGTTGTAGCGGAGCACGGTCCTGATGGCCTCAACGTTGGGAAATTGGTAGTTGGCTTGCAAGGCTTGAATTGCTGCAAAAGAAACAGGAAAAGTTGTTAAGTACAAAATATTGAAGAGAAGCAGAACCGAGCAAATTAGCGCGGCTTACATGTGGAACCGAAGTTCTTGCTGATCGCCCAGCCCGGTACGTCGGCTGGTTCATATTTGCCAGACACCCAGAAAAAGTCATCGTCATGAAGGTCTTTATCTGGGGTGCCGGCCACTATTTTCTCTTTGTCCGGTCGGATTTTTAAGTAATATGCGAGGCCATCCCCGGTGTGCCCCAGTGTGTATTGCCTCAATATCTCGGCTAAACCTAAGTTGGTGCCTAGCCGGTTGTTAAGCTCGTGGACGCCGTTGATAATGCGGTCAGTGTTCGTTGATACTTGTGTGGGCGCAAGTTTAGTCCGGCGTAGAAACTCGGTCATCAATGGGTTGACCGGGAAGCGGAGGCCTCCTTCTACGATGGACAGCATGGTAAAGGGGCATTGGTCTAGTCTGCCCCAAGGGGTCGTTTCAATTGGCGCAATTTCAAGGTGGACGCCGCCAGATACAGATTCTCGAATGCGCCGCGCAACGAGTATTGACGAGGAAGCGAAATTTTCCCATGTGAAACCGGCTAAGTTAGCTCGGCTGAGGGGTTTGGCACTGTCTAGTGTGTTGATGGCTGCTCGGTCTTTTGGAGCCCCAATATTAAGGCAGTGGTCCCTTTGGACTCTGCAGGAAAAAGGATGGCAATGAATCGTAAGTGTGAGCGCGGTCGTGCAAAGCGAGCTTGACTTTAGCTCGATCATGAGGAGTGCCAAACCACCTCAGTTATAAAGGCTAACCAAGGAGCTCGGTCGCCCAAGCGGACCAGATGTTAGCCCGGTCGAGCGACCAAGTCCTTTTGTTATCCCGATTTTTGCTAAGGTTGGGACAAACAGGTTATTTGCTCGGTCAGATAGGCTTTTTGGATCAAAATGAAGACCTGGAGCCCGGTTTACCCCAGATCTTCAGTGTTCTTCAAGAAAAGTGAAGAACACCAAGAACAGTTAAGGGTTTGGGAGGATTTTGGGTGCCTATATCCTAAGAACTATGTGTTTAGTGCCCTAAACATTTGAAACACCTATTGAAATAGGAAAATGGGGCTCAAGGAACTTACCAGACGAGGGTGAGGCCTACTTCTTCAAGCACAAACGCTGGGAATGGCAGGGACGAAGCTTGGCTGGGGTTGCTTGAGCTCTGAGACGATTGAGGGCTTGAAGAGATGCAATAGGAGTGATGGAAGGGATGTATGGCGTTGATATAGGCAAGAAAAACTGCCAAAAATTTGAATGCCAAAGAACGGCTGGGTTGGCCGCTCAAGGGCCAATGGGAGATGGACACATGTCCCCATTAATGGCAACGTCAGAGTTGAAAAGACAGAAAGGTCAGATGAGGCGTCGACCGGGCAAGTCAAGAGACAGAAAGGTCAGATGAGGCGTCGACCGGGCAAGTCAAGATACAGGAAGGTCAGATGAGGCGTCAACCGAGCAAGACAAGGAACCGAGTGCGGAAATTAGCCCGGTTGTTCTCTTGCAGGTTGTGCACCGAGGAAGAGATTATCCCAGTCGGAATGAATAATCCCAATCACGCTAGCGCGGCCGGAATTAAGGGGCAATTGAGAGGGAGATTTATGATCTGGAATTGGGCTGGACAGATTTGGGCCGAACAAGGTGTGGGCCGAGGTAGAACGGTCCTATCTTGAAAGGGCTTGCTTGGTTAAGGCAAGGCGTGGTTCGACCGAGCTACGTAGCTCCGTGTATCGAAGTCAGTCAGGCAAGTAGACCGGCGCCGAAGAAAGGCGTGGTTGGACTGAGCTGCTTGTGTTTGCTCGGCGGTAAGGCCGACAGCAAACCTGCATGATCTGTCCCGAGCTCGATTGTACCGGGATGCAGCCGGGTTCGATCCTCGTTGAGCTTAGCTATTGGAATATAGCCGAGATGGAGAAACTCGGCTGCCGAGCTCCCAGCAGAGTGGGCAGGCAGTTGGGTTAGGTGATGTTCAGCGAGATTTGTGCTGACGGATGGGATAGCAAAGCCACGTGTCGAGAGGTCACTGGGGGTAGGTTTGGAGCGCAGAAGGTATATAAGCATGTCTGTGCCCCCCATGCGCGACAGGCGAACACTTTGTAAGAAATACTTACACTCAAACACTCTCCTCTCTCTCCCTCTATCCCAAGGTGTGTGCTAACTTGATCGTCGGAGGGGTTTTCCGGCCACACACCGCCAGGTAGCTCACCGCCGTTGTGCTTTCAAGTGATCGGACAGAAATAGAGCTTGGAAGAAAGGAGTACGGGCTCGCCGGAATATTTGCTCCCCGTACAAATAGTCCATTCTACGAATCCGAAAACGACGTCAACTTCCCATTCACTCATAAATAGTTTTGACGAATTGTCTTCATCGGGTGACTTGCTATGTGGTAAGGAACACGTCACCTCTTTGGACTCACCCCAAAAGATGTTTGGGACCCACTCAAATTTAGGCTCAAAGTTGGCCCAAAATATGCCTATAAAACTATTATTTCCAACATTCTACAACCTCCTTTAGGGTTGTTTTGGGAAGTTGGTAAAAAGCTGACTTTTGGCTTTTTACTAAGCTTTTTGACTTTTTTGGAAGTGATTTGGGAAGTTGGTAAAAAGTTAGCTTTTTGCTTTTTAGTTTAATATTTATTTATTGTGTCAAATCAAATTAAAATGACCAAAATACCCTTACCCAATATAAGAGATTTATTTTTTTATTTTTTTTCATAAGCCCTAATTTATAATTTTAAGACTGCGTTTTTGACACTTCCTAAAGAGATTTTCTTGCGTTTTTGGCAGTATGTTTCCAAAATGGCACTTAGTCTCCCAGCTCGTCCAAGTAGATCTATGAGGCAAGAAAAATGCTCAATGTTAGGTGCAATCTCATAGATTTCATTCATAGAATTGAAATAGGCTTGGCCGTCATCCACAAGCCCCGCATGATTGCAGATTGTGAGAAGTGCAATGAATGTAACAGAATTTGGCTCCAAACCAAGCTATTTCATCTACTCAAATAATTCTAGGGCCTATGCCTCATGCGCATGATTTCCAAATCCAGTAATGATGGTATTACGACAGAGCACGGATCCTCCCCTTGCAGTCCCTCATTGCACTCCCTTCTTACAGGGCCTTCGGGCCCATTTTTAGGCCTAATTTTAATAATTTGGACCGTTCATATTTTAAGATTTATTCAGTATATCATACCTGTCAAAAATCAAGTTGATCGGATATCAGAAAGTATGTGTTCAGAACAATCAAACTAAGAACTATTTTTTAAAGAATTTAATAAACAGTTTTCCGAACACATACTTTCTGATATCCAATCAACTTGATTTTTTACAGGTATGATATACTGAATAAATCTTAAAATATGAATGGTTTAGATTATCAAAATTGAGCCTAAAAGTAGCTCCGAAAGCCCTGCAAGAAGAGTTGCAAGAAAGGAGTGCAAGGAAAGGATCCCAATTCATTGCGACAGCCCATTTTATTAAAAACAATTTTGCATATCCACTGCAACCACATTTAGCATACACGTTTACAAGTGCATTATCAACACCTACATCTCTATCCAGCTTTGTTCTGATCAGATGAGCATGAATCTGCTTGCCATGGTGTACATAAGTAACGCTAGCACAGGGAAAGGCTATGGTGTACACTTGGTGTGCACCCTATCACAAATTGTTATAATTTTACTATAAAATTTCGTAACATCAACTATAAAATACATAACCTCCTCACAAATTACCGTAGTAAAATGTCTAAAATTTTGTGATTCATGTAACAAAAATTTGAAATTTAATTATAACATTTTTTATTATGTCAATTTATAGTGAGATTACGCAAATTTATGTGGTAAGGTGCATATGATATGCATCCGAAAGGGGTGCACGCCGTTGAGTTTCCCCATTTCCGATGAAAGGGGTGGAGTCAAGTTTGAGCCTGATTGTTTGGCAATGCAACTGCATTCCTCTCCTCAAATCATCTGCAGTGCTGCAAATTCCAAAAAGTAAAAAATAATCAATTTTTTTTGTCTTTAATTAATTTTTTTATTTTACCTTTTAGATCACTTTCTCTACACTAGATATACTTTAAAAAATTTTGAAAAAATTAACAAACAAAATATGACCATTTAAAAAAATCACTAAAAAAAATTATTCTAAAAATAAAATATAACCTTTTAAATTTGATCCCATACTATAACAAAAAGTGTCATCATGTGGATGTGGGTATTCCATGTAGAGAATGAATTATACCCGGATGGCCCATAAACTCTTTGGTTCACGATTGGCCAATTGACTGATGACAAATCAGTAGCTGTGGGACAATTATTCTCTTGATTATGAAAAATTATTAATTAGTCTAGAGGTGTCACGTAATTATATCCTTACTCAATCATAAACTATCACGTCTCTTTATATTTTCTAATTACTCAACACAAAATTGTAAGTCATACTCTTTCTATTAATCACAATGGAAATAGAGCGCGTGATGCTCTAAACCAACCAATAACTTCTCCTTTATTATTTTGTCTCTAATTGACTTTTTCGACTTGAGCTAGGTTTCTCTTCCGACTATTATGGATTAGTTATTTTTTGAATGAATTATAAATATTTTTTTAAAATACAGATTACTCCTATTTTTAGAATTTTTTTTATCTAACAGAATTATCAGGAAAAATAAAATTTCTAACCTTTTTTTTTATTTATGAAAGATGATATACAAGCTCACTTTTTAGACCCATCTATAGACCCAATGATATGTAAGTGATATGATTGGTTGATAATTAGAGAAGATATAAGAGAGAGAGTTACCTTTAATATCCTAATTGATTATCACATCACTAGGTTTAAAAATTTGGTCTAATTTTTTGTCTTGAATAGTAATGCTCATTTTTCATACAACAATAAAAATATATGAATTGTTAATTAAAATATATTTATGATATCATTAAAAACTCTTATTACCTTTATGTATTACTAAAAAAGATCATTTTTTATGTGATTATAAACTTGAAGAGATGTGATGTAATTTTTGAAAACACAAATAATAATTCGTATTTTAAGCAAATTTTAGGTGATATATTTGTAATTTATCCTCTTTTTTTTTATGGCGATTCAATTTAGTGGATAAATTACATTTTGCCCCTTTTATGTTTACTATTTTCTCATTTTGGTCTTAACTTTTGTTTCTACATTTCAAATTTTTATTTATTTTAAATTTACTTCAAAGCTAAATTTTGTTCAAAATTAGACATAAAACATCACGTTGGCTATCACTTGACTTAGCAAAAATTATTATATTTGAGTTTAAGTTTATGTTAGATGTATAGGTTAAATATGTTAGAAATGGTTTGGAAATTCTGGGTAACAACAGAATTTTTTCCTAACTTTTGTCTATTATTTAGGTGGGACCCGTGCGCCAAAATTGGCAGGACTAAGTGGTAACGTGTTCTATGTCGCATTGTGATTCACGTGGTATATTTGATTGCTCAAAACCATTATCGAGTGAATGGAAAATTGAAGCCAAAGTATGCTCTATGAAAATGTAGTTTTTGTGAAAAATTCTTAAAGGTTTGAAAAATGGCTTGGCCCACATTGATTTGGTGGAAAGTTTTAAATGGGTTTATAAGGCTTGGAATTGGAACTTGGGGTGTGCCCCAAAGGGTACCCAAGTTTTGTAGAGAGGGAGGTTATGGGCAGAGTGTGCTAGACCCATTGGACTCAAAAATTACCATACGTGCACGCCACCGCCGTCCATCAGGCTGGCTTGGGCGCGGGTGCATGGTGTGAGGTTGGGTTGGGCTTGTCTGGCCCAATACCTATCTTTTTAGGCAAAAAATATTTGAATTTTATTTTTCTAAAATTAAATTCTAATTTTTCTCAGTTTGTTTTCTGAAAATTAAATTCAAAATTGGGTCCGTTTTTTCTCCCACCCGAACAGAATTGAATATGTTTAAATTTCAAAAAAACCCAGACAGATTTAAATCTGTGCAATTTGATTTTATCTGTTTGAATTTGAACCCAAACAGTACCAATTCAAACTAACAGGCTCAGTACCTGTTCAAACAGGTATGCTACCTGTTCAATTCAAAATAAAAGGGTGCCAATAAATCTATAAATAGATTAGCTCTCATTTGATGTTTTGATTCAATAATTTTGTCCTAAATATTGTCTGCCTTCTCTGTATTCTTGCTGCATTATTTTCCTTCTGAGAAAAGTGTAAAACACTTAGTGTGTTCGTTGTTCGAATAAATTGTAGTGTTACATTTATTCGTTGATAGATCATTTTATTATGGGAGATAGACGCTCATATTCTGAAAGCATTGTGGAGAGGACGAATTTGTCTTAAGGACACATTGTCAAGCACTGGACTTGATCAGATTATTATTTGAAGAAATTAATCAAGTAAGTTAATTCTTTTTCTGTTTTATTTTTGTAACAAAATAAAAATCTGTTTTTATTTATTGGTTTGATTTTTGTAATCAAACATTCTCTCTCATTTCCTATTTTTCTTTTGTATTTTGTTTGTCGTTTAGTACCCAAATAGAATTAATTTATTTAAGTACAGTGAAGATTGTCCAACAAAATATAGGGTAAACCTCCTTAAACTATGACTCATTTACACTTTGTCTCTCTAAATTTGAAAATTCAACAGTTAATCACCTTAGTTAATCACCTTGAACTATTATGTACTACACTTGACACTTTTCATTAGAAGTCTATTAGGGATTTAAACGGAATCAAGTCATATACAAAGCATATGACACACTTATTAATTTTTTAAAATAATATTACTGATTATTGTTTTTTTTTTATAGAATAATAATACTATTTTGGGTAAAGCACCAATAAGTTTTAAAATATGGTCTTGTGAACTGTTTAATCCTCTATTGTTTCTTATGAATCCAAAAGTCCCATTAAAGTGAAAATTACATAAAAGGGTAATCACTTACATGTTTAGGTTTAATTTTTTAGGGATAAAAGTGGATTTCTCAAAATATAAAATTACACATTTAGACAATTTGTACTATAGAAGTTTTGAATTTTCTCTCATTCTAGAACAAATCCCTCATTACGATGGGTTTAATTCTTTTTCTTTTCGTTGGTGTGTGCGCTGATGGTTAGTTTTGGTTTGAGCACACTTGTCAAAACTACATTGCCTTAAGAAAAAATTAGCAGTAATTCGTGTGGAGTACGGAAAAATAGATTTTATATATATATATATATATATATATTTTGTGTGATAAATAAGTCATCTTAATTTTAAATTATGTCTTAATAGCGATAAATCATGATGTTAAGCGATCTGGGTAGATGTTAACAATAATTAACCCATAAAATTTCACAATAAAATTTGATATGCATAAAAAATTATTAATTATAAAAATTGTTGAGAATAATAGTATCACAATCACTTGATAACATAAATAACTTATATCAAACTAAACAAAATATTAAAAGAGAAAAATTCTATAAACTCAAAAAAATTATCATAAATTTACTTGGACTTTTAAATCAATGGTGTATATTATTGTGGGATCAAATTATGAATAAATATCAACTTTTAATTATAATTTATAAGTAGTTTTGAAAAAAATTTAATCTAAATTTGTTGCCTTGCTCATACAAAGAACTTCTCAAACAAATCATTAATTAGTTATATTAGCAACTCTCTATCTTTGATTTCCTCTATTAATGACACACGCATATCATGTCAACGTATAAATATTTCTTCATGGTTTGAATAATACTTGAATAGTTTCTACATCATTTTAAAAAAATTAATCAAGATAAGAATTTTGTAGGATTATAAAAATTATACAAGAAAATAGTTTTAATCCATTTTATTTATAAAAAAAATGAAAAAAAATTATTTGAATTGTACTGGAAGAAATATAACAAAAGATAGTTTTAATCATAATATACCAAATATATATATATATATATATAGGTTACTCAACAAAAAAATGGTTAAATAAAAATAAAGTCATGGACAATGAATTAAATCATATGGGCTCTAAATTGATAGTATAATCTAGCAAATCAACTAATAATAATATAGAGATATTGACAAATATGTAGTACTTTCCTACCATCTTTGTATTATATTCATTAATTTTATATATCATATAAAAGTTTTACTCTTTTAATCCTTCATTAAAATAAGGATCAAGAAAACAAATTTGATAAGAAATTGATTCTAAACATTATTATTGAAAAAATAAAAATTTCAAAGAGAGAATTTAGAGATGTGATTGAAGAAATATTATAACGAATGACAGCCCTAAATAAAAAAAATGATCTAATGCAAATTATTTTTAATAACTAATAGAAAGAATATCAAATTATTATCTTGGATAATTATAGTGACGAAAATTAATTTTGTGAGATTTTTGTGTTTCCTTCTCTCATGCAGCCTTCATTATTTCATTATTAATACTTTTATCATTCAGAGCCAACCAATTTCATTATTAATAATTTTCTCATTCAGAGCCAATAATTATTTTTTTTTATCTTTATCACTTGGTAGATAATAACAAATAATAAAAATTATCAAGAGAAGATTAAGAATTTAATAGGAGATAAGAAGTTATAGATAAGGACATTTAATAAGATAAAAGATTTTAAAAAAAAAAATAATATGTAATAGATGGAGAAAAAAAATGAGTAAATCAAAATAAAGATCTATATATATATATATATATATTTTGATAGATATATTGTCACGACCTAAACTCGTCCTTATAGATTTAGCGTCGTAACCGGCCAGTAATCATTCGATTACCAAAGGCCTCTTAACAGAATAACATATAATTAGGGGCTGCGGAAGCAAATAACAATTATACAACATCCATTGAGCTGTGTAGACTTATATGAGACAGAAAAATTTGAAACTTTATAAATGTACATTTGCACATCATCATATAAGTATAGAGACTAGACAGAAAGGGACTTAGTCCTAAATACAAAATAAACAAAAAAAAAGAAATCAAAACTTGAACTTTATGCACATAGCCATAACTACTTGACATTTCAAAACCTATACGGGAGGCACATAGGTTGGTTGACAAAACAAAGTCCAAGCAGAAGCTCTAGGCCTGGTCTTGCGCCTGATCACCTACATACATAAATAATACAGTGAGTTAGAGCCCAGTGAATAATAACAAAGTAAAGGGTTTTAATGAATGATAACCATAACAGAATCGGAAAATAGATTCATAACAGAAACAGATTTATGTTCATTTTCTTGTTCAGCTTTATATAGAAATCAAAGTCCATGCTTCGTTATACATGGTACATCCATTAGCGTTAACTTGCTTGTTAGTTCCATTGGGAACCTCTGGTACCGGGAAACTTGTAATTTGCTTGAACTACGGTATTGTTACTCCCGGACAAAGGCCATGAGACCACGGTATTATTATCCCCGAGCAAGGGCCTTGCTTATAAAGGCATGATATTGTTACCCCCCGGCAAGGGCTATGTGCTAAGGATGCCACGAATATTTTATAGAAATTTGGACAATCATTCATTCATACAAAACATTGCACTTCAGAAAACTGATCATTTCATAGCATCATAAAATAATTAAAGTTAAACATAACTTTACAGAGTTATTTTTCACAGATGGCTCCACTAGCAAATTAGATACTATAGACAAATCAGATAGATCAGGCAAAAGATAGCGCGTGACCTACACAAACCCATAACATATACACATTGAAACACAATATTAATTCTTTTATCAAACTTGACTTTTCTTGTCTTTTTCTGTCTCAGTAGTCTGGAGTTCTACTATGCTTATTCTTTCTTATTTAATGAATTGGGTTCTCATTTCACATATTCTTTCATTACTAAATCATTCTTTTCTGAATAAACCAATTCTCACTTGGCTTCTTAATCAATTACTACTAAGTTAATGACTTATTCTTTTAATCAACTAATTAATGTTGATTATTAACTTAATAATCTTTGTTGAGCCATAAATCATGTCTAGAATGCTTTGAAGAGAAATGAGAATAAAAATGTGAATTAAATGCAATTTTTCAAAATATGTTGAAAATAGGGTTTTTGCTTGAGCGGACCTTTGGTCGCTTGAGCGGTCTGCAAAGCTTTATAAAAATACTGGTTGGCCTTAATGTTCGCTCGAGCGGTGACTTTTTCTCTCGAGCGACAAGCAAATTTCCTGTACTTTCAAAATCAACAAATAATTTTCAAACACATTTTCAAAACGTAAACTCTTGCATAAACCAATTTAAACATGTAATTTTATTAATAAAGATGAACACATGATTAATTTTTCAATTTCTAATACAAAAATCTCTTTGATCAAAGATTAAAACCAATAATTTCATGAATATAATAATTCCAACATTCTTCTTCTTTATTTTATAAAACATAAATTAAAGCTATAAAGCCCTTTCAAAATATTTACATGCAAGAAATTTAAATCAAAATCAAACTAATTTTTTATTCTCACATACAAATTATAATTTATTTCCATATTTATTCACCTTAACCATGTTCATGAATTAATTCTTTAATTTCTCCAAATTACATGCATGTAACAATAAGATTCAAATTCGTATAAGACATTCAAAATCAAACCAAAAATAATTAATTTCTAAGTTAATTTCCATAATCATGAACCTAACTTATCTTCTTGCCAATTTATTTTTGTTTACATAAAATTGATTTCAAACTCTTTTCTATCTCCCTTCAAGATATGAAATTAAAATTATAAACTTCTTAGGTAACCATTTGCATGTATGGAATTGACATCAAAATTACTAATCGTATATTTTTATAAATTTTCTTCCTTCTTCTCTTCAAAACATGAAATTGATCGTCTTAAATTCTTCAAAATCCATGATGCATGTATATAACACTTATCAAAATCCAACTAATTCTATTTCTTCTTGATTTTCACACTCTTATAAACTCTTGAGAACCCAATTCATAGTAAGATATATACGAGTGTGGAATTGACACTCTTATAAACGAGTGTGGAATTTGAAGAATAAGCATGTCACACTCTTGATTTTCTTCTTATAAGCATGTCACACTCGTATATAAGCATGTCAATTTCAAATTGAAGAATAAGCATGTCAATTCCACACTCGTATATAAGCATGTCAATTTGAAGAATAAGCATGTCACACTCGTATAAGAAGAAGCCACACTCGTTTATATATCATGTCACACTCGTATTCAATTCTTATACGAGTGTTGAATAAGCATGTCACACTCGTATTCAATTTGAACCTATGCAAGAAGCCACACTCGTTTATATATCAAATTTGAACCTATGCAAGATATCAATTTGAAGAATAAATTACATATTCAATTAAACACTTCATAAATAAATTTAATTCATAATAATCTGAATTCTCAATTCTCATAATTTAATTTACTTCAATTCGCCCAATTAATCAAGTCTCAATTTCACAAATCTGAATCGAATATTTAATTAAACTCTCATATGTTTCGATACTCGAAATTTAAATAATTTAATTCACCAATTAAACTCACTTGTGCCATTTAGGCTTTTAATTTTAAATTTCAAAATAAATTCTCAATAGAATCATATATGAATCAATCTCCATAATTTTCATAAATCTCAGATTAATTTAGAATAATTGGCAATTAAATTTTAAATCTCCTTAATCAATTAAGTGCTAATCATTATACGTGGTGGGGTTGTTACTTATATAGATTAACAAATCATATCTTTATCTAAATTTTATTATTTTAATTTTTTGTAAATCAATTATTTAATATTGATCTTTATGTGTAGGCCACGAAATTAATCTTTATAAATTATTTATCAATTTTTATATGTTTATTTATCTATAAGTCATGAAATTAATTTTTATAAGTTATTTATCAACTTTTATATGTTTATTTATGGGAAGAAATTTTAAATTATCCATAAGTTATGAAATTAATTTTTTTAAATTAATTGTTTAATTTTTACATGAAAGACAATTAAGGAAGGTTGCCATGTAGGAAAGAGAGAGTTTTAAAATTAGGATATTGATTTAGACCCTCTTAAAACTCTCACCCCCCCCCCCCCCCACCCCCCACACACGTCGGGGTTGGGGATTGAAAAAAAAAAAAAAAAAAAGTTGACCAATCAAAAGCAAAGGGGGTAAAGGGGGTGACCGCCAAAGGGGGTCCTAGTCTTTATTCTTAAAATTATGAGAATGTAATTTTGTTTTTTTTAAAAAAAATCAATTATTTAATCTTTATCTTTGTAAGAAGGTTGCCATGTAGGCCATGAAATTAATTTTTATAAGTTATTTATCAACTTTTATATGTTTATTTACAGGAAGAAATTTTAAATTATCTATAAGTTATGAAATTAATTGATTCATTTTTATCTTTATATGTAGACTATAAAATTAATTTTCAGTTTTTATACGTTTATCTATATGGTGGAATTTTGAAATTCGAATCTTTATCCATAAGTAATGAAATTAATTTTAATTTTAATTAATCAAACAAATAGAAAATGAAGAAAAGTAGAAAACATGGCAATCAAAGAAGATTGCCACGTAGGAAAGAGAGAATTTTAAAATCATGAGAATTTAGTAATAAATATTTGGAGGCTTTTGACAAAAAATTACATTTGGTTATATATATAGTATAAATATAGTATAGATAACAAAAATAATAAGGGAAAATTATATAAAAAAAAAATCTCAAAATTTGATATTTATAACAAAATAAATCATGAATTTTTAATTTTATCAATTTAAATTATTATTTTTTATTTATTTTTAATCTAGACTATTAACCTATTTTCGTTAGCTAAATTGATGGAAAATGATATTTTAGATATTTTATTTATATCTACATTGAGTATAAAGAACTAAAAAAAATGGTGAGTTTTACCTAATAAAAACAGACAAATAGTTGAGATTAAAAACAAATTAAAATATTAAAATTTAAATTGATAAAATTCAAAATTTATTTTGTTACAAAGGTCAAACTCCAAGTTTTTTTTTTTTTTTTTTTTTGTAATTTCTCAAAATAATAATAATAATGATAACAACAATAATAATAATAAATCCTTAAAATATTACTGTTTAATTTATTTACAATGCTGTGTATTATCACATATTATTTAATGATTTGTTGAAAAATCAACCAATATACTCTAATAAATATCAATGTCAAAAAAAATATAACTAGTCTCATTTGATTTTTACAAAAATTAAAAATAAAATAATCAATAATATACTTAATTTCAACTCATGTGAATTTTCAAAAAAAAAATAAAAAATATGTCAGTACATACTTCTCCTTATTACAATGAATGTTTTTGAAAATTTGTAAGATTTTAGTTTGTTTTGTTTCAAACCAAAGACGGAAAGCAAGCAAAAAAAAAAAAAAAAAAAAAAAAAAAATTGAAAAAAATTCAAAACTATCCCCACACCAGCCGATTTGGGGTGGTTGCTATGCCTTTGCAGATTTGGGATGGCTGCTGTGCCCCTTGTGGATTTGTGGTGTCTGTTGTATAATCAAATGGGCTCATTTTAGGTCCCATTTTGATGATCTGAACTGTTCACATTTTATAATATATTGAGTAGAACATACCTGCAAAATATCAAATTAATCGAATATCGTTAACCCTTTCATCTACTCACATTTGTATCTAAAAAAATAAATGACAATTGTGATTTAAAGTATTTAAATAAATACAAATATAAGTGGATGAAACGATATCCAATTAATTTAATTTTTTACAAATATATTCTACTCGATATACTTTAAAATGTGAACGGTTCGGATAATCCAAATATATCCAAAATGGACTCATTTGGTTGCACAACAATGGCTGTCCTAACATTCATATTACTAAATGTTTTTTTAAATGTCTTATATGACTGTAGGTCTCACATGAGTATGAGGTCCACACTCAAATGAGATATTTGATAAAATATTTGGTAAAAATATTGAGACTTTTAGTATTTTTTTTTTTTTGTTGACTAAACTATCCTGTGATATAGAAGATCAACAATGATACATCCCACTAATTTGGGAGCACTAATAGACCACTAATGAGGTGGAAATTCAAAAAAAAAAAAAGAAAAAAAAATTTAAGACCAAAACATCACATCAGTCAGTGGGACCTACTCTCTAGAACTCCTTTAGTGGTTCCAATTTAGAGTTCCCAATCATTTTTCATAGAAGATATGATAATATTGTTTTTTTATTAATATAATTAATAAATTATTAATAAAATAATATTAAGTGTTAAATGAATTAAAATTATTAAAAAATTTAATATAATTATCTTTTAAAGAAACTCAATTTTCGTCTAATGTGGAGATTGTATTGAATCATGATCCCTTAGCCATAATCATAGTCATTGTCATAGTTATTGGTTTGGGCTGTCTTAAAAAAGTGTATTTTTTGTCTTTTTATGAAAAGATGTGTAAAAAAATAAAGAGGTGATGTGATGAAAAAAAAATAAAAAAATGAATTATATAGATTATGCCAAACAACCCCTTAATATAATTATCTTTTAAAAAAAGTTACACACAGCCATAGTCATTGTCATTGCCAGTTTGCCATCCCCCATCGCCATCATCAATTGGTAAGCAAATTTAAAAAAGTTACACCACAGTTGTAATTGCCAATTGGCCATCCCCATCGCCAATCGGTAAGCAAATTTGTGTGGGGCTTATTGTTATGATTGACAATCAAGAAGTCTAGGAAGCCTTTTTAATTTATTTAAAACTTTATCAAATGTCTACATGAAAGCCTAATCTTAACATATATTCAATATATATATACAATAATCTAATATCAATTAATTAAGTTATCAACCTACATTACTTATATAAAGAGAGAGCAAATTCATATGAATTTAGATAAGAGATTATTAATAAAACTCATGTACATAGCCAAAAAAAGAAAAAGAAAAAAAGTGATTATCAATTAATTCATCTATAAATATCAATCAGTGTGTTTGGTTTCAGTTTTCTGAATTTAATTTTCTGAAAATTGAGTTTTTTATTTTTCGTATTTTTTTGTTTTTAGTGAATATTTTTTAAATTTTAAGCAATTTTTTACTTTTTTAGATGCACCTTACTTAGATGTATCTAAATAGTAAAATATTTGTGAAAAATTATTTAAAAAAATTTATTAATACACAAAAATATGAAAAATGTACTAAATTTTCATATTTTTTTGATATTTTGTGGTATTTAGTATATTTTTTAAAGATTTTTTCAGAAATATTATAATTTTTAAGTGTATTTATGTTAGATGTGTCTAAAAATTAAAAAAAAAATACTTAAAATATTAAAAAAAATTCATTGAAAACATTAAAATATGGAAAATAAAAATGTAGAAATTTCTGAAAACTATTTTCCGAAAACTAAAACCAAACAAGCTATATATATATTTTTTCAAACGCGATTGGGACCTCGAATTTGAGGTCCCCGAATCCCCCAAATACCAAAAACGACGTCGTTTTTGGATTTGTATTTTTTTTTTTTTTTTTGGCAGCAGGAGGAAGGAGAAGAGAAGGAGGGGAGGGGAGGGGAGGGGGGCATCAAACCGGGGAGGAAGAGAAGGAGGGGAGGGGAGGGGGGGGAAGGGGAGGAAGAGACGGAGGGAAGGGAAGGGGAGGAAGAGACGGAGGAGGAGGAGGGCATCAAACCGGAGGAAGAGACGGAGGGAGGGGAGGGGGCCGGAGAAGGAGGAGCTGCGACGGGCCGGTCATGACGGCCGTGGAGAGCGACGATCGGCCGGCCAAGCCATCGGCGGCCTCTTCCCGAACGACTCTCTCTCTCTCTCTTTCGGGGAATTCGGGGACCTCAAATTCGAGGTCCCAATCTTTTTTCATATTTTTTCTTCTTTTGATTAAAAATCAATAAACATGTATAAAGATTTCTGATTTAATTTGTTTGTTTTATTTTTCAAAAAAAAAATTCTAAAATACTTCAGAAATTAGTTTAGTAAATTTTTTTTTTTAAAAACTCATTCTTTTTATATGATTTTCCCTTTTTTAGTAAATAATAATTTTAAAAATGTGTTTTTTAGTATTTATTTTTGTCAAATTAGTTTCTAATTTTTGGAAAAAAAATTAGAACACAAATTTTAAAAACTCAATTAAACAAAATTATATATATTTGGAGCACGTATTTATTTTATTTTATTTTTTAATTCTGTGTATCATAGTGTTACAATTCTAAGACATACTTTGAGAAAAATAAAATACACACTTATTTTCTTTACTTCTCTTCATATAATAATAACAATTTAATAACCTAAATAATTAAAATACTATAGTGTGTTTGGCTTCAGTTTTTTAAAAATTAAGTTTTTTATTTTTCATATTTTTTTTATTTTTAGTGAATATTTTTAAAATTTTAAGTAATTTTTTTTTACTTTTTTAGATATCTAAATAGTAAAATATTTGTGAAAACATATTTTAAAAAATTAATAAATACACAAAAATATGAAAAATGTACTAAATTTTTGTATTTTTTTTTATATTTTTGGTATTTAGTGAATTTTTTAAAGATTTTTTTCACAAATATTATACTTTTTAAATATATTTGTGTTAGGTGTGTCTAAAAATTAAAAAAATTATTTAAAATATTAAAAAAATTCTGTGAAAACAAAAAAATATAGAAAACGAAAAATAAAATTCTTTAAAAAATAAATTTTGAAAACTAAAATCAAGCAGAGTAATTTTTTCTTAAAATTCTTCGTGATTTACATGGGAACGTATTCACAAGTAATTGTTTCTTAAAATTCCTCCCTCTCTCTGTGTCACAAATAAAAGAGAAAAAAAAAATAAAGAAAATCAAAACAAACAAATAAAAGAGAAAAAAAAAAAATTAAAAAAATCAAAACAACGCCGTTTTTTAATTGGACTCAAGCTGACTGGGTTCACCGACCCAAAAAATGAATGACGTCATTTTGGTCCAAACTTCCAAGAAATTTCGTATCTAGTTTGAAAATATGAATAAAAATCTGGATCAGGATCTCGGATTCCAACTTCCAAGTTCTTTCATTTTTGTTTCTGAGCACAAAAAAGAAGTCGTCTATATATGTGTTCCAACTCCGATTATCTTTACCCACCCAAAAAAACTCCGATTATCTTCATTCATTTTGCTTGTAGGAGAGAGATGTACAAGTACAACATATATTTGAGAATTATAATTCCGGCGTTGGTGAAACTTCTCCACCAATTATTCCAAGTGTCCTCCGATGGGCCAATGTTGAACATGACGCGGCTAAGCCTCGGCTTCTTCCTCCTCCTCCTCCTCCTTTTCTTTCTCGTTGTCTCGGTCAAACTCCCATTCACACTTTCAGTAGTTGCAGTGGCAGAGCCCATTCGCTTGCGTTTTGGCAATCGGTTCTGCTGCTCTTCTTCTGGCCTCCTTTCTGTAATTGCATCGTTGTTAGCCTCTGTTTTGTGTCCACCATCAATCTTTTGGCTCGCCTACCTCATTTGCATCTGCATCTCCCCTTGTTCAGGCGTCCTCTGCGGCATGCTTAACCGCTCGTTGCAAGCAATTCCAATACCAACCCTTCTTATCACATGCACCACCCCCACCACCCAAACCCATCAACATCAACAAACTACTACCACCCCTCCTCCTCATCATCCACCACTTTTACGACAACCCATGCCCAGTTCATCTTCATCTTTATCACCACCTGTGCTTGAATTTCAATCGAATGATGAATTTTTAATTGACATTGATGACGGTGATGACGAGAACCTGCAGGTAATCTATGGAGGACATGCCTAAACTTTGCTCAAAGCTCTTGTGTACGTTTGTCACCTTATATGTTTTCCTTCTACTTCTAGTATTGGTTCTGAGTTCCCTTGTTGGTTTGTCGTCAGTTTTTTTTTTTTTCCTCCTCTTTTGGTGGAGAAGTCTTTTGGTGGTCTTAGAATACGTGTCTCAAAAGTGTTCTGATTGGCGGGATAAGTGAAGAAAGACATGAGAGCACCGCCATATGGTGCATCAAGAACACGAAATAATTTTTGTCAAAAGAGTCAGTTGTCAACGGTATATTTGTTGCCTTCTATAAATGGAAGACTGTTTGGTAAAGTGCATCTGAGTTATTTATATTTTTATGTTTGTTGTGTTCTATAAATGGAAGACTGTTTGCTAAAGTGTATCTGAGTTATTTAAATTTTTTTATTTTAGAAATTTGTAGTAGATTATTTGGTATAATTTTTAGTTATAATTTTTTTAGTAAAAACAATTTTAAAAATTAAAAAAATTAATTTACAAAAATTAGTTGAAGAGAGCTGTTAATTTCTACTTCTAAATTATTAATTTTAAGGAGGAAGATTCTCAGATTTTGGATTGGATGTCACTGTTTGGGCTTGTAAGACTCACCACGAGCCTCGTTTCAATGATCTAACATGTTTATTTTATCAGACATTGTGTATTTCATTCATACAAAAGTAAATCGATTTGATAACTGTAATTTATTTAATTTATCTCTTTTTTAACTAAAAAAATTTATGATTTATTATAAAAAAAAAAAATTTGTCAAAAATACGATAAATTGAACAAGTTATATCAACCTAATTTTTTGTGTGATTCAACAAAATAAATGATTCGAATTATCAAAATGAGATATATAATGAGTTTTACAGGATCAAATAACACCCTCTAATTCAAAATCTAGATAAGAGGAGATGCTCCTCCTAAGTTTAAATATAAAATAAAATTCACCAAATCCAACCTATATGTGGCATCCTCTCTCCCTTATTTTGTGTACTGCATAGTATTATTTTTGCCTTTTATTTTTGGATGTTATTATTTAACTTGTAATGGGCCAGGGTTTGAATCTGACTGCTAAAAGCCATAAACAATAATATTTTTGGAATTTCGTTTCAAAAATTCTTATGAGAAGAAGTTACATTTTGTCCTGTGGCCAATAGAAATCTGATAAAAAACGAGATAAATTGTCTTCATTTAAGAAGTTTGAAATGAGGGAGCACGTCAGAGTCTAGGCATCGACCATCTGAGTTATTTATTGATGATACAGTTCGTTTTGGTGAATGGACTAGACCGATCCAAACTCCTTAAGTTCACTGGATAACCTGAAAGCAAGTTCAATCAGGGAACGGGGTAGTCTCCCGGCGAACCCTCCGGTGTGTGAATTAGAAAAGGTGATAGACAAAACGTAGAGAGAGAGAGAGAGAGGGAGATAGGAAAACTTAACCTTCTTCTTGTCTTCCAACTTCGCTTATATCCTTTAGTAATCATTTCATTGTCTCTGCCGTTCTGACCTTCCCCGCCGAAAGCTTGTGTCGTGATTTGCCTTGTTCAGGGTGAGGAGGTGCCATTCCAACTGAGAGGTATTGTCGCAATAAATGCTGTGATGGGCTGCATTAATGGTGATGTGCTGTGGCAATAACTTTGCAGATCTTTGTCTGCTGACGTGGCCTGTCCTCCATCTGCCGTGTGTCCGAATATCATTGGCCTTCCCTGCCCAGTTGGCTTCCAGTGATGTTGGGTTTTACCAACCGGGTTATGCAATGGGGTTTAAATGGTGGGCCAAGGTTTACTCATGGTGGGCTGTGGCCCTTGTGGGCCTATCCATGTCAGTAGTTCCCCATTCCCGAGTGCAGCTTTAGTCCAACGAAGGGAATAATAATAAGGAAGATGAATCCGATCGGTAGGGGGAGACCGACCGTGAGGGTGACTGAGCGGGAGAGATCGAGTGTGAGGGTGACCGAGCAGGAGAGGCCCAGCATGAGGGCGGCCGAGCGTGAGGGAGGCCGAGCGGGTGGGGCCGAGCGTAAGGGTGACCGAGCGGGAGAGGCTGAGCGTGAGGGCGTCCGAGCGAGAAGACCGACCGTGGGGGTGACCGAGCGGGAGAGGCCGAGCGTGAGGGCATCCGAGCGGAAAGACCGACCGTGGGGGTGGCCGAGCAGGAGAGGCCGAGCGTGAGGGCGACCGAGCGGGGGAGGCCGACCGTGAGGGTGTCCGAGCAGGAAAACCGACCGTGGGGGTGGCCAAGCGGGAGAGGCCGAGCGTGAGGGCGTCCGAGTGGGAAGACCGACCGTAGGGGTGGCCGAGCGGGAGAGGCCAAGCGTGAGGGCGACCAAGCGGGGGAGGCCGGCCGTGAGGGTGTCCGAGCGGGAGAGGTCGAGCGTGAGGGCGTCCGAGCGGGAAAACCGACCGTAGGGGTGGTTGAGCGGGAGAGGCCGAGCGTGAGGGCGACCGAGCGGGGGAGGCCGACCGTGAGGATGTCCGAGCGGGAAGACCGACCGTGGGGGTGGCCGAGCGGGAGAGGCCGAGCGTGAGGGTAGTCGAGTGGGAGATGCCGACCGTGGGGGTGACCGACCGTGAGGCCGATCACAAGGCGGGTCGACCACGTGGGTGGCCGAGCAGAAGGACACGGGGCTCAAGAGGCGGCGCGTCACGTGATGATTTGAAGTGGAAAAGACAAGGTAAGGGCAGAAGTCAGCGCATCAAGGCCATACACGTGGTAGAATTGCGAGGGAGGAGAAAGGTCAAGCGTTAGATCATAAGTAAAACGTCAGGGGCATTATTATGGGCAATGGGGAGGCAGTTTTGGTGGATGATTTGAAAAGTTTTCAAACTGGCGAAAATTAATTTGGATCCTTAGAATACGGGTAAACCGTGGGCGTTTGGTATTATTCGATTTACTTACCTGTTTTCAAGAACCCAAAACATTCCAAGTATTACACCATTTGTTGCGCGCGATACACCATTGGAGCATTTCTTCGACTTCTTACTGCCTACCTCAGAAGCGATCCGCAGACATACTTTAGAAATGGCGCAGGAAGAAAACGTGAATGTGAGGGTGGATCCTCTAGGAGACGACGATGCAGAGGAATTAGCTGTACAGTACAGAACGGAGAGGGTGGGGGAACCAACGATACGTTTCCATGGTTCCACCTTGGTGGCAGCTCCGACGCCGATCAGTGAGACGGAGCCAAATCATTGGCACACAAAGGCGGACAAATCGACGATAACAGAGGCGGAGTTGAGGGCAATCCGCAAGAAGTACCAAATTCCGGAGGTAGTGGAGTTGTGGTTGCCAACGTCAACGGAAAGGCCATTGGACGCCAGGCTAGGAGGGTTTTCCCTGTACGAAGAGGCTCTGAAGGGGGGGTTGAGGTTTCCAATGCCTCAAATAGTGGTGGACGTGCTCAACCACCTAGAAGTAGCCCCGGGCCAGCTGATGCCCAATGCTTGGAAGATCCTGCTGGCCTGTGCAAGTGCATGGCCAAAGGCAAATGAGGGGGAGTCGATGGCGGTGGGGGAGTTCTTTGCCTGTTACAAGGCCTCAGGGCAACAGGAGACATGGGTCACCCTGCAGTGCCAGGGGAAGGGGTTGGTGGCCGGGTCCGCCACGCCGATCAAGGGATGGCGGGCACGGTGGTTCTACGTTTCTGCCAACGGGGGGCCTGGGGTGCGCACCATCTGGAAGGTGCCAATCAGGACGGTGGAGGCAAGACTGGGGCCCGCGGCAGGGGAGAGGGTGAAGAGGGTGAAAGAGTGGAGGGAGAAAGAGAAGGCGAGATGGGACGACCTCGTGCAGCCCTCTGCATTGTTTGAGGCAGGGCTGGGTCCTCAGCCGATCGGTGGGGATCTTGACCGAGCAGAGTTGGAGGCAAGGAGAGAGGCTCAGAAGGTTGAGGATCAAGCCATTCTTGCCAAAGCCACCATGTTCAAGAAGGCACAGGACGACCGACCTTCACAACCGATTGCGAAGGAGAGGATCAAGCATCGCCCGAAGCCGTTGGGGGAGAAGGACATAAGTAAGTTTGAACCACGAAAGCTCCCTGTGGATCCTGTGATGGAGAGGGCCAAGGATGGGGAGGAGGCTCTGAAGAGGAAGAGGAAGAAGAGACGTGCCCCTGTAGAGGCTGTAGGGGAGCCTGGGTCCAAGAAGGTGAATGAGGCCTCACCAAGTGAGACCCTCAGGTGAAGGATACCCTGTATAGCAAGGGTCATCCCAGCACTGGGGGTTGTGGAGGTCGCCCCAGTAATTCAAATGGCAGTGGGCGTAGGCAGTGTTGAGCCAAGTGGGGGGCAACAGACCCAAAGGGGTCCTGCACCCCAGGAAGGAGGAGTGGGTCTGAACACCGCCTTCTACCATGCTCGCGCGGTGGCTGGAAGGGTGGAAGGGGAAGAGGGACCAGCTAGGGTAGGGGCTGACCGTCTGTTGAAAATTATGGAAGGGTCAGACCTGCGCGCGGACTCTAGATTCAATGAGGCTGACCTGCTGAGGGGGTTATGCTCCGCTCAGATGGAGGTAATCACCGGGCAGGCTCTTCTAAGGAAGGCGGGGGGAGCCAGGCTCAAGGCAGAGAAGGCTGAGGCACAGCTGAAAAAACTGAAGGTCGAGAAGGCAAGTTGGAGGAATGCCCAGCCGAAAGGTAAGCAATAAGCCGAGCTGGAGGATACACGCCGCAGGTTGTGTCACTCGAGTTCAATTCCACTGTGGCGAAAGGTAAGTTGGAAGAGTCCCAACGAGCCTGTGCCATTGCCAACGATCGGCATGAAGAGACCATGAACAGCAACGAAGAGCTGGTAAAGCAGAAAGATGAGGCAGATGCTAAGGTTGAGGCTCTGCAAAAGGAGTTGGAGGACGAGCTTGCCAAGGCAGAAGGGAAGAGAGGGAGGCTTAGGAGGGAGTTGGAAGCAGAGATGGAGAAGGCAAGGGCAGAGAATGAGAGCCTAAAGAAGGAGGTGGAGGAGGAGAGGAGGAGGGGAGCCACTGCGGTTGATGCTCTGCGTGGAGAGTTGGAGGCAGAAAGAGCCAAAGCGTCCTCTGAGAAGGCGATCCTTCAAAGAGAGCTGGACGAGGAAAGGGCGAAGGCAGCCTCTGAAAAGGCAGCCTACCCCGATCTGTACGTGGCAGCAGTTGAACAATTCAAGGGATCGCCTGAATTTCAGATGGCCATTGATGCCACAGTGGCGAGCAGCCTGGCAAGGGAGGAGTCTGGGGGGGCTGGCTCATCATGGACGACGGCTAAAGGAAGACCTAAGTCTGAAGTCATAGAGAGCTTTCAACGGTCAGACTTTTATAAGCATGAAATGGTAGAGTTCTGGGACAGCGGGTGGAAAATGTTCAAGCGCAAGACTGAAAAGCTATTCCCAGAGCTTGACTTTAGCAGGGTGACAATTGGGGAGGATGATGTGGCCCAGACCCCCCTGGACGAGGGTATAGAAGAAGCAGATCTTATCTCCAGTGAGGAGGAGGAGTGATCTAACGGATAGGTGTACTTAGGAGTTTTTGTTTCGTCCTTGTATACACATTTTTGTTTTGTTTTGTTTTTGAAGTATTGTAATAAACTGATGTACACATTTTGCGAATGAATAAAATGCCATTTATGTCTTGTAATTAACTGTGTTTATTTGTTTGGTGGGTTGGAAATGGAGAAATGCTTATAATAAAAACGAGAAATGAACTTATGAAAAAATTCAACTTCATGACAGAGTGAACTTGATCTAAGTGAGCCAAGTGAATTTGAACTTGTGAGATTGGACTGATAAAATTGGACTGATAAGTTGAAGAGGATGAACTTGTGAATTTGAATTTGAATTTGAACTTGTGGATTCGAACTTGTTAAATTAAAAATTCCATCACGCAGAGTAAGAGTGAACTGATAAAATTCCTTCATGCAGAGTGAGATTAGACTTGTATAAAAATTCAATGAATGAGGGCAGGAAAGTAGGTTTTAAATTGTAACTAAAAGGGCCAATAGTAAACCTGTAGGGGAGAAATTGGGGAACGCCGTTGGAATTTGACTAAGTAGAGATGTTGTAAAATTGTGTGACCTCAACTTGTGACTAAGTGTTCTCCCAAGGCTATGCTGGTACTTGTTTCGCTGGGTCTTCTGATG
Source organism: Camellia lanceoleosa (assembly GCA_025200525.1). Classification (NCBI taxonomy): domain Eukaryota; kingdom Viridiplantae; phylum Streptophyta; class Magnoliopsida; order Ericales; family Theaceae; genus Camellia; species Camellia lanceoleosa. Next base: position 106,845,555 of record CM045771.1, on the reverse strand, counting down.
TTTGAAAGTGCTCGGTCGGACTGAGGCTTTTGAAAGTGCTCAGGTTGGACTGAGGCTTTTGTAAGTGCTCAGGTTGGACTGAGGTTTTTGTAAGTGCTCAGGTCGGACTGAGGCTTTTGAAAGTGCTCAGGTCGGACTGAGGCTTTTGAAAGTGCTCGGGTCGGACTGAGGCTTTTGAAAGTGCTCGGGTCGGACTGAGGCTTTTGAAAGTGCTCGGGTTGGATTGAGGCTTTTGTAAGTGCTCAGGTTGGACTGAGGCTTTTGAAAGTGCTCAAGTCGGACTGAGTCTTTTGAAAGTGCTCGGTTTGGCCGAGGCTTTTGAAAGTGCTCGGTCTGGCCGAGACTTTTGTAAGTGCTCAGGTTGGACTGAGGCTTTTGAAAGTGCTCGTGCCTGACCGAGGCTTTTGAAAGTGCTCAGCCTGACTGAGGCTTTTGAAAGTGCTCGGTCTGGCCGAGGCTTTTGAAAGTGCTCGGTCTGGCCGAGGCTTTTGTAAGTGCTCAGGTTGGGCTGAGGCTTTTGAAAGTGCTCAGGTCGGACTGAGGCTTTGAGTGCTGCAAATGAAAGTTTCATGGAAGCGACATTCAGACAATTGAATTATAGAAGGTTGGAACTCCAGTCGATATTTGTATTATGTATTGAAAAAGGAAAATATAACAAGTTTGACAATACAAAAGTAAGGATTCATTGATAGTAACGCTTCAGATGTTCAGCATTCCAGGGATAGGGAAGGTCTCGGCCATCCATGTCTTGAAGTGCTCGTGGCCGGGCCTTCACAAGGTAAGGTCCCTCCCACTTGGCTGCTAGTTTGCCCTCGGTCGGATTCTTGGTGGCAAGAGTTGTTTCTCTCAAGACAAGGTCCCCTACCGAAAACTCCCGTGGTCGGACTCTTTGTAGTGTGTTCTCATTTTCATTGCACGGGCCATTCTCGACAGCAGTTAGCCTCTCGAAGTTCTTCGATGAGGTCCAGTCCGCTGACGGAGTTCTTCTGAGGCGAGATCCGATGTGAGACCTGGGGTGGGCAGACCGACTTACCTGAATGACCGCCTCGGCGCCATATGTTGCTTAAAAGGGGTTTTCAAGAGGAGTCCGGCAAAGGGTTCGGTAAGCCCAGTACATGTGGTAGTTCCTCAGCCCAGAGGCCTTTAGCAGCTTCGAGCTTAGTTTTGATGATCTTCAGGAGAGAGCGGTTGGTGACCTCAACTTGGCCATTTGCTTGGGGATGACCGGGGGAAGAGAAGCATGGTTGAATTTGGAGATCTGCACAAAATTTCCTGTATTTAGCATTGTCGAACTGTTTGCCGTTATGGAGACGATGGCACGAGGATGCCAAATCAGACAATCGATTGCGGATAAACTTGGTGGTGTTCCGCTCGGTGATTGTGGCGAGGGGTTCTGCATCGACCCACTTGGTGAAGTAATCAATGGCAACAATTGCGAACTTGGTTTGGCCTCGACCAATGGGAAGTGGACCAACCAGGTCGATCCCCCATTTGGCGAACGGGTAAGGGCTGCAGAGAGTGATCAGCTCAGTGGGAGGAGCATGGGGATGTTGGCTACCGACACTTGTCGATTTGAGCACGAAATCGCGGCATCTTTGTTGAGGGTCGGCTGAAGTAGCTTTGTCTGAAGTACTTTGTGTCGAGACCGCCACCGAATGATTGCCACAGATTCCTTCATGGATCTCTTGCATTACATAGGTTGCTTAAGTGAGACATCGCAGGTACGGTCGTGAAAAACCGCGCTTGTAAAGGACGCCGTCGACCAGAGTGTAGTTAGCCGACCAGGCTCTGACCTTGGCAGCCTGCTGTTGGTCATCTGGGAGTTCTCCAGTGGTCAGGAAGAGGAAGATGTCGGATGCCCAAGGGATGGGTTCCGTCTGGAGGAATTGCACTTCTTGCAGGTCGGGTGAGATGGCCGGGTGAGTTAGGTATTCGAGGCGAACTCCATGGCTGAGGTCGGATTGGTCGGCGGAGACCAGCTGGGCCATCTCATCTGCTTTGGAGTTTTCCGCCCTAGGTATGTGTCTGATCTGGAAAGTGTTGAAGAGGCGAACAAGGGTAAGCGCCATGTCCTTGTAAGCCCGCATTGTGGTATCCTTGGCATCGAATTCTCCTGTGATCTGGCCGACAATAAGTTGGGAGTCACTGAACACGCGGATGTGGCTAACACCAATGTCTTTGGCCAGACGAAGCCCTGCTATCAATGCTTCGTATTCGGCCTCATTGTTGCTGGCCGCAAACAAGAGGCGGAGAGCACATTTGAAATAACCCCCTTCGGGGGATGTGAGGATGAGGCCTGCCCCACTTCCTTCCCTGCGAGACGAACCGTCAACATTGAGTGTCCAACAATGAGGATCTTCAGGCTCTGGTGGAGTTGGTGGAGGTGGAGGGTTAGCGGTTGGGGCTGGATTGGTGAATTCCAAGATGAAGTCGGCCACAGCTTGCCCCTTGATTGCTGTCCGGGGGCGATAAGAGATGTCGAACTGGCTTAGTTCTACTGACCACTGCATTAGTCTTCCTGAGAGCTCTGGTTGCTGCATGACCTTCTTCAGGGGCTGGTCGGTGAGGACTACTATGGCATGAGCTTGGAAGTAGGGACGGAGTCGTCTGGAGGCGGTGACCAAGGCCAGGGACAGCTTTTCTAATATGGGGTAGTTCTGCTCCGCTCCCCTGAAAGCCCGACTGATGTAATAGACCGGCCATTGAACTGAGCCGTCCTCTCTGATGAGGGCTGCACTGACTGCGGTGCTTGATACTGCTAAGTAGAGGAAGAGAGGCTCACCCGTTATTGCCTGTGAGAGAATGGGAGAATTGGCCATGCACTGTTTTAACTGTTGAAAGGCTTCTTCGGATTCAGTTGTCCATTCAAAAGTCTACCGAAGGACTTTGAAAAATGGTAGGCACTTATCCGTTGCGCGGGAGATGAAACGGTTGAGGGCTACCACTCTGCCGGTGAGTCTTTGAACCTCTTTAACGGTTTTGGGTGACTGCATCTCAACCAAGGCCTTGATCTTCTCAGGGTTGGCCTCGATGCTGCGCTGACTGACCATAAAACCCAGGAACTTGCCAGATCCTACGCCAAAGGCACACTTCTCTGGGTTGAGCTTCATCTGATATTTGCGAAGCGTGACAAAAGTCTCTCGTAGGTCGGTGAGGTGGTCAGCGGAGAGTTTGCTCTTAACTAGCATGTCATGCACATACACTTCCATGTTCCGTCCGATCTGATGGTGGAAGACTGCATTGACTAAACGTTGGTAGGTGGCCCCAGCATTCTTTAGTCTGAACGGCATGACGTGGTAATGGTAGGTGCCCCTGTCGGTGATGAAGGATGTGTGTTCCTGGTCGGATGAGTGCATCACGATTTGGTTGTACCCGGAAAAAGCATCCATGAAGCTGAGCATTTGATGACCGGCTGTGGCGTCGACCAGTAGATCAATGCGAGGGAGGGGATAGCTATCTTTGGGGCAAGCTCGGTTCAAGTCGGAATAGTCGACGCAGAGACGCCACTTGCCATTGTTCTTACGAACTAGGACTACATTGGACAGCCACTTAGGATAATCCACATTTCGGATAAACTGGGCCTCGAGGAGTTTGTCAACCTCTGCAGCTATGAGATTGTTGTGCTCTGGATGGAAAATACGCTGCCTTTGTCGGTAAGGTCGGAAATGAGGTTCGATACTGAGGCGGTGAGTTATGAAAGAGGGGTCGATGCTTGGCATGTCTGCATGAGTCCAGGCAAAGACGTCTCTATGCTCGGTCAGGAGAGCGGTAAGGTCGGCCTTGGTTTGGGGAGGTAATTGACTGCCGATTTTGGCAGTTTTGAGTGGGTTGGTAGGATCGATGTTAACTTCAACGAGTTCTTCCACAGGTTCGCCTCTGATCAGCTCGTCCTCTTCCCGGACGTCAAGCCCTTCAATGATCATCGCCTCCTTCAGTTTGACTTCTTTAAGTGAGGCCACATAACATTCCCTAGCCACGGTCTGTTCTCCCCTGACTGTTCCGACCCCGAGATCGGTAGGGAACTTGAGGGCAAGATGATAGGTGGATGTGATGGCTTGGAAGGCATTGAGGGCGGTGCGGCCGAGGATGATGTTGTAAGCAGAGGGGCAGTCGACAACAAGGAAAGTAAGCAACTTCGTGGTCTGCCGTGGGTACTCCCCAATGGTGATGGGGAGATCAATGGAGCCGATAGAGGTCACCCGGTCGCCAGTGAAACCAACCAGAGGAGTTTGGAGTGGGGACAGGCTTTCTTCCCCGATCTTCAGTTGGCGGAAGCAGTTGAGGAAGATGATGTCCGACGAGCTGCCATTGTCGATGAGAACTCGTCTGACCTTATAATTGGAGAGGACGGTGGAGATGACAAGAGGATCATCGTGAGGATAACGGATGCCTGTACAGTCGGCGTCCGTGAAGGTAATGGGCTCTGTCCACTGCTTGGGTTGCTTGGGGGGTCGGTCTACCGTGGCGACTGTCTTGTCTGAGCCCTGTCGTATTTTTCTAAGTTCTGCCCTCTGAGCTGAGCGAGATGGTCCCCCACAAGCAAGACCACCTGAAATGACTCTAATTTCACCAACTGGCGGAGGTGGATTACCTTGAGGCCGAGGTTGTTGGGGGGGTCGATCATGCCCCTGGTCTGGTTGAGCTGGTCGCCGTGGAGGGGTGTGCCTGTGATTGTCTCTGTGGGGCTCGATCCTTTGCCTCTGCTGAGGGCGGGTGTCTGTGAATCGGCTTAGACGCCCCTGGCGAATGAGGGTCTCCACTTGATCCTTGAGGCTGACGCAGTCGTCAGTGTTATGGCCATGGTCCTTGTGAAAACGGCAATATTTGGACTGGTCTTTACGGTTGGAAGGGTTCCGTGGAGAAAGAGGCCACTTGAGGGGGTAGTCCCGTTGGATCTGGTTAAGGACTTGTTCCATGGGAGAGTTGAGGGGTGTATATCGCTCGAACCGACCGGGCGGTCTTACTGGTCTTGGTGCCAAGCAAAGGTCGGCATAGCGGGATGTTTGATTATGATACCGGGTGTTACTGGGTTCTTGGTCTTTTGTCTTTTCTCTGGGGGTCAGATATTTAGTTGTTGAGTCCTGTCGAGCGGCTAGAGAATCCTCGGCGTTCATGTACTTTTGGGCTTTGGAGAGCAAGGCTGCCATAGATGTCGGGGGTTCTTAGAGAGGGAGAAGAGGAAATCGGATGACCGCAGACCGGCCATGAAGGCTGTAAGGATGACTTTATCATCATTTTCAGCAACTTGCAGGGCTTCGGTGTTGAAGCGAGTGACAAAGCTGCAGATGACTCCCCGGTCGACGGATGTTGAGGAGTTGGGTCGCCGTCAAGGCGTTGGGCCCGATGAAGTGGCTCGGGAAGGAGTCACCGAGATCTTTGAAATGTGGAGACCGAATCTGGTGGCAATCGGTGAACCATAAATGAGCCGAGCCTTGATGTCATGGAAAAGCTCGGCACATGAACGCGTCAGGGAAGGCATGGAGGATCATGAGGGTGCAGTAGGTCTCGGGTGGTCGGCCTGGGTCAAAAAGGAGTCGATGGTAGGCATTTTGAACTTGGCGGGTAGGGGTTTGTCTCGGATGGAGACGACAAATGGGGAGTTTGCTGTGGTGGAGGGCTTATGTTGGATATTCTGCATAACCCCTTAGAGTTGGAGTTTCATGGCTCGGAGTTCAGCGTCCCAAAGGGGAATGTTGTCACCGCCAGAGAGAGACAGATGTTGGACGCTACTGGCTTCTTCCTCGGGAGCTGGAGCTATGACTGATGGACGTGGGGGTGGAGGAGGTGGATGTATATGTGGGTGAGGGGGTTGTAAGCCCCCCGAGTTGGGAGGATTGGGTTGTGGGACAGTATGGCCTGGAACTTGTTCTGGATGGGGTGGAATATCTGGAGGTGGTAGAGGAATAGGGAGGTTCCGTTAGAGCAGAGCATTGATTAAGGCCTGGTTTTGTTCGGCCATACGGTTGATGCTGTTGGTGAGCTCGATGAAGTACTGTGGTGGGTTGTTTGGATTGGGAGGGTCGGTTTGGTGATCGGTAGCATTATGGTGGGAAGCCATGGATCTAGTCGTGACCATACACTTGACGGATGAGGTGAAAAGGTTACTGGAACAGGGTCTCCGGCGGCAATGAACATAACTGGCGCACGGATAAACCGATTCCCACAGACGGCGCCAACTGATGATACAGTTCGTCCTGGTGAATAGGCTAGACCGATCCAAGCTCCTCAAGTCCACTGGATAACCTGCAAGCAAGTTCAATCGGGGAACGGGGTAGTCCCCCGGCGAACCCTCCGGTGTGTAAATTAGAAAAGGTGATAGACAAAACGTAGAGAGAGAGAGAGAGAGGGAGATAGGAAAACTTAACATTCTTCTTGTCTTCCAACTTCGCTTATATCCTTTGGTAATCATTTCATTGTCTCTGCCGTTCTGACCTTCCCCGCCGAAAGCTTGTGTCGTGATTTGCCTTGTTCAGGGTGAGGAGATGCCATTCCGGCTGAGAGGTGTTGTCGCAATAAATGCTGTGATGGACTGCATTAATGGTGATGTGCTGTGGCAATAACTTTGCAGATCTTTGTCTGCTGACGTGGCCTGTCCTGCATCTGCCGTGTGTCCGAATATCATTGGCCTTCCCTGCCCAGTTGGCTTCCAGTGATGCTGGGTTTTACCAACCGGGTTATGCAATGGGGTTTAAATGGTGGGCCTGAGTTTACTCATAGTGGGCTGTGGCCCTTGTGGGCCTATCCATGTCATTTATATTTTTATATTTGTTCTGTTCTATAAATGGAAGACTGTTTGCTAAAGTGTATCTGAGTTATTTAATTTTTTTTTATTTTAGAAATCTGTAGTAGATTATTTGGTATAATTTTTTAAGTAAAAATAATTTTAAAAAATTAAAAAAATTAATTTACAAAAATTAGTTAAAGAGAGCTATTAATTTCTACTTTTAAATTATTAATTTTAAGGAGGAAGATTCTCAGATTTTGGATTGGATGTCACTGTTTGGGCTTGTGGGACTCACTACGAGCCTCATTTCAATAATGTAACCTGTTTATTTTATCAGACATTTTGTGTATTTCATTCATACAAAAGTAAATCCATTTTATAACTGTAATTTATCTCATTTTCAACTAAAAAAAATTTATGATTTATTTTAAAAAATAAAAAAAATTTGTCAAAAATACGATAAATTGAACAAGTTATATCGATCTAATTTTTTGTGTAATTCAACAAAATAAATGGTTCGAATTATCAAAAAGAGATACATGGTGAGTTTCAGAGACACAAATAACACCATCTAATTCAAAATCTAGACAATAGGAGATGCTCCTCCTAATTTTAAATATAAAATAAAATTCACCAAATCCAACCTATATTTGGCATCCTCTCTCCCTTCTTTTGTGTACTACTACTACATAGTATTATTTTTGCTTTTTATTTTTGGATGTTATTATTTAACTTGTAATGGGCCAGGGTTTGAATCTGACTGCTAAAAGCCATACACAATAATATTTTTGGAATTTCGTTCCAAAAATTCTTATTGGAAGTTACATTTTGTTCTGAGGCCAATAGAAATCTGATAAAAAACGAGATAAATTGTTTTCATTTAAGAAGTTTGAACTGAGGGAGCACGTCAGACTCAGACTCTAGGCATCGACCACGACCAACTCCTGCTAAATTATTTAATAATTTCAAAACATTATGCAGTGATATTTCAAATCAATCATTAATTATTTAGTTTCATATTATTCTCTCATCCCAACATAAATCATGAATCCTACTCCTCTCTACTAATGAAAATCTTATAAAGCACCATATATCTATACTCTGTGAAAATTGAATAATCACCCCCAACTCCTTTGGGTTTAGATGCTCATAACTTAAATGTAAAATTTTGCTCAAAAATTATTTAAAAAATTCAGTTAGTACAAAAGAATTAAAAAATATATTGAATTTTTATTATTTTTCTACTTTTTGTATTTGGAGATTTAAAAAAAAAATGGTAAAGTACTAATAAATCTCAAATAATGATTTTATGAAATGTTTTGTTCTCCTTTTTTACTTATGAATCTAAAGTCTCATTCTAATGTGAATTACATAAAAAATTAAACATAAACGTGTGTATTATATATTGAGGGACAAGTGTGAGTTTTTTCATAATGTTGAAATTATTAAACATAACATTTAAAAAAAAAAATTCTTTAGTGTACTTTTTCCAAACATGACATTCTAATATAATATTTAAAAAACGTAATACTCTAATATAACATATTAAAAAAACTTCTTAATATATTTTTTTCAAAACAACACTAAAAAATTCCTTATTGTACTTTTTTCAAAACGTAACACTTCAATGTAACACACTAAAAAACTTCTTAGTGTATTTTTCTCAAACATAACAACGTATATTCCAAAAAAAACCCCTCAGTGTACTTTTGCCAAAACGTAACACTTCAATGTAACACACTAAAAAACTTCTAAGGTCATGTTTGATTTACAAGACTAATAGTGAGGTATTAATAATCTTATCAACTTAGTGTGGTATTCACTATCCAATTGGATTAATAGAATAAATTATCCATTGGATTAATAATCTCACCCCTATCCCATTACTAACAATCCTACAAATTTGTTGGATTAATTATCCATTGGATTAATAATCCTAAATCAAAATGTTAAAACAAACATAGGATAATTGGGCCCATGGATTAATAATCTCAATCTCATGCTCTAATCCATTCAATCAAACATGCCCTTAGTGTATATTTCTCAAACGTAACAACGTATATTCCAAAAAAATTCATCAGTATACTTTTTCCAAACGTAACACTTCAATCAATGTAACACTAGGGGTGTAAATTTGGCCTGAGCTAGGTCGGGCCCACGTCGGGCCTCGCGGGCTCCTGCCAAAATTTAGGTCGGCCTGCCCACGGGCTAAAAAAAATTAAGCCTAGGCCTAAGCCCAAGCCCAAGCCCAGGGATATTCGGGCTTTGGGCCGACCCAATGGGCTTGGGCTTGGGCTTGGCCACGAGCTTGGGCAGGCATAACCATTTTTTTTTTTTTTTTAAATTTTCTACTAAAATTTTATTATTTTCCATTAAAAAATACACTGGGTCTTGGGCGGACGGAGCTTCGAGCTGAACCTTAAGTGGGCCTTAAGTAGGCCAATGAGCTGGGCCATGAGCCGAGCCCATGGTTCGGTTTGGGCTTCAAATAATGGCCCAGGCCCGAGGGCCTAAACAGGCCAGACCCATCTCGAGCTGCGGGCTATTTTTACACCCCTATGTAACACACAAAAACTCCTTAATATACTTTTCTCAAACACAACAACTTAACATTCCAATAAAACTCCTTAACGTATTTTTTTTTCCAAATGTAACACTTCAATCAATGTAATACATAAAAATTTCTTAGTGTACTTTTTTCAAACGTTGCATTCTAATATAACATTCCAATGAAGCACAAGAAAATTGCACTAATAAAAATGTAGATTTTCACGCTCAAAAGAATCTTCCATAGCTTTATCTTTCCATTTTTATCCCAAAAACGAATCAAAAAATTGAAAAAATAAATCACAAAAGAGGATTCACTTAAACTCAAATCATACCAAATCAAATAAATACAGCTTTTCAAAACAAAAAGGACTAGTTAATTCATAAGAAAACTTTTAGGACTAAATGGATCAACATTCCCCCATATGAGATTTATGGATAAATTTTCCTGAAAAAAATTACAAATATTATACTTTTTAAAAAATTCTAAATTAGTTACATCTAAAAAGTTAAAAAAAAAAATTAAAATATTAAATAAAATTATTAAAAATGAAAAAATTAAAAATACAAAATACAAAAAACTCAATTTCAAAAAAATTACTCTAAACCAAACAAGGTGCTATTTTTTTACGGAAAATGTTTGGGACCCCCACAAAGGAGCACCCTACTACCCCCACTGATGTATTGACCATTGATGTGTTTGAATTTTTTTAGGAGGTTGTGTCAGTGACATAAATAGTTCAAATCATTTTGAGGGTTATGAAAGTTGTGTTTTGTGAAGTCTCTATCATTACTGTTTTTTTACACATTAATATGGGTGTGAAGCTTCCCTATGTGTAATACCCATACGAATATGTAGGTTCAAAAATGTGAGTACATTAATTGAGGCCTATTGAATGCCAAAAATTGAAACAATAAATAAACAAAAAAGATAAGATACAAAATAGTTAATAGTGGTGTAAATCTGACCTGGCCCGGCCCATGTCAAACCTCGTGAGTTCCCGTCAAAATTCGGGCCAGGCCGACCCACTGGTCAAAAAATTAGGCCCCCAAGGGTATTCAGGCTTTGGGCGGGCCTAACCATTTTTTTTTTATTTTTTTAAATTTTTTCTAACAAATTTTTATTATTTGCTACTAAAAAAGACATTGGGTCTTGGGCGGACTAGATGGACCGAACCTCTGAGCGAGCCCTGAGTGGGCCTTAAGTGGGCCAATGGGTCGGGTTGGGCAGAGCTTTAAAATAATGGCCTAAGCCCAAGCCCAGGGGCTCGGACCTTGGCCCAGGCCCAAACTGGCCAGGCTCAGCCCGGACCGCAAGCGGGCTTCGGGCCGCCCATGGACGGCGGGCCATTTTTACACTCCTAATTGCTGACTACTCTACCAACTATTTACATGCATGTGAAATTCATATTATATAAATCCCACACATATATGGGCGATTAATAAAATAAAAGTGTTATTATTAGCATTCTATTAATTATTTTGGATCTTTACTTAAAAATTGTAAATTCCTCAGAATTTCTTCTCTCCCTAAATAATATTAAAATTATCCTTATAAAAACATTATACTCATTTAAATGCACACCTCCACACTCCAAAAAACCTCTCTCAAAACCCTAACAAAACTCACGACAGTGGAACCTCCTAAAACTAGTGAAAAAAAATTGTGGTGATTAAGAATTTTTTTTCTCTACCCTATTACGAGGTTTGTCAATCTGTTTGATTTTTTTTTTCCTATTAACTATTTCCATACATACAACACAATCTACTATCATACTTCTCTAGTTGGTTTTCTGGCATTCATCCATGGCCTCATTGTATTTTTATGCTCTCTATGTGAGCAAAACTAGACAGGATTTCACCCATCAGTCAACTGCCCAGTCAATCGGCCGATCGATCGGGTGGGTGGTTCGACCTCCTTTATTTGCTTGCTTTTGCTGCTGCTACTGCTGCTGCTGCTACTATTGTTGCTTCGGTTATTTGTTTCCGAACAAATAAGAAATGTTCAGTTACCTGTTCTCGAACAAATAAACAATATTCGGTCATGTGTTTCTCAATTTCAGTCATATGTTCAAGAGTTCAGTCCCAAAAAATGACAAACAATTTTTATTATTTTTGCCATTTTTTAAAAAAACTTACCTTTACAAGGTTAATCTCCTATAAGTTAAGAACACCATCAAAGCTATGAATCTCTTCTGAATTTTTATTATTATACTCCTCTCGTCTCATGGAGTTTTGGTTACCGGAAAAAATTTCACTTATTGTTATTACCGAAGAAGTGTATATAATCAAATAGTTACCACCGTTGCTGCTGAAATATTGTCGCTAAAGTATTTTTAAGATTTTGAGGGTGGGTAGGTTTGAAAAGTAGGATTTGGGAAGATGGACAAGTGGTAATAGAGGTATGTACTCTCATAAACCCTAATTCATGATGTAGTAGATGTGTGTGCTTAATTGTAAAATAGAGTGTCTCAAAATTATTGATGTCATTTTTAGTAATTTTATTTGAAGTTATTATTGTAATAATAAAAAAAAGGCTAAAAAATGAAAGGTTCAAAATAATTGATGGGTGCTAATAGTAGCATTCTAAAATAATTGATAAATTTAAGGGTAAATTACATTAACAACCCCTAAAGTTTGCTCTCAATACATATTTCTCTTTGTGGTTCTAAAAATTGCAATTCCCTCCCTAACATTTATAGGTCCTATTTAGTAGAGCTGTGGAAAAGTGATTATAACTTATAACTTAACAACTTATAGCTTATAGCTGTGAACATAAACTGATTTTTGACTTATAAATTAAGCTTCTCCTCCCCCACTCAAAGAATAAGTTGATTTTTGACTTACAAAAAGTTATAAGCTGTATTGTTGAGCTGAATCAAACACATCAAAATAGCTTAAATTAAGCTAAAAGCTAAAATAAACTGAAAATAAACCCTGCCAAACAGGGCCATAGTTGTGTTACAATATGCCACATGTGTTAGTCAATCTAGTTAATTTTTCTTAATACCAACTTTACCCTCATGCACCTTCTCATTCTACAACATATCATTTTCTCTCACAATTCATCACTCAAGTCATTTTAGAAATTTAGAAAAAATTATGTGTTGGTCTTAGAATAAATTCACATGATATTCTGCCTTGATATTTATTAGTTAAAATTGTAAGATTCAATATTTTTTGTTAAGATTTAAAAAAATAAATTGACAAACATCAAGTAAAAAAAATAGTATAAAATAATATTCCAAGACCACCGATTAATCACTCCCATTTTAGACAACCACCACCCTCTCCTTCCTTACATTACCTCCAATCACCACCATAATCATCCTTCCACAACCCCAAACACTCCCGCAACAAACTCATGCACTCAAATAAAAAAATCTTCACAACCAACTTATTAAATTGCACAAAGATAAAGAAGAAAAATAGAAAATCAGATATAATAGAAGTAAACAAATAAATAAATAAACCAGACACTACAGAGATAAAAAGAAAAACAGAGCTCCATTTTTCCAATGTACATATTTACAGACACATTACCCACATTCTCTTATATAAAACAGTCATAAATTTATACAGAGAATGTTTAAGGCCCCATAAATTTTTTAAAATTCAATTCATAATAATGTAATCTGACAAGTGTCAATTTTTTATTGATTAAACACTATGATATGAGATCCACTACTTTTATCACATCATTATGAATACATTTGTGGGTACAAAATGTGGATCTCTACCATAGTTGAATTTATACTCACATCAACATGTAATCAAATTCACTTTACAAACACAAAACCACCATTGTGATATACTAATCAAACCCATTGTCCATGACTTTACAAACCCAAAAACAAAACCACCACCATGAGTCAAGAAGCCAAGAGACTACATGGTAACATTAATCCAATTTACCTAGTGAGATTAATCAAAAAAATCTACTTCAATTCATGTTGAGATGATGATTGGTGGGTTGGGTGGTGCGACAAAGGGTTGATGGTACTGAAATTGATGGCTGTTGGTTCCGCAACAGGGAATGAGAGGAAATATGGGTATTTTCTTGGAAGTAGTTCAAAAACTATCAGTAATGTCAATCGGTTAAGAATTAAATAAATCAAATAACCAAAAGATACTCGAGAATCATGCAACGGCACAAAGCAAGCAAGATTAAAAAGGCCAAAGCATTTCAATGGCATGTGGTTCGAATTTATTAGCTCTCTCTTCATTTTTATAACACAATGATATGGTTCTTAATCCTAGCTATTTAGGTGATGAAAACCCAGGGAGCTAAAATCCACCAGCAAGTTATCTATTTTTCATCACTAAATACATTGAAAGAAACAGAACATACACAAAAGGATTCCTATTTCATCAACCTACAATTCAATTAACATGAATAGAAATAGACCCAACTTCCAGTCAAATTTCTATACCATGCAAATGCAATTAGTTCAATGAACTAATAAATTATTCATCAAATCCAAAAAAGTAAATGTAGAAAAAAGGGTGATAAATATGTAGTCTTGGAAATTCACCTGCAGCGGGGGCATACTTGGTGGGCCTTTTCATCTTCTTAAGCTCAAGTTGAGCTTCCACAAACATATTTATCCTCTGGAACTCAAGATCCTTAGTAAACTCCATCCTCTGCTTCTCCAACTCCATCATCTGCAGCTGCTTCGAACTCTCAATCCTCTCATATATTTCCCCAAACCTCAGAATCGCCCTCGCCAATTCCTTATACGCACTCTCCTCCGAAAAATCCACAGAATCCATCCTACTATGCTTCCTCACACCATCACCAAGCAACACATCATCATCTCTTCCACCACCACCACCACCACCACCAAGGAAACTCTCATTAGAGCCACTCGAATTCAGCCGCGAAGAACCCGCGGAGTAAACAACAACCCGAGAGTTAGGGTTAGGGTTTGGTTTGGGCCTCGATTTGACAGTTAAGGTAACGGTGGTGGAAGGCTTAGTTGTTTTCTTGTTGGAGGGAGTGGCAGAGGCGGAGGTAGTTCCGATGAGATGCTGGAGGCGGTAGTAGAAGGGCCATTTGGAAGAAGAAGGCTTGGATTTCTCGAGCTTGTACTTCTTCTTGAGAGTGTCGATGCGGTTCTTGCACTGGATGTCGGTGCGGCGGGCTTGAGGCCGTTCTGGCGGGCGTTGACTGCGTCGGCAACTTCCTTCCGGTCCTTCTGGCGGAGATTGCTGCGGTTCAGCTGGAGGTAACGGTCTCCCCAGGCTTCAATCAGAGTCTCGGTAGCGCCTTCGCTCCAGCAGTCCTCACGGCCGCCGCCACTTCCGCCGCCGTGGTGGGGCCGTGATAGGGTTTGGCTATCCATGGATTGGGGATCTGGTAGACGGTGGTGGTGCGGTGGAGGTGTGGAGAGAGAAAGTTGAGGAAAAGCGCATCGGAATATCAAGGGAGGAGGAGGAGGAGGATGAGGATAGAATGGATGGAGGTGGTTGGGGATAATGGTGGAGAGGGATGGGTTGGCCGTGCATCTGACCGGGGGAGTGGGCTCTCTCACGTCAACTGCTTATTGGACGGTTGGACGGACTGACTCACGATTCTGTTAGTCTACGATTTATGCGGGTCCGGATCCTCTCCTTGAGGAGTGTCTTTCATTTCCTGCTTGCAACGGTTCAGATGAGCAGTTAGTCATCCAACAGCTGAGATTATAAAAAAAAATAAAATAAAATAAAAAATGAAATGTTTTCGACTTCTCGCCCAAACAAAACAACAACACAGCTCAGGAGGGATTCACTTTCACTTTCACTCTCACATAGCACTCTCACTCTCACACAACACTCTCCTCCGTCGAACCCATCCTCATCCTCATCGGCGAACCCATCCTCACCGACGGCGAACTCTACCGCTCCAGCCTCTACGCTTCATGAACTCCACCGCGACGACCACCATCGGTTGAGCAAAGATCTCTTCTTTACGAACCAAGTTGGTCTTCGAACAAAGATCTTTTGTTTTCCAACGTCTGAGATTGAGATTGAGATTTGGGTTTGAAATTGATATGGACAAGTTAGGGCTTTCAGAATTAGGGATTTTATAATTTCAAAATTAGGGCTTTTTAAAAAATTAGGGATTTGGGTTTTGAAAAATTAGGAATTTTGGGTTTTGAAAAATTAGGGATTAGGGCTTTTAGAAAAATTAGGAATTTCAGAAGTAGGGATTAGGGCTTTTAGAAAAATTAGGAATTTCAGAATTAGGGATTTGGGTTTTGAAAAATTAGGGCTTTAAAATTTGAAAATTACGGCTTTGAATTTCTACTCGAACGGCTAAAAATTTAGGGCTTTTAACGTCTGAAATTTTTTTGAATTTGAGGATGATTTGGTAATGATTTTTTTAAAGCATTTTCAAACTCTCTGCATTGTTCATCTATGACTGATGATTGTTTAAGAGAATGCTGATAAATGGTCATCGTGTAATTTCATAGCTTTGAGACTATGTTTTGTTCATCTATGACTCTGTGCTTTGTTCATCTATGACTGCAAATTTTGTTCATGTATGAAAATTGAAACTCATCCAATTGGTCTTTTCATGGAATTCTTTTCCAGTAAAACTTTATTTTCTTGAACCTTTTAATTACGAATTTGAAAAAATGTAGTGTTTTCTGAGATAGTATGCTAACATTGTATTCATAGGTCTAACCATCTAGAGTTTTCTTGATAAGCATTGAGTGAAATCATTTTTCTCCGGCATATTCTTGATTTATTTTGTCTTTGCTTTGATTTGACTTGATGCTTGTGAATAGTTGAGATTTATTGTGAAAAAAAAAATATGTTCTCTCTGATTACAGACCATCTATTTAAAAATTCATGGTAAAAGATTCAGTGAATAGAATACATCATTTTGTTCAATATATCTCACTGCAAGTATGGTATAAGCTCTTTTTTTGGGTAAAATAAGTTGAAAATTTTTCTAGTCAATATTGCTTTAGTTCTTTTATTTCTGGTCAAAGATGGAATGAAAGAAGTCATTTTCCATATTGGTCTTGTTTGCATCTGTTAACATCAGAACCAGTTTGCATTTGTCATGTAACCAACCCACAGTTCTGATGTTATGTAACCAACCCATAGTCCATACAATTGCATCTGTTAATAACCATGTCTATGCATCCGTAACATCAGAACCAGTTTACATATGTTATTAACAATGTCTTCAAACTGTTTGCATCTGTAACATTAGAACCAGTTTGCATGGAACAATGTCTTCAATCTGTTTGCATCTGTTATGTAACCAAAGCAGAACCATGCAGAGTCAGAAGCATAGCAGTTTGCATCTGCATCTGTTATGTAACCAATCCATAGTCCATACAATTGCATCTGTTAATATCCATGTTTGCATCTGTTAACATCAGAACCAGTTTGCATCTGTAACAATGTCTTCAAGTTGTTCCTATGGGACATATTATTAAAACCAACTTCCATTTGCACCAACTCCCATTAGCCTTCACACTCTGTCCATTAGCACCAACTTCCATTAGCCTTCATACTCTGTCTCTCTCCTCATGTATGCAGATTTAAAAAATGGCTTCTTCTTCTAACATTAGCAACATAAGATTAGTACCGAGGATGTGCAATTATGGAAGAACAGCTGCCATACATATTGTAAGAACCAACGAGAATGGAAATGAAAGGCGTTTGTTCTTTGTTTGCCCATCGAAATATGTAAGTTGGTAATTCTAGCTATTTTCTTCCTTTATTAGTCACATTAATATTTGTCTTATTGAACTAATGTATTCGCATGCATTGCAGAGTAACACTCTCACTCACCATTGCAATTACTTCAAGTTCGTGTCTGAAGATGATGAAGACATTACGTCCAGAATCCGTTCCAACAGTACAGCTTCTGCTGGTATAACAATAGAAGACTTGAACGATGTAAGAATGAGGCTTCATTACATGGAAAATGACTATGGTCGAAGACTGCAAAGGATGGAAAATAATATCAAAAAGATGGTCTACTTCATTGTATTTTGTATCATTTTGTACTTTATGATGTAACTTTTCGACTTTATTGTATTTTTGGGAAACTTAACGGAAGTTTGTATCCTTTTGGGTTTTATGTACTCCAACTTGTTATCTATTATCTGTTATGGAATGAATTTTGGGGAACATTAAACTTCTTATCTGTTATGGAATGAATGATGGAATCAGTATGCCAATCTCATTTTGGAATGTTGGAATGAATGATGAATGATGGAATTTTGGAATGAATGATGGAATGTTATGTTATGTAACTATAATATATGAGGTCAGCATGAATGCTTCAGCTGTGTGCAGAACCATGAAAGGTATTTTGTCTGTTGATTCTCTTCTTGTTGCATAGGCAAATTATGATTTATGTACTGAATGCTTCAATAATGGGAAGCTTGACTCTGGATGGTCCCCGACGGATTTCATTATCATGGAGCCTGCTGAGGCTGCTGGTGTAAGTGGTGGGAAGTGGACAGATAAGGAGATTAGTGAACTTGTCCTTCCTACAATAATCTCTTCTTATGCTAAACCCCATTCTTTCTCCATATGTATTATAAAAATCATACGCACATTGTTCAGAATCAAATATCATTCCCTGTTTTGGCTTCCAATCACAGTCATTCTCAGGTTCCATATCGATATCAAAATGCAACTGAAAACCCATATAAATAAAATCTTAAGTTAATGATAGTTGAGCTTCTTAATAAGATTGCAGGGTTGCTTAGGTTGTAGTGCTATGAAAATGAATTGAAATTGGTTTATAGATAAAATTTATCTGGTTTATAGATATGACCATATGTCGTATAAGGAAAATTACTGGAATTAAGGAAATTGAATTATTAAAAACCAGATTAAATTAATATAGATAGATATTGCTTCATTCAATTATTCATGAGATTCAATATAACACATCTAGACACCAGTTAATAATTACATGACCCATGAGACTGCCATGTCTACAAAAACCAGGAGACATACTGTGATAAGGCCCATAACATTACCCTGTTATGGCAAAACTGAGATAATTTACAAGCCTTTTAACAAAACATCACAATAACAATTAGATGAGCAACAAAAGAGGTAAAACACACCAACTATTTATGGATTCTAATGTAAAGATCAAAATTGAATTCTGTTGTTTGTTTTGCTGGGTTATGACTCGAAGTCTTAGCGTAGTGCTATATTGGTTTACTATTTCTAATAAAAGGTAAAACAAAGAGAATTTATTGATTGAATAATAAAACAAAAGAGGTAAAACACACCAACTGAGAATTTATTTATTGATTGAATTTATCTAATTTACAGTGTGTTAATCAAATAGCAGAACCTTAGAGAAAAGTTAAAGAAATCATAAAGAGGTAAAACACACCAATTAATGAAAACTCGTATTTGATTTCTGACCTTAGTGTCGACTGTAATTTGTAAAGAGCATCAGTCGAAAGCTTTGGCGGCAGAAGACGTCTTAGGTTCTGAGGAGTTCGCTATCGGTGAAAATGGACTTCGCCGTCGGTGAGGATGGGTTCGCCGGTGAGGATGAGGATGGGTTCGACAGAGGAGAGTGCTGTGTGAGAATGAGAGTGCTGTGTGAGAGTGAAAGTGAATCCCTTCTGAGCTGTGTTGTTGTTTTGTTTGGGCAGGAAGTCGAAAACATTTCATTTTTGATTTTTGATTTTTTTTTTTAATCTCAGCCGTTGGATGACCAACGGCTCATGAGCCGTTGCAAGCAGGAAATGAAGGACCCTCCTCAAGGAGAGGATCCGGACTTGATTTATGCCTGTCCTTTTTTACCATGACTGTAGCACTAATAGGCTAAAAAAAGTATTACTTTTTATTTAAGTAAAAATTAATTAAGCTTAAATATGTATTTTTAATTCATTTTTTTAACTATAAACTTTAAAAAAAATTAACTATTTCAATCCACTTATCAATTTATTATGGTGGTTGTGGTTTGTGGTTGTGATTGGCATAGTTACAAAGGGAGGAGGAGTGGTGGGTTGCCGACGGTGACAAGTGATTAGTGGTGATGGAAGTTGCGAACTGTAGTAGGATACACTAATGGTGTGGTGATGGAAGTGGTGAAGGTGGGGATACACTGGTAAGAGTGGAGAGGGGAACTGGTGGGGATACAATGGTGAAGGTGAAAAGTGGCAGAGGGTATAAAGATGGATTTGGGTAAAGAAAGAAGACCATTATGATACTTGATTAATTTTTTTGGGTAGTAAAGGGGTCATCTTATTTATTAGTGGAAAGCACCATTAAATCCCTAATTTTGGAATGTTAAACCATTAGGTCCCGACATTTTTGTATTGGACTAATAGGTCCTATTTTACGTGTAAAGACCTTAATACCCATTTTTTGAAGGCGCGTTTAGGTCAGTAAAAGGGGGTAAATTTGGGGTGGTGTTAATGTGTAATTTACCGATTTGCCCAAAGACGAACTGTGGTGTTGTTTGTGGTAGAATCGCAAACGTTGTGGAGGGAAGTGATCGAATTTGGGATGATGATGTTTCATGATTCTTGCCGCGTATTTTGGAAATATTGAGATTGAATTTGGTAATGTTGATGTTCATACCGAAAATACCGTTCAAGTACATTATGTAAACCCTAGTTGTGAAAGACCCCCAGTCAAAAAGAACTGTCGTTGCTAATCCATTGGGTTGATAAGAAACACTGCAACGTTTGCAAGCCATACACACATCAAAGCTCTCGGAGGATTCACCAGCAACCATGACACCAGGTATGGACTGTTAGGGTTTCTACTCTGCATAAAGGGGTTTTTATACCGCCTGATTTAGATGTAAATACGTGTTGCGGGATTGATGTGTGATGATGTTTTTGGTAATCAATGTTGGTGTTTGTGTATGGAAGTTGGGGTATGGGGTTTATATGTGTTTATTTGTGATGACAGTTGGTTTTTTTTTTTGTGTTTGTTGCCTTCTGGTAATGTAGGTCTGGGTATGTTTGTGTGTAATCCAAACATGGGATTTTTCCTTAACAGGGGAACGCAACATAAAGGGGTTTTTATATCCTCTGATGTAGATGTAAATACGTGTTTTGGGATTGATACTTTGCGATTGGTTTGTTTGTATTTTGTGCAGTACATTAGGATCATGTTTTTGGTAATCAATGTCGGTGTTTGTGTTGTTGCCTTCTGGTAATGTAGGTCTGGGTATGTTTTTTGTGCAATCAAAACATGGGTGTTTGTTGTGTATATGTGTATTAGGTTGTGGTGGGCCTATTGTTTGGTGGGTTGGTAATGTGGGTGGGGGACCCCTGTTTTGGGGCATTTAAAAAATTTTAGATGGTTTTTTTTTTTTTTGTTGACCAACAATTGGATTGTTTTGCGCAAAATGTTATGTGTGTAGACCGTATTACGAGTTGTATGGAATGTGTTCACTGTGTTGGGGATGGGTTTGAATTTACTAAATTTTGATGTGTTTATGTTCACTGTGTTGGGGATGGGTTTGAATTTACTAAATATTGATGTGTTTTTGTTGATATTTTGCACGAGTCGTTCATGTTGTCTTTTTTGTTGGGCGTATGAACGTAAACGGAATATGGGTGTTTCATTAATACTGCATACGGGCTAATTCTTATTTGTAATTGTGGCACGTCGATGCGGATCGTATTGTAGTTTTTTTCCGGTTTATAATTATGCTGTAATGGGTGTTTGTCTAGTATTGGATAAGGTTTTGGTAATGTGGCTATGTTTTTTCTGTTTCAGGCAGTTCAAAAAGTCAAAATGCAGGACGAAACAGCAATGGTAGAAGTCAACGGTCACCTTCTGCAAGGCAGATGTCGACACGGTTGCCAACCAAAAGGCAATCACACCTGCTCTTTAAGAAATGTATAGCAACGTCGAATACATTTAAAAGAATTACCGTGGACCCATCTAAGTTAATGTATCGGTCAAACGTAGCCGGTGTTATAAAAACAATCTCGGTGCTTCAATTTGGTGAAGAGCACGTGAAACAATTATAGAAAACACCATTTTGGCTAATGATTGACGCAATCCGGGTTCATAAATTGGATCCCAATGCGTACCGGAAGTGTGATGCAACTGTGTGTCGTATTATTCAGACATATAACCCAAGTGATGAGAAGTTCCACATCGGGGGTAATGGGCTGCCATTATGGAACAGTGACATACGCTTGATTTTTGGTATCCAATGTGGGAAGGACAAGTTAGATTTGGCGCATAATGGGAAAGCGCCTTCAGATTTCATCCAGCGGCGATGTCCAAACGTACGCAAAATATCTTCAAAACTAATAAAGGACCTACTGTTGGTGGCATTGCGGGGGGAAACGGAGCGTGATGAAGAAGATGTTGCGAAGTTGGTGTGTCTATACATTTGTGCGAAACTTTTTTTCGCAGTGACATGTGAGTCAATCGGGTGGGCATTCGTGCGAGTGATCGATAAGTTGAACATGTTGTAGGCATACGATTGTACAGCAACAATCCGTAATACACTAATTGGGTCGTTGAACAAGATGCACAGTAGGCCAGAGAAAGTTACCGGTTGTGTGGTTGGTTACATTACTGGTATGTTTATTTACTTTCACAGTTTTGTTATGTACATTTATTTAGTTACCTGTTTTTAGAATCATTTGTGATAATGTACTTAACATTATTAAATTGTCCCGATGGTTGCAGTTCCTTCTTTGTGAGCACACAACCATTGTTGAGCTTGATAGACAAAATGTATTACCAAGGTTTTGCCGGTGGAACATTGGAAAGCTCATAGGCAAATTGAAACATGTGGACCTCTCAGCGAAAGGATCCATACAGGTATTCATTACAATTTATTGTACAAAGTTTGAATTCTTTTTTCTTTTTTTTTTAATGTGTAATGTGAAGTTGTTTGTTTGTTTGTTTGTTTTTTTTTATGTTTTTGGTCAATGCAGGTTAATACTGCAAAACTCGGTGGGAATGTTATCGAATGCTATTTTGTAAACGTATTAGCTGATGCGCCTTCTATACATGTTGAAAATGTGTTGGAGGTTGACCTAGTTAGTAGCTGGGATGGGGGTGTTCGTAATGTGGATAGTGAGGCAGCTAACATG
The DNA here is from genome assembly GCA_025200525.1 of Camellia lanceoleosa. Taxonomy (NCBI): domain Eukaryota; kingdom Viridiplantae; phylum Streptophyta; class Magnoliopsida; order Ericales; family Theaceae; genus Camellia; species Camellia lanceoleosa. The sequence goes on along the minus strand of CM045771.1, from coordinate 106,823,223 downwards.
GTAGAACCCAATCTGGATTGCTGGCAGTCAGATGTGTCACAAGGGGGTGAAGTGAAATTTATGTCAGTAAAGAAGGGAGATGACATTGCTATAGGGCAAACACGTCGTTCACAGAATACGGATGGGAAAGTTTCAGGAGTAGGAGAGGCATGGGCGAACTTGTTCCCTGACCTATTAGACTTGGCAAGCACACAACCTGGCTGCAACGGAGATGCCGACACACTAGATTTAAGCGAACAATTAAAGAGAGCAACAAACCAAATTAACGATATGGAGTGTGAAGTTCGGGAGAAAGATGAACGTGTACGTGAGTTAGATAGTAAGATTGCAACCACAGAGAGGATGCTAGGTGCAAAAACCAGCAGCCTATTCATTGGGTTTGACAATGTACTTGTATCGAAAGATGCTGAGATTGAACGGCTGAACGCCCGAGTTAGGGAGCTGGAGGAAAAAATCATTGCGTTGGAGGACGTAGTTAATGATCGAGAGGTACATGTAGTGACCCAATCAGTTGGAAATGATAACTGCGAACATCAGACTCCCCCCGAAAAATTTCCAACACAAAGTAATGGAGTAGGAGATGGACCACCAATGGGCTGTGTGCGCTATACCGAATCCGAGTCTGAAAAAGGTATCCCACATTTGCAACGGGTGGGCAATTCCATGGCCGAAATGGATTGGGTAACGAATGTAGGTGATTGAGATGATAATGGGGTCATTGGGTTCGATGTTGGTGGTGCGGACGGAGGGGTGAAGGGTGGAATGAGTAGTTCCACGCATAATGTGTCATCATTGGTCAGAAGAGTGAAGGGCAAGGAACGGCGTGAATTTAGATTACACGACTATGAATATCCAAAGTTTGTTTGTCGTGGCAAACAAAATTCGAAGAGAGGTGGTATGAGGGATGTGGGGGCAGAAGTGATATATGTTGTCGATGATATAGGAGCAGAGCATAAAACGTGGCATGGTTTTGGAATGTCTCGGAAACACCATGTGTGGAGCATGGTCGCATCTGACGAAACAAAGTTGCTGGACAAAGTGTATAGCTTAAACGGTGATGGGTAAGCATTTTACTGTTGAATATTTGACTGTGCATTTTTATCTTTGGTTATACGTGGTCGTTCGTGTAGTACAATGCATACATATTAGATGTAGTATCGTATAAAACATTATTTAAGGGAAATGCTTAGGTTCTAATATTTGGTAATAACAACTGTATGTGTGGTTTAACATGTAACAATGCCAATGTTTCATTTATGAAATTTAAAAAACATACCAGAGTTTTAAAAAATCCTTTTATGAACATTGAAGGTGGGGCATGCAATTTGTTGATGGTTAAGTTTATTTAGTAGTACGTTATAATATGTGTTCGATGTAAAAAACATAGAACTTACCTTAAAATTTTTTGCTTATGACCTAAAACTGATTGCAGGTCTATGATATGGGATGGGGGAGATAACGGTATACAAGTTCGGTTTCAGATGTGCGTGACCTAGTACAGCGGGAGTCAATCCAAGGGAACATAAATTGAGATATGTCACTCATTACATGCGTTTTAAATCTTTGTTTTGTCGTTTTACATGTAATGTGTGTGGTTATATACGGCGTCTGTTTTGATGTTTTTTGGTGATTTTATAGGTCATTGACGCATATGCAGCCATGCTCATAGAAGTGCAAAAAAATGGTGTGTGTTCAAATGAAGGTGTAGACCCGTCATACGTGTTCAGTAGCGTTTGTGCAGTACGTTGTATATGCATGAAATGCTGAAATAGTAACACATACAGTCAGTTAGCGATAAAATAAATGTCTCACGCGACGAATGATTTTATTTGTTTACTGGTTTTTGTGTTGGTTTTTTTGAAAACGACATGATGCGAAATCCAAGTGCAGTGTCCCAGAATAAGTACCTGAACGTGCAAACAAAATCTTCATGAGGGCATAGATACACACATTATCTAGTATATTACGCGAACCATTGGACTTTGATGGTGAACGATTAGGGGGCCAGAATGTGGAAGCATTACAATTCTTTGAAACCTAGACGAGGGACGCGAGATGAGCATTACAATGAAGCGTTGAAAGTGGTAAGCAATAATGTTTAAATGTATGCTTATGCAGTTGTTGTTACATCAATGTTGGCAACAATGTGGTCAGTGATGAAAGTGTGTTTACAATGCCGTGTAATACCACGTTTGAACATTTATGTTGCAGAAATAGTGGGTAGAAGACCATTACAACAGAGTCATTAAGCCACGATTGGCCCTGACGTGATAAACGCCCGGATTTCGATGGCCCACTTGTCCCGATCCTTGGTATCCTGACCGGATCGTAAGTTGTTACTTTTTTTGGGCTACGTATATGTTTGAATGTTTGCATGGAGCACGTAAATGTGTGGTCAAATGTACTAATTTATTTTGTTTGCCTGTAATGTGTTGTGGGAAATAAGTGTGAAGTGTGCATGTGTTCTATTTAATTAGCATATGTTGGTGGATGTGTATGAAATGTTTCGTAACAGTGTAAATAACTTTGGTAGAAGCATTACCATAAGAGTTTAAATTACGTACATGTAAATTACTTTGTGTTAAAATGCTATATTGGGTGGTAATTTATGTCCTCAGGTTGTTGGATTGATGGTTTTGTGTTCATGGCAATTTAATTTGGTCCCCCAACATTGTGCTGTTTGAAAATTTTGTTTATTGGTTTGTGTCACGACCCAAACCCGCCCCTATGGGTTTAGCACCGTAGTCGGCCAGTAATCCGAGATTACCGAAGGCCTACTTAACAGTAAGACAGTAAAACCGAGTTGTCACGACCCAAACCCGGCCCTATGGGTTTAGCACCGTAACCGGCTGTAGACACGCCCTTGGGCTTCACTCTACAGTTCGGACTCCCTTTTGTTGTTACGATTCTTAATCTGAACCAAAGAGTCCAAATCTGGCAAATCGTTTTGAGAAACAGATTTTTGAAAAGAAGTGCCAAACATGGACTGCTTTGCGGAATCTGAGTCGCCACCTAAATATTTGTTATGGGGGAATTTAGGAAACCCTGACTCGGTGCCAAAGGCCACGTGTTCGTCATTACCAAAGTTGTCTTGGCTCGGGAGCTTGGGTACGATCGGGGAAGGTCAGCTATGAGCACCCCCTTTCGCCCGGTCCGAAGACCGGCCTCTACTAACCGTGATATCTGATTTTGAAAACATTACATGTTCTTATTCCGGTTATTAGCCTAGAATTACTATGTTATGCGCACAACAAACAAGTATAGACTAGATTGCCTAATTTGGAAACAAGCATTGCATATCCGTTTGTTTTTTGAAGAGCGCTTTGAAATTTGCTACTCGCAAGTAGGCTAAAACACGGATTTCAATGAGTTTTTCCAACTCAAGTAATCCAACCTCCACCCACAGGCATTCAAACAGTTATATCACATAAGCAGCTAGCTTCATGGTAATCATGCTATTATGGCAACACTCACACGCATGCGATATGCTAAAGCATAAAAGCTTACCTCGTACTCCGTGCCAAAACAAGAAACTGGTTAGCAAACATGCATGACCTAGTTCATGTTAAGTGGCTAATGCAACACAAGCAATGGTGTAATCTAAACAGGCTCGGCTGTCCTAAGCATGGCATATGGAATGCTACAAATGGCACGTATTCAATTTGGAAATTGGAATACAATGCGCGTGATGTGATGTAATCGATGCATGTCAACAAATGCATGGATGCACGCATGCATTGCATAAGGTATGCTAATTTTAAATATGCCCTAATCTACCATCATAAGCAGGTAAATAAAAGGGAAGAAAGAAGTGGGGGTTGGAAGACATGCACACACCCACACACACTTATTACAATTACGCCCTCACACGGAAGGACCCAAAAGAATATCTGATCCCAAAATAATACGGTCCAAATCTGAGAATAAATTAATTATTACAAAATTTCTATTTATCAAATTAAATGCAAAAAGGAAAGGTGGCCCCAGCCCCTGCCTCGGGATGCGTGAATGATGTATGCTCGAATCCGACTCGCCCGGAAACCCGCATCATGACACTGCTGCCTCTGTTTTCACTGTCCTGTCTTTCTGAAAACTGCCAAAGTCTCAGAACACCTTCTACATACACTGAAGATCACCACCGGAAGGAAACACCACCCGCATTTGGAGTTATCGGTACATTCATAAAGTGCGGTCGGCACTCTATCTCTGCAGAGGATAGTTTGACAAAGAACAAAGAAAGGTGCATGATATGGATTTTAGAGCAAATTTATGCATGGCCAATGCTTCCTATCATGCGTGGGACTCAAGGAAGCATGACCCTTGGTTCTTGGGCCACCAATTATGCATCTTGGTGCATGATAGCCTAAGGAACTAAGTTTGCATTTTAATGTAAAAATGCATGCAAACACAAATGAAACCAAGGCCTTATCATGCGTTGGTCAAGGGCCTTGGTGACCAAGAATTGAAATAAGTTGCACCACTTGTAGTGTGAACTTCTCTCAACCCTTACACTTGGTTTGACACCCCAAACCAAGACATAGAATGCATGTATGCAACAAGGCTCAACAATGCAACAATAATGCAAAAATGCAAGGCATACCAAATGCAATGCAACATGATATTAAGTGTGCAATACTAGGCATGCAAAATGCAAGGTGTAATGCAAACATGGACACTTAAGGCAATGGGAATGACATGTAGTAACACTTAATGAATCAATTAAGCAACCACCATGAGGCAAGCATGCAATGGTGGATTTAACTACAATGGGGCAGCCTTCAAATCTCCCCAAAACAGTGGCAAAACATGCCCAAAATGGTGACCAATACTCATGCAAACATGCAAGTCAAATGGCCTAAGATTACGGCACAAAAAGGGAGCACCCTTCCACCACTACTAAGACCAATCATGGCATGAATTATTTAAGCAAAAACAGAGTTCCATCATGCAAAAATACACCCACAAACCTTGATATGGCAGCCCCAAAAGGCATTAATCATGCAAGCATGCACAATACCCTCTTTAAAGCATAAGAGACCAACACTTCAAGACATGGAATAGGTGATAAATGGAGACATATAGGCATGGAATAGGGACTGAAATGTGATCTAAAATGATGCCAAATCATAAGATCGAGGTAGGCTAAACATGCTAGGGACTCACACACCCAAGGCTTGCAAGCCAACAAGCAAGATAACAACACCAAACATGCCAAACATGGCAAAAACAGTGGCTAACAGCCCTTACACATAGCAATATGATGCGAATGTCCTCGTGGAATTATGCTAAAACATGCGAAGAACATGGCCTCGATGCATGGCATACTTTTAAGCATAAGAGAGCATTTCAAAGCAAGTATGAGAGACATGCTAAGGGCTACAAATCCGACCCAAAATAGAGGTATAACATATCATATGAACCACAAATATGCTCTGAAATGAAGCCAAAACCAACCAAGCATGCATGCTATCCATTAGGCCAAGAGTGAAGGCCAAAGAGGGACAAAGGGGAGAGGGGTATCCCTCCCCAATTTAAGACTTGAAACCATCTCTCTCACCACTGAAAACCCACTGGTTTTCAGTGGTGAGAAGGCCAAAAACACCAAGTTAAACAATGCTCAAAGAAAAGGCACTAAAAGGGCCAAAACAAGGCCTAAGAGGGTGAGTTCTTACTCAAATCAAAAGGTGACCTTAATGAATGTTCTTAAGCATGAAAATATAAGCCTTTTTTATGTTGGACACAAAGCCAAAAACACAAAGCAAGATAGGTAAAAACGAGTTGCAAAAATGGGAAAACTAAAGTAACTAGCTCACCCTCGAAGACTCCTTGAAAAACAAGTGATGTAGCCCTCCTCTAATGATCAAATCCAGTCCAAAACCACCACAAACAAACCTCCAAGTCCCTCAATCTCGGAGCTAGGTGTAATAGTGTGTGTAATGGTGTAAAAGTAAGGCAAAACACACTATATGGATCCAAAACACACACACAAGGATGAGAGAGATGGAAGATATAGAGAGAGGAAGTGTATAGAGATATATGAGCTCTGTTTTTTTGTCTCTCCAATGGCCAACCCCCAGCCAAGAAGACAAGGCCTCCTCTTATAGAGGAGACCATTTTGTAAACTTAGCCACTAAGCAAAACAAGAGGCCCATCCCTCCATACACGTGTATGGAGGGGAAGCCAATCTTGATACTGACTACTTAAAAATATCTCAAAAAGCAAGCACAAGAGTAGTCGGCAGGCAAAATTGTCATTTTGACAAAATTGTTGCCGGCACAATATAGTGCCGATGGCAACACTAACCAGCCGGTGGCCTCTAGCCATTGCCGGTGGTGTGTGGGGATGCCTCACAAGGCATTCCCTGCCCCTCCAAGGCAAAGCACAAGTGTTTGGTGCGAAACCAGACACAAAACGGTCAAGTTCGGAGGTCCTAAGGCAAGGCGTGCAGCCGAGAACTCCGGGAACTCCAAACGAACACGAACATGGATAATCACCGAGTGTTCAAGCGGTGACGTCCAAGTCTTGAGGACGGTCAAAAATGGGGTGTACACAGTTGCCCCTCTTTGATAGAACTCGGAAGTCATAACAATGACGGGAGTGAATGTCAAAGCCCAGAGACGACCCATTTTTGACAAGGCCGAAGACTTGGACAAACATGCAAGACAAAACAAGGTATGCGCCTGAAGGCGGGGGCAAAATGCAAGACAATGCAAGAAGCCGAGCATAACTTATGATCATGCAAAGAAAGCTGTAATGAAACACGCATGCAACAGTTGTAAGCTAGCATATGCCAATCTACACTACAATGCAGAAAGGATGTAAGAGAATTATGCAATTCTCACGAACATGTGCGTTAGATACACAAAAGTGAACGAAGTGTGATGGATACACTAAGTGGACAAACATGTGTGATGGATACACCAAAGTGAAGAGAGTGTGATTGATACACTATATGAATAAAGTGTGATTGATACACAAGGTGAGTGCAGTGTGATGGATACACTATATGAAGCAAAGTGTGATGGATGCATAAAGAGAAAGTGTGTGATTGATACACAAAGCGAGCGTGTGTGATAGATACAAAGCGAGTGTGTGATAGATATACTATATGAACGAAGCGTGATTGATACACTAAATGAATGAAGTGAGCAAAGCGTGATGGATACGCAAAAGGCAAACACAAAGTGTGATAGATGCACTAAGTGAGCAAGTGTGATGGATACACAATAGGTGAACACGAAGTGTGATCGATGCACTTAGTGAACAAGGTATGATATACTAAATGTGAACACGAAGTGTGATAGATGCACTCAGTGAACAAGTATGATGGATATACTGAATGTGAACAGGAAGTGTGATAGATGCACTTAGTGAATAAGTATGATTGATATACTAAAGGTGAACACAAAGTGTGATAGATGCACTTAGTGAACAAGTATGATTGATATACTAAAGGTGAACACAAAGTGTGATAGATGCACTCAGTGAACAAGTATGATTGATATACTAAAATGTGAACACAAAGTGTGATAGATGCACTCAGTGAACAAGTATGATTGATATACTAAAGGTGAACACGAAGTGTGATAGATGCACTCAGTGAACAAGTATGATTGATATACTAAAAGTGAACACAAAGTGTGATAGATGCACTCAGTGAACAAGTATGATTGATATACTAAAAGTGAACACAAAGTGTGATAGATGTACTTAGTGGACAAGTATGATTGATATACTAAAAGTGAACACAAAGTGTGATAGATGCACTCAGTGAACAAGTATGATTGATATACTAAGCGAATAAAGTGTGATTGATACACTAATGGAATAAAGTGAATATATGCGTGATAGATACACAAAAGGTAATGAAGTGTGATGGATACATTAAAGTAATTGAAGTGAATATGTGCGTGATAGATACACAAAAGGTAATGAAGTGTGATGGATACACTAAAGTAATTGAAGTGAATATGTGCGTGATAGATACACAAAAGGTAATGAAGTGTGATGGATACAGAAAATGAGAATGTGTGTGGTAGATACAGAAAATGAGAATGTGTGTGTTAGATACACAAAATGAGAATGTGTGTTAGATACACAAAATGAGAATGTGTGTGATAGATACACAAAATGAGAATGTGTGTGTTAGATACACAAATTGGGAATGTATGCGATAGATACACAAAATGAGAATGTGTGTGGTAGATACGCGAAATGAGAATGTGTGTGATAGATACACTATTCTGGCTTGGTGCAGACTTGATCTTGAGCTTGAGGTAGAGGTACACTCATACTTCGGAGCATTGGCAAGGCCTGAAGAGGTACACACGGGATGTAGTCTCGGAACTTCAAATTGAAACAAACTTCGATAATGCGACGTTTTCCTCTTTTGCTTTTACTTTGCAGTCCGGAACCACGTAGCTTCAAATAGGTCCTGGTTTTACTGTTCACACTTATCGGGGGTGGGCCCTGCAGTTTTATGAAAGAACGAATATGTTTTGCACAAATGTGGAGAATGGCATGGCACTCTGAGCACAAGATGATTTGATTTCTTTTTTTGAAATTAAGAAATGAGTTCTTAACCGGGTATTGAGCCTCTGTTGAACACAAATGAAAAAGACTCAACAAACAAAAACAAAGGTAAACAACCTAAACACATCTATTGACACTCGAAACGACTCAAAACAAGAATCGAAACAGACAAAACAAAACACAAGACTCAAATGTGCACAGGGAGCCTGTTTCACCGGGTATTATTTCCCACCCTTTCTCATTTGTGATTCTCACATCACTCGGCCCTCAAGCTCTGTTTTTCTGAAAAAGCCCTTTTCTCACTTTTTCTCTCAACGCACATCTCTCTATTCTTCAATCTCTCAATTTTTTATCCCTTCCCAGAGTGGTTGGTAGATAGACAAGAAGTTGCGGGCTCTTGCCCCTAGCATTCTGCTAGATTCTTTTTCTTCTGCACACAGCAGTGAACTTTCCCACAGAGAGGTTGTGCCATAACTGGGTGTGTAGCAAATCTGCAGCTAACATCGGTTGATGATGCCTTGCTGGGGAGTTTGGACGTGGTTAGATCTGTCCAGATGAGGAAGTGGAACATCTCGCCCCATTCCAATTTATGTTTCGCGCATGGCTTGATACCTCGCTGCTTGGAGGATGAGAGAGCTTTCTACATTTTGTTGTTGACTTCAGTTGTGCCCTTTCTGGCAAGTATGCTGGCGACGGGGAAAAGACAGGAAGCCTGACTCAACTGTGCCCCTAGTTCATCATTTTGACCATTTTTTATTTTGCTTTCTACTAAAACAATTTTGACCAACATGAGAGTTAGATTAACATGCTTGTTCGATTTGAAAATCATGCAAGTTAGGTTATGAGCACTGAAAATTTTCCTTTTTTGGGTCCAAGAAATGGTCCAGTTTTAGAAAAGATGGCATAATTTTCGAGAGAATAGTCAACCTCAGTAAAAATTCTCAAAAACTATTTTGCAAACGGCCAATGCTCAACGAGCGTAGAATCCACTCTCGAGATGCGCAACCTCAGATTCGAAGGAAAATTGCCCCTTGCTCGAGGGGAGCTGCATGGCAACGGAAAGTTGCCCCTTGTGTGAATGGCACCGCGGCGCATTGTGATCAGTTCTCAGAGCGATGATTACAACCAAACCCTCGGATACAGAGAAGGCAAGGATGGTCAAAACCATTACATGGACACAATCGAATTTGAAGTGTTTGTGGCTGGACTTCAAAGTGAAGTTGCCTACGTATCCCAAAGATGGGAATCAAGCCTTACGTAGTTTGGGGTTAAGGTACACTCGGGTATTTAACCTCTCCTTTTTATGCTCTAACTTTTGCCAAGGCGCCTATTGCAGGTTTTCGACCTTACGAGCTTTGTTCTTCTTACTTTTCTTTTTTTTTTTCTATTCTTTTCTTTCCTTTTTTTTCTTCTTCTTCTTTTCTTTTTCTTTTAGGCTCTAACTTTTGCCAAGGCGCCCGATGCGGGTTTTCGACCTTGCGAGCTTCTTTTTCTTTTCTTTTCTTTTTCTTCTCTTTTTTTCTGTATTTTTTTCCTTTCCTTTTGTATGTATTTTTTGCTTGCTCTAACTTTTGCCTGGGTCGCCCTCCTGGGTTTTCGGCCCAGCGAGCCTCTCAAAGGGTAAAAGTGTAGCTTTGTCCATGCCAAATGGTTTTAGGGTTTTGATGCCATCCATATCCAAGAGAGTGGCCGTTGTATTGATTTACTGAAGGATCCATCTTCGGCTCTTCGAACTTATCTGACATTTTTTGCCCCTAGTTTGAGGGGGGGCTTCTGATCTAGCTTCCCAAGCCTCTCTTGACGACATCTGATCTTCTTGATTTGACTTTCTTGCCTCTTGTTTGAGGGCTGCTTTGAATCTGGCCTCACAGGCCTCACGTTGTAGTTAACCGTTGAACATTCTGAGTTTGAGTTCAAGGTTTGGAAGCAAAGGGGTTGAGTCTCAAGGCCGAGAGCGATCCTAAGCTGCACAATCTCAAGAGCGATTCCACACATGTCTTCGCCGAACCGCGCAAAACATTTTTTGAAATCTTTCAAGAAAGCGACAAATCGCTCGCGCTGAAGACAGTGTAGAACCAATCTGGATCAAGCTAGGGTCCTTCTCAGTACTCACACTAACAAGCATGATTTCATTCATTAAGGGCTTAGCACGCCTCTCTTTCTCTCAATTGATCAAATTTTTACAAAACCCGAGGAATTCCTCCCTCTTCGTTTTCTATCACAATGTTTCGAAAAAGGTTTTTGGAAAACTTAGGTCGATGCAATGAATTCAAGGCACAGAAAAGACATAGCTTGTAGTCAAATATTGCCATCTCATTTAGAATTTCTGGCACAACTGGCACACGGCAGAAGCAAACACAAGAGTATGAGAATCACTGCTGTTTCATTTAAAATCTGTTGGCGTAACTGGCTCCAAGGCAGAAACAGACTCAAAAGAAAACGAAAAGACAAACGGAAAACAAAATAATGATGTCCGAGGTAACACACCCGGAATCATCTGACTCCTATACAACAGGACTGACTTGATATAACAAGACAGACCCGAAACAAAAAGACTGACTCAAAACAAACTCAAAACAACAAGACTGACCCAATACCCAAGTCAGAATGTAAAATAACCAGCATTCAAAATGCTCAAAACAGTGCGTGCCATACGCCATATCTGGAGTAAACTGAGTGCCGCCCGCAGGTGGTCCATTCCCCTCGATCATATCGTCTTTTCCCCCAAGTTTACTGACCCAGTGACGATAGACCTTACTGAGCTGGTGCGGCGATGACGTTGTTGTCAAACAAATCTTGTACATCATGGCGCAGACGAAAGCAGCTATCGGTCTCATGACCGGTTTGTTGATGGTACGCACGATTTAGTCCGTCATGCTTTGAAGGGAGAGGATCGGTAAAGGCCGTTGTTCGGTGGTTTGAATGTCCTTTCGATTAGGACCTCTAGAGCCTATGACAAAGGCATATGAAGTGGGGTGAAAACCCTCTTGACTCGAGGTGGATATTTAGTTTTCATGAGCTACTTGGACGCCGGTGAATGGGGTATGTTTTTGATGTGGTGGTGGTGACCATGCCCACTTCGAAGATCTTGCGGCCGATTATCACCGGTGGTCGCATTTGAATCTGAGGAAAACGCCCCTAAGTGCTCCTTCTTCCCGGTCAATAAGGCCTTGCTTTATAAGCGTCCTCGATTTGTACCCCAATCTCATGGAGGTGCGCAAAGGTGGGTAGGGGAGGATAATCATCTTCTGCATCTTGGTTGGAGATTGCGCAATCATCCGTGTCGATCCTTGTCGACCGCCCGGTGGTCATCGAAGCTTTGGCCCTCCAACGGGTTACAAAGTCGAGAAGCCCTCTTCGGCTCTTGCACGGTCTCAAGATCACGGGTTGTGATCTCGATCTGGGTATTGTATGAATATTGTGCGGACGAAGGCCTCGGACATCTCCTCCCAAATTCGTTTCTTGAGTCCTCTAATTTGGCGTACAGATGGGCTGCGATATTGCAGGTCCTGCTAAAAAGGGAGAGCTTCTATAATCTTGTCAAGCCCATTGGGCGCAGAACATCTGAAAACAAACTCAAGTGGACCATGGGATCTCTTAACCCGTCAAAACGGTCGATGTGAGGCATCTTGAACCTGTCCGGCAATGTCACAGCTGTGTCCGTGTATCCATCTTCAATGTCGGGGATGGTCTTGACTCCCTGGGATCTCTTGAACAGCTTTTCAAGCTTGCTCAACTTCAGTGCTGTGGGATCCGTCTCGAACTCAAAGGGAGAGTCCGGTAGGTTGGTGGGTGTTTTTGATAACTGGGGTAAAATTGGGAACGGAGCCGGCCCTACCGGAATGTCTGTACCTTCCTGGACATTTGGCGTCTCCCCAGGTGCTGGAGCTCCTACTGGGGGAGGAACTTGTTGTGAAGCAGACGCGCCGCTTTTTGCTCTAACACAGCATTGTCTCTGCTGTTGGGCTATGACCACACATTGCTTGGTGAATTCAGATTGACTGGACAAGATCCTGCGCATGGCTTTATACTATCTGAGTTGGCGCACTATAACACGTCCCTGGGACCTCTCGATTTCTGATTCGGACTCTCTTTTGTGTGTTGCGGTTCGTAATCTGAACCAAAGAGTCCAACTCTGCAAATCGTTTTGAAGAAAAACAGATTTTGAAAAAGTAGTGCCAAACATGGACTGCTTTGCCAGATTACAGAGTCGCCACCTAAATATTTTAAAATGGGGAATTTAAGAAACCCTGACTCGGTGCCGAAGGCCACATGTCCGTCATCACCAAAGTGGTTTTGTCTCGGGAGCTCGGGTACGATCGGGGAAGGTCAGCTATGAGCACCCCCTTTCGCCCGGTCCGAAGACTGGCCTCTACTAACCGTGATATCTGTTTTTGAAAACTTTATGTGTCCTTATTCCAGTTATTAGCCTAGAATTACTATGTTATGCGCACAGCAAACAAGTATAGACTAGATTGCCTAGTTTGGAAATAAACATTGCATATCCGTTTGTTTTGAAAATGCTTTGGAATTTGCTACTCGCAAGTAGGCTAAAACACGGATTTCAACGAGTTTTTCCAACTCAAGCAACCCAACCTCCACCCACAGGCATTCAAACAGTTTATCTCATGTAAGCAACTAGCCGCATGGTAAGCCTACTATCATGTTAGCATTCACACGCATGCGATATGCTAAAGCATAAATACTTACATTGTACTCCGTGCCAAAACAAGAAACTAGTTAGCAAACATGCATGACCTAGTTCATGTTAGAGTGGCTAATGCAACACAGGCAAGGATGCAATTTAGAGTAGGCTCGGCTAACCCTAAACATGGCATGTGAAATGCACTTTATTCGATGCACGTATTCAATTTGGAATTGAAAATACAATGCAGTTTGTATGATGTACCGAGCCCGGTGCATGTTAACAAATGCATGGATGCACGCATGCATAGCATAAGGTATGCTAAAATAAACGTGCCCTAATACTAACCATCAAAAGCAGGTAAGTAAAAGGGAGAAAGAAATGGGGGTTGGAAGACATACACCCACTCACGCACACTTATTACAATATGCCCTCGCTCGGAGGGACCGAATAAATGATACAAATAATTAACTATGCAAGCTAATTAAATATTACAAATTAATTAAATTAACAAATTAATTAATCTAAGGAAGAACAGTAAGTCGCCTCGGGAAGAGGGCCGGATGCACGCGCGTTCGGATTTCGTTCGGAATTGCACTGCCATGCCTAACTTGCCTCTGTTTTCCCTGCTCTGCATCTCAGAAGACTGTCACAGCCCTAGGAATACTTCCTTGGATGCTGGGGATCACCACCGGCTGCTCAAAACTTCCACCGGCAGTGAATTGAGATCATCGGCACTGAATTGATCTATTGGCTGCAAATTGACTGCCGGTCGGCACTAAACACTGCCGGCCGGCACTAAATGCCTGCAGAACCTGCAACTCACAGCAGCAGAGGGCAAATCTTGCATGGCAATGCAATTCAAAGCATATATGCACTAAACACACTCCTTATCATACTAATGACTCAAAGCAAGATGTGCCTCGATTCTCGGACCACCAATCACGCATTTCCATGCATGATGGCCCAAAGAACCAAGAATGCAATTTTGATTTCAAATGCATGCAATGCAAACAAACAAACAAGGGTGCCAAACCTCCATCATACTTCACTTCAAGAGGCTTAGCATGCATGCCAATATGATGCAATCCTAGACATATCAACTAGTATGCAAAATGGACCATGCAAGCGAGCAAAACATGCTAGGTGCACAACCTAAGCAAGGGAGCATATGAACTAAGCAAGGGGGTGGACTCAAACATGGATTAGGCAGCTCCAAATAGGCCTAAAACCATTGGCCAAAATGCTAAATCATGAAGGCCAAACACACATGCACACATGCACAAGTTAAGGCACCAACACTTAAGCATAATAAACAACATTCAAGCACACTTGAAATGAGTTAAACATGGACTACTAGCATGCATATAAAGCTCTGAAAATCATGCAAAACATGATGCCAAATCATGCAACAAAGCAAGCTAAACATGCAACAAATGGCCCAAGTCTTCAAAGCAAGTCTATGAGGTATTAAACCACACCTAGTATGATCACACATGGCAATACTTAACCAACTGAAAACAGAGTTTTAACACATAAAACTAAGCCTAAAAGACTACTTAGATGGCATCTAAGAGGCTTGAATCCAAAGGCATGCAACATGACCAAAACATGGAGCATTCAACACATGCTTTTAAAGCATTAAAGGGGCAACTAAGGCAAGCATACAAGCACACCAAAGGGACTGAAATAGCATGTTAAATGGTTCCAAACCATCAAAAATAAAGCAAGCAAGACATGCTACACTCTCATGCTCTTAAGGCCAACAAGCCAAATGCAAAGGAGCTATGCTAAGCATGCTAAAATCAAACCAAATAACTATGGTCAGACCTAAAACATGTTAAAATAAGCATACAAGCTTCATGGATCTAGGCCTAAAACATGCTAGAAATAAAGGCATACGACCTAGGCATGTTAAGGGACTAAAGAGGCATTACAAAGCAACTATGCAAAACATGCAAGGAGTACTAAAACCAACACTTAGCAATGTCATATTAGGGCATAATAAACATAAAATGCAGCCAAGACATGCTCTTCAAACATTCAAAATTAAGCTCCCTTAAGAGGCCAAATCTTGCCCTTTTCAAGGACACCAAGGAGAGGGGGTGGCCCTCTCCTTCTTAGGACTTTAAGGCATCATCTACACCACTGAAATCCCTCAAGATTTTAGTGGTGAAGAGACCCCAACACCAAAATCCCGGAGCTCTCACAAAATAGCACAAAAAGGGACCTTTTCAAGGCCTAAGAGGGGTCAAACCTCCCCAAAGCACAAAACACCCTTAATAAACTATCAAGAGGACTAAAAAACAGAACTTTTTTGTATTAAACACCAAGCTTAAAAACAGTTCAAAGATAGGTAAAAAAGGAGTGCAAGAATGAGGTAAATAAAGCAAGTTTCTCACCCTTGTTGACCCTCTTCACAAATGTTGACTTTGTTGCTTCCTTGAGCTCCAAACCAGTCAAGAACAGTAAGAACAACCACTTGGGACCTCAGTAGCCAAGGGAAGGTGAAACACTAGGTGTTGATGTGCAATAGTGAGACACAAACACCTAGTGTACAAACAAGAGAGCAAAAGAGAGATAGAATAGATATAGAATTCAAACCCTAAAACCAGAGCTTCTTCTCTGTGTTTTCTCTCCAAAAATGTCTAAGTTTTCTAACATTGAGCCAAGAGGAGGAAGCCTTCTCTTATAGAGGACAAAGCTTACAAGCTAAGTCAATCAAAGGCTCATCCCTCCATACACGTGTATGGAGGGGAAACAAGTGCTATAAAGCTGTCTGAAAATATCTCCCAAAACAGCTGTAAAGTGATCGGCAGGGCAAAATGGTCATTTTGCCAAAAATAGTGCCGACCGGCACAATATAGTGTCGATGGCACAATATAGTGTCGATGGCCTCTAGCCACTGCCGGTGGTGTGTGGGGATGTCTCACAAGGCATCCTCTGCCTTTCCAAGGCAAAACACAAGTGTTTGGTGCAAAACCAGACACAAAACGGTCAAGTTCGGAGGTCCTGAGGCAAGGCGCGTAGCTGAGAACTCCGGGAACTCCAAACGAACACGAACATGGATGATCACCGAGTGTTCAAGCGGTGACGTCCAAGTCTTGAGGACGGTCAAAAATGGGGTGTCTACACGCACCATCTCTTCCAAACTCGACATATTGTCCTGATTCGACTGAGCAACTGGTATATATGTGTCTGCAGTAGGCTCGGAAATCTCAACCCGACTGCTCAAAGGTCACTGATCTGGTAGCTGTTATACTGGTGGTCTGTGCCTAACTAGCCTTCTCTGGCCCTGATTACCCTTGAACTGAGTCTCTGACCTGACAGAGTCTATCAGCACAAATCTGATGAACCTCGGGGGATATCGGAGCCTTCTGAAGCTATAGTTCCAGGACTACCTAGCAAAAGAGAAAATAGACAGCATCTCAGCTCAATTTCACTGGAACGGATATGAGCAAAGCTGAACGACTGTATTCTATTACTGATCCGTTCCACAAATCATCGCTTTAAATCAATCGATACCCGCAAATATAACTGATTCTCAAAATACTGATACTGGTGCCCGCAGGCCGGATACTCAAACTTGCAAACTGATATGCGCATTCCCTGTAGAGATACACTCTAAAGCACATAGCATGTAAAAGAGAGCCAAAACACCCCTATGTTGGGGTAGGGTTTCCCTGTCCTATTCTGTCAGGAGCTAGGGTTTCACTACGCACGCAGCGGTTTCAAACAACCTAACATCGGGTAAGCAACCTGTCCTAGTTTGGAATGGTCACTATGGATCCGAATATGCACTAGGTCGAATGGTCGAAAAGGGTGCCTCGGTAAAACCGGTTTGTGTTCCCATCTTGGCGAGCCCGCATAAGTCGACCTTATGGTCATGCCTTGACAAGACAAGCCTCCAGCAAACCGCTCAGGAATAGCAGATGGCCAACACGGTGTCCTAGGCGCACCAATGCACATGCAATGCAAAGAAACACATAAGTGTAGTCAAAACAGGATATCACGAGTTCGAGTCAAGCTCTCTAAAATCCCCAGCAGAGTCGCCAGAAACTGTAGACGCGCCCTTGGGCTTCACTCTACAGTTCGGACTCCCTTTTGTTGTTGCGGTTCTTAATCTGAACCAAAGAGTCCAAATCTGGCAAATCGTTTTGAGAAACAGATTTTTGAAAAGAAGTGCCAAACATGGACTGCTTTGCCAGATACAGAGTCGCCACCTAAATATTTTTTATGGGGGAATTTAGGAAACCCTGACTCGGTGCCAAAGGCCACGTGTTCGTCATTACCAAAGTTGTCTTGGCTCGGGAGCTTGGGTACGATCGGGGAAGGTCAGCTATGAGCACCCCCTTTCGCCCGGTCCGAAGACCGGCCTCTACTAACCGTGATATCTGATTTTGAAAACATTACATGTTCTTATTCCGGTTATTAGCCTAGAATTACTATGTTATGCGCACAACAAACAAGTATAGACTAGATTGCCTAATTTGGAAACAAGCATTGCATATCCGTTTGTTTTTTGAAGAGCGCTTTGAAATTTGCTACTCGCAAGTAGGCTAAAACACGGATTTCAATGAGTTTTTCCAACTCAAGTAATCCAACCTCCACCCACAGGCATTCAAACAGTTATATCACATAAGCAGCTAGCCTCATGGTAATCATGCTATTATGGCAACACTCACACACATGCGATATGCTAAAGCATAAAAGCTTACCTCGTACTCCGTGCCAAAACAAGAAACTGGTTAGCAAACATGCATGACCTAGTTCATGTTAAGTGGCTAATGCAACACAAGCAATGGTGTAATCTAAACAGGCTCGGCTGTCCTAAGCATGGCATATGGAATGCTACAAATGGCACGTATTCAATTTGGAAATTGGAATACAATGCAGTCAGCGTGATGTACCGAGCCCGATGCATGTCAACAAATGCATGGATGCACGCATGCATTGCATAAGGTATGCTAATTTTAAATATGCCCTAATCTACCATCATAAGCAGGTAAATAAAAGGGAAGAAAGAAGTGGGGGTTGGAAGACATGCACACACCCACACACACTTATTACAATTACGCCCTCACACGGAAGGACCCAAAAGAATAATACAGTCCCAAAATAATACAGTCCAAATACAGAATAAATTAATTATTACAGAAATTTCTATTTATCAAATTAAATGCAAAAAAGAAAGGTGGCCCCAGCCCCTGCCTCGGGATGCGTGAATGATGTATGCTCGAATCCGACTTCGAAACCGCATCATGACCACTTGCCTCTGTTTTTCGCATCTGTCTTTAAAGCGCCAAAATCTCAGAACACCTTCTACATACACTGAAGATCACCACCGGCTGAAGGGAAACACCACCGGCTGCATTTGGAGTTATCGGCTGTTCATAAAGTGCCGGTCGGCACTCTATCTTGCCGTCGGCACAATTCTCTTCTGAGAGGAGCTTTTGGACAACGGCGAGAGCGTGCATGATATGGATATGGATTTTAGAGCAAATTTATGCATGGCCAATGCTTCCTATCATGCGTGGGACTCAAGGAAGCATGACCCTTGGTTCTTGGGCCACCAATTATGCATCTTGGTGCATGATAGCCTAAGGAACTAAGTTTGCATTTTAATGTAAAAATGCATGCAAACACACAAATGAAACCAAGGCCTTATCATGCGTTGGTCAAGGGCCTTGGTGACCAAGAATTGAAATAAGTTGCACCACTTGTAGTGTGAACTTCTCTCAACCCTTACACTTGGTTTGACACCCCAAACCAAGACATAGAATGCATGTATGCAACAAGGCTCAACAATGCAACAATAATGCAAAAATGCAAGGCATACCAAATGCAATGCAACATGATATTAAGTGTGCAATACTAGGCATGCAAAATGCAAGGTGTAATGCAAACATGGACACTTAAGGCAATGGGAATGACATGTAGTAACACTTAATGAATCAATTAAGCAACCACCATGAGGCAAGCATGCAATGGTGGATTTAACTACAATGGGGCAGCCTTCAAATCTCCCCAAAACAGTGGCAAAACATGCCCAAAATGGTGACCAATACTCATGCAAACATGCAAGTCAAATGGCCTAAGATTAAGGCACAAAAAGGGAGCACCCTTCCACCACTACTAAGACCAATCATGGCATGAATTATTTAAGCAAAAACAGAGTTCCATCATGCAAAAATACACCCACAAACCTTGATATGGCAGCCCCAAAAGGCATTAATCATGCAAGCATGCACAATACCCTCTTTAAAGCATAAGAGACCAACACTTCAAGACATGGAATAGGTGATAAATGGAGACATATAGGCATGGAATAGGGACTGAAATGTGATCTAAAATGATGCCAAATCATAAGATCGAGGTAGGCTAAACATGCTAGGGACTCACACACCCAAGGCTTGCAAGCCAACAAGCAAGATAACAACACCAAACATGCCAAACATGGCAAAAACAGTGGCTAACAGCCCTTACACATAGCAATATGATGCGAATGTCCTCGTGGAATTATGCTAAAACATGCGAAGAACATGGCCTAGATGCATGGCATACTTTTAAGCATAAGAGAGCATTTCAAAGCAAGTATGAGAGACATGCTAAGGGCTACAAATCCGACCCAAAACAGAGGTATAACATATCATATGAACCACAAATATGCTCTGAAATGAAGCCAAAACCAACCAAGCATGCATGCTATCCATTAGGCCAAGAGTGAAGGCCAAAGAGGGACAAAGGGAGAGAGGGTATCCTCCCCAATTTAAGACTTGAAACCATCTCTCACCACCGAAAACCCACGGTTTTCGGTGGTGAGAAAAAAAACACCAAGTTAAACAATGCTCAAAGAAAAGGCACTAAAAGGGCCAAAACAAGGCCTAAGAGGGTGAGTTCTTACTCAAATCAAAAGGTGACCTTAATGAATGTTCTTAAGCATGAAAATATAAGCCTTTTTTATGTTGGACACAAAGCCAAAAACACAAAGCAAGATAGGTAAAAACTAGTTGCAAAAATGGGAAAACTAAAGTAACTAGCTCACCCTCGAAGACTCCTTGAAGAACAAGTGATGTAGCCCTCCTCTAATGATCAAATCCAGTCCAAAACCACCACAAACAAACCTCCAAGTCCCTCAATCTCAGAGCTAGGTGTAATAGTGTGTGTAATGGTGTAAAAGTAAGGCAAAACACACTATATGGATCCAAAACACACACACAAGGATGAGAGAGATGGAAGATATAGAGAGAGGAAGTGTATAGAGATATATGAGCTCTATTTTTTTGTCTCTCCAATGGCCAACCCTCAGCCAAGAAGACAAGGCCTCCTCTTATAGAAGAGACCATTTTGTAAACTTAGCCACTAAGCAAAACAAGAGGCCCATCCCTCCATACACGTGTATGGAGGGGAAGCCAGTGCGATACAGCTGCTTAAAAATATCTGAAAAAAGCAACTGCACAGTAGTCGGCAGGGAAAAATTGTCATTTTGACAAAATTGACTGCCGACTGGCACAATATGGTGCCGATGGCAACACTAACCAGCCGGTGGCCTCTAGCCACTGCCGGTGGTGTGTAGGGATGTCTCACAAGGCATTCCCTGCCCCTCCAAGGCAAAGCATAAGTGTTTGGTGCGAAACCAGACACAAAACGGTCAAGTTCGGAGGTCCTGAGGCAAGGCGCGTAGCCGAGAACTCCGGGAACTCCAAACGAACACGAACATGGATAATCACCGAGTGTTCAAGCGGTGACGTCCAAGTCTTGAGGACGGTCAAAAATGGGGTGTCTACAGGCAAGAATCCGAGATTCTGAAGGCCTTATAATCTGATAAAAGCAGTCTGAGGGCTGGCGGAAGCCAATCTGATAAGTAAATAATGTCCAATGAGCTATGACAGTCTGTATGCCAAAAAGATTTTTCATGCATATTTACAGAACTGTACATATACATACATGTCATTCAGTGAAACAGGGACTTAATCCCTATTACAGTACTGTAAACAGTCAGTCTATACAATCTATTCGGTTATTACAAAGCAGTATGATAGTGCAAAAAGGGGAAATACTAAAACACCCCTAAGCCTTAGCATCAAAGGCTCGGAACCTCGCAGTGAGGCACATTGGTTGGCTTGACAAAACTGGAGTTTACTCCGACGTCGCTAGCTTTGATCCGGTGCCTGACCACCTACATATATATATATGAGCAGTGAGCTAAAGCCCAGTGAATAACATAAAGCGTAAAGAGGTTTAGAATGAATGTCCTTACAGTAATGAAAATAGTTCAATTCAATCAGTATATCAATTGTTCAAGATCTGATAGTGATCATATGTGGTACATCCATTAGCATACTTGATATGATGGGTCTTAAAGACCCGAGCGAGAATGATGGCCATCGATCGATGTGATAGTGGCTCCACAAGGAACCGACAGAGATCTTTATGTGATAAGATGGCATAGGTGCTAAGGATGCCACAGTACAGTTCAGAAATAAAGGACATACATTCATTCAGTAAACAATACTAATTTAGTAAACAATTTAGTTCAGTATTCAGAAGATAATCATTTTGAACATATCTTTACTCAATTGTTACTCACAGAGTTTGGGCTACAATATGCTAGAGCGTGTCTCCCCAGTCGCCAACCCTACACAGTTAACAGATCGAACACACTAAGCTATACAGTTGGGAAAGATAATAACTAAATCCCTAATTTGCCTTGGTGTGTTTCACATCTATATCCTCATTAAGATGCCTTAAACTAGGCCTAAGAATGCCTAGAATGGGGTGAGGATGCAAAAGTACACTTAGAAAACATTTTCAGAGTTTTCAGTGAAACAGGGTCCCGCTCGAGCGCAGGTTTCCCCGCTCGAGTGGACAAGCAAACAAAGGTCCCCGCTCAAGCGTCCACTTCACCGCTCGAGCGGACCAAAAAGTACTGGATAGGTGAAATCTCCGCTCGATGCCGCTTCGGCGTGTCACCGATCCTCCGCTCGGCGTACAATACTGCCGCTCGGCGGTGATGAACAGTGAAAATGCTGGGAGCTCGATTTTCCCGCTCAAGCGGCACTTCCCCCGCTCGAGCGGACAACCAAAATCTGGAAATTCCAGATTTGAGTCCCAAGCTCAAAAATCAAGTTTAGGTGCATAAATTTGATCCTCTTGGGCCAATTTTCTGGAAAACACAAGTGAACTCATAGAACAACATATTACAAAGGTCAATTTGAGAAATCAAAGCCCAAGGGTGTTTCAATTAAACTCATTTTCGAACCCAATTTTCATGAACATGAAGAACATGCAAACATGCATGGATTCAAACCATTTCAAAACTTCAAAACATGCTCTAATGAGCTCCTTCTTTCCAAAACAAGTTGAAAACATAGACTTAAGCTTAATTATGAACATGCATGTGACAATTTGCCATGAACTCAACTCAAAATTCAACAACACACACATGCATGCATGAAATGAGTTCTAATTCAACATCATAAGACTAGAACATGCCTTAGCTCTACAATTTGCCATGAATCTAGCAAGAACCAACCTTAAATGCAACAATGAGTGATTGATATTCATACCTAAGTCTTCAATTGAGAGCCTAGGAGATCAATAATGGAGTCAACACTTCAATCCTCTTAAGTTTAAAGCACAATCAAGCAAAATGTGATGAAAATCAATTCTCTTCCTCCTCTCTCACTCTAAGGTCGGCTGAGTGCTCAAAAGAGGCTGAAGGGAATGTCTTGATTAAGTGTATAAGGCTCAAATAATAGGATTAAACAAAGGCCCACTCAATGGCAATAGTGTAATTTCGACAAACTCTTTAATTGGCTTAAATTAATCTAGTTTAATCATACCTAATCAATTTTCGAATAAATATACCATAAAATTACATAAATTCTCACAATCCTAAAACATCAATCAGTTTACGGTTCGGCCGCCGATAAGGCCTTCAATTAGCAGTTTAAACATAAAACATGAACAGATAAATAATCAATCAAACAGATAGAATATGCAATACAATAGATATACTCAATCAATTCAAGTTCAATTTCAGTCAGTCAGTTCAGTAATTTATTCAGTTCACTTATCAGTCATAATCAGTTCAGTTTAACGGTAAACAGTAGTTTATCGGAAATCAGTACGAGGGTTGTTACAAGAGTTCAGGGGCTGACGGAAGCCAATACAGTAAGTAAACAATATCCAATGAACTATGACAGTCTGTATGCAAAAAGACTTCTCATACATATATACAGTCAGTGACAAAACAGTATGTACATTATATACAATCATTCAGAGCAGGGGCTTAATCCCTATTAAACAGTACAGTACAGTTTCTCAATCTAAGCGGTTATTACAAAAACATATACAGAGACAGACGGGGGAAATTAAAACACCCCTAAGCCAAAGCTTGACAGGCTCAGAACCTCGCAGTGAGGCACGGTGGTTGGCTTGACAACAAGGGGAATCTACCCCACGCTCCTAGCTCCGGTCTGGTGCCTGTACACCTACATATATATATGAGCAGTGAGCTAAAGCCCAGTGAATAACATAATGCGTAAAGAGGTTAAGAATGAATGTCCTTCTGATAATAAAAGTTCATTAAATCGATATTCGGTCATTCATGATATGTGGTACATCCATTAGCATAGCGATCTGATGTGATGAGGTCTTAAAGACCGGACAGTAAATGATGGCCATCAATCAGTAAACAGTAGTAGTTCCAACAAAGGGACCGACAAAGATCTCTATATGATAAGATCGATAACGATGGTTGCTAAGGATGCCCTGTCTGATTCGAATATAGGACATACATTCATTCAATTAACAGTTTCAGTTCAGAAAACAATTCGGTTAAATAGTCAGAAATATTCACAGTTGAACATATCTTTACACAATTGTTATTCACAGAGTTCTGGGCTACAGTAGGCTAGAGTGTCTCCTCGAAATGCCAACCCTAAACAGTACAGAATGAACATACACTAAGCTACACAGTTGGAAAGGATAATAATAGTTTAATCCCTAATTGCCTCGGTGTGTTCTACATCTATATCCTCATTAAGATGTCTTAAACTAGGCCTAAGAATGCTTATGATAGAATGAGAATGCAAAGATGCACTTTAAAAGCATTTTCAGAATTTTCAGAAAAACAGAGTCCTGCTCAAGCGTAGGTTACTCCGCTCGAGCGGACATGCAGACAAAGGTTCCCACTCGAGCGTCACTTCCCCCGCTCGAGCGGTCTGCAAAACATAACAAAAGTACTGGATGCTCAAAAATCACGTTTGATGGGCGCTCGATAGCCGGCGAAAGAGAAGACAGGTCCCGGCGTCCAATAACCCGGCGAGCGACTGCAAGTGCAAGGTAAGTTTGGATGTTCAAATTTCCGCCGAAGGCCTTCGCTTTCGGCGGAAGACCAAAATCTGGAAAAATTCAGATTTGAGCTCTAAGTTCAAAATCATGTTTTCAAACACCAAATTCGATCCTCTTGGGCCCATTTTCTGGAAAAACATTTGTAAACACATGATATATTATATTTCAAAGGTCAATTTGTAAAAGCCAAGGCCCAAGGGTGTTTAATTAAACTCATCCTCAAACCAAATTTCATGAACAATATTCAAACATGGCATGCATGAATTCAAACCAATTTAAAGATTCAATACATGCTCTAATGAGCTTATTCTTTTCAAAATAAGATGAAATCATGGACTTAAACATAAACATGAGCATGCATGCAACCTTTTGCCATGAAAAACAACTCAAACTCTTCAATATACACACATGCATGCATGGGATGAGCATCAATTCAACATGCTAGAACTAAATCATGCCTTAGCTCTACAATTTGACATGAATCATGCAAGAATCAACTTAAAGACAACAATGAGAGGTTGAATTCCTTACCTAGGTCCTCAAATACATGTCTAAAGGCTCAAGAAGGCAAATCTCCTACAATTTCTTCAAGTCTTTCAAGCCAATTCAAGATGAAGCAAGATGAACTCACTCTCTCACTTCTTCTCTCTCTATGGTCGGCTATGCTCTCAAAATGAGCTGAGGAAATGTTTGCTAAGTGTATAACAAAGCTTCAAAAAGGTTTAGATAGTGGGCCACTAAGTGGCAAAATAGTAATTAAGTCTAATTTGTGCATTTTATCAATATTTAATCTAATATAGTCATACCAAATCAATTTTCAATTAAATACACCATAAAATTATATAAATTCTAATGAACACAGAACATTAATCACTTTCAGATTCGGCCGCCGATAAGGCCTTCAATTTGTAGTTTAAACACAAAGACATGAACAGATAATCAAACAGTCAAACAGATACATGCAATCAATTCAGTTTCAGATTTCAGTCAGTCAGTTCAGTAATTCAGCCAGTTCAATTACTTTTCATATTCGATCTCAGTTTAGCAGCAATTGGTAATCAATCAGTCATTAATCGGTAAACAGCGTGAGGGTTATTACAGTTTGCCTACACCAGGACAGATTGCGCAATGCTCGTGTGCTACATCATCCGCCAGTACATGGAGGGTGGCAACGTTGGGAACACAATGGATGGGCAAACACCTGATGACCTACGCGCGTCAATGGTGAAGATGCTTTTGAATGAACTAGTCAGAGGTGTTCGTGCGTTGGCACGTGTTTGAAGTTTTGCATTTGCCACCGTAGCCTTCATTCTCAGTTTTTTTGTTCGTGTCGCAGTGGCTTGCTGGACATTTGAAATAGGCAGTTAGTAATTTTTGATGTGTTAGTTGTGTGGTTTGTTTGTTTGTTTTTTTTTTTTTTTTGTGGTCAGTGCTGTGTGTGATGATGTTTTAGTTGGTGTTTGTTTTTTTTTTTTTTTTTGGGGGATTAATTAATTTTCACACATTTGCAAATGTGTTTTGTGGAATTCGTAATCCTGGATGATGTTCAAGGTAGTGGATTACATTTTGGACATGAATTAGAATGGTTGTTTGGTTTGATGTGCATTCAAATAATGGAGATTCATGGTAAAGTTTTGTGATTGATGTTCAGCATGTAGTTTGACAATCTGAAGGTTATGTACCCGAATCATAGTACTCGTTGTTTCCTAAAATTTCCAATCATTAAAAAATGATTTTTTGAAATCATCATACAGATCGGTGAACATGAAATGGGGGGTAGTATGAAGTGATTAACAAGGGCAATGAACAAAACATCGGGTAGGTGCCCACTAATGTTTAATGCGTCAAAATTAAACATCGATTGGTATGATTCACTAATCATACCAAAATAGAAAGGGCGACGAACATACTGACACACCATGTTCCCTAAATAAAAAAACATTGCGTCGATGCACACAAAAAATGTAAACATATTTCGAGGGGAAAAACCCACCCATCCCACTACTCATCAATATGATCAAGGAATTAGGAGAAAAAGTATGTGGTGTTTTTAAAAAATCTAGAAATGTAGAAGCATATGAAGTATTGTAGAAACATCACATAATGTATAAACATAGTTCAGAATGTTTGCGAAACAAAAAGTAAAATCTTGGTAAAATGCTAAGTAAGGTAGAAACGTCAAGTAAAAATGTTGCTGCGTCACATTGTCGTCACAAAAAACAAAAGTGACTGGCCATTATTTCGGCAATGGGTTTGGGAAAAAAAAATTGGCAAAATAATATCATCCTGCACGCTACATAGGTTCCTTGCATGTTTTGCTGTTGTGATGGCCCATTTTGCCACAACGTCCACATCGAATGCGTTGCGCAACCTCGCCCTTCAATGGAATTCTTTTCCCCTTCGGTTTACCAGAGGGACGCTTGTACACAGGTGGCGTATTGAGATAGTCTGCTACACTAAAATTTGGTTTCCCCACAGTGGGAATTGGGTGGATGGGACCCCCGTATGCTGCCTTGTACTCGCCAACATGGTAAAACGATTCTATGGCATCGTAAATGTTCTTGCCACTATTTCGAAAAGCAACAACAGTGTGTGAACACAGAAACCCATTTAGTTGCCATTGGAAACAGGAACATAAACGGTTCCCAATGTCGATTAAAACTAATGGATGGAAACGAACCTCAAACACATTTTCATCCGACTGACTAACTATCCATGACCTGCTATCTTTGTACGCAGCAACTAAAATTTTTTCCATTTTCGGACAGATCTTGGCCACCCACCCCATGGATTTCGCTTTACGCTTTGATCTTTGTTCCATGATCTTACCCCTAACTGCATCCACCAGCTGAGTAATAGGAAGATGACGAGCTTCTCGAATCCAACTGTTGAAAGACTTGGCAGCATTAGACCACATCTCACCATACCTTCGTCCCCAGCATAAAATTGAAGTGAAAAAAAAAAAAACAATTAGATCCGTAAGATTTAGTGGTTGAAAATATATTGCGTAATGTATATGTTAGTAACATGAGACCTGAAGTATGCATTGGACCAATGTTGAGGCTCCAAATTTTTCAGAAAATTGCCAACCACCACTGGGCTACATTGTAACAAAATATCTATTTTTTGGTTGAAGGAATTAACTGTAGGGGCATAAGCCCATTCACGCAACTTCCGCATGAGTCCATTTTTTTTATCAGCATTAACGTATTTCATGCGGTCTCGAAGATTTATCTACAAATGTAGCAAGCAAAATGCATGGTGTGCAGTTGGGAAGACGGTACGCATCGATTGAACCAACCCCACATTACGGTTGGACACAAAAGTTAAAGTTCTGGAACATCCTATAACTGCGGACAAATGGCGCAAAAACCACTCCCAGTTACATGTGTTTTCAGAGTCGACAATAGCAAAAGCGACGGGGAATAAGCTTGTAGAAGATGTGTTTATGTAATGTATAAGTGAATAATGAGTTTGTAATGGAATGAAAAATTTGGCGAAATCAGAAATATGAAGATAAGGTTGTGATGTTTGAAGATATTATAACACAACCATGAAATTGTACAAATAAACCATTAAAGAAAAATAAATAGCATACCTTGGTTCCTATCTTTGGCTGTCGCCGCAAGCAACGTACCCTTGAATCTTCCTTTAAAAAACGTACCATCCAAAAATAAAAGTGGACGACAATTGTTGAACCCATCAATGCATGCACGAAAAGATACGAAATACCTCACGAAGCGTCCAGTTTGTTGCTCGAAGTCCAAATCGATATAACTATGTGGATTGTTTTGCATAACGGCGTCGCTGTACCACCTGAGTTGGTCGAACGACATATCGTGATCACCGAATACTTCATTCCGCACTTTTTCGACCCCTAACCAAGCAACCTGATAACTAATATCTAATCCATAGCCATCTTTCATGTTGAAAACCACGTCGGTTGGGCGTGTCAGCGGTTGTTCACGTACACGACATGCGATAACGTCAGAAACCAAATCTGACCCCGTCCGTGGGTTTCTGTATGTTTGTACAACAGCCCCGCAAGAATGCACGGGGTTGAACCTTTTCAAACAGAAAATCCCATTTGGAGCAGACACCCTTGAGTGAATTATCCACTCACACCTCGTTGACGTTGCGAACTTGCATACGGCAATTACACGGACAGAGTCGTTCTTCACATACTTAAACTGAAAACCACATTCAACAGCATACTTGCAAAGTACCGTCCGGAATTCATGCGCAACACCAAAAAAAGATTGGCCAACATTTGTGATACCAAACGCCCATCCAGTAGACAAGAACGTCTTCTTCTTATGGGGACAATAATCCAATAACAAATCAGTACGGTCCTCTATATCGGCCGTCCGCCAATTCGTAATGTTGCTCGGGCCATCATTGGGGGACCCTGCTAAACCAAGTTAACTGCCTGACACATTATTTCGCATTTGAATTAGCACGTCCATATGATCTAGACCAAACGACTTTGCAAGTGACAACATGTTCTGCATATCATCATCGCAGTCAACCTTAAACTTGTTGTGCCCAGGAATGGTGAACAGGAAATAGACCAAATCCTGGTCGGAAATATCAAATTTGTGACAAAAACTGCCAACCAACCGATCATATGTGAATGTTTGGTAGATACGCAACACCATATTTGTTTGACCCAACGTACACACCAATAACACTGCGAACTCCATGCCTGAAAAAAGATCACATTAAAAGCTGGACCAAAAAAAATATATATATTTACAGGTTTGGGGATCAGAGAACGAAGCCATTTGTTATGGGTGTTGAAGCTAACATTATTGGGATTAAAAATCGGTGCACAGGGGAATTTTTTTTTTTAAATGAATCTGATGTCGGAACACTTTGAAACATCAAGAAACTGGTGGTAAAAAAGGAGAACCATTTGTTTTTCCAATCATGAAAACAATGTTCTACTATGCCCAATGTTCGATGAAAAAAAATCGGTCATGCAATTACACAGCCACATGTAGACGAACGTCACCAGCAGAACAAATAAATTAAAAAATCATAACCAATGTTCTATCGTGGACAATGTTTACTCTAAAATGGGAAAATAAATTACACAACAACACAGACCAATACACACTACTGTCACCAACACCACAATGTTTCTGTTATGGTTTAAATTTACACTGTGAATGTTTCATTAAGCACACGAACATTCAGAACAAATTAGACAACAAAAATGCATCCACCATTCACAACCCCCCTGAACAGTAAACACCCCCCCCAATCCACCATTGACAAAAATCCCCGCAAACACATATTCGAACATTACAAAAACCAGTCCGCCATGCCAACCCTTCCAACCACACATTACAAAAACCATCCACCATTGACAAACCCCTCCACCCCCCCCCTCCCCCAACATATTCGAACATTAACAAAAACAAACAACCCAACGTACCCGCCTCCCCAGCACCACATCACCCCCTTTTCCCCAAGTTACAGGGGCACAAAACATAACCTACTAATAGAAAAATGAAAATCAACTAAGAATGAATTGAAAAACAACAAAGCAGACCCACCGTTCCGAATCAAAAGATTTGCAGATCAACACCCAAAAAACCTCCACACCACAAAGCGTATTCAAACACCACAAAAACACCAACTGAGAGAAACACACCAACCTCCCACCCTCTCATCTCGCAGTCCACGCACTCCCCCTCTTTAAAAAAAGGAATGTTATCTCATACTTTACGAAACCAATAGCAACAAAAAATAAAAATAAAAAAACCTTAAATATGCGCAAAACAGTCAAATACATATACAATACTTTTAAGAAAAAATCATACCAAAAATAAAAAAAGGACTAAATGGTTTTCAAAAAAACACTAAGGACTATATGGAGCAACATTTCCCCACATGAGATTTATGAGTAATTTTTCCTATTTATTATTATTATTTTTTTGTTGACACTATTACAAGTTAAATTCTGAGAGGGATCTGTATTAAGAGTAAATGTGAGAGGGTGTCAGTATAATTTGCCCATAATTTTTAATTTATAACTCTAGCAAAGGTCATAAATTAGAGCTTCTTTGTCTAGAATCTAAGAGGGAGAAAGCTTTCCCATGGTATCTCCATAAGTTATAAGTATTACTTAGGCCTCGTTTGGGAATAGATTATTTTAATAATTTTTTGACTTTTTAGCTAAAATATGAGATAAAAAAAACTAATATGTTTAGGGTGGCTTTTTGACTTTTTACGAAAAAATGTGTAAAAAGTAGAGAGAAAATGAAATCTTTGACTTTTTGGTATAAGTTATAGGCTTTTTGACTTATTTAATAACTTTTTGACTTTTTGATTAAAATGTTAACTTGCCAAACGAGGCCTTAGTGTTCGTTTGACATGTTCTTTGAGGTTAAAATAGTTATATAAAATAAATTGATTATTTTAGTTAAATAAGACAAAATATCACATCTAACCAATAATTATTTTATTTTTTTCTTACAAAAGTCAAAATAGTCAAAAAGTCTATCGCAAATGAATTTTTTTAATCCTAAACTAAAATAATCAAAAAAATTAAAAAACCAACTCACATTTCAAACCAATTCTAATAAGACATCAGTCCACCCCTTCGGAACAATCTTTAAAAAGTCAGTTTTTACTAAAACAAATAAGAAAATTATAAAGTTAAAAAGCTTTATCATGTGTTAAAAAAAGACCACATTAATTTTTTGTACTTACAAAAAGAAAAATTTAACTTCTCAAACAAATCAATTTAAAAAAGCAGCCTCAGCCTCCGTTTGGGAAGCGGGTTGGCTTTTTGGTTTTTTTTGTTATTTTAACCTGGGCTAAAAAGTTTAGTTTGGAAATGACTTTTTGACTTTTTAACTTTTTTGACTTTTTTTGTGAGAGAAGAGTGTAATGATTATGGATTAGATGTGATGTTTTGTTTGTTGTGGCTAAAATAGCATATTTTGTCTTTTGTGGCTATTTTAGCCACAAACCAACTTGCCAAACAAACATCTATGGTATAAAAATATACATACTTTAATACTTACCACAATAAATAGGAAATTAAAATTTTTTTTTTTAAAAAAAAGAGAAAAAGAAAAGGAAAAGGAAAACTAGCACTTTGTTTCTTACTGCTGCAGAAAATAAGAAAAATGAAAGGATAAATTACACTTACCTCTCTTAAAATTTAACATAATTATAGGAACATCTCCTATAGTTTTAATAGTAACAATAATATCCCTTACTTTTGAAATTATAATACATTTTGACCCATCTTTAACTATCTATTAATACTCTTGTCAAAATATGCTAATGTCACATGTTTTAAGGCCTTAAATTCTTATCACTCTGTTTGGTTTTAATTTTTTAAAATCAATTTTTTGAAAATTAATTTTTTTTATTTTTCGTATTTTTTTAATTTTTAGTGAATATTTTTTAAATTATAAGCAATTTCTTTACTTTTTTAGATGCAGTAAAACGTAAAATATTTGTAAAAAATATTTTAAAAAATTAACAAATACACAAGATTACGAAAATGTAAGGGTGATCGCAGATCGAGTTGGGTTGAGTGGTATCCCATCTGCCATCAGTCTAAAATAAGGTGGATTGGAAAAAATCAATCTGTATTAGTCCACCAGTTTGGCAGATGAGAATTGAGTAGGCTGTGCAGATTGGTGAATGGATGCGATCGGTTTGGTGGTTTGGACTTTACAAATTTTTGACCTTTTTTGAATTATAATTCATAACTTTTACAATCTCTAATCATTATTAATTTGAAAAAAATATGTATTATTTGTCTATAATAGGTCATGGCATCATACACACATATTATTTAGGTATTGTTTTTTATTTTCACAAAAATATATATTTTATTATTTTTATCCTATGTTGTTACTTGTTAATAGGTTTTTTTTTTTTTTTTTTTTTGAACTTACATCTACGAACGAATCGAGTTCTAACAAATCGAATTCATATGGGTGCGGGATGGTTGATTCGCTATTCGAACTGTATCCACAAATTTTAAAATATTTCATCCGCATCCATCCACCAAAAGACATGCATTCGTCAAAAATCAATCGGGTTGGGTCGGTTCGATTAGGTTGGGCGGATCCACGATCACCCCTATGAAAATGTACTGAATTTTTATTTTTTGTTGATTTTTTTTTATATTTTTGGTATTTAATAAATTTTTAAAAACATTTGTTCACAAATATTGTATGTTTTAAGTGTATTTATATTAAATATATTTAAAAATTTAAAAAAATAGTAAAAATATTTTAAAAAATCAATAAAAACAAAAAAATATGAAAAATAAAAAAAATTAAATTCTTAAAAAACGAATCCTAAAAAAAAAAACTAAAGAAGTTGAATAATACCCTTGCTCGTCTCCTACGTCCAAAGACCCAACAAGCTTAAACACTACTTCCAAGCCAAACACTACCATCATTACAATAGAGAAACATGAGTCAAATATTTTTTACGAATCTCTTAAGTTTTATTTTCAAAATATATTTTTTGAAAAATAGAAATTAATTTAACAAAAATAAACACTAAAAAAGTATTTTTAAATATTTAAAAATTAATTATGCACCAAAGTTTTTAGTTTTTTCATAACTTTTTTAGAAAATTGATTATGAAAATTAAACCAAACAAAGAATGTTATGATTCACACCATCCCTATGTGTGTATATATCTGTATATGTTTTGAATTGCCTTGTACTAGGAATGTTGGTTATTTAAAAATTAATTCTGCACCCAAAAAAGAAAAAAAATCATGTGAAAATGATGAGCATTTTTATTATTTTAATTTTTTACACCAAATTAGTTTTTAGTTTTTCATAATCTTTTTTAAAAATTGATTATGAAAATTAAACCAAACAAAAAGTGTTATGATTCACTCTCCCTATATACTGTGTATATATATTTATATGTTTTGAATTGCTTTGTACTGGAAAGATTGGTTATGATAGCATAATGTTGTGACCTTTAAATATAAGAAGAAAAAAAAAGAAATAAAAATAAGAATTCTAATAGGATCTAAAAGTTTAGTTATGCTAACTATAATCCCAAATTCTGTGAGAATTTTTTTTTTTTTTTTTTCTTTTTTCAATAGCCTTGCATGGTGGGATAAAAAAGTTTAGTTATGCTAATTCCGTGTAGGGGAAATTTCATTTCAGGAGTGGTCCTGAAAAATAATTATAAAAAATAGTAAATTTTATAAATATATTAATAATTAAAAACATAAATTTTTTTATGAATGTATAATAATTCCTTAAATTTAAATGTAAGCTCACTTGGAAATGGAAGCTGACAATAGCCTTGGACAGTAGATCATTATTATTATTTTTTTTTTCTCTAGGATTTGGTGAGTTAGATGATGCAATGTTGGAGTAGTTGGGTTAATAGAGAGAGAAAGAAGTGGGGGTATTTTAGTCATTTAATGTTATTTTTTACACCGTATGGAACAAAGTTAACAGAAGGAGAAATCCTTATAATAATTTCAAAACCAAGAGAGGTTAGTGTTATTATTAAAACTACAGGGGAGGTCTTTGTAATCATGCTAAACCTTAGGACAGGTTAGTATAATTTACTCAAAATGAAAAGACATTAAAAAGATTCATCTCTATTTTGTGCAAAACAGTCCTTTTATACGAACTCAGATTAAATAAATGTAGCACTTGTGCCTTTTAGAGCTTTTGGTAAATGTATTTGGACCCTTTATTTTATTTTGGGAACCTTTGGTATTATTGTACTTTAGTTTTGGAAGAGTACAAATTGATTTAAACTTGTTGGGTTTGGTTGTTCGTACTTATTCTTGTCAAAAGTTCCTTGGAGACTTAGAAATTCCATTCTAGGGTCGACACCAGCCTTCCTAGGGTTGCCCTTACCTGTTGATGAAGTTCTAGAAGTGTTGCTGTAACATAGGGTAGACACCAGACTAGGAGAGGGTCGACTATCTTCTGTCTGTGTGTTGGTTACTGGAACATAGGGTAGACACCAGACTAGGAGAGGGTCGACCCTCTTCTGTCTGTGTGTTGGTTACTGGAAGATAGGGTAGATACCAGTCTGGGGTAGGGTCGACACCTGCAGTGCAGTCAAAGCTTTCCCAGATTTTTTTTCCTCTTTGGTGTTGACACCACTGTTGCAGGGGTCGACACCTGCGACTTTTTCCTAGATTTTTCTACTGGTTTGGGCCTACTTTTTGGGGATATTTTGACTAGATATTTTGGGTTGACTTTGGGGCTTATTCTATTTTGACCTAGTACGATAAATAGGTTTCCACTTAACCCTTTTCTTTATTTCTTCTTCTCTTTTCTCCCTCAAAACCGTATCACTCTCTCTCCCTCTCCAAAATCATTTTTTGCTCAAAGATCTCTAGATCTACTCACCTAGAGTGATCTTTTCACCATGGTCCTTTGAGATGGATTGTAGATCTCGTCAAGGGCTTCCTTTTGGTCTGAGTGGTTCGTGGTTTCGACGCCAGTGATTTTTGGGTGATTTTCTCTCCTAAGCTTGAGGTAGGGATTTCTTTGCTCCTTTCCAATACTTCATCTATGGATAGACATGTGGTAGTTTTTATTACATAAAAACCATATTCATTATGAATTTTCTTAAAAGCCATGAAAGGGGATTTAAGGTTTGATATTTATGATTGGTGTTGTTAAGTTGTTTGTTGTTGAGTTATTTGAGAAATGATTTACTATGTTTGTGAAGAAAATGAGGAAAGCCCTAATTTGATAATAATTGTATATTGGGTTTAAAAGAGAGGGAGTTGAATAATCTTTATATTTTGCTAATATGGGTTGGATAATTGTGTTTATATCAAAAGAAAATAAAAAGAGAAGTAACCATGGTGTTGGTATTGTTTTAGACTAATCACGTGATGTTGAGTTGAATTATGGTTTTGATACCAATGGAACTGGTTTTGTAAGATAAAGGTGATGGATTTGGTTTTGGTTTTGTAAAATGACAAGGATGGATTCTTAGAAAATGGTTGGAGTTGTGTGGATTGGAAAGGAAACAAAAGTGGTCTTTTTGAAAGAAAATGAAATCATCACCCTTTATAAAATTGATAATGAACTTGAGGTCGGATTTTTGGAATCCTTTATATATTATCTTTTGTTATTGGACTGAAAATCTTGCGAGAATTGGGTTTTGTTTTCCTTTTGTATGAAATGTAGAAATGGATAGACATGAATTTAAATGGTGGGGTTGGATGTTTGAGATCTCTCACCTATGAAAATATGAATATTTTGTCTATTTGGAGATTGTATACATGTTTAGAAATATATGTTTTAAGCTATCGGGGGAGGATAGCTATGACTGTTGTAGAAACTGCATGTGGACTAGGTGAATTGAAATTGATCACTTGTGCTTGTCGTTGAATATGACTATAACTACATACATTGGATATGCATGGCTATTTGGGAGTGGAAAGGGGATGTACTCCATATGTGATTACGTGTTCTTATACATTGTGTATGTATTACACTTAGGTTGTTATGCATTCTAGTATGTTGAAATATTTGGGAATGTGCTTGCGCTTCGAATGAGAGGTACCACTACCTTCTAGCTAGCGCCTGGAGAACTTGGAAGAGGTACCATTACCTTCCAACCGGTGTCTGGTAAATTAGGATTTTGTTATGAAAAAGTGTATCCTTGGCTTACAGTACTTAAGGCTGGTAGAGCAGAATTCATTTATCATTATTTTCTCAGTGTATCAGGGTATATCATGGGTTATGATGGTATTATTCTAGAAGGCCATGTTGCCTCAATTGTTGAAGCAGATAATTATTAATTGCTTGTTGTTTTCTTTTGTATTAAAGGCATACTTGTATAGTCATGAATGTGTTGGAAATGAACGTAGGTATTGTGTTGAGATGGTGGAAAATGTGAAAGACTTTGAATACTTGTGAACATGTTTTGAAAAGGCAGATAGGTGTAAGTTTGGAAAGTGAAAGATAATGTAATGGGCCTGGTGAAACTGTTTTCCTCGAAAACTTGTTATAGTCATATGAATTTTGAAAAAGATATCAAGAAGAAAGAAAAGTGAATTGCTTATGTCATTGAATGAAATGAATGACTTTGAGAAAAGTTCTTATATACATATATTTCTGTATAAACCGTCACATTATTTATACTGTATGAGACTAAGCATTCATGATCATAGCTATCTCTAAGTTGCTATTGTTTAGGATCATGTTGAGATCCCTACTGGACTTTATGTTCATCCCACGTTGTTGATTCTTTTTCAGGTGAACATCGAAAAGTGTTTCAAGGTCATGGATCTTCTTTACCTGTTGGCCACGGGGCCTTTTATTTGTGGATGGAATGCCATTGATGTAAAAGGGTTAAACCCTTTCTTTTACTTTTAAAGATGTAAGCCTATGGGCAATTTATTTGGTTATGCCCATGTTGTAATTAATTTGCATTCGAATGAGAGAATGTTTATTTATTCTTATTCGTTGATGTAAAGAGTTTTCCGCATGTTATCTCTGAAACTGAATTAAATTAATGAATCTGGTAATGGTTCCGAGTAATAAAAAGTGGGGCGTGATAACTTGGTATCAGAGCGAGCCAAGTTTGAATACTTTGGTCTCGTGGGGAGTGGTTTTACCACATCGGGTTTACTATGCTTGGTGAGGACGTTGCATATAGTTAGGATAAGTGTTAGGATTTATATGTTGCATTTATGTGAGCATGGGATTAAGTTTCTTGGATAGTATTTATAGCCGGTGAACTTACTTTGAGGTCTTATCGGAAACACGCCTGATCAATGTGGTTTCTGATAAGAATTCTTTGAGAGTTCTAGGATGGGTGTCTATCTTTGAGGACTTGATTCAATTATGTGTTTAGGTGTTTAATTGTTTATATACGATAGAAATTGTATGTTTTGGGAAGTAAGTGAGTCTTGTAGCCTAGAGGTGGCGAATGCGTGCCTAGGGAAAGGTTGTGGTGTTAAGTGCTAAGCTTGGTTTTGTTTTTGGACTTTATAGGATGTCTACACGAGGGAGTAAAGGTCGAGTTAGGAATAGGAATGCCTGTAGGGCACAACAATTCCTTTAGCACCTGCCGTTGCAACATCGATTATCGGTGAGGAAGTTGCACGCGAGATTGTGAGAGTAGTACAAGAGGCTCTAGCTCGCAATTAGGGTGACAATAGGCATATCCTCAAACTTACTAAGGAGTTTCTTCGCTCCAATCCGTTGGAGTTTTTGGGAGAGGATAAACCGTTGAAGGCGGAGGATTGGTTGGAACAGATTACCAAGACTCTTGATATGCTCAGAGTCGAAGATGAAGGATTGAGGGTCTCTTTGGCGACTTTCCAATTGAGAGGAGATGCAAGTTATTGGTGGAAGTTTGCTAAGAACACAGTAGGTAACACGTGGGTTGCTTTCACGGAGGCCTTTTGGGTCAAGTATTTCCCTCCTTCCACTCAAGAGAGGTTGAGGGAACAGTTTGTTGAGTTGTGCCAGGATGCTACTCCATTGGCACAGTTTGAGATGCGGTTCGCTAGTTTGTCGAGGTTTGCTCCAGAATTGGTGGCAACAGAGGAGCGTCGTTGTTATGAGTTTGAGAAGCGGTTGCGCGATGATATCCGGGAAAAGGTAGCTGGATCTATGTGGAAGAATTATTATGCTCTAGTTGAGGCAGCGGCCCATGTGGAGGCCGTGGTTATGAGTGGTGGTCGAGTTAGAGAGGAGGCCACTTTGGCGACTCCTACGGTTCATAAGCATTCTAGGCTCAGTAAGAGGTGGAGGTGAGCGTATGCTCGATCACAGGTTCAGTCCTTGTCTTCGTCTGGGGTTTCAGACTCGTCAGTTGGGAGGCCTAGTGAGATTCAGGCTTCAAGTCAGTTGCAAAGTAGGGAGTCTCCTATTTGTTTTGATTGTGGTCAGTTAGGCCATGTTAGACGTTTTTTCCCTTTGCGTGTGAATGCTTCGTGTCACGACCCAAACCCGCCCCTGTAGGTTTAGCATCATAACCGGCCAGTAATCCTGGGATTACCGAAGGCCTCTGAGACAAATTAACATAATATTAGGGGCTAGCGGAAGCAAATAACAATATACAAGCGCCCATTGAGCTGTGCAGATTTATATGAGACGGAAAAATTTTAAACTTTTTATACACATATATACGCATCACCCCTACGTCGCAATATATATACAGATTAGACAAAAAAGACTTAGCCACTTTTTCAAAATACACAAGTCCTGATTAACCAAACAAGAAAACAAAACTTAAACTTTAAATCACATAGCGATAATCACTTGACATATCTGGAACCTCCACGGGAGGCACATAGGTTGGCTGACAAAAACAGATTCTAGACAGATCCCTCTAAGCCTGATCACGCGCCTGATCACCTACATACATAAATAATACAGTGAGCTAAAGCCCAGTGAATAATAACAAAGTAAAGGGTTTTAATGAATGAGTCCTTCCAGATTCAGAAATCATAATTCAGTTTCGTATCAAAATCACACTTTGCCCAAATCATATACAGAAATCATAAGTCATACTTAAGTTTACGTGATACATCCATTAGCATTAATGAGCGTAGCGAGCGTAACGCATATGCGTAAGGTTACGAATAACCGGTTCATAAAGGAACCTCTCAATCCGTAATGAGCAGGTCGAGCCCCATGACGGGGCCTCGATGCAGAGTGGCACAGATATAAGTTCCATAAAGGAACCTCCGATACCGGGTAACAGCCAACAGATATCACATGATGCTAAGGATGTCACGAATACATAACAGAAATTGGACAATCATTCATTGTGCAGAACATATCACTTCAAAAAACAGATTCTATTTTATCAAACAGAAAGTAGATACAGTTGAACATAACTTTACAAAGTTATTACTCACAGATGGCTGCAGAAGCAAATCAGATAGACTGGGCATATCAGGTAAATCAGGCAGACAATGGCACGTGACCTACACAAGCACATAACATATACACATTAAAATACAATACTACTCTCTTGATCAAACTTGATTTTTCTAGTATTTTTCCGTCTAAATAGTCCGAAGTTCTACTACGCTTATTCTTTCTCATTCAAACAAACAGGGTTCTTATTTCACATATTCTTTTATTACTAAACCTTTCTTTTCCAAATAGATTGATCTTTTACTTGGCTTCTTAAACAATTACCACTAGATCAATGATTCATTCTTTAACTAACTAATCTATGTTGATTGGTAGCTTATTAATCTTTGTTGAGTCATAAATCATGTCTAGAATGCCTTGGAAAGAGATGAGAATAAAAATGTGAACCAAATGCAATTTTCCAAAATATGCTGAAAATGAGTCTCCGCTCGAGTGCCACTTTGGCCGCTCGAGCGGACTGTAAAATTTGAAAACTTCTGGGAGCTCGATTTTCACGCTCGAGCGAGACTTTCCTCGCTCGAGCGGACAGCGTAAATTATGAAATTTTCAGAATTGCAATTGAAGTTCAAATTTGATATTCAAAGTATCAAAACATGTATTTTTGGTACACAAAAATGGAGAACCATTGTATAATTTAGTAAATACTTTCAATTAGAAATCATTCATTCAAAATCATACTCCAATTGTCCAAATTTCGTTTTAACTCATCTTCTCCATATCAAACCCAATTTCGAGTCCACTAATTTTAAAACACGAATTAAACTTTCAAAACTCTTGAAAAATTTATAATGTACGTACAATTGGAATTCAATTTCATGTTAGGACAAATAAATTCAACCCAAAGTAATTAATTTCTAAGTTAATTTTTATACATTTGATCATAGCTTCAATTTCTCATTTTCTCTTTAATTACATAAAATTGGCATCAAGTTCTTTCTATTTTCCTTGAAGTTATGAAATTGGAGTCATGAAACTTTTTATAAATTTTCCAACTAATTTCTATAATCTTAAACTCAACTTAATTTGAACCTCAACTTAATTCATAATCAAAATATATTTAATTTAAATAAAATCTTAAATTACATTACATGTATGGATTAAAAATCTAATTATAAAATCAAAGCTTTATCTAGTATTAGGATTAATTCTAATTTTTCATAAACTTGATATTCATAAAACATTTCCTTTTTCTCTTCAAAATATCAACTTAAATGGCTTAATTTCTTCAAAATCCATGACGCATGTAAATATAAATTCAAATACTCATAGAATTCCATCATGCATGTAACAATGGAACTTAATCGCATGCAAGATTACAAAAATTAAACTCAAAATAATTAAATTCTAATTTATTTTCCATAATAATCCACATGCATGTAACCCATTTCATGTTTAGAATTCTGTGTGAGTGATTTTCCGATCACACTGCCCACCTCAGTATTCAGCTGGAGAACACCGGCAGAATAGATGGCACCTTGCTGACCTGTAACAGAAATATAAGAATCCCGCGGTGGTTCGTCCACCCGGGGGCACTCCGACGATCAAGTCAGTATATCTCTCAAAGATAAATCAATTATTCAACTCACAAGCTTGAGCATAAAAAGCATACCTTAGACCCATGGGGGTGCCTCTTATTTATAGCCAACACAATCCCAGTCCCCATGAGAGCCTAACTCCAATGGACTCAGGATTACTGCTAATCTGGGACTCCAAGTGGGATTAGGATAAACTCTCTAAGAGTCTTATCTTTACCCAAACTGAAGTCTTCTCCCAATCTAGGACTCTTGTCCATATCCAGGTTGAGTTCCCTCTTCATTCTAGGACTCTTGTCCCCTATCCGCTTATCTCGGATTTCGATATCTTCGGAGGTAACCTCGGCCTATCCGAGATGACCTCGACACAACGGCCAAAACACGTGGCACCTCGGCTGACACGTCGGCGTCACCTTGCCACGTGTTGGTACTCAGAAAATATATCCCCACAACTGCCCCCTAGGTTCTATTACCTCGGCATTCTGAGGTAATGGAACCTATACTGTTCGTTCATCTGTGCCCCTCTGTCCGAGATAAAACTCGCCGACCTCAAAGTTCCCTGGACCTTACTGTCCACTTGTGTCAAGTATCAAGCTTTATGCTTTCCAAGCTATTCGAGATCATACCTTCTAGCCGAGGTTTCTGGTTTCATTAATTTCATAAACTCAAAGAGCTTTGCATCCGTTTTATTCATATTTTCTGGTGAGTTCCCGATTTCCAATCATCTATTTGACTCTGGCGATTTTCATATCGGCGTTCACTTCACTTGGTAGGTTCACAAACTCTTTACTTGCTATTAAACTCAATCTTTCATAACTCTTTTGAATCCGTTTATTTGCCCTCTGTTGCCTTCTATTTTCGTCTGTTTTTAAGTTTTGAATTGTTTGAATGCCTGGCATTGTTCTTGTCATATCCGCTTTCTGTTGCTAGCATTGTGTTTGGGCCATTACTTTGTTGTTCTTCACATACTCACTTAGTGCCTGTGCACTTAGCTTTATTCTTGAACTTTGTCGTCTTCTTGACTCTGATTTTTCTCTTTTTTCATTCAATCCTCTGACTTTTTTCCTTTCTAGCTCTTTTGCTTAAATCTGTCATTGTTCTAAGCTTTCAAGCTTCTACAACTGTCTTCGTTCCTTTCTTCCGATGAAGCTTTCGTCATTTTGTCATTGTCATCAGACTTCGGCAATTCTCATTCCGACTTCCCTCTTTCTGGTAAGCCACTGTTCCTCCTGGTTTTATTACTTGTTGCTTTCCAAGAAGCTCTGCTTCATTGTTAACCACCATTGCCGTTTTACCCGTTGTTTCCAAACCATCTTCTTGAATACACACTGTTCACTTATCTGTTGATTTCTGCCACTGTTCTTGGCTTGACATACCTATGCAATCTTTTTGTCTTAAACACTTGCACTGTTTCACCACTTTCTTGCTATTGTTCTTGAGTCAGATTTCGTGTCTTTTCCGTGTTTTTGCTTTCAATCCTGCCTTCAAAACTCCGAGGTGCCAATCGCCGAGAAGAGCGTTGATCAAACTCTTCAGGAGATTGATGCTGAACTCGTATCGAGATGGTCACGAGAAGTTCCTTCAAACTGTCTTCTGGGGGTGAGACACAACCTGCCGCTGATGCCGAGTAGTTTGTTTCCTTCTTGAAATCGATGCCGAGGTAACGGTAGAGAAGCTCCTCCAACTGACTATCGAGGCTGAACCATCGTCGTTCGTCGAAGCAGATCAGTCCTTAGTTCTTGCTTTCAGTCCTTAGTTCTTTAAGGTCTTCATTTTTGTATTTGCCAACCTTCTCAGCTCTTAACAAGCTAGTTGGTCATCTCGGATGATCATATCTCGGAAACGTCTTTCAGTGTTATCTCAGCTATACCAAACTTGTAAATTGCTTCAAATTTCAACAAGTGGTAAACTTTATAATCTTTGGTTAACTCATCTTGTAATTTGCTCAAAAAATTTCAACAAGTGTAAACATTCCTT
Source organism: Camellia lanceoleosa (assembly GCA_025200525.1). Taxonomy (NCBI): domain Eukaryota; kingdom Viridiplantae; phylum Streptophyta; class Magnoliopsida; order Ericales; family Theaceae; genus Camellia; species Camellia lanceoleosa. The sequence goes on along the minus strand of CM045771.1, from coordinate 106,780,294 downwards.
GCTCCTTAATTATCATTCCTTCCCCCTGCATCTTCTCCCTGCCCCCTAATGTGAATATAAGTTGCACTTAGGATCACATTAGGGAAATTGGAAATTAACTTGTCAGTAGTCACAGACCTGATGTGTTCTTCTTTCGCCGATGTATTAAAACTTCTGGTATTTAATTCGCCCCCTTTAGACCCTCTTTCTCTTGGCCTTTGCAAACTATCATCACTGTTTCTTTGAAGCATTTATTCCTTTCACAATTGTGGTTACCACTTCCGGCGTGTACTTAGTGGTTCTGTTAAAACGACGTTTGACTCCGGCGAATATTTTGCCGACATTTAACTTTGTGCACTCTTTAACTTGTAAATTCTCTTAGAATTTCAACAAGTGTTGAAGCCATTCTTCATTCTCGATTTTAACTCTGCTTGTAAACTTTTCTCGGGTTTCAACATCATCTCGGCTTAACTTCGGTTAAGCATCATCTCAGTTTAACTTCGGTTAAACATCATCTTCGGCTTAACTTCGGTTAAGCATCATCTCAGTTTAACTTCGGTTAAACATCATCTCGGCTTAACTTCGGTTAAACATCATCTCGGCTTAACTTCAGTTAAACATCATCTCGGCTTAACTTCGGTAAAACATCATCTTGGCTTAACTTCGATTAAGCATCATCTCAGTTTAACTTCGGTTAAACATCATCTCGGCTTAACTTCGGTTAAGCATCATCTCAGTTTAACTTCGGTTAAACGTCATCTCGGCTTTTTGACGTTCTTCCTTTTTTGTCGCTTGTACTCTTGTACCTTTTTGCTTTTCAGACAATGTAAGCTCTGTATATGGTCGATGTGCCCCCTTGTTCTTGAATGTCTAATTTAACTTTCCTTCTCTGAATGCTTGTGCCTTTGTCTTTTCTTGACTGCCTTTGCATGATTCTATACTTAGAATATTCTGCGTGCCTTTCATTCTTTGCCTTCTTTATGCAATCTTCTCGGGGTTACATACCTCGGGTATAATAACTACAAACTTTACTTCGACAAGATACTGACCTGCAAACTTTTCATATATTTCAACAAGCATAAGACATATACTATTCAATGTTAACTTTTGCAAACTTTTCTCAAGTTTCAACGAGTGTTTAAACAGTAATCTCAGTCTATCCTACTTGTAAATTGCTACAAATTTCAACAAGGGTTAACATATACAGTAAACTTTTCTCAAGTTATAACAAGTGTTTAACAATGATTTACTTATAAATTGCTACAAATTTCAACAGATGAACAAAATGTCATATATTGGCTCAACTTTACCTTTGTAAATTGCTACAAATTTCAACAAGTAAAAATATTACCTCGGCTTAACTTCGGTTAAGCATCATCTCGTTTTAACCAACTTGTAAATTCATACAGAACTTCAACAAGTGTTAATCTATGAACTCGATCTATCTTCATCTTGTAAATTGCTACAAATTTCAACAAGCGATAGACAAGGAATGATCTCGGCTTACCTCCAACTTGTAAATCGCTACAAATTTCAACAAGTGTTAAGGACTGGTTTCAGCTCAACAGCTTGTAAATTGCTACAAATTTCAACAAGTGATAAGGAATCTTTGTCGACCTTAACAACTTGTAAATTGCTACAAATTTCAACAAGTGTTAAGGAATGGTTTCACTCAACAACTTGTAAATTGCTATAAATTTCAACAAGTGTTAAGGAATCTTTGTCACAACAACTTGTAAATTGCTACAAATTTCAACAAGTGTTAAGGAATGGTTTCAGCTCAACAACTTGTAAATTGCTACAAATTTTAACAAGTGTTAAGGAATCTTTGTCAGCTTAACAACTTGTAAATTGCTACAAATTTCAACAAGTGTTAAGGAATCTTTGGTCTTAACTTCGGTTAAGAATCTTCTCGGCCTAACTACGGTTAAGCATCTTCTTGGCTTAACTACGGTTAAGCATCTTCTTGGTCTTAACTTCAGGTTAAGAATCTTCTCGGCTTAACTACGGTTAAGCATCTTCTTGGCTTAACTATGGTTAAGCATCTTCTTGGTCTTAACTTCGGGTTAAGAATCTTCTCGGCTTAACTACGGTTAAGCATCTTCTTAGTCTTAACTACGATTAAGTATCTTCTTGGTCTTAACTTCGGGTTAAGAATCTTCTCGGTTTAACTACGGTTAAGCATCTTCTTGGCTTAACTACGGTTAAGCATCTTCTTGGTCTTAACTTCGAGTTAAGAATCTTCTTGGCCTAACTACGGTTAAGCATCTTCTTGGCTTAACTACGGTTAAGCATCTTCTTGGATTCAAGCCGGGGTTTTCAACCCGGCCAACTTTAGTCTGATCTTCTGTGTTTTCTTTTTATCCTCTGGGATCTTAAATATGTTCGCTGTGCTCTTCTCTTCTCGGACTTAAGTGCCGAGATCTTATCTTCTTAGATCTGCTCACTCGGGTTGAGCTCTTCTTTTCCCGGGCCTACTCATCTAGGCCGAGATCATGTCTTCTAGGATCCGGGATCTGGAATCCGGAATCTGCTCACTTAGGCTGGGTTCTCGTCTTCTCGGGCCCACTCATCTAGGCCGAGATAATGTCTTCTCGGATCCGGGATCTAGAATCCAGGATCTGCTCACTTAGGCTGAGCTCTTCTATACTTGAATGTCATCTCTTTGGGAGCACTCATGCCCCCTGTCTTTGCATCCTTTCTGGAAGGGTCTTCGTTCTTCCGCAGGTATCTATCCTTCCATACCTGGAGGTCATCTTTGTTGTAGTATCCGCTTCGATCTGTTGTCTTTGATGCGTCACCTTCCTGGCCGGCGTCTTTCACTCCGTGACTCTGGTCACGAGTTTCTGTGTTGCGGTTGTCCCCTTCAGCGTCGAGGTCGATAGATCTCCCACTCCTAGCAGGAGTGTTTGTCTTCAATCTGATCCTTCTATTCGTCATTAGCCATCTATTATTCTTTTTTTCCCACAGACGGCGCCAAATTGTGTGAGTGATTTTCCGATCACACTGCCCACCTCAGTATTCAGCTGGAGAACACTGGCAGAATAGATGGCACCTTGCTGACCTGTAACAGAAATATAAGAATCCCGCGGTGGTTCGTCCACCCGGGGGCACTCCGACGATCAAGTCAGTATATCTCTTAAAGATAAATCAATTATTCAACTCACAAGCTTGAGCATAAAAAGCATACCTTAGACCCATGGGGGTGCCTCTTATTTATAGCCAACACAATCCCAGTCCCCATGAGAGCCTAACTCCAATGGACTCAGGATTACTGCTAATCTGGGACTCCAAGTGGGATTAGGATAAACTCTCTAAGAGTCTTATCTTTACCCAAACTGAAGTCTTCTCCCAATCTAGGACTCTTGTCCATATCCAGGTTGAGTTCCCTCTTCATTCTAGGACTCTTGTCCCCTATCCGCTTATCTCGGATTTCGATATCTTCGGAGGTAACCTCGGCCTATCCGAGATGACCTCGGCACAACGGCCAAAACATGTGGCACCTCGGCTGACACGTCGGCGTCACCTTGCCACGTGTTGGTACTCAGAAAATATATCCCCACAAATTCAATTCCAAATTAACTTCCATAATCTTACACTTAAATCAATCTTCTTCATTTTCTTGCTAATTCCTTTCAATTATATGATTTGAGTCTAATTTCATCTTTAATTGTAAGTGTAATGTAAGGATTCTACACAAGTTAAGCATAAACTCCATACCTTAAGTTTTCTAATTCTTCTTCTCCTTCAAACCTTGAGCTCCTCTTTCCATTTCTCATCTCTTCTAGCTTTTCTTTCCTTAGTTTTCCTTCTTCTTGAGCTGAAATTACTTCATTCCCTCTTTTGGTTCTCTCTCTCACTCACAGGTTGCCCAAAGCCATGTGAAGTTCTTCTCTTTTTTTTTTTTTTGTTCTCAAATCCCTCCAACGTAAGAATGCACCCAACAAGATAAAATAATAAAACCAAGAGTTACCTACTCCCTCTCTTCATGTATACACACTCCCTTCTTTACAATACACACGTGTACACTCCTTTAATTTCCAACACATTACATACACACACATACATAGATTTCTCAATACACCCACACCCATTTACACCCCCAATACTAGTTTAGTCCCTAATTCAATTTATGTCTAGGAATAATTTAATTAAGCATCACTAAATCTTAAATAATTTTAATTAACACAAAATTAGTTAATTATAACTAATCTCAAATCCCACATAATTTAATTAGTCTAATTGACTTCCATTAGAGCCTAATTAACTATATTTAAATTTAACAATCCGAATTAGATTTTTAATCAAACTCCCAAAAGGCTCCAAATATTAAATTAAACTCATTTCCATCCTCAATTCTGATTTCTTAGATCATTTAATCCTTCAATTTCTGATCAGATTCAAAATTCCATCAATAAATTACATATTTAAATTGGACACATCATAATTAAATTTAATTTATAATAACCACAATTCTCAATCCTCATGACTTAATCAACTCCAATTAGGACCTAATTTATCGAATCTCATTTTTACTAAGCTGGAACGAATATTTAATTAAACTCCCAAATGGGTCCATAATTAAAATTAGATTGATTCAACTTCTTAACTTCACTTCCTTAAGCCATTTGGACCCTTAATTTCTAATTCCAAAATAACTCTTTAATAGAAGTATATACGAGTCAGATTCCACAATCCTCATAAATCCCAAATTAAATTATAATACTCGGCAATTAAATTTCAAATCCTCATAATTAATCAAGTACTAATCATTATACGTGATGGGGTCGTTACAGCCTTCCCCTCTTAGAAAGTTTGGTCCTCCAAACTTAAGATTCTTGTACAGAAAATCAGTCATATAACTTGATCTTACTTCAATTCCTCCCCTAGGTAACTTCTTTTTCATTGAACTTCTTCACGTAAATTGAACTTAGTTCCAATCACTTAATGGTTAATAACCCAAATTGGCGATCCATTAACGTTTCTGTTGACATCAATCATATAACTTAGATACCTTAGTTCATCAATCTATAATTCAGATACTTACAATAGGAGGAGATTTTATCTTAGGGAATGTTACATTTTTCTCAAAAGCACTAGGATGGAAATCCCAACGGATCTAGATGAAACCGAAGAGAGAATGCGAGTTTTAGAGGGATAAACTCAAGATCTAGATATTTTGGGGAGTTTTAGAGAGAGAGAGAGAGAGAGAGAGAGAGAGAGAGAGAAGAAAAAGTGATTCAAAATGACATTTTCAAGGATTGTTATACACGCAGTCTGTTCGAGCGTGGAAAGTGACGCTCGAGTGTTAGACACAAAGGTCCACTCGAGCGTGAAAAGTGGCGCTTAAGCGTTGGATACGCTCCTTCAAAAGTTTTGCGGACGAAGGACCCCGCTTGAACGTCCAATGCATTCTCCCAGTATTTGCAGAACTGCAAAAATACTAAAAGTTGACAAATCCCGCTTGAGTGCAAGAATGGCCGCTCGAGCGAAAAAACAAAATTTGTGAAGCTCACTCGAGCATAAGAATGCTCGCTCAAGCGGAAGAGCCAAAAATTTGAGCATCACAGGTTTAAAAAAACAAGCAATCAACCTGTTCCAAACGCACAATTACAACCCGATAACCAAAATAGAAGGGAGACAAGTGAAGCAAGACATAAATAACCATTCTAAACCATACCAACTCGAGTCCGGAATACAACAAGTAATGGGTCAAAATCAAAATCGCTATATTTATGGATCCAAAGGTTCCATTCTAGTGTGAATTACATAAAGGATCAAGCATAAACGCGTGTTATGTGTTGAGTGACAAATGTGAGTTTTCTGATAATGTTGAAATTACTAAACATAACATTTCAAAAAAAAACTCCTTAGTGTATTTTTTCCAAATGTGACACTTCAAATAACACTTCAAAACGTAACACTCCAATGTAACATATTAAAAAACTTTTTAGTGTACTTTTCCTAATATAACACTTCAATCAATGTAACACTAAAAAACTCCTTAGTGTACTTATTCTACACATAACACTCCAATGTAACACACTAAAAAACTCCTTAGTATATTTTTCTCAAACGGTACAACGTATAATCCAAAAAAACTCCTTAGTGTACTTTTCTCAAACGTAATACTCTAATCAATGTAACACACAAAAACTCTTTAATAAACTTTTTCCAAACGCAACAACGTAACATTCCAAGAAAACTCTTTAACGTATTTTTCCCAAACGTAACACTCCAATTAATATAACACATAAAAATTCCTTAGTGTATTTTTTTTTTTCCAAATGTAGCACTCTAATGTAACACTCTAATGTAATACTCCAATGTAACACTAAAAAATCACATTAATAGAAATATAAATTTCTGCGCTCGAAAATAATCTTCCACAACCTCACCTTTACATTTTCATCTAAAAGAGGAATCAAAAAATTGAAAAAATGAATCACAAAAGGTATTCACTTAAAATCAAATGGCATCAAATCAAATAAATACAGTTTTCCAAAATAAAAAGGACTAATTGATTTATAAAAAAATTCTTAGAACTAAATGGATCGACATTCCCTCATATGAGATTTATGAGTAATTTTTCTTTAAAAAAATCACAAATATTACAATTTTTAAGTATGTCTATATTAGTTACATCTAAAAAGTTTTAAAAAATATTTAAAATATTAAATAAAATCATTAAAAATGAAAAAATAAAAAAAACACAATTTCAAAAAAATTACCCTAAACCAAACAAAGTGCTATTTTTTGTACACACTAGTAATATGGGTGTGAAGCTTACCTGATGTGTAATACCATATGAATATGTGGGTTAAAAAATGTGTTAAGTACATTAGATTAAGGCCTATTGAATGCCAAAAGTTGAAACAATAAAGAAACAAAAAAAAAAAAAAAAGATAAGATACACATTAAATTGCTAACCACTCTATCAACTATTTACATGCGTGTGAAATTCACATTATATAAATTTCACACATACGAGTGATTGATAAAATAAAGGTGCTATTATTAGCATTTTATTAATTATTTTAAACCTCCACTTATAAATTGTAAACTCTTTAGAATTTCTTCTCCTTCAAATAATACCAAAATTATTCTTAGAAAAACATTCCACCTATTTAAATACACACCCCCCACACCCTAAAAGGCTTCTCTCTCAAAATCCTTACAAAACCCACGAAGATGGAACCTCCCAAAACTAGTGAACAAAATTTATGGTGATTAAGAAATTTTTTCTCTACTTTATTATAAGGTATGTCAATCTGTTTGATTTTTTTTTTTTTTTTTTTTTTTTCTATTAACTCTTTTCATATACAGAACACAATCTACTAACATACTTCTCTGGTTGGTTTTCTATCATTCATCCATGGCCTCATTATACTTGTGTGCTGTCTATGTAAGCAAAACTGGGTAGGATTTCACCCACCAATCGATCTCCTGGTCAACCAGTCGGTCGACCGGGTGGGTGGTCTAACCTCCTTTGTTTGCTTGCTTCTGCTGCTGCTGCTCCAATTATCTGTTCCTAAACAAATAAGAAATGTTCAATTACTTATTCTTGAACAAATAAACAATGTTCGGTCATGTCTTCCAGAATTTCAATCATATATTCAGGAGTCCAGTCCTGAAAAAATAATAAACAATTTTTATTATTCTTGCCATTTTTTTCAAGAAAACTTACCTTACATGGCCAATCTCTTCTGAGTGAAAAACATCATCAAAGTTATGAACCTCTGCTGAGTTTTTATTGGTGTACTCTTCTCGTCTCATGGGGTTGTGGTTATTGAAAAAATTTCCCTCATTGTCATTGCCAGAGAAGTATATGTAATCAAATGGTTACCACCGTTGCCGTCGGAATATTGCTGCCAAAGGATTTTCAAGGTTTTAAGGGTTGGTAGGTTTTGAAGGTGGGATTTGAGAAAGATAGGTTGGTGGTGATGGAGGTGTGTACTCTCATAAACCTTAATTCATGATGTAGTGGGTGCGTGTGTGGCGCCCCAAAAAAATCGAGAACTTCAGAGAATATATTATCAATTAAATATAGGGTTTATCTAAGATTAAGAATCTGGGAAACGACACTAATGAGTCCTATGGCCAATAACCAAGTAAGATCCTAGATCGCCAGAGGAGTCAAGTTAGCTTCCCTTTTAAGTCCGCTTTCTTAAGTAGCGCACTACCATTTTGACAGATCTTAAAAGGCATTGACGTAAGGTCTCATAAGCAATGTAGAGATAGGCATAGGATTACAAGGTAAATAATAATTTCAGTGTCTCAAATTTTAAATTTACAAAACGAGCCCCATTACTTTTACAATTCAAGAATAAATAAAAGCATAGTCAAACTAATAAGCGAAATGGTTCCGAACTTTCTCTAAGACAAACTTAAGTCTTCAAATGTCTTTGACTCTTCGTTGGCTTCGTACATTTCTTTGATACCTGGCATGAAACGCCATGTGCTTTGAATGCCCAGTAAACACACACACACCCCGTCCCTTTTTCCCAATCTAATACACAATAGCAAATTATAACAATAGGAGAAAGGAGCATGACATTCAAGTAATTAACACAGGTTACAGGGTTAGTTGTTAGTAGTCTAGAAATTCTCCAAAGAAATTTCGTCCTCCTAACCGCAAGAATCGAACGCGGATTATTCGGTATCCTCCCTCTTTTGCTGCTTTGTTGCAGAACTTACCTCGGATGCCTAACAATGGTTATATACCATGTAGCGCCAACCGCAGGGCCTCAAAAGAGACGGTAATAATGGGCCTTGCCCAAATCTTTCCTTACACCAAATACCTAGGGTCCGAATACAACCGCTCCGTTCAAGGGTTCTGAAAACCACTTGCGCAAGACTTTAACTTCCAAATAGAGAACGCATCCCGTCAACCAAATCAATATCTTAGTAATCTTGTCCAAAAATTCGCAACCCATTACCACCCATTAAGTTTCTCGTTTGAGTTAGATAATTTAAGTCAGAGTTAGGACATGCTCTTAAAACAACATCTATTGCACAAGTTTGAACAAATAAATAGTACAAATAGAAGGAAATAAGGTTACAACACATGAGATTCACATATGAAGATAGGCACAAGTAGCTCTAAGCATATTCAAGTAGTTAAGGGAATAATTTCACACAAGAATATAATTTCCAGATTTGCATAAGTGTGAGCACTATCGAAGGATTAAAATAAAATACATAAACCTATGACATGTGTAATATTGTATCGAGACATGATCATAAATTTATAAGCATATTCATGAACACAAGAGTATAAAACACTAATGAAAACAGAATTTCCAGATTCAGTACTACCTAAAAATTATACTCAAAAGGGCTATTTTAGATTTTTCCAGAGCCCACTTTCCTATGGTTCGTAGGGAATTTTATCTAGTTTTCAGAACATTTTTCAGAAATGGAATAGCTTTTCCAGATTTGTAGTTATTTCAGAAATACTCCAGCTCTGTCCAGATTCATCGACCATTACGAAAATCATATTTACTCATAAACCGCTCACTTGTTTTCAATGAAACCAATTTTCCTTGAAAGATAACTCCTTAAGAAAGATTTTGACATAAAATGGAGGTCCAAAATAGTTTTATACATTTTTATACAATTTTTGTAAGGTGGCTATAAAACATATTTTTCTGGCACAGTTCTTGAAAATAGAAAGTTGGTGAGCAAACAGGTCAGCTAGGGGAAATTTTCCACTTATCTTGTGATGAAAACATGCTAAATAATATGTATTAAACTCAGAAATTTAAGGTGAAGGTGTGCCTTTGAAAATTTTGAGAGATTGATAGGGAAAAATGTAGTCTTATACCGATTAAGAGAAATAGAAGAATGGTTGAATTAAGGCTCAACTCTTTTCATTTTTTACACAAGAATACCATTATAACACATTTAAAAATACCATTTTAAACTTCTAATAACATGTATTTGAAAAAGGAAAATGGAAGAGAGAGTTGTGTTATGGCTTACTTGAGGGTTGTTGGAATTGCTAGCAAATTTTTTCTTCCTCTCCTCTCCTCTACCAAGCTCACCCTCCTTCCTTTCTTCTCTCTCAGCTGAATATAGTGTGTATAAGTGTTGTTCTTGTATGTAAAATGCAAGGGAGGGTTGTTTATATAATAAATTTGGTGCAAAAGGTCCTAAATGCCCCTTGGTTGGAATTGGATTGGATAGTTTGAATTTAGTTTGAATTCAATGGAATAGTGGAGGATTAAAGGTCTTAATTAGGTTCCTAAATATGATCTAGTTAGGGTTTTCCTCCTAATCAAACCAATCTAGTTGCTTATATACATATATATAAAAGTTTGTACCAAGTCAAAGATTTTTCTTCCTTAAATCATGGAAAATTGTCTCATAGTACATTCATTACACCTACAATGGTGATGGCTAGCCATATGATTGTGAATTGATAGACTTGTTTTATATATATATATATATTTTGTACAATTGTTGGAATTTGTAAAATAAAATGTTTTAAAAATATTTTAGGATACAAGTATATATATAAATATATAATGGTACTTGTTTGGGGTCAATTTGTAATTTAATAAAAATGTGAGGACTTGAGCTCAATTAAAGTATCTATTTCAAGTATAGAGTTAATAAATTAGTGTTAGGAAAAATAATTCGGTTTGTATTATCTTGTTTTGAATTTAAAGGTAAATAATCAAACGAAAATTGTGAAAACCAGAAGTTAAGGTTTAGAGCGATTAATCTAAAATTTGAGAGTTAAATAATTAATATTAGAGTGTTAGAAATGATTTCTAAGCTTCCAGGATTGATTAGGGTTTGTATGGGTTCGTCCGTGATGCGTTTTCGGTTCTAGAGTTTAATTTGCGAATAATCAACGAATTAAAGGCTTTATTAACTCAAAATTTAGGGACCTAATAAAGTTTACAAAAGTTAGAGGTCTCACAGTGTGGGCTTAATTGTAAGATGGGGTGTTTCAAAATTATTGATGTCATTTTTAGTAATTTCATTTGAGGTTATTATTGTAATAAATAAATAAAGCTAAAATATGGAAGATCTAAAATAATTAATGGAATGTTAATAGCAACACTCTAAAATAATTGATAAATTTAAGGATAAATTACATTAACACCCTTAAGGTATGCTCTTAATACATATTTCTCCTTAAAAGTACTAAAAATTACAATCCCCCTAAGATTTATAGTTGCATTATAATATCCCACATTTGTTAGTTAATAGGTAGAATTTTTTTTTATCAGAGTCGATAGTTAGATTGACTAACAATTTTTGGTAATGTCAACAGTTAATTTTTTTCTTAATGCTAACTTTACCCTGATGCACTTTCGCATTCTACGACACATCATTTTCTCTCACAATTCATCACCCAAGTCATTTTAGAAATTATGTGTTGTTCTTGGAATAAATTCACATGATATTCTATCTTAATATTTATTGGCTAAAATTGTGGGACTCCATACTTTTTGATAAGATTTTAAGAAATAAATTAAAAAATATCAAATAATAAATAGTGTGAAATAATACTATAAGACCACCGATTAATCACTCCCATTTTGGACAACCACCACCCCCTCCGTCCTTACATTACCTCCCATCACCACCACAATCATCCTTCCACAACTCCAAACACTCCCCGAACAAACTCATGCACACAAATAAAAAAATCTTCGCAACCAACTTATTAAACTGCACAAAGATAAAGAGGAAAAATAGAAAATCAGATATAATAGAAATAAACAAATAAATAAATAAACCAGACACTATAGTGATAAAAAGAAAAACAGAGCTTCATTTTACCAATGCACACATACACAATTACAGACAATTACCCACATTCTCTTATATAAAACAGTCATAAATTCATACAGAAAATATTTGAGACCCTTATAAATCTCTTAAAATTCAATTCACAATAATGTAATCTGACCAATGTGAGTTTTTTATTAGTTAAATACTCAATGATATGAGTCTCACTACTTTTGCCACATCATTATAAATACATTTGTGGATATAAAATGTGAGTTTCTAACATTATTGAATTTATACTCACGTCTACATGTAATCAAATTCACTTTAGGGACACAAAACCACCACTGTGATATACCAATCAAAAACATTGTCCATGACTTTACAAACCCAAAAACAAAACTACCGCCATGAGTCAAGAAGCCAAGAGACTACATGGTAACATTAATCCAATTTACCTGGTGAAATTAATCAAAAAAATCTACTTCAATTCATGTTGAGATGGTGATTGGTGGGTTGGGTGGTGCGACAAAGGGTTGATGGTACTGAAATTGATGGTTGTTGGTACCGCAACAGGGAACTCTTCGCAAATATTTGTTGTTGGTGCTGCAACACATTGAGAGGTGGTGGGTTCGTAGATCAACGGACGAGGATGATGATTGTGCCAAGCCATCCCTCAAGCCATGATTGACAACACTACAGGCTGCAATCACTTGCAGAGATTTGGGGTTTTGATTTTGCTAAATGATTTAGGATTTTTTATTTTGCTAGATGATTTTTGGTGGCATAGCCTTAATTCAATTCAATTTGATCCAATCATGAGTTTTGATCATGGGAGTGGCTTCAATTGGAAGGGCTTTGATTTTTTATCATGGTGGTTGTGGTTTGTGGTTGTGATTGGCATAGTGACAAAGGGAGGAGGAGTGGTGGGTCGCCACCGGCGGTGACAAGTGATTAGTGGTGATGAAAGTTGTGAACTGTAGTAGGATACACTAATGGTGTGGTGATGGAAGTGGTGAAGGTGGGGATACACTGGTAATAGTGGAGAGGGGTACTGGTGGGGATACAATGGTGAAGGTGAAAAGTGGCAGGGGGTATAAATATGGGTTTGGGTAAACAAAGAAGACCATTATGGTACTTGCGTAAATTAGTCATCTTGATTTGATTTTTTTTTTTTTGACACTATTACAAATTAACTTCTGAGGATTAGTATGTCGAGAGAGATCTGTATTAAAAATAAATTTGAGAGACTGTCAGCATAATTTATCTATTATTTTTAGTTTATAACTATAGCAAATGTCATAAATTAGAACTTCGTCGTTTAGAATCTACAGGGAGAAAGCTTTTCCGTGGTATCTCCAGAAGTTATAACTACTACTTAACAAGACATTAGTCCACCCGTTCGGAACTATCTTTGAAAGTTAGTTTTTACTAAAACAAATAGGAAAATTATAAAGTTAAAAAGCTTTATCATGTGTTAAAAAAATGCTACAAAATGAAAATTTTAACTTCTCAAACAAATCAATTTAGAAAAGCAGCCTCAAACGTCTATGGTATAAAAATATTCATGCTTTGATAAGTTTGGCTAAATTAAAAAAGTGCACTTATTTCATCTTTTTATCTTTTTTGGATCATATTAATCAACATCTCCTCTCTATTTTTTCTACACATAATACAAGCAAAGTCAAAAAGTGCACTTATTTAGTCTTCCCAAACTTGACCTTATACTATGTTTGGGAACCTATAAGAGAAAAGAAAAGAAATGATTACTTAAGTTATAAGAAAAAATAAAAGAAAAGAAATTATTATGATTTCTCTCATTTTTGTTTAGATAAGTAAGAAATAAAATTAAAAGAAATGATTGTGATTTCTCTCATTCTTTAGATTTCATAAGAGAAAAGAAAATAAATTATTTTATGTTATATTACCAAAATAACATTTTTATATTTTCAATCATTTTATTTCTTTTATTTTTACAGGGACAAAATTAGTATTATGAAAATATTAGTTTCTTTTCTCTCTCAATCTCTCTACTTTTGAAAAGATTGAAAACAAGAGTTATAAGATAAATGAGTTTCGATATATTTCTCTGTATTTCTCCTCATTTCTCTCCACTTAAGTTATCCAAACAAGTAAGAGAAATATATATCTCTCCATTTCTTTTCTTTTCTCTCCAAATCACTCAATCCAAACATAGCGTTATAGCATCACCGTCAGGATTGTTAAAATTGTTTCTTAGCTAAATTAACAATATAAATTTCAAAAAACCACCTCCATCAATCTCCCTTGCAGTTCGTTAAAATTTGCATTTGCTATAGTATCTCGCTATAACAAGCGAGGTACTGTTCATCACTACTTATATATTGCTGGATGTTCGCCTGGAAGTTCGGTTGGTCAACAACATTTTTTTTTTTTTTTACATTTCTTCCAGTTTTACCTTTACAAAGAAACATAAGAATTGTTTGGCTAGCAGTTCATCAATTTAATTAAAAAAAAAAAGAATAACAAATATTTTAATAGGATTGAGTTAGAATAGAGAGTTTGATGCAGTAGGGTGATTAGTTAAAATAGAAAAATGGCTTTTTAGTTATAATTTGACTAAAAATTTAAAGAAATTGGTGTGGATGCTCTTACCACAACAAATAGAAAAATTTAAATTTAAAAAAATAAAAAATTGGAAATGGAAAACTAGCACTTTGTTTCTTACTGATGCAGAAAATAAGAAAAATGAAAGGGTAAATTAAACTTATCTCTCTTGAGATTTAGCAGAATTATAGGATTCTCTTCTGTAATTTTAATAATAACAATAATATCCTTTACTTTTGAAATTATAATACATTTTGACCCATTGTTAACCGTCTGTTAGCACTTTTGTCAAAATATGCTGATGTTACATGTTTTAAGACCTTAAATGCTAATCACTCTGTTTGATTTTAATTTTTTGGAATCAATTTTTTGAAAATTAAGTTTTTTATTTTTTATATTTTTTGTATTTTTAGTGAATATTTTTAAAATTTTAAACAATTTTTGTACTTTTTTAGATGCACTAAAATGTAAAATATTTATAAAAAAGATATTTTAAAAAATCAATAAATACACAAGAATATGAATATGTAGGGGTGATCGCGGATCGAGTTGGGTTGGACGATATCCCATCCGCCATCCGTCTAAAATAAGGCGGATTGGAAAAAATCAATCTACATCTGTCCACCAGTTTGGCGAATGAGGATTGAGTGAGCCGTGCAGGTTGATGGATGGATGCAATCAGTTTGGCGGTTTGGACTTTACAAATTTTGGGCATTTTTTAAAATTATAATTCATAACTTTTACAATCTCTAATAATTATTAATTTTAAAAAAAAAGAAGTATTTGTTGGCTATATATTTTGTATAAGCCAATCGCAACTTAACACGTGGCTCGTAAAGGGTAATTTGGAGAGTTAATGTAAGTCTCCAGTCAATGATAGATACGTAGTAGTATATATTGGTAACAATGGATTTGTGTAGCATTGGAGCAATCAAAAGGCGTAAGGTGACATGGTCCAACGGTGACTCACAATTCAAATTCAAATTCATGAAGGAAGTCCAATTACAAGAATGGCATAGTGGAAGCAAACTGTTTAAGGCTATGACCAGTGATCGTGGAAGGGCATTTCGAAGGTTAGAATACCACTTCGACAGTTACCATTAGAGGGTATAAATAGAAGAGAAGGCTAACAGAAATGGTCCAGACTTAGATCCCAAAATCAGTTATTTATTTTATATTTTTCTTTCCAGTTTTTACATTTTTAGTTCTTCAATTCCTGTACTGTACTTCAATTCTTAGGAGTAGTTTCAAGTAATCTATTGTTTTAAAACCCTTCAAGATTGTGGAAGTACGAGGTTATTATTATGAGTTCTTATTATTTAATGAAATCCAATTCTTGACACTGTTTTTATCTATTGTTATTGTTAATATCTTTAATTTTCTCCTAAGCAAAGCCATTAGAAAAAGTCCTCTTCATTGAGGCATCAGAAAAAATCCTCTTCATTAAGGTTGAAAGAACATCAACACAATCAACTGATAATTGGTTGGCAATTAAAATTTCTGTAAGAACTTATTGATCCTTGCTGGTACGTTTAAAATTACATTATTAACTTTCAACAGTTAAAAAAGTCAACATATATTTTTTGGCACGCCCAATGAGACCTTTAAGAAAGAGCAAAGTTTTGGCCAGAGCTCTCCCGTTATAAGACAATGAAAAAGGTTTCCCAACTCCAGTCCTCCAATTTTTCGAAGCTCATTTTCTTACCAAAATGCCCCAAAATTGACGCTCCAGCAAATTAGCGCTGTTTTAGTTATGGTTGGCTCAGCACACTCTGGTTGTTGGCTAGGACATTCTAGCGCCTTGCACACTATGGTCTGCTCGGCCACTCCATAGTAAAGTTATGAATTCCAATACCGACCAACATATCATTTCTTTTTTCATTTGTATGGTTGCATATGGGTACCTGTATGTACCAGCAAATACTGTAATGGATTTTTCGGTATATATTATATATGTATATAAAAAAAATTATAATAACCTAGAAATTTTAATGTGCATTCTGTGACATTCAACACCAAATCATTTAATTTAAGCATGAAATAAACATGTTATCCAACACAATCTCCAGTTGTTGAGCATAATTATTTAACTTAACAAAGAACAGTATGTTTTGTGCAAAGAAAGTACAATATGTATCACATGAAAAGGATGAATCTGATAGCAAACAGAACCAAAAAATGTTCTAGATAAAAGATTAACTGGATCAAGCAAGCAAAATATTGAACTTAAGAGGATTAAAATTGGTCTGTTCGTTCTATACTTGTTCTAGATTGAAGCAAGCAAAATAGGCCATCTTAAAATTTCACATCAAAATGTGTGCCTTAATCTGATAGCAAACAGATTTTGAATATGGAGCAGAGAGTGAGAGATGAGAGTGATTTATATATATAACGGAGATGGAGGGCTTTTAACTAACCGATCTGGCCTTTTGGAGCTTCAGGTGATCTCTTCTCTACCAAGGAAAACAGCTTCAAGCCTTAGAGAGTCAAGCACTCTGTTGCTAGGGGCCTTAGCCCCAAAGTCAAAACCCAAATGTTAGGGCTGAATGACTGAAAGGTTTGGGCAAACACTTAGGAATCAAAGGTTTGTGTACCAGACTGGTATGCCTGTGTATCAAAATTTACCAAAATTCTACGGTGAAACGTCCTGATAAGCAAAAAGATTTTGAATGAAACAAAACTTCATATAAGCGGTCCCATTTCTGGTCTAGTACGGTACGTCTCAGACATTATGGGACGGGATTAATAACTTTGCTCCATATGGTGGTCTTCCGAGCTGAGCTCTATTGAGCCACTTGTATCGATATCTTCAGAAAGTTGACAAGTCAAGACCCCTTGTCCATGTTGTATGACCCTATGCATGTCCGGAAACCATTGAATAACTTTGACATTATTAGTAAAAAGCCATTACTGTTGCAAACCAGAGCATTTAAGATTGTGCCGAGAAATGCTCTCTCTTGGATGACTTGACCAATAATAAGAAAATACTCCATCCCCTTCCCAACTCAACGTTTTGAGTATGTGCACTATATGTTCAATTCTTGCATCAGAAAAACCACCAATTGTGAACTTCTCAACAACTCCCTTCACTTCAATCAGACAATGCCCAGGTTCCTTCTTCAATCCACTACCCTTCGTCATCTTTCTTGCCTCTGCAACACAATTCGACGTCCCATCTGAAGCATATAAATTTGATAATAGAACATAGGGTGAAGTAGTAACAGGATCACGTTTCAAAAGCATTCTTGCCAAACATTGCGCAATTAAAACATCTCCATGCAGTCAGCAAGCAGAGAGCAAGCTCACTAAAACAACTGGATCATGCCCAAAAGGAAATTTTTCTATGTATTCTTCAGCCTCCTTTAGTCTCCCAGCTCGTCCAAGTAGATCTATGAGGCAAGAGAAATGCTCAATGTCAGGGGCAATCCCATAGATTTCATTCATAGAAGTGAAATAGGCTTGGGCCTCATCCACAAGCCCAGCATGATTGCACCCTGTGAGAAGTGCTATAAATGTAACAGAATCTGGCTTCAAACCAAGCTCCTTCATCTGCTCAAAACAGCTCTAGGGCCTTTGCCTCATGCCCATGATTTCCAAATCCAGCTATGATGCTATTCCATGATACAGGATTGCGACAGCCCATTTTATTAAAAACAGTTTGTGCATATCCAATGCAACCACATTTAGCATACATGTTTACAAGTGCATTATCAACACCTACATCTCCGTCCAACTTCGTTCTGATCAGATGAGCATGAATCTGCTTGCCATGGCGTACAGAAGCAATGCCAGCACAGGGAAAGGCTATGGTGTACACTTGGTGTGCACCCTATCACAAATTATTATGACTTTATCACAAAATTTCGTAACATTAACTATAAAATGCATAACCTCGCCACAAATTACCATAATAAAATATTCAAAATTTTGTGATTCATGTAACAAAAATTTGGTGTTTAGTTACGACATTTTTAATTAAGTTAATTTGTAATGAGATTACACAAATTTGTGTGGTATGGTAGGGTGCATATGGCAAGCACCGAAACGGGTGCACACCATAGAGTTTCCCCATTTCCGATGGAAGGGGTGGAGTCAAGTTTGTGCTCGATTGTTTGGCAATGCAATTGCATTCCTCTCCTCAAATCATCCGCAGTGCTGCAAATTCCAAAATAAATAAATAATAATAATAATCATTTTTTTTTTTTTGTCTTTAATTAATTTTTTATTTTGCTTTTTAGATCACTCTCTCTACACTAGATATACTTTTAAAAAAAAAAAAATTTAAAATTAACAAATATTTTTAAAAAATCACTAAAAAAAATTATTCTAAAAATAAAATATGACCTTTTAAATTTGATCCCATACTATAACAAGAAGTGTCATCATGTGGATGTGTGTGGGTATTCCATGGAGAGAATGAATTATACACGGATGGCCCATGAACTCTTTGGTTCATGGTTGGTCAATTAACTGATGACAAATCAGTAGCTGTGGGACAATTATTCTCTTTATTATGAAAAATTATTTGTTAATCCAAAGGTATCACGTAATTATATTCTTACTCCATTATAAATTATCATGTTTTCTCATATTTTCTAATTACTCAACACAAAATCATAAGTCTCATTCCCTCTATCAATCACAATGCATATAGAACGCGTGATGCTTTGGACCAACCAATAATTTCTCCTTTATTACTCTATCTCTAATTGACTGTCCCAACTTGAGTTGGGTTTCTCTTCCAACTATCATGGATTATTTATTTTTTTGAAGAAATTACAAATATTTTTTAAAATACAGATTACTCTTATTTTTAGAATTTTTTTTATCTAACAGAATTATGAGAAAAAATAAAATTTCTAACTTTTTTTTTTTATTTTATGAAAAATGATATACAAGCCCACTTTTTAGACCTGATGATGTGTAAGTGATATGATTGGTTGATGATTAGAGAAAATATAAGAGAGAGCGTTACCTTTATCCTAATTGATTATCAGATCACTAGGTTTAAAAATTTGGTCTAATTTTTTGTCATGAATAGTAATGTTCATTTTTTATACAACAATAAAAATATATGAATTGTTAATTAAAATATATTTATAATATCATTAAAAACTGTTATTAACTTAATGTATTAATCAAATAAATAAATAAAAAAGATCATTTTTTATGTGAAGGAGCGTGATGTAATTTTTGAAAATACAAAGAATAATTCGTATTTTAAGCAAACTTTAGGTGATATAATTGTCATTTATCCTCCTTTTTTTTTTTTTTTTTTTTAACTGCGATTCAGTTTAGTGGATAAATTACATTTTGCCTCCTTTATGCTTACTATTTTCTCATTTTGGTCTTAACTTTTGTTTCACATTTCAATTTTTTTTTTTTTTTTAAATTTACATCAAAGCTAAATTTTGTTCAAAATTAGACATAAAACATCACGTTGGTTGTCACTTGACATAACAAAAATTATTATATTTGAATTTAAGTTTATGTTAAAGGTATAGGTTAAATATAAGGTAAACCTCCTTAAACTATGACTCATTTACACTTTGTTTTTCTAAATTTCAAAACTCAACAATTAATCACCTCAGTTAGTCACCTCGAAGTATTATGTTGCTACACTTGACACTTTTCATTAGAATTCTATTAGGGATTTAAACGGAATCAAGTCATGTATAAAGTATATGACACACTTATTAATTTTTTAAAATAACATTACTCATTATTGTTTTTTTTTAAGAATAATAATAATATTTTTTGGTGATCTTATTTTCACTTTGTCTCCCTTCTTCTTAGTGACAAAACGAAAATAAGATCATTAGATAAGCGCATTATCACTTTAAAAATTTAGTAAATCTATCATATACTTTACACATGATTTAATTTTGTGTAAACCTCTAATAGAATCTTAACAAAAAGGGTTAACTATAACAAGATAATATTTTGAGATGATTAACGATTGAGTTTTAAAATTTATGGGGACAAAATGTAAATGTCATGCGGTTGTCAATGTAATTTTCTTGTCTAATTTTTTACAAAGTTAACTTTATGAATAATTTTAAAAAAAATACTTAAAATGTGAAGACCAAAATAAGAAAAAAAATATTTAAGGACCACAATAAAAAAAATGATGAAATATAAAGAAAAAAAGTATAATTTATCCTTCACGGTGCAATTCTTGCAATAACGAATTAGATAATCGACGAATGAAAATTTAATAAAAGCTAACAACGTGTCTTATCATCAGGGGTGGAGTGGATGACCGTATATTACACTACTTGTTATGGATCCGTAAGGACTTTTGTTCTCTTCCAGGAGAAGGAATGAAAGAACTATGGTGCGTCTCATTTTTCTTTTTCTTTTTTTTTCTCTTTTTTTTTATTTATTTATTATTTTAAGAAGTGAGTTAAAAGTAACTTCTTAATTTTTAATTTATTTTTGTCTCACAAAAAAAAAAGTCAAAAAGTCAAAAAGGTCAAAAAAAAAAAAAAAAAAGGCCAAAAAAACGAACTTTTCCTTTTTTTTTTTTGGTGTGTGTGCTGCTGGTTAGTTTTGGTTTGAGCAGACCTGTCAAAACTACATTGCTTTAAAAAAAAATAACAAAAATAATAAGGGAAAATTATATTTAAAAAAATCTCAAAATTTGATATTTCTTACAAAATAAATCATGAATTTTTAATTTTATTAATTTAAATTAATTTTTTATTTATTTTTAATCTAAACTATTGACCTATTTTTGTTAGCTAAATTGATGGGAAATGATATTTCAGATATTTTATATAAATCTACATTGAGTTTAAAGAACTAAAAAAAAAGTGGTGAGTTTTACCTAATAAAAATAAACGAATGGTTGAGATTAAAAACAAATCAAAATATTAAAGTTTAAATTGATAAAATTAAAAATTTATTTTGTTTCAAAGGTCAAACTTTGAGTTTTTTTTTTTGGTTATAATTTCTCAAAATAATAATAATAATAATAATAATAATAATAATAATAATAATAATAATAACAATAATAATAATAATAATAATAATAATAATAAAACCCTTAAATATATTAATGTTAAATTTACTTACAATGATGTGTATTATCACATATTATTTATTGATTTGTTGAAAAATCAACCAATATACTCTAATAAATATCAATGTCAAACAAAATATAACTATTCTCATTTGATTTTTAAAAACATTAAAAATATAATAATCGATAATATACATTAAATTTCAACTCATGTGAATTTTCAACCAAAAAAAAATGTCAGGACATATTTCTCCTTATTACAATAAATGTTTTTGAAAATTTGTAAGATTTTGTTTTGTTTGAAACCAAAGACGAAAAGCAAGCCAAAAAAAAATCAAAAAATCAAAACTGTCCCCACACCAGCGGACTTGGGGTGGCTGTTGTGCTACTGTGTAACTAAATGGGCTCATTTTGAGACTCAATTTGATAATCTGAACCGTTCACATTTTAGAGTATATCGAGTAAAACATACCTGTAAAAAATCAAGTTAATCAGATATCGTTAACCCTTTTATCCACTCACATTTGTATCTACCAAAATAAATGACAATTATGATTTAAAATATTAAAATGAATGTGAGTAGATGAAAGAGTTAACGATATTCGATTAATTAAATTTTTGTAAATATATATATTCTATTCAATATATTCTAAAATATGAACGGTTCGGATCGTTAAAATAGGTCCTAAAATTGGCCCATTTGGTTGCACAGCAGTGGTTGTCCTAACATTCCTATTACTAAGGCCAAGTTTGGGAAGTTTAGAATAAGTGCACTTTTTGACTTTTCTTGTATTATGTGTAGAAAAAGTAGAGAGGAGATGTTGATTGATGTGACCCAAAAAAGATAAAAAGATGAAATAAGTGCACTTATATTGGGTATCCAAAAATGTTTTTTCAAATATCTTATATGAGCGTAGGTCTCACATGAGTATAAGATCCATACTCAAATGAGATATTTGATAAAAATATTGAGACTTCTAATATTTTTCTTTGACTAAACTATCTCGTGATGTAAAGATATGATAATATTATTTTTTATTAATATAATTAATAAATTATTAATAAAATAAGATTAAGTATTAAATGAATTAAAATTATTTAAAAAATTAATATAATTATGTTTTAAAGAAACTTAATTTTCGTTTAATGTGGAGATTGTATTCAATCATGACCCCCTTACACCATAGCCATATTCCATCGCCATCAATTGGTGAGCGAATTTGTGTCGAGGGGCTTTTGTTATTATTGACAAAATAGGTCTAGGAAGCTTTTTTAATTTATTTAAAAATTTATCAATTGTCTACATGAAAGCCTAATCTTAACATATATACAATAATCTAATCTTAACATAATTAAATTATTAATCTATATTACTTATATAAAGAGAGAGCAAATTCATATAAATCTAAATAAGTGACTATTAATAGAACTCCACAAAAATAAGTGATTATCAATTAATCCAAATTTAATTATCATTTTTTTTTTCTTTTGATTAAAAATCAATGAACATGTATAAATTTCTCATTCAAATTGTTTGTTTGAGTTTTCAAAAAAAAAAAAAAATCTGAAAATTTCAGAAATTAGTTTGGTTAAAAAAAATTAAAAAAAAAAACTCATTCTTTTTATATGATTTTCCCTTTTTAGTGAATAATAATTTTTAAAATGTGTTTTTTAGTACTTATTTTTGTCAAATTAGTTTCTAATTTTTGGAAAAAAAAATTAGAACACAAATTTTAAAAACTCAACCAAACAAAATTAGCTATATTTGGAGCATGTATTTATTTTATTTTATTTTTTAATTCTATGTATCACGGTGTTAGAATTCTAAAATATATTTTGAGAAAAATAAAATGCATCCCTATTTTATTTACTTGACTTCATATAATAATAACAATTTAATAACCTAAATAATTAAAATATTATTTTTTCTTAAAAATCTTTGTGAATCACATGTGATACGGGTAATTATTCAATAATTTCGGAATATGAATACGTAATATTTTATAGTATTATGATTGGTAGAGAAGATAGGTAGGTGAAATATTATGTTGAGTGATTGAAAAATATAAAAAGACATTTTAAATAGTGATTGATTAAGAAGTATAAATACATAATACTTCAAAAATATTAAATAATTTCTCGGAAAGGTCACCCTAAAAAAGTACATGTGATCGGACTTTAAGGACATTTGCGATATTACTACAATGAAAAATGGTTGAAAGTACTAAAGTGGTGCTCTAATAGTACCACTAATGATGTGACAGTGGGCTATGCTTTTTTTTTTTTTTTATATTCTCAATGAATTAGTGTTATTAGTAATCTTTTTTTTAGTGGTATGAATCATTGTTGTACTACAATTGACCTATGTAGGTTATGGGTTCCGCTGTGTCAAAAAAACATAATCATGATTTTAAAAAAAAAGAATTATCTCAAAAAAAAAAACATCATCATGAGGGTACTCTCAATCAAACAACCATGAGGGGAGGGGGTTAGAGCATCTACATCAAGCTCTTCAATTTCATTTTTTAGTTAAAAATTGTAAAAAATTAACTCTATCAAACTCATTTATAGTTCTTCAAAATTTATGATGGCTATAATAACTCGTTACAACAAGTGAGATACTATTCATCGTTACTTGTGTGTTATCGAATGTCTGCCCGGAAGTCTGACTGGTCAACGGGTCAACGGCAATATATTTATTTTTTAAGAATTGTTGGCTGATAACTTATCAATTTAATAAAAAAAGAAAGACAACAAACACAATAAGAAAATAATATTTAATAAGAATAAGTTAAAATAAAGGGTTTGATGCAGTAGATGCTAAAAGGTAAGTAGCTAAAATAATAAAATAGCTTTAATCAGACTAAAAAATTGAAGAGTTTGATATGAATGCTCTTAGAATGACAAATCATTATCCAAACTATGCTTTGTAGTTTCTCGTATTGATTTTCTTCTAATTAAGTGCTTGTTTGGTATACATTAAAAAAATATATTTTTTTATATACATATATTTATTTAACTCATCAATTAACATTTATTAATATCTCTTCTTTATTTTTCTACCAATTTTCTTTACTTTTTTAATATATTTTTTTTATAAAAAGTTAAAAAATATACTTATTTAGAACATCCCAAATAACCCCTAAAAAACAATGAACATGTATAAATTTCTAATTCAATTTGTTTGTTTAAGTTTTTAAAAAAAATTTCCAAAAAATTTAGAAAATTAGTTTTGGTAAAAAAAAAAAAAAAAACTCATTCTTTTTATATGATTTTTCCTTTTTTAGTGAATAATAATTTTAAAAATGTGTTTTTTAATATTTATTTTTTTCAAATTAGTTTATAATTTTTATAAAAAAAATTAGAACACAAATTTCAAAAACTCAACTAAACAAAATTATATATATTTGGAGCATGTATTTATTTTATTTTATTTTTTAATTCTGTATATCACAATGTTACAATCTTAAGACATATTTTGAGAAAAATAAAATATATACCTATTTTCTTTACTTGTCTTCATATAATAATAACAATTTAATAACCTAAATAATTAAAATACAAAAAAATCTTCGTGAATTATGTGAACGTTTCAAGCAGACAACCAACCCTACACTGTACTGTATTTCAAGGAGATTTCCTACTCTACACTTCACGTCTGTACTGTAGGGCTTAGCACTTACCATCCCAACCGCGTCAGGATCGTCTAGAGGCTCCGTTTGTTTTGATATGTAATGGATAGAAAGAAATTAGGATGGAGGTAAAATTATTTAATGTTGTGTTTATTTGTAGAGTTGAGGAATGGATTAGGATGGAGGAGGGGATTTAGATGGAGATTGAGAGGGGGATTGTGATGGAAGAGGTAGAGGTGGTATTAGAAAAATAGTGAAGGGATTACAAGTTTTTTTTATTTATTTTTTACATATTGAGAATTTTTTTTAAAATATTAATGTTTATTTTTATATTTTTTATTATTTTATATAAAAATAATTTAATAATTTTTACACTAACAACTATCATCAAAACAAGTACAATTTTACTTAATCTCCTCACTATCAATCCTCTCCATTCTACCTCTGAAAACAAACGGGTCCAGAGTAAAATGATAGAGTGATCCTTTACAGTAAAAATTTTGAACGCGACGCCTGTCCCACTAAAGAGGTGGAGGGTTGAGATCTTCCTTCATCTGTGATTGTTTCACGTGGAATGGAAAGCAGATATGAAGAAGAAAAAACAAAAACTGTGATTGCTTCACTCATTAAATCAAAGAAAGTAAAGATCACTATATTATAAAATATAAGTGAAAACATTAGATGTAAAAACATGAGATCTACAGAAAATAAGTAAAATTTTCAAATAAAATAAAATAAAATAATTTCCAGATTAGATGTACAGAAAATAAGGGAGGAAAAAAAAAACTCATATTCAACACATAAAAGCTGAAATTTATAATGTAAGAACATGAGATCAACAAAACTTCAACTTCTCCTGCTGTATAACTTTAGTAAGTATCATGATCAAAGTGGAGCTCTTAAATAATATTGTTATATATATGGGTATTCATGTATTGAACTTAAATCAGACCCACAAACCTCTTTGAAATAGAGATCAAAAAACAAAACCAGTATTTGGAGACCTTCAAACCCATTTCGACTTCGGCAATGATCGATGGAACCACCGATTGAAATCATAGATGTAACGTCTCGAAAATAATACGACATGAACCACCCACATTAAACAACATTCATCGAATAATTAATGTCATAACACCAATCTCTACATCATATACCAACAATGTTATACAAAAGTTTCACATGCGATTTATACATACAAGGATATAAAGATACATGAATCCATAATATGTGAAGCATCTAGTCTCAACACAAATAAAATGCCCTAAACGGCTTATATCTTCCAAGGTTATAGCCCGGTTACACAAAATGATCTCTCGGACCCATACACATTAGCCCTTGGCTTACAACTAGATCACAACAAAAATAAGAGCTATGGACTCTTTACAATTATCCACGCCTTCAACTTGGCGGGATCACCAAGTCTTTACCTGCACCAAAGTCCCATAGGGGTGAGCATAAAACTCAGTAGAGAATTCTAATAAATTATATACAATTATGCAATTCTCAATGAAAATGCAATGTCAATGCCATGCCATGCTCTTTTAAGAAATTTCATTTCATGCTCCTTTAACGAAAATTCATTTCATGCTCTTTTTGAAGATTTTTAATTTTTCCAATAAAAACTTATAACCTCAATACATTTCAAACTTCCAGTTTTAATCAATAGGGGCGTTAAATACGACATTGGTAATCCCTAAGCTGGTGTCTGCAAGTAGACTCTCCGAGCACTACCAAACTGTCATTTTTACCGGTATTGACCGGAAGGCTCGACACCTATCCGCGGGGTTTTCTGGTCTTTCACCATGGACACTCAGGCCAACTTAACAAAATTCATCTACACCTCCTAACCGGACTTACCACCGTATTTACCCCTTACACATTTCCATAATTCATATCACAACATTATTTTCTTTCATGAAATAAGTATCTTCCATCAAAATTTACAATGCAAAAATAATAATCGAATGAATATGCAATGCAATGATTTCCCATAACTCATAACATTTTCCCATGTTTAAAGTCTCTGCAACAATGCCAACAATCACATTTTTCATTACCTCTTTTTATTGCTCTTTCTCAAGATAACTGTAGACACCCCATTTTTTACCGTCCTCAAGACTTGGACGTCACTGCTTGGATACTCGGTGATTATCCATGTTTGCGTTCGTTTGGAGTTCCCGGAGTTCTCGGCTCGCATGCCTTGCCTCAGAACCTCCGAACTTGACTGTTTTGTGTTCGGTTTTGCACCAAACACTTGTGTCTTACGTTTTAGGGGCAGGGAATGCCTTCTGAGGCATCCTCACATACCACCGGCTGTGGCTAGATGCCACCGGCTGGCTGGTGTTGCCACCGGCACTATTTTGTGCCGGTCGGCACTCTTTTTGGAAAAATGACCATTTTGCCCAGCCGGCTACTGTACAGCTGCTTTATGAGATATTTTTAGACAGTTGTATCACCTTTTGCTCTGTATGGAGGGATGAGCCCTTAGTTTGCTTAGCTTGTAAGCTTTGCTTGCTTATATAAGCAAGGCTTCTCCTCTTGGCTCAAGGTTAGAGATTGGAGGGCAAAACCAGAGCTTATACATACATATATATATATCTCCTTCTCTCTCCTCTTGTGTGTGTGTTTTTGGACCAAAAAGTGTGATTTCACCTTACTTTTGCACCATTACACACACTACTACACCTTAATCCGAGATTGGGAGGCTTGGAGATTTGTTTTGTGTGATCTTGGACTGATTTTGATCACTAAAAGAGAGCTGGACCATTTGTTCTTCAAAGGATCTTCAAGGGTAAGAACATCACTTTAGATTCCCCATTCTTGCAACTAGTTTCTACCCCTCTTGTCTTGTGTTTTTGGATTTGTGTTTAACATAAAAAAGACTTGTTTTTCCTTGCTTAAGAACATTCATCAAGGTTGTTTTGTGGTTTGGATAGGGTCTCACCCTCTTAGGCCTTGTTTTGGCCATTTTGGAGCCTTTTCTTGAAGCTTTGCTTATTTGGTGTTCTTGGTCTTCTCACCACTGAAAACCAGTGAGTTTTTAGTGGTGAGGAAGGTACTTCCAAGTCCCAAATAGGGGAGGGACACCCCTCTCCCCCTTGTCCTTTGTTTGCCTTTGTATTTGGCCTAAAGAGTAGCATGTATGTATACTTGTATTTAGCTTCATTTCAGAATTTTTTTGAGTGTTTTGGAGTATATTCAACCTCTGTTTTTGGTCGGATTTATAGCCCTTAGTATGTATTTTATACTTGCTTTGAAATGCTCTATTATGCTAGGAAGCATGCCTTGCATTTAGGTCATGTTCTTTGCATGTATTGGTCCCACTTCATGAAGATACTAGTATTATTTTGCCACATTTAAGGGCTGTAGGCCACTGATTTTGCCATATATGGTGTGTTTGACATGGTTGTTTTGTATTCTAGGCTTGTAAGCCTCATGCATCTTGGTTCCTAGCTTGTTCAACATTAATCATCCTCATGATTTAGCATCACTTGTGACCCTATTTCAGTCCATAAATCATATGTGTATGTTTACATATGTGACCATTTTCATGCTTCAAGGGTGTCCCCTTTTATGCCTAGGAATTGGCATTGTGTATGCTTGCATGATTAATACATTTTGGGGCTGCCATATGTGGGTTTTGGGTGTCATTTTGTATGATAAAAGTCTGTTTTTGGTTATTAGATGCATGCCATGAGTGGCCTTGATAATGGTAGTAAAGTACTCTCTTTGTTGCCCTTAGTTTTGGGCCTATTGCCTTGCATGCTTGCATGGGTTTTGGTCATCATTTTGGACATGTTTTGCTACTGTTTTAGGGAGGTTTGAGAGCGGTCCCATCGTAGCTTAGTCTACCATTGCATGTTTAATATATGTGTGTTGCATGCTTAGTCAACAAGGTCTTGACATAAGACAATCCTATTGCCTTAGGTGTTCATGTTTGTATCACACTTTGCATTGTGCATGCTTAGTATTGTATGCTTCTCATGATGTGTTACATAGCATTTGGCATGCCTTACACTCTTGTGTCATGTTGCATTGTTGATGCATGTTTGCATGGATTGCATTTCATTACTTGGTTTGGGGTGTCAAACCAAGTGTGGGAAATAAGGGGTGTTTGTACTCCAAGTGACAAAACACACCTCAATTCCCATGTCACTAAGGCCCTTGACTTTGGCATGATAGGGACTTGGTTATCATTATTGTGTTGCATGCATTTTTTACATTGAAATGCAACCTTAGTATCTTAGTCTATCATGCACCAAGGTGCACAATTGTTAGCCCTAGAACCAAGAGCCATGTTCCCTTGAGTCCCATTCATGATAGGAAGCATTGGCCATGTATAAATATGCTCAAAAATTCGATACCATGCATTGCTGCCTGCTGTTGCTGTCAAACTGTCTTCTGCAGGAAGTTTGTGCCGACCGGCCGGAAGGAGTGCCGACCGGCACTGTATTGATGGCCGATAGAATATTTCGCAGCCGGTGGCCACCAAAAGCAGCCGGTGGTAGTTTCCTCCAGCCGGTGGCACTCAACATCATGCAAGGAAGGTGTTCTGGGGCTTTGGGAAATTTTGGAGAAGCAGGGCAGTAAAAACAGAGGCAGCAGTGGTGCGGTGTGGGTTTTCCGGGCAAGTCGGATCCGAGCATACATCATTCGCGCATCCCGAGACAGGGCTGGGGCCCCATTTCTTTTATTTATTTATTTGATTTAATTTTAATAATTGGAATTCTGTAATAATTTATTCGTTTATTCCTTGGACTGTATTATTCTTTCAGTCCCTCCGAGCGAGGGCAAATTTGTAATAAGTGTGTGTGATTGGGTGTATGTCTTCCAAACCCCCATTTCTTTCTATCCCTTTTATTTACCCGCTTTCGATGGTAGATTAGGGCATACTTATTTTAGCATACCTTATGCAATGCATGCGTGCATTCATTCATTTGTTTACATGCATCGGGTTCGGCACATCACGCAAACTGCATCGTACTTTCAATTCCAAATTGAATGCGTGGTAGTTGCTGCATTTCATGTGCCATGCTTAGGGTAGTCGAGCCTGTCTAGATTACATCTCTGTATGCGATGCATTAGCCACTTGACATGAACTAGGTCACGCATGTTTGCTAACTAGTTTCTTGTTTTGGCATGGAGTACGATGTAAGTATTTTACGCTTTAGCATACCACATGCGTGTGAATGTTGTCATGACAGTATGCTTACCATGCGGCTAAATGCTTATGTGATATTACTGTTTGAATGCATATGGGTGAAGGTTGGATTGCCTGAGTTGGAACAACTCATTGAAATCCGTATTTTAGCCTACTTGCGAGTAGCAAAATCTAACACGTTTTTTGAGACAAAACGGATATGCAATGTTTATTTCCAAGTTAGGCAATCTAGTCTATACTTTTGTGTTGTGCGCATCACATAGTAATTCTAGGTTAATAACCGGAATAAGAACGCATAAAGTTTTCAAAAATGGATATCACGGTTAGTAGAGGCCGGTCTTCGGACCGGCGAAAAGGGTGCTCATAGCTGACCTTCCCCGATCGTACCCAAGCTCCCGAGCCAAGACCACTTTGGTGATGACGGACATGTGGCCTTCGGCACCGAGTCAGGGTTTCCTAAATTTCCCATTTTAAATATTTAGGTGGCGACTCTGTAATCTGGCAAAGCAGTCCATGTTTGGCACTACTTTTCAAAATTTGTTTTTTCTTCAAAACGATTTGCCGGATTTGGACTCTTTGGTTCAAGATTTAGAACCGACACCAAGGGAGTCCGAACTGTAGCGAGGCCCCCAAGGGCGCATCTACAATAACCATGTGACTTCAACACACAACATCAATCTCTCATCAATTTAATCCTTTCGAAGCCACATGTGGGGTTTTCAAATACTAACCTCCACCATTCGTAATTCTCACAATCCACAACAATTACCATTTCACAATTAAATATTTTTCATGCATCTAACAACAACTTAAAAATAAATCCTCCATTTTCTTATATCAAGGAGATTACCACTTCTCTTACCAAGATGTGAATTCTACACTCACTCACCCATTTTAGCACAAGAAAAGAAGTTTATTCCATGGATTTTCCATGTTTTCAAAAAGCCCCGATTTCCTAGGTTTTCACAAAAACCCTAACCTTGTTCATCTCTTTTATAAAATCTCATCATACACTTCAATTTCAACTCATGTTGTCCAAAATTCCAAGAAAATCTCTAAATGAACACAAGATAGAGTTCATTTTACAAAAATCATCAATCCCTTGAGCCACCAAACCCATTTTCGAAATTTTCAAAGAAAGTTACAAAATCAACCAAAAACTTACACAAATATATATATATATATATATCTCAAAGGAAAAACCTCTAGGATTTATAAAAGAGTTGAGATACAACCCACATTTAAAACTCTCTACATTTTTGAAACACAAGATTGAAATCAACAAGCAACAAGAAGAAAACTCTTAAAACCATCATCAAATAGCAAAACTTGTATATATAACTCAAGAATGTCCCTACCTCAAGCTTGATGAAGAGAGAGAGAAAAGATGAAACCCTAGTTTTGATGAAAGATTCTTCAACTTTCCACAACACCAAGAGAAGCTCTAGTTCTTGATCTTCAAGATTTAGAGGAAGATGATGAGGATCTTGGCCCAAAGATTGCAAGGACCAAAGAGTGTTGGTGTTTGAGGATGTTTTCTAGAGAGAAGGAAAAGAGAGATAAGGTTTAGAGTGAGAGAGAGATATATTAAAATGAGATACAAACAGCCCAAAAGAGGAGAAAAACAGCCACGTGCAGGCTCTTCCGCACGTGGAGCCTATTCGTCGTCGACTTTCCCTCCCCTCCCGCACCTCTCCTCACGCATACGTGCATTTTTGGCGATTCATCGCCTTTCCTCGCTTCCTTCAAGCGTGCGGGCTTCAGCGCGGCGTCCAACTTTGACCTACGTCTTGTTGGCCCCAAAGACGTCTTGCCCTAACCGAAAGACCTAGAAAACCCCGATTCAACTCCCGGGCACTCTGAACCCAATCGTGCACTCCCCGGAACAAGTGAAATTTCACACCGAACAAGACAAGGGTAAGAACTAAATTTTGAGAATTATTTCCGGATGTTTCAAACCCAAAGAGGACGAGAAGGGAATGGAGTGAAAATGAAAGAAAAAGAAAGAAAACAAGACCCGGTCGTCACAACCTCCCCACATTAGGAAATTTCGTCCCCGAAATTTGAACAAACTCCCCAAAATTAAATAAACTCACCAAGCTAGAGTATTCTAACAACATAACCATTCTTAACAACATTATCGAGTTACAACATTTACATTAATCAACATTTACCACACTTTTCATCATTATTTCAATCAAGACAACAATTGTTTATACAAAGCATATGAAATAAAACATCTATAGCGAAACATCGTTCCTTCACAATCTCACACTTAGATTAACAACACATATATTACACGTGATTAACAACTTAATACCTTTTTTCTTCAACACAAGAAATCATTATAATTTAAACAAACATCTAAGCAGACTCAGACAAATCTGAATACTTGGAGCGGGCTTCCACCTCCCCTTTCCACGTAGCCTCCTCCACTCTGTGGTGTCTCCACAACACCTTCACTAACAGCATGATTTTGCCTCGTAGCATTTGTTCTCGAGTGTCTAAGATTTGAAGGGCATCCTCATCCACTTCCAAATCAACCCAATCTAACACATGAGAAGGGTCGAGTTCGTACTTCCTAAGCATAGACACGTGAAACACATTATGAACCCTCAAAAGTTGTAGCGGTAAAGCTAACTGGTATGCCACTTCCCCAGTCCTCTCCAATATCTCGAAAGGCCCAATGAGCCTCGGAGACAACTTACCACTCTACCGAACCTCATCAAACCTCGCCTAGGTGAGATCTTAAGGAACACATGATCGCCCACTTCAAGGAACAAAGGTCATCTCCTCTTATCGGCATAACTTTTATGTCGACTTTGGGCCGTAGCTAACCTCTTTCGGGTGAGAGCAACTTTCTCGGTTGTCTCCCTAACAATCTCCGGACCCCACAATGGTGCATCTCCCACTTCGGCCCAACAAACTGGTGAACTACAAGGTCGGCCATACAAGGCTTCAAACGGTGCCAAGGAAGACCTCCCAACCAACCAAGGAAACACAACACCAACTTCCGGTCACAACCAAATTTGGAACACTACCCCGACTCTAAGAACGCCAAGGATATAGAATTAGTCAAGAACACAAGGAAAGGGTCACAGACTTCCCCTCGATTCACACCACTAACTAGGTCTATGAGACAAGAACAACAAACAATCACGGCAGCCACACGCACGCCCCGGGTATCCACCACCACTAGCCCAAACACTCTCCACGCTTCACACTCTAACAAGGTGGAAACTAGATTTTCACCACAAGATCCTTGGTTACCTCATTTAAGGAAAAGGTTATAACAAGACTTGACTCAAGACAAGACTTTGGTCTAACAAGTTCTTACAACGCCCAATAACCCACATAACCGAACGTACAAAATTCAAGATTTAGAAATACAATTAAAGTGGTCACACCATCACAACCATAAGGGTACAATAGTTAACAACGCAATTTCAAAAGAAGGTTTTCATCTTTTTCTCAATTATTAGCAAAAGTCATCTCTTTACATGCAAAACATTTTCTTAAAGGTGTTCCAAACTCACACCGGTCACAAGTCAAAAATACATTTTATTCCCTTCAAGAAAAATCCAAAATTCGTTCATTTTAATTTCCGATCCACCGTAACAACCGGCGGATCTCTGCCCAACAACACCCATCACCCACATGGTGATACCACAAACGTTACAACGTAACATAACATTTCCACAGTATTAATTAACCAAAAACAACAATTATATCATTCCATTCGGCCAATAACATTATTATTACAATGCAAGTTAAAATAAGGATTGTTCTTGTCATCTTGAAAGAAAAATCTTTTTCTTATTTATACATTTTCTCCAAAATTTTACTTGAATTCGTGTTATAAACTTCGAGTAAAAGCAATTTATTTTGTAATTATTTTACCAAAACAAGTTCTAAAATCTCATCCCAAGGGTTTTAGTTAAGATAGAAATGCCATGAAAGTTTTCAAAAACCAACAATCACTAACAATTTAACTTCCCAACAAACAACCGGTGAATCCCAACCATCACTCAATCACATCCATCACACCTACAATGACTTCCAGAATGCGACAATTACATTTTCATAACAACAACAACTTGAAATAACCTGGTGCTAAAAGAAACAGTGTAACACACACAACTTTCCAAACTCCGAGAGTTCCATACCAACACAAACGTTAACTAAGAAGGACCAACTACGCCTGAAGACCTATGAGTATTCCCAATCAAGAAGCTAACACTCTACCCCGATTTACGGTCTCAAAAACTTACACAGAGACGCACACACCGATAACCACACACAAACACAAGGCCCAGCTCCCTAGGCACAACCCACGGCACCGCGCCACCTTCTAGCCAAAATGTACTAATTTTCCAAAAGATTCAACTTTACAACCCACATCTAAACCATTCTAATGTGACTATTTGTCACCCACCTTAATACCACTCAACTTAACTAATCACCCGAGAGTTTCTGCTCCCGGTCTTCAAGCACCTACATACCATTCCCATAGGAATTCTATTCATACGCTTAGATGGCCAACACACTCTCTTGCCTAACACAAGACCGAGTAGGTCAACGGCGATCACACGATCCGGGTTACCCAAGACAATTCTTACCAACGGTACACTCGTTACCTAAAAACACCAACCATTCATTACTTCCCCGAGATGCGAATCTCACACTCCCTAGACATTCCCACATCACTTCCACCAACCTTCACAAAACTCTAAGGCCT
This sequence comes from Camellia lanceoleosa, assembly GCA_025200525.1. NCBI lineage: Eukaryota > Viridiplantae > Streptophyta > Magnoliopsida > Ericales > Theaceae > Camellia > Camellia lanceoleosa. Next base: position 106,745,423 of record CM045771.1, on the reverse strand, counting down.
CACACTTCCTCAAACTTAACACAATAAAGCTTTCAAAATTTTGGCCCTCATCCTAACATTACGTTTATCACAAAAATTGCGCAGACTTCTCAATTCCCATCAACAATTTCTAAACTAATCAAGAATCAAAGGTCATCACAAGATTCTACTGTTGATATACAATAGCACTAGGATCACCAATTCCTTTTCACATACATAACAAGGAATTCAAGTTTCATTAGCAAGCCCCAACACATGAGGGTAACAAACAACAAAACATACACACATAACTACAGTGCCTTAGCATCCTACAACACACCGATCAATCACAAAAGTTTCACAATTTATAACATAGATCTCTAAAACGAAAGTCCCTCTCAAGGGTGATACTACCGCGCTGGTTTAAAGGTCGACCCTCGCGAAGCTTCCAAAGTCTGGCCTCTCCGGGCCTGATATCGATAACGTCCCCGATTGGACTGATGGGACAAAGTCCGACTAGATTCTGAAACACTAGAAGGATCTATACGTAAAGGGCAAAAACGTCTAGTATGGCCCCGCTGACCACAATCAAAACAAATAACGGCCTCCCAACTCTGAACCCCATTGGGAGCCTGAATCTCACTGGATCCCCCAACGGACGAGGTCGAAACCCTTGATGAAAACAAAGACCGAGTTTGCGAGTGAGCATGCGCTCACTTCCACCTCTTGCTAAGTCTAGGGTGCTTATGAACTGTAGGAGTTACCGAAATGGCCTCTTCCCTAGCTCGACCAACACTGTTAACCACGACCTCTGCATGGGCCGCTGCCTCAACTAGATTCAAAATAATTCTTCCACTTAGATCTAATCACCTTCTCCCGCATTTCATCACGCAACCGCCTCTCAAACTCATAACAGCAGCGCTCCTCTGTTGTCACCAATTCTGGAGCAAATCTCAACAGACTAGTGAACCTCATCTCAAACTGAGCCAAATGAGTAACATCCTAGCCCAACTCAACAAACTGTTCCCTTAACCTTTCCCGAGCAGAATGAGGGAAATACTTGGCCAAGAAGGCCTCGGTAAACGCAACCCAGATGGCACCTACGGTACCCTTCACATACTTCCACCAATAACTCGCATTCCCCTTTAATTAGAAGGTCGCCAAGAAACCCTCAACCCCTTGTCCTCAACTCTGAGCATGTCAAGAGTCTTGGTAATCTATTCCAAACAACTCTCCGCCTCCAGCGGTTTTGCCTCTCCCAAAAACTCCGATGGATTGGAGCAAAGAAACTCCTTAGTAAGTTTAAGGGTATGCCCGTTGTCCCCCTCATTGCGAGCTAGAGCATCTTGCACCGCTCTCACGACCTCCCGTGCAACTTCCTCGCCGACAGCTGATGCTGTAACAACAGGTGCTAGGGGAACCACCATGTAGACATCCTATAAAATTCAAAAACAAAATCAACTAAGTGCACGACACAACAGCCTTCCTGAAGAACACACTCTCACCACCACGACTTTGAACCCTTCCCGACATCCTAATTAAGAAACAAAATAGATAACTTAGCACATAATTCCAAATGTGCTCGCAACTAACCTCACACGTAAAACTAATACAATTATATATACTCTAGCACATAAGCAATCCAATTCACTCCACCTAAGCACGTAGTCACATAAGCACATAGGAATTATCCTTTAGTGATGAGATTTGTCCCATGAGAAACCAAGAATTCTTAATAGAATGAGTATTGATCGGGTACCCTTCTAATAAGACCTCTTGGAATCTAATAGCCGCAAATAACATCCCGAAAGTCTAATCCTATACCCACATAGTCACGTAAGTATGTTATCACAAAATCACATAGACAAAATATTTCCTAATCATGCGAAACGAACCCATTGTGGTATAACAACCACTTCCCGCGAGCCCCAAGTATTCAAGCACGGTAGCTTTGATACCAAGTTGTAACGCCCCGAAAATAATACGATATGAACCACCCACATTAAACAACATTCACCGAATAAATAATGTCATAACACCAATCTCTACATCATATCCCAACAATGTTATACAAAAGTTCCGCATGCGATTTATACATACAAGGATATAAAGATATATGAATCTATAGTATGTGAAGCATCTAGTCTCAACACAAATAAAATGCCCTAAAGGGCTTACATCTTCCAAGGCAATAGCCTGGTTACACAAAATGATCTCTCGAACCCGAACACATTAGCCCTTGGCTTACAATTAGATCACAACAAAAATAAGAGCTATGGACTCTTTACAATTATCTATGCCTTCAACTTGGCAGGATCACCACGTCTTTACCTGCACCAAAGTCCCATTGGGATGAGCATAAAGCCTAGTAGAGAATTCTAACAAAGTATATACAATTATGCAAATCTCAATGAAAATGCAATGTCAATGCCATGCCATGCTCTTTTAAGAAATTTCATTTCATGCTCTTTTAACGGAAATTCATTTCATGCTCTTTTTGAAGATTTCAATTTTTCCAATAAAAACTTGTAACCTCAATACATTTCAAACTTCCAATTTTAATCAATAGGGGCAGTAAATACGACACTGGTAATCCCTTGGCTAGTGTATGTAAGTAGACTCTACGAGCACCACCATGTCATTTTTACCGGTATTAACCGGAAGGCTCGACACTTATCCGTGCGGTTTTCTGGTCTTTCACCATGGACACTCAGGCCAACTTAACAAAATTCATTCATCTACACCCCCTAACCGGACTTACCACCGTATTTACCCCTTACATATTTCCATAATTCATATCACAACATTATTTTCTTTCATGAAATAAGTATCTTCCATCAAAATTTACAATGCAAAAATAATAATCGAATGAATATGCAATGTAATGATTTCTCATAACTCATAACATTTCCCCATGTTTAAAGTCTCTGCAACAATGCCAACAATCACATTTTTTATTACCTCTTTTCATTGCTCTTTCTCAAGATAACCATGTGTCTTCAACACACAACATCAATCTCTCATCAATTTAATCCTTTCGAAGTCACATGTGGGTTTTCAAATACTAACCTCCACCATTAGTAATTCTCACAATCCATTACGCACAACAATTACCATTTCACAATTAAATATTTTTCATGCATCTAACAACAACTTAAAAATAAATCCTCCATTTTCTTATATCAAGGAGATTACCACTTCTCTTACCAAGATGTGAATTCTACACTCACTCACCCATTTTAGCACAAGAAAAGAAGTTTATTCCATGGATTTTCCATGTTTTCAAAAAGCCCCGATTTCCTAGGTTTTCACAAAAACCCTAACCTTGTTCATCTCTTTTATAAAATCTCATCATACACTTCAATCTCAACTCATGCTGTCCAAAATTCCAAGAAAATCTCTAAATGAACACAAGATAGAGTTTATTTTACAAAAATCATTAATCCCTTGAGCCACCAAACCCATTTTTGAAATTTTCAAAGAAAGTTACAAAATCAACCAAAAACTTACACAATATATATATATATATATCTCAAAGGAAAACCCTCTAGGATTTATAAAAGAGTTGAGATACAACCCACATTTAAAACTCTCTACATTTTTGAAACACAAGATTGAAATCAACAAGCAACAAGAAGAAAACTCTTAAAACCATCATCAAATAGCAAAACTTGTATATATAACTCAAGAATGTCCCTACCTCAAGCTAGATGAAGAGAGAGAGAAAAGATGAAACCCTAGCTTTGATGAAAGATTCTTCAACTTTCCACAACACCAAGAGAAGCTCTAGTTCTTGATCTTCAAGATTTAGAGGAAGATGATGAGGATCTTGGCCCAAAGATTGCAAGGATCAAAGAGTTTTGGTGTTTGAGGATGTTTTCTAGAGAGAAGAGGGAGAGAGATAAGGTTTAGAGTGAGAGAGAGATATATTAAAATGAGATACAAACAGCCCAAAAGAGGAGAAAAAACAGAGCCACGGGTCTGGGCTCTCATGCATGTGTGGAGCCTATTCTCGCACGTGCGGTATGTGCCTCCCGTACGTGCGGCTTCCCCCTCTCGCAGGTGCGGCACCTCTCCGCACCTTCTCACGCACGTGCATTTTTAGCAGTATGCATTGCCCAACCTCCCCTGCTTCGCTTCCCCTTGGCCTCCCGTGACGACCCCAAGCGTCTTGGCGTTGACCCAGTAGCCTAGAAAACCCCGATTCAACTCTCGGGCACTGCAAACCCAACCGTGCACTCCCTGGAACAGGTGAAATTTCACACCGAACAAGACAAGGGTATGAACTAAATTTTGAGAATTATTTCCAGATGTTTCAAACCCAAAGAGAGCGAGAAGGGAATAGAGTGAAAACGAAAGAAAAAGAAAGAAAACAAGACCTGGTCATCACAATAGAACACTTGCTGGTGAGTTGGCAATAAAGACGGCGCCGATCAACATCGGTCATTCCTTTCCCCAACTTCGTCGCCACTCCCAACGTTGGCGCTCTTGCTTCATTCTTCTCTTTGCTGCTACCGGATTTCTCTCTCCAGGGCTGGAGTAAAGTGAACTGAGAGTTTCCGTTTTTTTTCCCTCCACCAAAATGACATGGTTATGATGAAGAAAGATCTTAACCCTCCACCTCTTTAGTGAACCAACTCTTGGTCTTTCCAAGCCAATCGTGCGGCCTTAGATGCTTATGCACGCCTTGCTTGCACCTAAGTAAGCCTTCTTTGGAAGAGAGCTAGGAGAAGTTTGCACACACAAGAGAAACTTAGAGAGAGCTCTTGGAGAATGCTTTGCTTGTATTGCTTGAATGCTTTTCAACTCTTAGTCGCTTGGGTCTACTTGGGTCACTTGGGTCTACTTGGGTGGTTTGGGCAAATGTGGCTGTAGACGTCCCCGAACGCATCCCGGGGAGGGTGCGACTCCCCCCCGTTCTGGTTTGCTTGCGGGTCTACTACAGTTCAAAGGACTCAAATGTCACGGTTCTTAATCTTGAACCAAAGAGTCCAAATCCGGCAAATCGTTTTGAAAACATATTTTTTGAAAGAAGTGCCAAACATAGACTGCTTTGCCAGATACAGAGTCGCCACCTAAATGTTTTTTTAATGGGAAATTTAGGAAACCCTGACTCGGTGCCAAAGGCCACGTGTCCGTCATCACCAAAGTTGCCTCGGCTCGGGAACTTGGGTACGATTGGGGAAGGTCACTTCGTGAGCGCCCCCGCTCGCCCGGTCAAAGACCGACCTCTACTAACCATGATATCAAGTTTTGAAAACATTGTGTATTCTTATTCCGGTTATTAGCCTAGATTTACTATGTGATGCGCACAGCATACAAGTATAGACTGAGTCGCCTGAATTGGAACAAAACATTTCATGTTTGTTTGTTTGAAAATGGTTTGATGGTGCTACCCGCAGGTAGGCTAAGACGTGGATTTGCCACCCTCGGGTGGGCTTAGAAAAACAATGGTTTTGCCACTATCTAGTGGGCTTAAAACGAACATTTGATGAATTGTCCCAATTCAAGTAACACAACCTCCACCCACGGGCATTCAAGGCAGTTATATCACATAAGCATATAGCCTCATGGTAAGCATGCTATTCATGGCAGTCACTCACACGCATGCAAGGATGCTAAAGCATAAAACTCACCAAGTACTCCAACCAAAACAAAAACTATATTAGAAATCATGCATGATCCTAAGTATGCTGAAATGCCTAATGCAACACATGCAAAAAAGCAAACTATAGCAGGCTCGGCTATTCTAACATGGCATGTGGAATGCTACAACTAACACGTATTCAATTTGGAATTGAAATACAAATGCAGTTTGTATGATGCACTGAGCCCGGTGCGTGCAAAACAGATGAATGATGCAAACATGCTGTCATACTGTATGCTAATTGAAATATGCCCTAATCTAACCATCATAAGCAGGTAAATAAAAGGGAAGAAAGACGTGGGGTTGGAAGACATACATCACACTCACCCACATTTATTACAATTATGCCCTCGCGCAGAGGGTCCAAATAAATATACAGTCCCGAATAAAAGAATATTACAGTCCAAACAATACAGTCCAAATAATGTACAAATTCCTAATTAATTTACAAATTAACTAAGAAAATAATAAAACTGGCATGCAAGCCAGGGACTGCCTTGATTCTGCTCCGGATGATGGAATGATGCATGTTTGGGCTGCTTTGCGCGGAAATCCACTGGAATGCCCCAATTAGCCTCTATTTGCACCTATTCTTGGAAAGCGCGCCAAGTCCCGGAAGACTGCTGATTCTTGATTTGCTACAATAGAGAGCAGGAAAGGGGCATAGCAATGTATTTCACAAATGTATGCATGTCTCGGTCCTCGTGCCACCAATCACGCATCTCGATGCATGATGGCCGAGGAGCCGAATTTGCACAACTCAATATGAGATGAATGCACATGAAAACACAACACAACCTAACTCCATCATGGGTAATCCAGAGTGTCGGTGACTAGGGAATTGAGACACGTTCCGTCACTCGGAGTACGAAACGCACCTCGTTTCCCCTGCCCGGGCTAACTCCTATCCTGAACACGATGCAATATGCATGACATGCATGAAATGCAACTAAGATACAATCCTAACATACACACTGTTATGAAATGGCATACACGATGCACGAGGTAATCATGGTATACACAATGCGCTAACAACCTAGCATACACAATGCTATGGAATGAAATGGCATACACAATGCAATATGGGCTTACACCAATCATGAGAGAGCCTCAGCCACACTCACATAAGAGGCCATCAGATGAAAACAAGACAACTCGAAATGCGTGCACGCAAACCGAGGACCGACCCTCAAGCACCGAAATGCCACTCTAATGAGACATGGCAAATACATGGAACATGATATGCAAACATGCAAAAATCAGTAGCAAAATGAGGGGCAAAACAGCCCCGAAACAAGGCGAAATGACACCCGATGCATGGAATCTCTCCCGAAATGCAAAACTAGGTACATGAAATGGCTTACAGCTATACAAAGCATGCATAATTGGTACATGGAATGAAAATACAGAAGCAAGGAAGCCCCAAAATAAGCATTTTTACAGTTCAAAGCATGGCCAAACAGTAAGCACAAGTGGGACTAAATTAGCATACAAAAATGGCTCCGCAAGGGAGGCAATGAAGCAAGTGGTAGATGCAAAGCCCAAACAGAAAAAGACCCTTCTAAAACACTGAAGAGAGACCAAAAATATGACTACTTACAGTTTATGGAAGCCCCCAAAACAGTATACAAACACACTCAAAATGTCATGCAAGATGAGGCTCAAAAGAGGCTATAACACAAAGTATACAAAATATTCATCAAAAAGCCAAAGACCCTTAATAAAACATGACAAGGGGATCAAAATATGGCCACTTTCAGTTCTGATCAAGGTCGAAAAACAGAAGCTTAATAAGCTAATAAATCATACAAAAATGGGGACCAAAGAGGGGGATAATACAAGTGGCACATGGAGGTCCCAAACAGTGATGATCCCTTCTTCAATGTTGAATAAGGGCTCAAAATAAGCCTATCTACAGTTTACATCATGCTCCAAAACAGATTACACATAGGCCAAAAATACTATGCAAGATTATGGCATACAAAGGGGTAATGAAGCAAGTGCAAGATGGGGGTCCCAAACAGGGTAAGACCCTTAATGAAAGATGAAATAGAGCTCAAAAAAATTCCATTTTCAATTTTGGTCGGAGCTCAAAACAGCAAGCAAAGAGGGCTAAGAAATGGTACAAAAATGAGCTAGAAAAGGGGGAAATGGTGCTTAACCTTGAAGACCAAGCCTTGGCTGCCTCTTGGACTGAAAAATGGTGCCTCCTAGCCTCTGAGAAGAGCTCCAAGCTGCTGGAAATGGAAGTGGTAGTGTAGTGCTAGGTGGTGATGAAGAAAGGGGTGTAGAAGCTTAAGGGTTTTGAGTCTTAGAGTAGAGAGAGAGGGAGAATTGATGCAAGGCTCTCAAAACAAATTTTGTAACCCTAAAATCTGAAGGGGAGGGGCTGTATATATAAGCAAAAGGGGTGGAAAAGAGGGGGAAAACAAATCAAGTTTCCCCCCAAAATGGTCAAACCCTCGGACATGGGTGTAGTGGAAAACAAAATTCACTTCTAGGACACACTTGGGGAGGGGGGCATGGCCGGCTAGTTTAAAAGGGCAAAAAAGTCATTTCACCAAATAGGTGGCCGGCCAGCCAGATTTTCTGGCCGGCCAGCTACTTTCAGGACAAAAAAAAAACTGCCGGGAAGAAAAGTAGCCGGTGGGTGATTAGGAAGTCCAATGGTGGCCATTCAAGTGTCCAAATTGAAGCCCCAGAAGTTAGCTTTCCAATGGTGCAAACCTTGCATTAAAATTCCTCCTGTGGAAAAAGTTATGCCCTTTTTGGTGAAGCCGCGCAGATTTCGGTCCAACCGGATTCATGCCGAATCACTTTTGACCAAAGAAAGGTGGCCGGCCAGAACAATTGCTGGCCTCTCATGTGTCCACTTTGAATCCCTTGAAGTTATCTTTCCAATGGCGCCAACCTCGCATTAAAATTCCTCCTGTGGAAAAAGTTATGCCAGTTTCCGTGAAGCCGCGCAGATTTGGCCCTGCCCGGATTCATGCCGAACTTCTCCCGAACCAATTTTCTTCTCTCTTCTCCTCTTTTCTTCAACTTCAAACCCCTAAGTAAGGTGTTTTGAAAGATTTTTCAAAGATTTCATCTCTCTTTCATTCATTCCCACTTTGTCCTTGCTCGGTTTACCGAAAAGCGCAACATTTGACAAAATACGAGCCTCGGAACATCGTAAAAACTTTATTTCAAGAATGTTTTGAAAGAGAGGGTTTTAAGTCTAAAATCTTTTGATCGAAATCGTTCTGGTCCAGAACAGGGGTATGAAGTTGAGATTTGACTCTCTCTTTGCCGAAAAAATTGAACCTTTGCCCTGCACACCTTTCTCCACCATGTAAATCATTAGTCGCGTCGAAGTCTTATGGACGGTCAAAAATGGGGTGTCTATAGTTGCCCCTCTTTGACAGAACTCGGAAGTCAAGAAGTGACAGGAGCGAATGTCAAAGCCCAGAGACGACCCATTTTTGACAAGGCCGAAGACTTGGACAAACAAACAAAATATAGATAAATAAATGGTTGTGCTTGTCGCCTCGTATCCTTTGCAAGGAATCAAACCAAGTAGTTAAAGGCAGGATACAAAATGATATGCAGAAAGATTTTGATAATTGGACTTATACACTACGCGAAGCCGGTTTGAAAGTCGGACTTATACGCTACGCGAAGCCGGTTTGAAGATTGGACTTATACGCTACGCGAAGCCGGTTTGAAAATTAAGGATTCATGCAATGCACTATAATGTAGTGGCTAAAATGCAATGTGATAGCTAGGAAAAGGGAGGTACCTCACAAGGGCAATTGGCAATGACTTACCTCGGCAATGTCCTACCTCATGCTGATGTGAGAATCTTCCGCTTCTTCTTGGTTGAACCACAGGTACTACTTTTCTCCCTGACTATGGTCGCAGTTTTCCCTATTCTCCAACAGGGTGACAAACTAGGTTGATTCAGTATCCAGAATTGAGGCGCATACAGATGCTATCTCAATCTATAGGGCTGCCATACAGATTTCAAGCCGAGGATATACCCCTGGGTATTTAAACCAGACTTTAGTCTCGGAAATCCCGAACCTTTGCGTTCTAGGCATAAGTCATTCGAACTCTAGTTTCCACCGTCTCAGTTGGTCTCCTAGGAACTCACTGCAAACACAGGCAGGTGGCTATACCAGACCACCGGAAGTCGTTCGGGCACGACAAACACTAAAGGAATTGCACCTTTAGAGGATTTAAGGTCTCCTAGACCGGAAAGTGCACAAGACAGTGCAAATAAAATGCAAGTAAACTGCAAGTACGATGCGTGAAACAGCGCGAATGATGATGTAGAATTTAAGGTCTCCTTAGACCGAGGAGTGCACAAGACAGTGCGAATGATGCAAAAATACTATGTGCACAAGACAGTGCGATGCAGAGTGAATGCACAAAATAGTGCTAAATAGATGCACAAAAAAGTGCGATGCTAAAGGTGTACAAAACAGTACGAGCAGGGTGAATGCACAAAATAGTGCGATACAGATAAGGTGCGCAAGATAGCGCGATGTAATGTATGCGCAATGTAAGTAATGGTCACGGCGCAAGATAGCGCGATGCAATATACTAACAAGTACAGGTGAGATGCGCAAGATAGCGCGATAAAATGCATGCACAATGCAAGTAATGTGCACAATATAGTGCGATGCGCAAAATAGCGCGAGTGAAATGTAATGCACTAACAAGTGCAAGTGGGATGCGCAAGATAGCGCAAATGATACAATGCACAAAATAGTGCAATACGCTAAACAACGCGATTGATTTGAAATGCACAAGATAGTGCGATGTGATATGCAAAGCACAGGACAGTGCGATTGAGGTGCGCAAAATAGTGCGAATGTAGACTGCACAAGACAGTGCGATTGAGGTGCGCAAAATAGCGCAAATGATAAATTACACAGAACAGTGCGATGCGCAAAATAGCGCGAATGTAAACTGCGCAAGATAGCGCGAATGATAAAGCGCACAAAAGCAAGCGATTGAGGTCGCAAGATAGCGAATGATAAAACCGCGAGCGATGCGATCCAAAATAGCGCGAATGTAAACTGCACAAAACAGTGCGATGGAGGTGCGCAAAATAGCGCGATTGATTTGAAATGCACAAGATAGTGCGATACGCTAAATTGCGCGATTGATTTGAAATGCACTAAACAGCGCGATACGCTAAACAGCGTGAGTGATTTGAAATACACAAGATAGTGCGAGTGAGATACAAAGTGTAAGTGCACAAGACAGTGCGAACGAGATAAAATGCACAAAAAAAAGCGCGATAAAATGCATCTTCTATGCAAGTATGGGGGTATTTTCTATACAATAGATACAAGCATTTTCTTTGCAAGAATCATAATGATACGCGGCACGCATGCAACAACAGTGTATATGAAAGTTCACATTCTATGTAATCGAGGAGCATCACATATGTACCCTGGTGCCTCTTATTTGCTTCTTAGAGGACTTCACAACATACTCCGCTCAAAAGGGCACACCCTATTCAAATTGGTGAGAGATAACATTTGCATGTAAAACCCTCGGGTGTTGCTTGGACTGTCATTCTGACTTGAAGCAGGCTTACACTTGAGGTAGAGGCGCACTCACACTTCGGTAGTATTAACAAGGCCTGAAGAGGTACATCCGGAATACAATCACGGAACTTGCTGAAGGTGAAACTCACTTAGATGCTTTGATTTTCCTTCTTTTCTTTTGCTTTGCAGTCCGGAACCTAAATAGCTTCAGATAGGTCCTGGTTTTACTATTCTCACATGACCAGGGTTGAACGCTGCGATTTTATGAAAGAACAAATTCTGTTTTGCACAAATGTGGAGAACGGCACGGCACTCGAAGCACAAAACGATTTTATTTTTGAAATTGAGATATGAGTTTTCGACCAAGTATTGAGCCTACGACTAAACACAGCAAAATGACTCGACACGGAAATAAAAGGCACACAACCTAGACACATCGAGTAACACTCGAAACGACTCAAAACAAAATCGAGATAAAACAAAAAGACACGACACTCAGACGTGCACAGGGAGCCTGTTTCACCGGGTAGTGTTTCCCACCCTTTCTCATTTGTGGTTCTCACATCACTCGGCCCTCAAGTTCTGTTTTTCTGAAAAAGCCCTTTTCTCACTTTTTCTCTCATCGCACATCTCTCTATTCTTCAATCTCTCATTTTTCATCCCTCCCCTGGGTGGTTGATGGATAAACAGGAAGTTGCGGGCTCTTGCCCTAGCATCTTTGCTAGATTCTTTTTCTCCTGCACTGCGATGAATTTCTCCAGAGGGGTTGTGCTGGCGGGTGTGTAGCAAATCTGCAGCTGACCGGTTGACGATGCTCTACTGGGGAGTTTGGACGTGATAAGATCTGTCCAGATGATGGAGTGTGATATCTTGCCCCATTCCAGTTCATGCTTCGCACTTTGCTTGATACCTCGTTGCTTGGAGGATGTGAGAGCTTTCTGCCCTTTGTTGTACCCTTTTCTGGTGAATACGGTGCCCTTTCCGGCGAGTAGAGTGCCCTTTTCTAGCAAGTATTTTGACAAAGGGGAAAAGACAGAACACCTGACTCAACTATGCCCCTAGTTCATTATTTTGACCATTTTTTGTTTTTGCTTTAGTTTTCTCCTAAAAAAATTTGACCAAAATGAGAGTTAGATTAACATGCTTGTTCAACTTTTTGATTTGAAATCATGCAAGTCAGGCTATGAGCACTGAAAATTTTCCCTTTTTTAGGTCCAAGAAATGGTCCAGTTTTGGAAAATGAAATAATTTTCGAGAAATTAGTTAACCTTAGTAAAAATTCCCAAAAACTATTTTTGCAATCAGCCACTGCTCGACGAGCATGAAACCTACTCCTGAGATGCGCAACCTCGAATCCAAAGGAAAACTGCCCCGTGCTTAAATAAATTTTGCAGACAGCGGAAAGTTGCCCTTGTTTGAAACGCACCCATGGCGCATTGAATAGCAACGGAAAGTTGCCCTTGTTTGGATGTACCGCATCGCGTTGAATGGCAACGAAGCTACCTTGTTTGGATGGCACCGGCGTTGAATGGCAACGAGCGGACCCCTTGTTTGAATGGCACCGTAGCGCATTGTAGTCAGTCCTCAGAGTGCTGAACGCAACCAAACTCTCGAATACAGTGAAGACAAAAATGACTAGAACCATTGCATGGACACAATCAAATTTGAAGTGTTTTACGGCTGGACTTCAGAATGAAGTTGCCTACGTATCTCAAAGATGGGAATAAAGCCTTACATAGTTCGGGGTTAAGGTACACTCGGGTATTAACCTCTCCTTTTTAGGCTCTAACTTTTGCCAAGGCGCCCGTCGCGGGTTTTTGACCTTGCGAGCTTCTTTTTCTTTCCTTTTCAATTTTTTTCATTTATTTTCTTCTTTTTTCTTATTTTTTCTCTTTTCTTCTCTTTTTTCTTTTTTTTTTGTATTTTTCTCTTTCTTTTCTTTTTTCTTTCTTTGTATATTTTTTTTTCGTCTCGCTCTAACTTTTGCCTGGGTCGCCCTTCCGGGTTTTCGGCCCAGCGAGCCTCTCAAAGGGTAAAAGTGTAACAGGTCCCTGCCAAATGGTTGTAGGGTTTTGAAGCCATCCGTATCCAGGAGAGTGGCTGTTGATTTGCAAGAGGACTCATCTTCGGCTCTTTGAGCACATCTGACATCTTTGCCCTTAGTTGAAGGTATACATTTTAGCTTTGCAAGCTTCTTCTGATCTTCTGATCTTCTTGATCCGACTTTCCTGGCCCCTTGTTCGAGGGCTGCTTCAAATCCGGCCACACGGGCCTCACATCGTAGTTGACCGTTGAACCTTCTGAATTCAAGTTCAAGGTTTGGAAGTGAAGGGGTTGAGTCTCGAGGCTAAGAGCGATCCTAGGCTGCACAATCTCAAGAGCGATTCCACACAGGTCTCCGCAGGACCGCGCAAAACATTTTGTTTTTGAAAATTTTTAAGAAAGCAACAAATTGCTCGCGCTGAAGATAGTGTGAAACCAGTCTGGATCAAGCCAGGGTCCTTCTCAGTACTCACGCTAACAAGCATGATTTCATTCATTAAGGGCTTAGCACGCCTTTCTTTCTCTCAGTTGATCAAATTTTTGCAAAACCCGAGGAATTCCTTCCTCTTCGTTTTCACCACAGTGTTCAAAAGGTTTTGAAAAACTTAGGTCAATGCAATGAGTTCGAGGCACAGAAAAGTAGGCGAAAAGTATTGTCGTTTCGTTCAAACTCTCTGGCACAACTGGCACAAGGCAGAAGCAAGCACAAAAGCGTGAAAAACCACTGTTGTTTCATTCAGAATCTGATGGGCGTAACTGGCTCCCTGGCAGGAACAGACTCAAAACAAAACGAAAAGACAAACATGAAACAAAATGGTGACGCCCGAGGTAACACCCCTGGAATCACCCGACCTTTGTACAACAGGACTGACTCGATACAACAAGACAGACCCAAAACAAAAAAGCGCCTCAAAACAAAAGGGCAGACTCCAAACAAAACAACAAAAGACCCAATACCCAAGTCGAGAATGCAAAATTAACACTTGTACATTGCTCAAAAGCAGTGCATGCCATCCACCACAATTTGGAATGTCGGCGCCATCCATAGGTGGTTCATCCCTCGATCACATAATCACATTATCCCCAAGTTCACTAACCCGGTGCCGATGGACTTTGCGAGCTTAAGCGACAATGACCCGTTGTCAATCAAATCTTGCGCCGTGGCGAAGCGAAAGCAATTGTCGATTGCCATGACGGTTTGTTGATGGAAGGCACTGTCTTGGGCATCATGTGTGGTGGGAAGAGGGTTCGGGAGGCGAGGCTCAAGGGGTTTGAGATGGCCTTGTCCAACAAGGATTTGGAAAGCTTTGGACAAAGGCATGTGGAGGCATGGAAGACCCTTTGACCTCGGGGTTGGTACTTCAAGGCTTGTGGATTTTCTTTGGCGCACCATAAAGGGATTGGTAGTCTTTGGCTGGTTTTCTTGATCTCTTTTGAGTGGAGGATTAAAGCTAACAGGATCGTATCTGGTATGACGGCCCTTCTCCCGGTTTTTCCTTTGATTCGGACTGCCCCTGACTTGAGTAGCGAAAGTGTCATCCACAGTTTTTGCAACAACCGCGAGGACTTGCTCTTTGTTCAGTCCCTCGGCTTTCAAAGCCTCAACAGCAAACATAAGATGTTCATGGGGATCCATGGCCGCCCCTGCCTTGTTCTTTCCACTCGCCTCTACTTCGCCATGGGATTGGCCTTCCTCAAATGCAGCCCGTCCCAAGACTGGGGAGCCTTTTGACATGAAATTCCCAATATGTGGTGTGGTCGATGATGGAGCCAATGTCCCGGAGGCCAGATCTGTCACAGTTCTTTGAAGATCTCTTATCATTCCTATCAACTCAGAAGCAGTGGGTTCTCGGGTTTGAGATGATTGGGGTTCAGGTGCACCCATCATGCATAATTCCATGCTTTCTGGGATAAACACCTCAGGTTTGGGTAGATGGGCCGGGGTGATGTATATGCTGGGGTCATAGGTGGATGGCAGTATATGGATGAGATTGAGGTGGACAGGAGATGTTTGGTCATTGGGGTCTGAAGGTGGAGCTATCGTCCGGTTGTCGATGAGATTTTGGACCTCATGACGAAGGCGGAAGCAACGGTCGGTGCCATGACCGCGCTACTGATGGTACATATAGTACTTGGCAGGGTTATGTCTGGCTGGGAGTGGGTCGGGAAGAGGTTGAGGATCGAGGGGTTTGAGATGCCCTTTTTTCATCAGGAGTTTTAGTGCGCTAGTCAGGCTCATATAAAGGGGTGAAAGTTACGCCTGAGCTTGAAATTTGGGTCGTAAACTTGGTTTGGCAAAAGGGTTGGCTATGGATTTGTATTGATTTGATGGTTCAGAATAGTCTTGCTCCGGCATTGGTACTCCTCCCTACAATCGCCCTCCTTGTCGGTTCCTTGTTGCAGGAATGATCCATTGTTGAACGCATTCTCGACTGAACCCCAGTTCATGCAAACTTTTGAAAGTGAATAAGCGGAACCACTATCAACTTTTGCAACATATCATGCTCGAGGTTTCGCACCATCATCTGCACTTGATCTCTCTCAGAAGGGCGATTTGTCATCTGTGCTGCCTTTGCCCTCCACCTTGCAACAAATTCCACAAAAGGCTCTGTTGGGTTCTGGCGGGTTGTTTCAAGCTCTTGCATGGTCATTTCAACCTGGGTATTGTAAGAATACTGATCAACAAAGGCCTCAGCCAGTTCTTCCCAGTTTTGTTTCACTTTATCTTCCAACTTAGCGTACCAAGTGGCTGCTATACCCGACAGGGTTCTTCCATACAAAGAGAGTTTCTGTGGCTTAGTCAGACCCATCGGCTTCAGGACATCCAAGAAAAGTCGGATATGTACCATTGGATCTCCAGACCCGTCGAAACGGTCAATATATGGCATTTTGAATCTGTCTGGGAGCCGGACGGCAAACTCAGTGTGCCCATCCTCAATGTCGGGAATGGAGTTAAGGCCCTGTGCCTTTTTGAATTGCTTCTCAAGGTTCGCAATTTTCATTGCGGTCAGATCGAGGTCATTAGCATCAAAGGGATAAAGCTTCTTATTAGGCTGCACCGAAGTGCAAACTTCGGGCTTGGGTCAACCTTTCTCGAGGATTCGGACCGCAAATCTTCAATGGCGGAAGTGGGTCAAAGTTAATTTGGGTCCCAAAAAGTGGATGTGGCGGATGCCCCAGATGGGCGCTGCGTTTCAATACTGGTCTCAGCCTGCATGGCAGTTCCCTGATTTAACACTGCTACCACGGCCACAAATTCTTCCGAACCCTGTGACATCACGGTCTGCTGAGTCCGAACAAAGGTGATGTGACTGGTGACTGTCGGATCAGATGAACCAATGAGCCCCGTCTGGCCCTTCTTTGCCTTGCCTCGGTGAAAGAACACTGGTTGCCCTTGAATTGAATCTCTGACCTAACAAAGTCTATCAACACTAGTCCAATGTACCCGGGGGATATCGGAGCCTTCTGAAGCTATGGTTCCAGGACTACCCCTAGCAAAAGAGAAAATAGAGAGCATCTCAGCCTGATTTCACCAAAACAGATACGAGCATAATAGGATTGGATGTGCCTCTCTTGAATTACGCCCCAAAATTCTGCAGTAGCTGTTACCCTCAGTAAACCGATTCTCGAATCTTGAACTGGTGCCCATGAACTTTGATGCCCAAACTTGCAAAGCGATACATGCATTCTGTAGACGCACTCTAAAGCACATAACAAGCAAGTGAGAGCCAAAACACCCCTATGTTGGGGTAGGGTTTCCTGTCCTATTTTGTCAAGAGCTAGGGTTTCACTCACGCACCTGGCGGTTTCAAACAACCTATATCGGGTAAGCAACCTGTCCTAGTTTGGAATGGTCACTATGGATCCGAATATGCACTAGGTCGAATGGTCAAAAAGGGTGCCTCGGTAAAACCAGGGTTTGTGTTCCCATGCTGTCAGAGCCCAGAGCCGATCAGCCTTATGGACATGCCTTGACAAGACAAGCCTCCGAAATCGTTAGAATGGCATATGGCAAACCACGGTGTTCTAGGCGCGCAATGCAAATGCAATGCAAAGAAACACACAAGTGTAATCAAAACCCGGATATCATGAGTTCGAGTCAAGTTCTCTAAATCCCCAATGAGTCGCCAGAAGCGTAGGCGTCCCGAAGCATCCGGGGAGGTGCGACTCCCCGTTCGGTTAAACTTGCGGTCTACTATTCGAAGGACTCAAATGTCACGGTTCTTAATCTTGAACCAAAGAGTCCAAATCCGACAAATCGTTTTGAAAACATATTTTTTGAAAGAAGTGCCAAACATGGACTGCGTTGCCAGATACAGAGTCGCCACCTAAATGTTTTTTTAATGGGAAATTTAGGAAACCCTGACTCGGTGCCAAAGGCCACGTGTCCGTCATCACCAAAGTTGCCTCGGCTCGGGAACTTGGGTACGATTAGGGAAAGGTCACCGTGGCGCCCCTTCGCCCGATCAAGACCGACCTCTACTAACCATGATATCAAGTTTTGAAAACATTGTGTATTCTTATTCCGGTTATTAGCCTAGATTTACTATGTGATGCGCACAGCATACAAGTATAGACTGAGTCGCCTGAATTGGAACAAAACATTTCATGTTTGTTTGTTTGAAAATGGTTTGATGGTGCTACCCGCAGGTAGGCTAAGACGTGGATTTGCCATCCTCGGGTGGGCTTAGAAAAACAATGGTTTTGCCACTATCTAGTGGGCTTAAAACGAACATTTGATGAATTGTCCCAATTCAAGTAACACAACCTCCACCCACAGGCATTCAAGGCAGTTATATCACATAAGCATATAGCCTCATGGTAAGCATGCTATTCATGGCAGTCACTCACACGCATGCAAGGATGCTAAAGCATAAAACTCACCGAGTACTCCAAGCCAAAACAGAAACTACATTAGAAATCATGCATGATCCTAAGTATGCTGAAATGCCTAATGCAACACATGCAAAAATGCAAACTATAGCAAGCTTGGCTATTCTAACATGGCATGTGGAATGCTACAACTAACACGTATTCAATTTGGAATTGAAATACAAATGTAGTTTGTATGATGCGCCGAGCCCGGTGCGTGCAAAACAGATGAATGATGCAAACATGCTGTCATACTGTATGCTAATTGAAATATGCCCTAATCTAACCATCATAAGCAGGTAAATAAAAGGGAAGAAAGACGTGGGGTTGGAAGACATACATGACACTCACCCACACTTATTACAATTATGCCCTCGCGCAGAGGGTCCAAATAAATATACAGTCCCGAATAAAAGAATATTACAGTCCAAATAATGTACAAATTCCTAATTAATTTACAAATTAACTAAGAAAATAATAAAACTGGCATGCAAGCCAAGGACTGCCTTGATTCTGCTCCGGATGATGGAATGATGCATGTTTGGGCTGCTTTGCGCGGAAATCCACTGGAATGCCCCAATTAGCCTCTGTTTGCACCTATTCTTGGAAAGCGCGCCAAGTCCCGAAAGACTGCTGATTCTTGATTTGCTGCAACAGAGAGCAGGAAAGGAGCATAGCAATGTATTTCACAAATGTATGCATGTCTCGATCCTCGTGCCACCAATCACGCATCTCGATGCATGATGGCCAAGGAGCCGAATTTGCACAACTCAATATGAGATGAATGCACATGAAAACACAACACAACCTAACTCCATCATGGGTAATCCGGAGTGTCGGTGACTGGGAAATTGAGACACGTTCCGTCACTCAGAGTACGAAACGCACCTCGTTTCCCATGCCCGGGCTAACTCCTATCCCGAACACGATGCAATATGCATGACATGCATGAAATGCAACTAAGATACAATCCTAACATACACACTGTTATGAAATGGCATACACGATGCACGAGGTAATCATGGTATACACAATGCGCTAACAACCTAGCATACACAATGCTATGGAATGAAATGGCATACACAATGCAATATGGGCTTACACCAATCATGAGAGAGCCTCAGCCACACTCACATAAGAGGCCATCAGATGAAAACAAGACAACTCGAAATGCGTGCACGCGTGCACGCAAACCGAGGACCGACCCTCAGGCACCGAAATGCCACTCTAATGAGACATGGCAAAGACATGGAACATGATATGCAAACATGAAAAAATCAGTAGCAAAATGAGGGGCAAAATAGCCCCGAAACAAGGCGAAATGACACCCGATGCATGGAATCTCTCCCGAAATGCAAAACTAGGTACATGAAATGGCTTACAGCTATACAAAGCATGCATAATTGGTACATGGAATGAAAAGACAGAAGCAAGGCATCCCAAAAATAAGCATTTTTACAGTTCAAAGCATGGCCAAACAGTAAGCACAAGTGGGACTAAATTAGCATACAAAAATGGCTCCGCAAGGGAGGCAATGAAGCAAGTGGTAGATTCAAAGCCCAAACAGAAAAAGACCCTTCTACAACACTGAATAGAGACCAAAAATATGACTACTTACAGTTTATGGAAGCCCCCAAAACAGTATACAAACACACTCAAAATGTCATGCAAGATGAGGCTCAAAAGAGGCTATAACACAAAGTATACAAAATATTCATCAAAAATCCAAAGACCCTTAATGAAACATGACAAGGGGATCAAAATATGTCCACTTTCAGTTCTGATCAAGGTCGAAAAACAGAAGCTTAATAAGCTAATAAATCATGCAAAAATGGGGACCAAAGAGGGGGATAATGACAAGTGGCACATGGAGGTCCCAAAAAGTAATGAGCCCTTCTTCAATGTTGAAGAAGGGCTCAAAATAAGCCTATCTACAGTTTACATCATACTCCAAAACAGATTACACATAGGCCAAAAATACCATGCAAGATTATGGCATACAAAGGAGTAATGAAGCAAGTGCAAGATGGGGGTCCCAAACAGGATAAGACCCTTAATGAAAGATGAAATAGAGCTCAAAAAAATGTCATTTTCAGTTTTTGTCGGAGCTCAAAACAGCAAGCAAAGAGGGCTAAGAAATGGTACAAAAATGAGCTAGAAAAGGGGGAAATGGTGCTTACCCTTGAAGACCAAGCCTTGGCTGCCTCTTGGACTGAAAAATGGTGCCTCCTAGCCTCTGAGAAGAGCTCCAAGCTGCTGGAAATAGAAGTGGTAGTGTAGTGCTAGGTGGTGATGAAGAAAGGGGTGTAGAAGCTTAAGGGTTTTGAGGCTTAGAGTAGAGAGAGAGGGAGAATTGATGCAAGGCTGTCAAAACAAATTTTGTAACCCTAAAATCTGAAGGGGAGGGGCTGTATATATAAGAAAAAGGGGTGGAAAAGAGGGGGAAAAAAAAGGGGGAAAACAAATCAAGTTTCCCCCCAAAATGGTCAAACCCTTGGACATGGGTGTAGTGGAAAACAAAATTCACTTCTAGGACACACTTGGGGAGGGGGGCATGGCCGGCTAGTTTAAAAGGGCAAAAAAGTCATTTTACCAAATAGGTGGCCGGCCAGTCAGATTTTCTGGCCGGCCAGCTACTTTCAGGACAAAAAAAAGCTGCAGGGAATAAAAGTGGCCGGTGGGTGATTGGGAAGTCCAATGGTAGCCATTCAAGTGTCCAAATTGAATCCCCGGAAGTTAGCTTTCCAATGGCGCAAACCTTGCATTAAAATTCCTCCTGTGGAAAAAGTTATGCCCTTTTTGGTGAAGCCGCGCAGATTTCAGTCCAACCGGATTCATGCCGAATCACTTTTGACCAAAGAAAGGTGGCCAACTAGAACAATTGCTGGCCTACCATGTGGCCACTTTGAAGCCCTTGAAGTTAGCTTTCCAATGGCGCCAACCTCGCATTAAAATTCCTCCTGTGGAAAAAGTTATGCCAGTTTACGTGAAGCCGCGCAGATTTGGCCCTACCCGGATTCATGCCGAACTTTTCCCGAACCAATTTTCTTCTCTCTTCTCCTCTTTTCTTCAACTTCAAACCCCTAAGTAAGGTGTTTAGAAAGATTTTTCAAAGATTTCATCTCTCTTTCATTCATTCCCACTTTGTCCTTGCTCGGTTTACCGAAAAGCGCAACATTTGACAAAATACGAGCCTCGGAACATCGTAAAAACTTTATTTCAAAAATGTTTTGAAAGAGAGGGTTTTAAGTCTAAAATATTTTGATCGAGATCATTCTGGTCCAGAACAGGGGTATGAAGTTGAGATTTGACTCTCTCTTTGCCGAAGAAATTGAACCTTTGCCCTGCACACCTTTCTCCACCATGTAAATCATCAGTCGCGTCGAAGTCTTATGGACGGTCAAAAATGGGGTGTCTACAGAGGCCCTCCCCTTTTATAGGCTTACAAAGAATGTTCTAGACCTAGTATGATGGAGAGTGTTCTAGACACTTTCTCCACCTTTATCTTATGGACTATTCTAGAAGTATTCTAGTTCTACATGGATGGAGAGGATTCTAGATCCTTCCCTCATCCTCTCAAAGAACCTATTCTAGAATATACAAGAATTATGTATAAGCTTCTTGTCTTATGTACAATTGTCTATAATACTTGAGGGAGTTCTAGAAGCTTCCATGTAGATTATGGTACTATGTACCATGTTCCCATATATTCTCAAGTCTTCCAGGAGCTTCCAGAATATTCCATTAGCCTCCATTCCTTGAGACTTCCTTTTTGTAGGTAATTCTGTCTTGGTAATTCGGCGAGACGTGACACTAGTATATGTGTCTCAAAAGTGTTCTAATTGGCGGAGAAGGTGCAATTTATGATTTTATATTAAGGCCTAGTTTGGGATGTTAAAAAAATCTAAAAAGTCAAAAAGTTACAAAAAAATAAATAAAAAAGTCATCCATATTCACAAATTAAAAATATAAAAAAATTAATATACATAATATTTTAATACAAACCAACTTTACACCATCAAAGGTACTGAATTGATAAGAAAATACTGTGAAATGAACAAAAAAAAAATTACATATATATATTCACTAAGTTGGACGGTAATGTTGGGCCCTTGGGGGCCCACCACAAGTCCCGTTTTGATAATCCGAACCGTTCAATGTGTAGAACTCGTCCAGTTCTATATGCCTATAAACAATCACGTTGATCGAATATCGCTAACTATATGATCAAATCAGTTTTGTATAAAAAATGGATGGTGTTATAGTTAACGGTTGACCAAAAAACTAATCCGATCAGATAGCTATAGATATCCAATCAACGTGATTTTTTACAAACATATAATACTCGACCGATTTGCACACATTAAGCGGTTCCGATTAGCAAAACGGGACCCGTGGTAGGGCCCCACTGGCCAAAGAGCACCGTCCAAATGGTTGCCTGAAAAGGAGGCAACCATTTCCTATTACACCACTCTGCAAACCTTGCTGCCACTATACAACCTACACTGTCAAAACTTTTCCTAAACACTAATTTATACAATTTTTTAATACACATTTTTTTTTTATAAAAAGTCAAAAAATTAACCCAAACATCTATTTTTTTTCCTCAACTTTTTAGTCTAAAAAGATAAAAAGTGCACTTATTTAGGACATCCCAAACAACTCCTAAATAATTAAAAAATAACAGAAGATATGATATACAGTAATTAGTAAGGAGCATCGCCATATAGTGCACCAAGAACACCAAATAAATTTTTGTCAAAGTGAGTCAGCTATCATGCGCTTGCCAAAGTTCTGCCGAAGACTCATCGGAAAGTTCAGTCCGGTGAAGAAGCAAAGGTTGAAGAAGTCATTCTGTCCTAAAGGCTTTAAGTATTCACTTGTGCACTAATATGGCACAAGTTAACACTTGGCAGAGTGGTAGCCTTTAGGTCAAGGGTTCAAAATCCATCACAAGCAAATTTCCAAATTATTTTTTGGGAAGCTGCTTCGTCATGCCACATCAGCGCCAGGTGTTAGCCCAATCACTGCCACGTCTGAACCACATGGCTGCCAAGTCATTGCCATGTGTTGAGCCACGTCATCGACAGCTCACCCGCCACGTCATCGCCACGTCAGCACATCTGCCACGTCATCATCCCAGTCAGCCAATTTTTTCTGAAATTGCAGGGAGGCCCCTAAAAGTTTGGTAAATTATATTTCAGTCCCTGATCTTACTGAAATTATAATTTAGCCCCTAAAACTTCTGTGAATTGTAGTAAGGTCCCTGGATTTTTGGGAAATTTTAATTTGGCCCTTAGATTTTGAGAAATTTCATTGAGGTCCCTGGAGAGGTGGAAAAAGTGTTTTCCTAGCTAAATCAACCATTCCGGACACAACCGCAGATTCTATTTTTTGAGATTCGGACCTGAAATTTTAGTGAAGTTTTCGAAAGCTTAGAAGTTGTCTTGTCTCCAGCATTTCAAGCATCCGCTATTGTTGTGGTGAAGATTTTTTTGAAAAGTCTCAATGAAGATATGTTTGGGCGTTGGACCCCCATCTCCCACGCTCAGTTCGAGGTAGAGAAGTTTGATGGTAGCAACAACTTCGGTATGTGGAGATGTGAAGTTAAAGATATTCTTGTCCAGATAAACCTGCACTTCACTCTGAGAGACAAACCAGATGACTTGGACGAGATAGAATAGAAAAAAGTGAATCTCTTGGCCTACAGTACTATCTGACTTTGCCTTGCAAAAGAGGAAAAGTACGCCTTCATAGAATATGATACTTCGAAGGAGCTTTGGAAGGCGTTGGAAGACAAGTTCCTGACAAAGTGCATTGAGAACCGGCTCTACTTGAAAAAGAGGTCGTTTCGTTTCGACTACAAGAAAGGTATTTCGATGAACAAACACCTGAACAATTTCAACAAAATTATTGTCGATTTGAAAAACTTGGATGTTCAAATTGATGATGAAAATAAAGCACTGCTATTATTGAATTCCTTGCCTGACACATATGATCATCTCACCACCACTTTACTGTATGGTAAAGAAAAGATCAAGTATGTTGATGTTTCAAACGCCTTGGTAAATAATGAGTTCAGAAAGAAAGATAAGTCTGCAAATACGGACTCAGCATCAGAGGCATTGACAATCAGAGGCAGGACGAATAACAGAAGATATACAGGGCGGGGAAAGTCTCGCTCAAAATCTAAAGGGAGATCATCAGATAGAAGACGTCTTGCAAAAGATGAGTGTGCTGCATGTCACCAGAAGGGGCATTAGGCAAAAGATTGTCCCAATAAAGACAAGAAAGAGGAAAATGTGAACGTTGCATGAGATGGAGATAATGGTGAAAGATTAACCTTCACAGTTTCATCACTTGGCCAGTCTGATGAATGGATTCTAGATTCCAGATGTTCCTACTACATGTGTCCTAACAAGCAGTGGTACTCGAGCTTTCGAGAGTTCGATGGAGAAGTTGTGTTGATGTGCAACGACCAAGCTTGCAGAACAAAGGAGATTGAAACAATTCGACTGAAGATGCATGATGGAACAATCAGAATTCTTGAAGATGTTCGGTATGTACCAGATTTGACGAAGAATCTCATCTCAGTGGGAGTTTTAGACTCCAAAGGTTACAAAGTAACTGTGGAAGGTGGAGTCCTCAAAGTTGTTAGAGGAGCATTTGTTATAATGAAGGGTACTCGAAAAGGAAATTTATATTGCCTAGATGGTTCTACAGTCACAGGGAGAGTGGTTGTCACCACCAGCTCAGAAGATGATGCATCAGACACTTCCAGACTTTGGCACATGCGCCTAGGGCATGTCGGTGAAAAGGCTTTACAAGGGTTAGCAAATTAAGGCCTGTTGAAAGGCGCCAAAATAGGGAAGCTTGAGTTCTGCAAGCATTGTGTATTGGGTAAGCAAACAAGAATCAAGTTTGGTACTGTTGTTCATCGTGCCAAGGGGATTCTAAACTACGTTCACACCGATGTATGGAGTCCTTCCAAGAATGCTTCTTTGGGAGGTAAACACTACTTTGTGTCGTTCATTGATGATTTCTCAAGAAGAGTATGGGTTTACACAATGAAGCATAAAGATGAAGTATTAGACATCTTTCTTACATGGAAGAAAATGATTGAGACCCAGACAAGCAGAAAGATCAAGAAGCTCAGATCTGATAACGGCGGCGAATACACATCCGATCCCTTCTTTGAGGTTTGCCGGAATGAAGGGATAGTGAGACATTTCATAGTTAGTGGAACGCCACAGTAAAATGGAGTTGTAGAACGCATGAACCACACTTTGGTGGAGAAAGTCCGGTGTATGCTGTCATATTCAGGATTGAGCAAGGCATTTTGGGACGAGGCATTGAACTATGCTCGTCATCTTGTCAACAGACTACCTACTGCAGCACTAGATAACAAGACTCCCATGGAGGTACGGTCAGGAGTACCAGCTATTGATTATGATCAGCTACGTATCTTTGGATGTCCAGCCTATTTTCATATTACCGAATCTAAGTTGGATCTTAGAGCCAAGAAAGCCATCTTCTTGGGCTTCAGTGACGGTGTCAATGGATATATACTCTGGTGCCTTGAATCAAAGAAAGTTGTCACTAGAAGAGACGTTACCTTTGATGAGTCTACAATGTTGAAGCAACCAAATCCTGAAAAAAATAATGAAGCATTGAAGAAGTCAGTGCAGGTGGAGTTTGAGACTCCAACAAAGACCGTGCAGACAGGCAACAATCCTGAAGAAGTTTTAGTTGATAGCTCTGAAGAAGATCCTAAAGAGAGTTCAGATGAGAATGAAGATCCAGAGGCCCCACAACAGTCAGAACCCATTGCAATCAAAAAAGGAAAAAGGGTTACTAAGCAACCCAGTTGGATGACTGATATGGTGGATGATGAGGAGAAGGGGTGGTAGTAGTTTGTTGTTGTTGTTGTTGTTGATGGGTTTGGGTGGTGGGGGTGGTGTATTTGATAAGAAGGGTTGGTCTTGGAATTGCTTGCAAAGAGCGGTTAAGCATGTTGTAGAAGACGCCTAAACAAGGTGAGATGCAGATGCAAATGAGGTAGGCGAGCCAAAAGATTGATGGTGGACACAAAAATGAGGCTAACAACGATGCAATTACAAAAAGGAGGCCAAAAGAAGAGCAATAGAACTGATTTCCAAAACGCAAGCGAATGGGCTCTGCCACTGCCACTACTGAAAGTGTGAGTGGGAGTTTGACCGAGACAACGAGGAAGAAGAGGAAGAGGATGAGGACGAAGAAACCGAGGCTTAGCCGGGTCACGTTCAACATTGGCCCATTGGAGGACACTTGGGATAATTGGTGGAGAAGTTTCACTAACGGGGGAATTGCAAGTCTCAAATCTATGTCGTACTTGTACATCTCTCTCTCTCTTTCTCTCTCTCGTAATGCAAACAAAATGAAGACAATCAGATTTGGGGTTGCACATTTTTTGTAAAAATGTATGGAACTTTCCTCCCTGATTGGGATGGTTAGGTCCATTTGAGTAACGAAGGCATTCCAACATTTGAAATTGGGGATGTTGTTGTGCAGGCTGTGCAGTAATAATTATTATGCAGCGAAATAGGTCTATTTCAGAGCCCATTTCGATAATTTGAACCATTCATATTTTAGAATATATGAAGTAGAACATGCCTATAAAAAATCAAGTTAATCGGATATCGTTTACTCATTCATCCACTCACATTTGTATTCGTTTTAATATTTTAAATCACAATTATTTTTTATTTTTATAAATACAAATATGAGTGGATGAACGGATAAACGATATTCGATTAACTTAATTTTTTATAAGCATGTTCTACTTGAAATATTCTAAAATATGAACGATTCGAATTATCGAAATAGGCCCCAAAATGGATCCATTTCACTGCACAACAATTCCTACTGCACGAGCATTCCCAATTCCAAATGTTGGAATGCCTTCGTTACTCAAATCAAATGTTGGAATGCCTTCGTTACTCAGATGGACCTAACCATCCCAACCAGGGAGGAAAGTTCCATACATTTTCACAAAAAAAGAAGTATATATATGTGCAACCCCAAATCTGATTATCTTCATTTTGCTTGCATTACGAGAGAGAGAGAGAGAGAGAGAGAGAGATGTACAAGTACAACATAGATTTGAGAATTGCAATTCCCCCATTGGTGAAACTTCTGCACCAATTATCCCAAGTGTCCTCCAATGGGCCAATGTTGAACGTGACCCAGCTAAGCCTTGGCTACTTCCTCCTCCTCCTCTTCCTATTCTTCCTCATTGTCTCGGTCAAACTCTTACTTACACTTCTATTGCTCTTCTCCTCCTTATTTTGTGTCCACCATCAATCTTTTGACTCTTTTTGCATTTACATCTCTACATCTCCTCTTGTGTGTGTGTCCTCTATTATACTTCTTTGCAAGCAATTCCAAGACCAACCCTTCTTATCACATGCACCACCCCCACCACCCAAACCCATCATCAACAACAACAACAACAACAACAACAAACTACTACCACCCCTCCTCCTCATCATCCACCACTTTCACGACAACCCATGCCCTGTTCATCTTCATCTTTATCACCACCTGTGCTTGAATTTCAATTGAATAATGAATTTGTAATTAACATTAATGACGATGATGATGAGAACCTGCAAATAATCTATGAAGGACATGCTTAAACTTTGCTCAAAGTGTAAGATTATAGGATCTATATACTAGAAATCAAAACACTATGAATATAAGTAACTACTAAAATATAAACTTGGATACATACCGTTTGATTCCGTTATTGTCTTGAGTTTTGCTTCCTTGAAAGAATATGGCATTCACAATTGGAAAACCTTAGCACCAGTTCTTCCCCTCCTTCTCCTAATCTTTTTGTTGTCTTTTCAATGGGGCTGACAACCCTTTGATCTACATATATATGGATATATGTAAACTCTAATAAGGATAGGAGAGGGGACTGGGCCTAAATAAAACAATTACTGGGCCCTCCCATTAAGGAACCCAAATAACTTAAAACAGGCCTTACACATCCATATCACATATCCACATATAAAATAATATATACACCAAGATGACCATGGCCCAAACTTTATGGATCACAATAATAATTTTGGGCTCATACCAATCAATCTATCTGAATCACGTTCAACCCGTTTTTCACAAACCAAACAAAATATAGTCAATGACAATCTAATCAAGAATAAATTCTTACATTCTCCCACTTAGGCAACATTGACTACTACTTTAAGAAAATATTTTATTTAAGAAAAAACGACTCTTGGGTTAAACAACTTTAGTGGCCACATAAACATGATTCAGAATAGAAACATCTCAGCACAGAATCTCGTTCAATGAGAAATATTAATATCGAACTGTAGCGGTAATTATGCTATTGAACAACATAACACCTTCCACAATTACAAACACTAATATCTCACCAACATGGATTCTTATATGTGATAAAGTGTGGTGTGGAATTTCAGCATAATTGATCCAAAAATTATATAACATGCTAATTCCACATTCAATCCTCTGTATGGTCTTGACAAGACCCTGCAAGGAATTTTATTCTATTTTACACTTCCAAAAGAGGCATTTATTCCTCTAAATCGAGGTCTTTTATGCTTTAAACCAAGCATCATACTTTATGGATCCATATACACTTCTAAACCAAAATATTAATCTTTATATCTCAAAATTAAAATATAACTGTAAGAGCTCATATAAGAGGTATACATATATGACAATTACCATTTATGTGTACACACACATAACTATAAATAAAATGTGAATAAACACATTAAACTTTATTAACTGAAATATACCATAGATAATATTCATGGGTAAAAAATTTCTTTAACCAAGCACATAAAAAACTGTAAAGTACCCATATGCTCAATATATTTAACAAACTAAAATTTGGCGTAAGTCCTATATTTAGAAGATCAACTAGTATGTATTCTATAACATGTACTCATAAAGAATATCATCTTTAACAACTCTCTAATTTTGAAGTGCTTTAAATTTATGTATTTAACACCATCAGAGTTTTTGTTATTCTTCATAGAGAAAATTAAAACCATATATCATAATACATCTTCATAGGTTTGGAGATGAAATTAACAATTCCAAGCTCTGAAATAAAATTCTTTAATTACAGAACTCAAGTCGAGCTCTAAAACATGTTTGCATAGTAAAAAATTATAAGAGATTTTATGAAACTCTTTCATGAAATAACACCTCATGCAAACATAAAAATGTAACTAGTAATAGACACTATATATCATCTGAACAACTTCCAAAGTCGACATTATACAACCAATAATATTAACATGATTAATTCTTCTATAGCCAATTGTATAATCTTTAATTCTCTATAAATATCATGACACTTTATGTCTTTCAACCCAATGGTCAAGGCTTAAATTAAAATAATAATTGTCTAATAAACTAATTGCATATGCACCAAGTTTAATTCAAACTTCATAATTCATTAAACTCTCACGACACTGGCATATAAGACATTCCTCATGAACTTTTTCTCAAAATCATTTTATGAATACTAAATGTTACTTAATTAATCTCGATCATTAAGAAAAGCAAAGTAAAACTTTCAATTCTCCATATTAAATTCAGTAAAAATGTGCTCTAGGTATGCTCTTTGAGATGAGACAAATAATCCTCTAAGTTATTTTTCAAGTATCTTAATGCCAAACACATAAAATACTTTATCAAGATATTTTATATAAAAAATTTATTAACAACAATATCTTCACATCAAGTATTAATTTGAAATTATTACTAGTAAGTAAAATTCCATCAGTATAGAGGATCAAGAAAAATAAATTACTCCCACTGACCTTGAGATATATGCATAAATTAATGATATTATCCATAAAGCCAAGTAATAATATTTGGTGAACCTTTAAATATCATTACTCAGAAATTCATTTAAAACCATAGACAAATTTGTTTAACTTACAAATCAAATTTATTTTGTTTGGCGAAGCAATAGATAAAAATGTCACAATACCACTATAATCATTATAAACCTATATTTATGACATTGGTAAGAACAATACTCTTTTCAAATCACAACCTCTTGCAATAGCATTGTATTTATTTATTTATCTTTAAAAAATACTCATTAGATTTCAAACTTTTAAAAAGGTATAATATGATCTCATATCTAATTAATAATTTGTACCAATTCATTTACCATATTACAAATTGCCAATATCTTCATCATACGTAACAATTATCTCTTCAATCTCTTGATATTGCTCATTTAGAAAAATAATATAATCGCAAGGATCTTTTAATTGTATGAGAATGTCTAGAAGGTTGCACGTGTTATACATGTTCAACTTTTATCAATAGACTGAATAGACACTTCAGATTCTACTTGCACTCTCACTTTCTTTATGTGAGAATGAACGGACCAATTTATTATAATAGGCACAAGTATACAAGAAGATTTATATATTTAAACTATTCACCAATCTAATAACTTCACATTTTAAAAGCTTAAAAGATTCTTATGTCAGAACCAAGATAATAGAACCATTGACAACTTATAAAGTAACAACAAATAGCTATAGGTCCCATTTTGATTTCACAAATATATCATAAAATTTTTTACTTCTGTACAATCCCAAACTCAAAAGTTATTCTAAATTTTCTACTAGTTCACAATTCAAAAGTGTTCTTTTTTTTTTTTTCAAATATTTTTAACTTAGTATTATATGTAAAGTATACACAAGTATACATAGTAATTAAAAACATTCTATCACAAAAACTCTCGTACAATTTAAACATGTTAACATACACATCATCATTTTATTAGAGTCTAATTACGACGCTCAAGTACTCAACTTTCTTCCGAAGTTACAACCATGATATATTTAAATTGATTCCACAATTTTGTAAAAATTAATAAGAGGTTACTACATTAACCAAAATTATCATGTTCACTATAATATCCATCTTCAATTAATAATTTTAAAATCTTCGCCAATATGTTTTTCAACATAAATGAGATAGACAAATGCATAACATCAATACTCATTTATAAAATTAATAGAATAATTTCTCCCACACACTTTATGATAATTATCATCCAAGTCAAAATAAAATCTATTTCAATTATTATTATTATTTTATTTATTACCAAAATTAAAAATAATAACAATGCTTATTTTGTTGACATTAAAATTGAATTTTATCTCATGGATGATATAAAAATAACATTCTTTAAAATCAGATCACTACTAGACTCTAACTTAAATAACTTGACTAGAAAATAAAATTTTGATTAACACAAGCATTTTTTTAAATAGTTTAAAAAACAAATAAGGAGATTCTGAAGGTGGGAAGAGAGTCATAGCTCACAAAAAATTCTAAAGAATTTTTCTTACTTGAGTTAATAATATATAAAGAGATTTGTGAAATATTCTGAAAAGGAAAACATAAAATACTGAAGAGAGATAACGATTTGTAAAAGTTGAAGGTATTATATAGAGCATTGTAGAGTATAATTTAGATTTTCTTATAAGAATCACCTAGTGAATATTTTAAAACTCTACTTTCTTAAATAGTTAACATTAAATATAATTTCAATCTTTCACACTATATTGAGGTCTTAATATAAATGGTTAAGAAGACACATTCTCGAGTATGTCAATATCTAAATCAGTTAGTCTTAAAGCTAACTCAATATCTTTTAACCGATTCATAATCAAAACTTTAATGGAGTAAATTTGATTTTCATAAAAATATCTCCCTTCATTGCTTTCAATTCAATATAATATCATTCAATTATATATGGACAATAATAATCTCATAATCACAATTAATATTCTCGAATATTTAAAATGTATCACTCTTAAACTGAATATATAGAAAGCATGTTCACAACTCCAACTTTCAATTATACATAGGCAATTAGTATAATCTCACAAGAATATGCTGCGAATAAACTTTAGCAATATTCTCAGATGTGCCAGAATGTATCACTATATAAACACCATTGGGTTGAATATATAGAATATAATCAACATCTTTAAACTTCAATATAATCTTAATTAATTATACATGGGCAATAATTATAATCTCACAACAATGGGCTGCAAATAAACTTTAACAATATTGTCAGATGTTTCAGAATGTATCATTATATAAATACCTTTGGGTTTCAGAATGTTGACTCCTAGTCCATGGGAAACAAATTTAAAATTAAGTTTTCCAAGGGATAAACTAGGTTATAACAAACCAATTCCCAAGCAAATAAAATTTTCTACCAAAAATTACACCACTCATAAAAGTTAACCGGAACTCATTATTTCTGAATAAAATCATAAATATTTTAGCTAATGCTAAGATTTAGTTTCTTTTCTCAAACCAAAACACTTTAAAAATAATCAGATTATAACCAAAGACTTTCTTCAAACTCGGTTTTTCAGCACTTTGGAAATAAAATGATTAAACCCAAAGATTTCCTCAAACCCCAAAGGTTTGAAACCAAATCTGTCTTAGTTGTCATTTCTAAACAAATAAGAACTACTCTTTAGCTAAGACTAAACACTTTGGTTTCTATTACAGAAAATCAAACCAAGTTCCAAACTTACAAGCAATTTAAAAAATTGCTAACCAAACTACAAGCAATGTAAAAAATTGCTACAACAAATTACATGCATATAAAATGCTTCCAACCTTACAAGCAAACAAACTTGCTTAAAACTTAGGTAATTAATCACTACTAAACAAAAGTAATAAATTGCTTTAATTAAAAAGAGAGTAACTAATCCATAAGGATTTTATATAGTCTAAAACGTTTTCCACGCTTAGAAATTCTTGTTCATCACAAAGATTAGTCGTTCATACTTTTTGTTTTGACATCCCTAATACTATTCATTTGATTTGGTTTTGTTTTTTTTTTTTTTTTTTCACTCCCTTTTGCATAGGTATTCCTGTAAAGAAAATTAGTAGAGAACCACAAGAAAATGCAAACAAAATAACCTAAGGACAATAAATTATTTTTTAAATTACTAGCATAATTAACTAATGAATTAAAAAGCTAAATGAGGTACAAACATAAAAGTTATGACTCCACAAATAAATTAAAACATGAATAGGCAATAGTTACAAATAAACCTTAAGAGTTACAAAATAAACCTATAACTCTAAGAATTAAATTAAAAAAAAATAATCATGAGTTATGAATGAAATTAATTCACAGTAAATATTTAAACATATAACTCCAAATAAATAAATTTAATTCAAAATTTAATTCACCCAAATAAATTACAAACCTTATAACTCTAAATATTAAATTAAAATTAATTTACAAGAGTTATATGAAATTATTACACAATATTCATGTAAAATTTAAATCAGCCACTTATGAGCATGCAAATAAATTTTTTTTTTTTTTTTAGAATTCTAGAAAAATAATTAGCATGCAACTTTAACCCAAAACCCCTAAGACACAATAACCATGGGAATTATATGAGTGTTTCTAGTAGTTAACATGTGAATAACTCATATAGATAATTCTAGACATAATAAGCATGTAACAAAACCAATTAAAATCTAGACAATGTTGAACATGCAAATTGTATCATAAAATTAAAAATATGAGCATGTTTTTATACAAAGCTTCTATACTAC
Organism: Camellia lanceoleosa; assembly: GCA_025200525.1. Taxonomy (NCBI): domain Eukaryota; kingdom Viridiplantae; phylum Streptophyta; class Magnoliopsida; order Ericales; family Theaceae; genus Camellia; species Camellia lanceoleosa. Next base: position 106,711,688 of record CM045771.1, on the reverse strand, counting down.
ATGTCATGCAAAGATTGATACCGATATAATAAACTTATATTAGAACAAATTAATCTACTAGAAATCTAGTCATAATACCATTTTAAACTTTGCATCTAATAATCTTTTTTTCACAAAACAATGAATTAGAAAGCAGTAAATTAAAATCCCAAAGCATTATGTATATTAGATTACTTATAATCATGTATTATATAAAGGCAATGGATTATTACAGGCACCACTTTATGTGTACGAGGAAAACAAAATCAATCATGATAAGGACCATAAAACAGTAGCATGCACAGTAGAATCTAATTGTTACAAATTTCATATGAATCTAGATATCTAATTTCAAGATAAACACATTAATCTGTTTTAAGTTTGTTGCCAAATTGTGTACTTAAATCAAATAAATAGATTCATATTGAACAACCACTTTGAATTTCAGAATAAGAACATACTAAAATTTACAAAAATTCATAATAAAATAAAACTAGTAGTAGGAAGCAAACCGAAACCTGTGTGATACCACAGTGTCCTTAAAACAGATTAGCCGCCTCACCATGGGTGCTGGAGGTATGTCGACTTCTGTCTTCCAAGATACGACGGTCAAAACCAGCTAACCTAGAAGCATCTTCTGAATAGCTTCGGTGAACATGATAATGGTTGCACTCTCTCTAACAAGAACCAAAGAAGGGACTAGCAAAAGAAGATAAGAAATTTTCCTTTTGTGTAAAAACAATCTCCAACTTTTTTATCTCAAATTAACATCTCCATTTTCCATCAAAAAACTCTCTTTTTTTCTCTTCCACTAAGTTGGAGGGGAAATGCCTCTATTTATACAAGTAAGGGAATCCCTAGCCATAAAGGCTATACATCAATAGGGTCATCAAATGCCATTAACCAAGGCCATCAATTCTAACCATTAGGACTAGAGTTACAAAGGTTGAAAACCGATGGCCACTAATGTGGTCATCAACTCCATCATCAAAAGATGAGAGTTTCAAAGGTTTAAACCTCCCATGTGCTTAATATATACAAATAAATATGTATATAATAATGTTTGAATAAACCAACTAGATGGGTCACACAATGGATACCAATGTTGGGTCATAACCCGATCCAAACCTAATTCTCAAACACATGCACAAGCTAAACTCAACATAACATAACTTAGCTCAAACTTAAGATTAAGTCCAAGTCTAAGTCCAAGACCAAATTCAACATATGCACAAGCACAAGCACAAGCACAAGTACAAGTCTAGGCCCAGTCTAAATTAAGACTAAGTCCAAATCTAAGCCCAACTGATGTCCACTTTATGAGACAATTCTCATTCACACCTCAATGGTTTCGGCCCATCATTTTTAGATTGTAATATTCTCACTTGAGAAAATACAAAATCTCTCAGACCCACCTCAACCGGCAGTTGGGTCCCACTTTAATTTTCAATTAAAGTTGCAAAAAAATCATTATTTTCCAACACTACATATATGTAATAAGAAAAGGGGAACTTACTGATAAGTCCCATGTACCAAGTTCAAGACCCAGCTAATCCTCAAACAAACACTTGCACCAATTAGTCCAATACATTTTTAATTGTTACCAAAAAATCTTTTTTTTTTTTTTTAAATTTACAGACACTGTTCACATCTTACTACCGTCGGACTTCCGTCAAACGGTCGCCGAAGACTCGTCGAAATGTTCAACATCGCCGGGAAGTCGCCGGAGTATCGTCGGGAAGTCGCCGGAGTTTCGCCGGAAGTTTACCGGAGTGTTAAGAACGTTAATGGAAGTCGCTGGAATGTTCAGAGCATTCACTGGACGTTAAGAACATCACTGGAGACTCACCGGAATGTCTAGAATATTGCCGGAAAAAAAAAAAAAAGAATAAATGGATAAATTATAGCAAAAAAAACATAACAAAATGTGCTAAATATTGATAAACTAAAAGGAAAAAAAAAAATAAAACGACAAAAAAAGCAACAATGGAGAAAACATATGTTATTTTTCAATTTTTGTAAGGTTTAAGCAAATAATCTCCAAATAGTGATCAAACTGAAAAGTAAGTTTTGAAACTGTAAAATGTTACAGTTTCAAAACAAAAATCTATTAAGCATTTATCCTTATTAATCAAACTGAAAAACATGTTATGAAACTGTAAAATTTTACAGTTCTAAAGAATGTTATAAAACTGCAAAATTTTACAGTTTTAAACCATGATTCATTCCAGCACCACAAAAAAATTTGAAACTGCAAAATTTTACAGTTTTCACCGCCTGTAACAAAAACTCGAAAACTACTTGTTCAGAATTTGAAAATTTTCTCCATTAGAACAAAAAAATAGAAGTGTGTAGCAGAGAAAAAAAAAAAAAAAAAAAAAGAGATCAAAGGAGAAAGACGGATGTAGAGAGAGGATTGTACTCCGGCAACTATTTTTTGTTTAGATCTAGCCAAATCTGTAGATCTGAGTAGATCTACATCAGATCTGAGTAGATCCACTCATCTTCTTCGTCGGAAATATATCATCTTCGCCGTCGGTGAGAGTGAAGGCACGACTTGATTTCGATGGTTGGTGGTTATCGGTGAACCCCGATTAATGGAGAAAGACATGATCACCGGTCGTCGTCCATGACCAAGACGATGAGAGAAAAATGCAGAAAAAAAGAGAGAGAGGAAAACGTAAAGAAGGAGGCAAAAAGTTGAGAGAGAGAGAGAGAGAAGAAGAAAGAAGGACTTTTGGGTCTACTCAAAAAGTTACAGGATTAAATGGTGTTCACATATTCCACATGGGACTTGTGGGTAATTTCCCCATAAAAAAATGAATGAGAATGCCGTATTATTTTTGCCTTTTATTTTTGGATGTTATTATTTAACTTGTAATGGGCCAGGGTTTGAATCTGACTTCTAAAAGCCAAACACAATAATATTTTTGGAATTTCGTTTCAAAAATTCTTATGAGAAGTTACATTTTGTTCTGAGGGCAATACAGATCTGGTAAAAAACGAGATAAAATTGTTTTCATTTAAGAAGTTTGAACCGAGGGAGCACACGTCAGACTTTAGGCATCGACCACGGCCAACTCCTTTGGGTTTAGATGCCCATAACTTAAATGTAAAATTTTGCTCAAAAAGTTATTAAAAAAATTCAATAAGTACAAAAGAATTAAAAAATATACTGAATTTTTATTATTTTTTTTTACTTTTTATATTTAGTGATTTAAAAAAAAAAAGGTGAAGTATTAATAAAACTCAAATAGTGATTTTATAAAATATTTGGTCCTCCTTTTTTACTTATTGACCTAAAGGTCCCATTCTAATGTGAATTACATAAAGAGTTAAGCATAAACGTCTGTATTATGTATTGAGCGACAAATGTGAGTTTTCTCATAATGTTAAAATTACTAAACGTAACATTTCAAAAAAACTCCTTAGTGTACTTTTCTCAAACCTAACATTTCAATATAACACTTAAAAAACGTAACACTCCAATGTAACATACTAAAAAACTTTTTAATATATTTTTTCCAAACATAACACTTCAATGAATGTAACACTAAAAAATTCTTTAGTGTACATTTTCTAAACGTAACAATTCAATGTAACACACTAAAAAACTTCTTAGTGTATTTTTTTCAAACATAACAACGTATATTCCAAAAAAACTCTTTAGTGTATTTTTTTCAAACGTAGTAACGTATATTCCAAAAAAATTCTTAGTGTACTTTTCCCAAACGTAACACTCCAATCAATGTAATACACAAAAACTCCTTAATATATTTTTTTCAAACACAACAACATAACATTCCAAGAAAACTCCTTAACATATTTTTTCCAAATGTAACACTCCAATCAATGTAACACATAAAAATTCCTTAGTGTATTTTTTTTCAAACGTTGCATTTTAATATAACATTCCAATGTAACACTAGAAAATTACACTAATAAAAATGTAAATTTTTTCGCTCGAAAAGAATCTTCCATAACTTCACCTTTCCATTCTTATCCCAAAAATGAATCAAAAATTGAAAAAATAAATCTCAAAAAAGCATCACTTAAACTCAAATCATACCAAATCAAATAAATACAACTTTCCAAAACAAAAAGGACAAATTAATTCATAAAAAAACTATTAAGAATAAATGGATCAACATTTCTCCATATGAGATTTATGGATAAATTTTTCTTAAAAAAATTACAAATATTATACTTTTTAAGAAAGCCTAGATTAGTTACATCTAAAAAGTTTTAAAAAATATTTAAAATATTAAATAAAATTATTAAAAATTAAAAAATACAAAATACAAAAAACTCAATTTCAAAAAAATTACTCTAAACCAAACAAGGTGCTATTTTGTTTACACACTAATATGGGTGTGACGCTTACTATGTGGATGTTTGGGAAATGAATTTTTTGTAAGTTTTTTTAGTTGTAGGATATTATTAGAGGAAAAATTTTTATATTTAGAAAAATAGTTAAATTTTTTTGTGGTTGGATGTGATGTTTGTAAAAGAAAAAATGAAATGATTATAGGTTTGATATGATATTTTTTTTGAATTTATTTTTTTTGATTTTGTAACCAATTTATCTTTTAATAGAAAAAAATAAAAAATAATAAAAAAATTTCTTCCCAAATAACGCCTACATGAAATGCCCATATGATGTGGGTTGAAAAATGTGCAAGTACATTAATTGAGGCCTATTGAATGCCAAAAGTTGAAAAAATAAATAATAAATAAATAAATAAAGATAAGATACAAAATTGCTAACAACTCTACCAATTATTTACATACGTGTGAAATTCATATTATATAAATGAGAAATTATATTAAGGGAAACTTGGCTATAAATCTTCTTTACTTTTCTTTCATTATTAAAAGGATTAAGAAAAAAATTATACTTTTTAAACCCCATCATAATTATAAAGTCTTGCATAAATAACAAAATTTATTATTTAAATATTTTATTAGCCTATTATACTATCAACTAAATTTTCCCACCTTCTCCACCCACTCTCTCCCCACCTTCTCTGTCTCTCTCCTCCCTCTCTCCCTTCTCTAACTCCTTCAAGCTTCAGATTTAGAAGCTCAGCTACCGCATCTAGAATTCCTGCGTCGATCTTGCCAACGCCGCCGGCATCTGATCCTCTTCCGCCACTCCCTCCAGCAAACACGCCAAGCTCCGCCACGTCTCCGTTGATTTGCTCTTCTTATGTATATGTGTATGTATGTATTTATATATGTGTGTGTGCATGTATGTATGTATATATGACTCATACATACATATGTATATGTATAATATCAGTAAGTGAGTGTATATATGTATATTATGTGATATTTTTTTTAAGCATATATCTGAGTTTTGAATATATATGTATATATATATTTGTGTGTATGAGTGTTGTTGAACACATGTATTCTTTAAAATCAAAAGATAGAGAAATATTTGGATGTGTTCTCTGAAATGGCCACCTCAATCAGATTATGATTATGTTGATATTTGGATGCTTTTGTTTAGTTTTTGATCTGTGTGTTTTGTGGTTATATATCCTTGAAATATAGATTTATGTTTTTACTAGTTTTTGAATTGACATGTTCATACTCAGCTTGTTCAATGGATGATCGATCTATTAAAATGGATGATCTATTCAATTTCTCTCTCTTTCTCTCTCTCTGATAAGAATCTCTCTAATAAGAATTTCACACCGAAATTTTACTAATCAGAGTAAATTTTACTCTGGTTAAAAAATGTTGATTTGCTTAAAAATATAAAATTTTATTTTGAATCATAGTAAATTTTACTCTGATTCAGAGTAAAATTTCACTCTGAATCAGAGTAAAGTTTACTATGATTCAAAGTAAAACTTTACTCTGAATTTTTACTTTGGTTAAAAAACATGTTGATTTTCTCAGCAACCAAACTATATTTGGTTTTCTTGTTATGTTTCTGTGATTTTCTCAACAACCAAACACACAAGGTTATTAATACATGATACTTAGTGTGATTCAAAGTGGATACTCTCCTTAAATCATAGTAAAATTGTACTTTCAGAGGAAAATTTTACTCTAAATCAGAGTAAAGTTTACTATGATTCAAAATAAAATTTTACTCTGGTTAAAACCATGTTGATTTGCTTAACGATATAAAATTTTATTTTGAATCATAGTAAATTTTACTCTGATTTAGAGTAAAATTGTACTTTCAGAGTAAAAATTTACTCTGAATTATAGTAAAATTTTACTCTGATTCAAAGTAAAATTGTACTTTCAGAGTAAAGTTTTACTCTGAATCAGAGTAAAATTTTACTCTGGTTAAAAACATGTTGATTTGCTTAACAATATAAAATTTTACTTTGAATCATAGTAAACTTTACTCTGATTCAGAGCAAAATTTTACTCTGAATCGGAGTAAAATTTACTATGATTCAAAGTAAAATTTTACTCTAAAATACACTGTGAAGATGGCTTAATAGAAGAGCTAATAGATATGACGGTAATATAGTAAAAGAAACAAGTTTTAAAATATTAGAGGGTTTTGAAAGTACCTATATAATTATTGTCCTTTTGAAAGACAAATTAGACAGTGAGGGGTCTATCACCAAATCTCCCTTATATTAAAGGGCTTTATAGTTTGAAGTTTATATTATTTTAATTTTTAACTTTTTAATTGTGATATATTTGATCTTGAATTTTGAATATTATTTTAAATAAAGACAATTGAATATATCATTGCTTAATCTCAATGGCAAATTCATCAATTTGATAAAAATAAATATCAAAAAAATATTTTTTAATTTTTAAAAATTATTTCTACCCACCAAAGATAAAATTATGTAAAATTGATAAATCTTTTATATATTTATTTATTACCAAATTAATTTTTATTATGTGTTTGGATGATGATCATGTAATAGGTAGTTGTTTTTATTTTTATTAAATTAGTTTCTATTTTTTCAAAAGTCAAATATGGTAACAATTTTGATATCATTATTAAACCAATCCACTAAATCAAAAAATCAAAAACTAAAAACATTTCATATATTAAATATATCGATTACACATTAAAAACTTAACAACTACCCATTACATGATCATCATCCAAACACATAACAAAAATCAATTTGGTAAAAAAATAAATAAATGTGTAAAAGATTTATCAATTTTACATAATTTTATCTTTGATGGGTAGAAATAATTTTTTTAAATTCAAAAATATTTTTTTGACATTTATTTATATCAAATTGACGATTTTGCCCTTGAAATTGAGCAATGGTATCTTCAATTGTCCATATTTGGAATAAGATTCAAAATTCAGCATCAAATATGTCACAATTGAAAAGTCAATGACCAAAGTAACATAATTGTGACACGAGGCCCAAACTATAGAGACTCTTAGTATAATTCGCCCTATATAAATCCCATATATATATATATATGGGGGATTAATAAAATAAAAGTGTTATTATTAGCATTCTATCAATTATTTTGGATCTTCACTTATAAATTGTAAACTCCTCAGAATTTCTTCTCCCTCAATAATATTAAAATTATCCTTATAAAAACATTATACCCATTTAAATGCATACCCCCACACTCCAAAAAACCTCTCTCTCAAAACCCTAACAAAACCCATGACGGTGGAACCTCCTAAAACTAGTGAAAGAAATTTGCGTTGATTAAGAAATTTTTTTCTGTACTTTATTACGAGGTTTGTCAATCTGTTCGATTTTTTTTTTTATTAACTATTTTCGTACATACAACACAATCTACTATCATACTTCTCTGGTTGGTTTTCTGTCATTCATCCATGGCCTCACTATATTTGTATGTTCTCTATGTGAGCAAAACTGGACAGGATTTCACCCATTGATCGACTACTCGGTCAACCGGCTGGTTGACCGGGTAGGTGGTTCGACCTCTTTTGTGTTGCCCGCTTCTTCTTCTGCTGCTGCTGCTCCAGTTATCTGTTCCCGAATAAATAAGAAATGTTTGATTACCTGTTCTCGAGCAAATAAACAATGTTCGGTCGTGTGTTCCTCAATTTTGGTCATATGTTCAGGAGTCCAGTCCCAAAAAATGACGAACAATTTTTATTATTTTTGCCATTTTTTAAAAAAACTTACCTTTACAAAGTTAATCTCCTCTGAGTTAAAAACACCATCAAAGTTATAAACCTCTTCTGAGTTTTTATTATTATACTCCTCTCGTCTCATGGAGTTGTGATTATCGAAAAAAATTTCACTCATTGTCATTATCGGAGAAGTGTATATAATCAAATGGTTACCACTGTTGCTGCCAAAATATTGCCGCTAAAGTATTTTCAAGGTTTTGAGGGTGGATAGGTTTTGAAAGTAGGATTTGAGAAGATGGACAAGTGGTTATAGAGATGTGTACTCTTGTAAACCCTAATTCATGATGTAATAGGTGTGTGGGTTTAATTGTGAGATGGGGTATTTCAAAATTACTGAAGTTATTTTAGTAATTTCATTTGAAGTTATTATTGTAATAAAAAAAAAAAGGGCTAAAAAATGGGAGGTTCAAAATAATTGATGGATGCTAATAGGAGCATTCTAAAATAATTGATAAATTTAAGGGTAAATTACATTAACACCCCCTAAAGTTTGCTCTTAATACATATTTCTCTTTGAAGTTCTAAAAATTGCAATTCCCTCCCTGCCATTTATAGTTGCATTACAATATGCCACATATGTTAGTCAATAGTTAGATTGACTAACAATTTTTGGTGATGTCAACGGTTAATTTTTCTTAATGCCAACTTTACCCTCATGCACTTTCTCATTCTATAACACATCATTTTCTGTCACAATTCATCACTCAAGTCATTTTAGAAATTTAGAAAAAATTATGTATTGGTCTTAGAATAAATTCACATGATATTCTGCCTTGATATTTATTGGTTAAAATTGAAAGACTCAATACATTTTGTTAAGATTTAAAAAAATAAATTGACAAGTATCAAATAATAAATAGTAAGAAATAATACTCCAAGACCACCGATTAATCACTCCCATTTTAGACAACCACCACCCTCTCCGTCCTTACATTACCTCCAATCACCACCATAATCATCTAAAAAGTACGGATATGGATACGAGATACGGATACGATACAATACAATACGATACGGATACGGCGATACAGCAAAACCTTAAAAAGTAGGATACGGGTACAGCTAGGATACGTTAGTAAAAAATAAAAAATAAAAAAATTATTAGCAGTAAGTTACACATAAGCTCAAGAATGTTGAGAAACCACAGTAACTTTATGATGCAAAATACTAATATTTAAAAATTAGGTATTAATTTAAGGCAGTAACTAGTTTAGTTTTTAAATTTTCAATAGGTCTTGCAAATATTTCATTTCAATATCAAGTCTAATATGTTGATATTATAATATCAAAATAATCCACAACTTGACCCTATGCTCTTTCCTTTTGCACTAGTCAAAAATATTCTATGCAAGTTTATTTGCTTATTTATTTATTAATATTTAATTTTACTATTGTTATATCTTATTAATCCTTACTTCTATGTAGTTATAGGGGACATGCATGATACAATGAAGATATGTCAATTTGATGAATTCTATTACTTTAGCTTACTATGTTATTTTTATAAAAAAAAACTAGGCGAAGTATTGTAAAAATATTCTATTTATCCTCGCAATTATATTATATTATGATGTTATGCAAGAAATGATACAATTCTAATTTTGTAAAAGGAGTAATATAAGACTTGAAGCATTTGATACTTCAAAATTAATTAAGAAGTATCCGACAATATGTGACTTGAAGCATCCGATACTTTAAAACTAAGTATCTAATACTTCAAAATGAAAAATTAATTAAAAAGTATCCGATACTTTTAATAAGTATCTGATATGTATTCGTAAGTATCCAAGGAATATCGGTATCCGATACGGATACGATACAAATACGTCTTCCTATTTGAAGTATCCGTGCTTCATAGATAATCATCTTTCCACAACTCCAAACACTCCCGCAACAAACTCATGCACACAAATAAAAAAATCTTCACAACCAACATATTAAATTGCACAAAGATAAAGAGGAAAAATAGAAAATCAGATATAATAGAAATAAACAAATAAATAAATAAACGAGACACTACAGAGATAAAAAGAAAAACAGAGCTCCATTTTACGAATGTACATATTTACAGACAATTACCCACATTCTCTTATATAAAACAGTTATAAATTTATACAGAAAATGTTTGAGACCCCATAAAATTTTTAAAATTCAATTCACAATAATGTAATCTGACAAGTATCAATTTTTTATTGATTATACACTATGATATGAGATCCACTACTTTTATCACATCATTGTGAATACATTTGTAGGGGTAAAATGTGGATCTTTAGTGTGGTTGAATTTATACTCACATCCACATGCAATCAAATTCACTTTACAGACACAAAACCACCACTGTGATATACTAATCAAACCCATTGTCCATGGCTTTACAAACCCAAAAACAAAACCACCACCATGAGTCAAGAAGCCAAGAGACTACATGGTAACATTAATCCAATTTACCTGGTGAAATTAATCAAAAAAATCTACTTCAATTCATATTGAGATGGTGATTGGTGGGTTGGGTGGTGCGACAAAGGGTTGATGGTACTGAAATTGATGGTTGTTGGTTTCGCAACAGGGAACTCTTTGCAAATATTTGTTGTTGGTGCTGCAACACATTGAGGGGTGGTGGGTTCGTAGATCAACGGACGAGGATGATGATTGTGCCAAGCCATCCCTCCAACCATGATCGACAACACCACTGGCTGCAATCACTTGCAGAGATTTGGGGTTTTGATTTTGCTAAATGATTTAGGATTTTTAATTTTGCTAAATGATTTTAGGTGGCATAGCCTTAATTCAATTCAATTTGACCCAATCATGAGTTTTGATATGGGAGTGGCTTCAATTGGAAGGGCTTTGATTTTTTATTACGGTGGTTGTGGTTTGTGGTTGCGATTGGCATAGTAACAAAGGGAGGAGGAGTGGTGGGTCGTCGGCGGTGACTAGTGATTAGTGGTGATAGAAGTTTTGAACTATAGTAGGATACACTAATGGTGTGGTTATGGAAGTGGTGAAGGTGGGGATAAACTGGTAAGAGTGGAGAGGGGGACTGGTGAGGATACAATGGTGAAGGTGAAAAGTGGCAGAGGATATAAAGATGGATTTGGGTAAAGAAAGAAGACCATTACAGTACTTGAGTAATTTTTCTTGGGTAGTAAAGGGTAATTTAGTCATCTTATTTATTATTATTATTATTTTTTTGTTGACTATAGCGATCCCGATTTTTCCCCATTTGGTTGTTGTATTCCGAACTTAGGTTCTGTGGTGTTGGTTGTTGTATATATCATATTGTCATCCTTTGATTCTTTATATTCGAGTTTTGGGATGTGTTGGGCAGGTTTGTTAAAGGTTGGTAGTGAGTCTAAACCAATAGTTGCTGCCCAGAATTTTGTATCTTTGCTCGAGCGAGGCTTTTGTCGCTCGAGCGAGCTCTGTGTTTTAGATCCTTTGCTCGAGCCAAGGTTCCTTCGCTCAAGCGAGAGTTGGGTGATGTGTCTGGTGGCTCGAACGAGAAGCCTTGCACGCGAGCTTGCGTCTACATTTGGTTCTGGACCTGAAGGTTGCAATTCTTGGCTCGAGCGAGCGAGGACTATGTTTTGAGTTTCTTCGCTCGAGCGTGCTTCTGGGTTGCAGACTTGAAGTTTCGAATTGTTGGCTCGAGCGAGGCTTTCTATGCCTCGAGCGAGGTTTCCTTGTGTCTGGTCGCTCGAGCGACCACTCCTTCGCTCGAGCGAGCCTCGAGTATATCAATTCGCAGCAGCACTCTTCTCTCTCACTTTTTGAACTCCTTTTCTTCTCAAACCCTAGAACAGCTGCCTCTCTCTCTAAACCACCACTTCTCTCTACAAATCCATCTAGTTCTAGTGGTCTCCTACCCTAGTTCCTTTGTATTAAGTGTAGAGCTTGGTGTGGGCTATCTTTTAATCCGAATATTTGTGGATTTGGAGCACTTCGAGTTTTCTTCATCAACTCCTTTGAGCCTCTTCTCTTGAGGTAGGGATAACCTACTCTATTCTATGAGTTTTAACATAAATTTTGGTCATTTTGATTAGATGGTGTTGTTTGGTAATTTTGGAAAAGTTAGGGTTTGATTTGAGGTTATAAAAAGTGGGTTTTTCAAAAGATAAAATCCATGTGTATGTGAGGTTATGAAAAATGGAATTATTGTGGTTGAATTGATGAAAATGAACCTTAAGGCTAATGTTGGGAAAAAAGGAGCAAAGCCTTAATTTAATGTAACCAATTAATTTGGGGAATTGTATAATTGAAGTGAAATTCATGATATTGGAATATTGTGGGAGTAAATGGTGTAGTTGGATAATTTAATCACTCACCTATGAAAATGTCGATATTTTATCTGTTGATAAATTTATTATCTGTTTAGAGATAACTACTTTGGGCTATCGGTGAAGGATAGTCTTGATTGTTGTAGACATTGTATGATGATTAGGGAAAACTGAAACTAATCATTGAATATGTCATTGAATGTGACGGTTGGAATAATACAGCAAATGTGTGTATTGATTGATCATTGTATGTGATAAGTGTTTAAATACATTGTATATGTCTATTGTTTGGGAGGAGATAGGGGATGTACTCCATGGTTTGAGAGGAGATAGGGGATGGGCTCTCAAACCTGTTTGGGAGGAGATAGGGGATGAACTCCACTGATACAGCAAATATGTGTATCAATTGAAATATGGAAGTGTTTTAATGTGAGTTATAATCTCATGTGAATTGTGAAGTATGGAAATGTGTTAATATGAGTTATAGTTTCATTGAATTGTTTCGCCAGGTTATGAGCCATAATTATGAATCGAAAATGTATAAGTGAAGGAAATTGAAATGAAAAATGGGTGTACTTGATGTTGAATTGAAAAGTATTGTAAGTTAGTTTATATGTGTTAACCATATATCAAATGCTATTGTTTAAGTTATTTCTCATACTTGGTTTAGTTTATCTCTACTGGGCATTGGCTCACCCTATATGGGACATCATTTTCAGGTTCAGGTGATATGCCACCCCCAAGGACGTAGCTTGGGAGGCTTAGAGGCTTGAAGATCTTTTTGTTGTTTTCTTTATGTATTACATGTTAATCAAGCCAAGGGCTTATTTTGTATAAAGAGTTAGAACTCTTCTTTTGTTGAACCCAAGTGTTGACTTGAAAAGTTGTAAGCCCATAGAGTATTTACTTTTGTTGTCAACATGTAATGTTTTTGTACTTAATACTCTGATGAATGGAAATATGCTTTATTCTCTTATGTCTATGCATGTTAAGGATGTGGGGTTTTATGTATTATTTTGAGGGCGTTACATTGACACTATTACAAGGTAAATTCTGAGGGGATCTGTATGTCGAGGGGGATCTGTATTGTGAGAGGGTGTGAGTATAATTTGCTCATAATTTTTAATTTATAACTACAGCAAAGGTCATAAATTAGAGCTTCTTTGTCTAGAATATAAGAGGGAGAAAGCTTTCCCATGGTATCTCCATAAGTTATAAGTATTTTGACATGTTCTTTGAGGTTAAAATAGTTATATAAAATAAATTGATTATTTTAGTCAAATAGGATAAAATATCACATCCAATCAATAATTATTTTATTTTTTTTTCTTACAAAAGTCAAAATAGTCAAAAAGTCTATCACAAACGAAATTTTTTAGTCCTAAACTAAAGTAGTCAAAAAAATTAAAAAACCAACTCACATTTCAAACAAACTCTTAATAAGACATCAGTCCATCCCTTCGGAACAATCTTTAAAAAGTCAGTTTTTACTAAAAACAAATAAGAAAATTATAAAGTTAAAAAGTTTTATCATGTGTTAAAAAAAGGCCACATTAATTTTTTGTACTTACAAAAAGAAAAATTTAACAACTTCTCAAACAAATCAATTTAGAAAAGCAGCCTCAAACGTCTATGGTATAAAAATATACATACTATGATACTTACCACAATAAATAGGAAATTCAAAAAAAATTTAAAAAAAAAAAAGAAAAAAAAGGAAAAGGAAAACTAGCACTTTGCTTCTTACTGCTGCAGAAAATAAGAAAAATAAAAGGATAAGATTATCTCTCTTGAAATTTAACATAATTATAGGAACATCTCCTATAGTTTTGATAGTAACAATAATATCCCTTACTTTTGAAATTATAATTCATTTTGACCCATTGTTAACCATCTATTAGTACTCTTGTCAAAATATGCTAATGTCAGATGTTTTAAGACCTTAAATGCTAATCACTCTGTTTGGTTTTAATTTTTTAAAATCAATTTTTTGAAAATTAATTTTTTTATTTTTCATATTTTTTTATTTTTAGTGAATATTTTTAAAATTATAAGTAATTTCTTTACTTTTTTAGATGCACTAAAACGTAAAATATTTGTAAAAAATATTTTAAAAAATTAATAAATACACAAGATTACGAAAATGTAAGAGTGATCGTAGATCAAGTTGGGTTGGGTGGTATCCCATCTGCCATCAGTCTAAAATAAGGCGCATTGAAAAAAATCAATCTGCATCAGTCCACCAGTTTGGCAGATGAGAATTGAGTGGGCCGTGCAGGCTGGTGAATGGATGTGATCGGTTTGGCGGTTTGAACTTTACAAATTTTTGACATTTTTTTTGAATTATAATTCATAACTTTTACAATCTTTAATAATTATTAATTTGAAAAAAAATATGTATTCTTTGTCTATAATAGGTCATGGCACCACACACACATATTATTTAGGTATTGTTTTTTATTTTCACAAAAATATATATTTTATTATTTTTATCCTATGTTGTTACTTGTTAATATTTTATTTTTATTTTTTTGAACTTACATCTACGGACGAATCGAATTCATGCGGGTGCGGGATGGTTGATTCGCTATTCGAACTGTCTCCACAAATTTTGAAATATTTCATCCGCATCCATCCACCAAAAGACACGCATTCGCCCAAAATTAATCGGGTTGGGTCAGTTCAGTTAGGTTAGGCGGATCCATGATCACCCCCTATGAAAATGTATTGAATTTTTATTTTTTGTTTTTTTATATTTTTTGTATTTAATGAATTTTTAAAAACATTTGTTCACAAATATTGTATGTTTTAAGTGTATTTATATTAAATATATTTAAAAATTTAAAAAAATTAGTTAATCAATAAAAACAAAAAAAATACGAAAAATAAAAAATTTTAAATACTTAAAAAATGATTCCTAAAAAATAAAACTAAACAAGTTGAATAATACCTTGGTCGTCTCCTACGTCCAAAGACCCAACAAGCTTAAACACTACTTCCAAGCCAAACACCACCGTCATTACAATACAGAAACATCAGTCAAATATAATTTATGAATCTCTTAAGTTTTATTTTCAAAATATATTTTTTGAATTTTTTTTTGAAAAATAGAAATAAATTTAACAAACATAAACACTAAAAAAATATTTTTAAATATTTAAAAATTAATTATGCACCAAAAAAAATATAAAAATGACGAGTATTTTTTTACACCAAATTAATTTTTAGGTTTTTCATAAATTTTTTAGAAAATTGATTATGAAAATTAAACCAAACAAAGAGTTATGATTCACACCATCCCTATGTGTGTATATATATGTATATGTTTTGAATTGCCTTGTACTAGGAATATTGGTTATTTAAAAATTAATTCTGCACCCAAAAAAGAAAAAAATCATGTGAAAATGATGAGCATTTTTATTATTTTAATTTTTTACACCAAATTAGTTTTTAGTTTTTCATAATTTAAAAAAAAAAAATTTGATTATGAAAATTAAACCAAACAAAAAGTGTTATGATTCACTCTCTCTGGCTTCGTTTGAGAAGTAAGTTGGCTTTTTGACTTTTTGACTTTTTTGGCTATTTTAGCCTGGGGCTAAAAAGTCTCATTTGGAAAGAGCTTTTAGCTTTTTTTAGTTTTTTTGACTTTTTTGTGAGAGAAATAATGTAATGATTATGGGTTGGATGTGATGTTTTGTCTTATTGGGTTAAAAAGCCTATTTTATTTTTTGTGACTTTTTTGGATGTGATGTTTTGTTTTTTATTTTTTTGTGCTATATTAATAGTGTGTATATATATTTATATGTTTTGAATTGCTTTGTACTGGAAAGATTGGTTATGATAGCATAATGTTGTGACCTTTAAATATAAAAAAACAAAAAAACCAAACCAAACCAAAAAAAAAAAAACAAACAAACAAACAAACAAACAAGAAGAGAAATAAAAATAAGAATTCTAATAGGATTTAAAAGTTTAGTTATGCTAACTATAAATCCCAAATTCTGTGAGATTTTTTTTTTCTTTTTTTCAATAGCCTTGCACGGTGGGATAAAAAAGTTCAGTTATGCTAATTCCGTGTAGGGGAAATTTCATTTCAGGAGTGGTCTTGAAAAATAATTATAAAAAATAGTAAATTTTATAAATATTAATAATTAAAAACATAAGCTTTTTTATGAATGTGTAATAATTCCTTAACTTTAAATGTAAGCTTTCTTGGAGATGGAAGTTGACAATAGGCTTGGATAGTAGATCATTAATTATTTTTATTTTTATTTTATTTTTTCTTTTTCTCTAGGATTTGGTGGGTTAGATGAGGCAATGTTGGAGTAGTTGGATTAATAGAGAAAGAAAGAAGTGGGGGTATTTTAGTTATTTAATGTTATTTTTTACACCGTATGAAACAAAGTTAACAGAAGAGGAAATCTTTATAATAATTTCAAAAGTAAGAGTGGTTAGTGTTATTATTAAAACTACAGGGGAGGTCTTTGTAATCATGCTAAACCTTAGGAGAGGTTAGTATAATTTACCGAAAATCAAAAGACATTAAAAAGATTAATCTCTATTTTGTGCAAAAGAGTCCTTTTCTACAAACTCAGATTGAATAAATCTAGGAAGAAATCTCTTAAATTTTAAATTTTAAATTTTAAAATGATATTTTTTAACAATTGATTAAAATAGTTAAAAAGTTACTATAAAAAATTAAATATTCTCTTTATTTTTTTTATATGTCCTTTCATATAATGTTAAAAAATTAATTAAAATAATCAATTCTTAAGAATTTAATTACTATGTTGATTTATGATATTAGGCTTTGTCTAGGATCAACTTAAAAGCTAAGTTTTTATTATTATTTTTTTGGGCAAATTACAAACACCCCCCTCGAGGTTTGGTGAAAATACAGATTCCCCCCTGAGGTTTGAGAAATTACATCCCGCCCCCTGAGGTTTACATTTTCATAACAAATTGCCCCCTAGGATTTTTATTTTCATACAGATTCCCTCCTAATTTTTCCAAATTTATTATGAAAATTTAACCCTCAGGGGGGAATTTGTAATTTCTCAAACCTCAGGGGGAAATCTGTATTTTTACTAAACCTCGAGGGGGTGTTTGTAATTTACCCTTTTTTTTTCTTTCGCCTTATTCGATTTTTTTTTTTCCAATTAAAGCTATTTTTTTAAAAAAAATTAGGGCTTTTATTAATTGGAAAATGTATATTAGACAAAACTTTCGTTTCTACACCTATTTGATCTTGAAATTATATAAGTTTATTGAATTTAATAAGTCTGGTTGTCCAAAAAATGGGGCTAGATATTTGCTTAGAATTTAAAGGTGTGGTGGTAATTAGGTGTGGTTTAGCAACTTATTTTAGTTGACTTTTAAATTTTTTTATGAAATGAATAAAAATTATGTTTTGGATGATTTGTGGATTTTTTTTGTAGGTAAATAGATAATTGTAAAAGAAAAAGTTGTTGATTAATGTATAGGATATGACATTTTGTCTTATTAATTATTTTTTTTATTGACTGTTTAACCAAAATATAAGTCCCAAACAAGCCTAAGAGCATCAATATGAAGCTAGTTAAAATTTTATTACCATTTGAACTTAAAAATTACTTTTTCTATTTTGGTTTTACATCTTTTTAAATACATTCTCCAACAAATTTTTTAGGGAAAATTATTTATAAGTCCCATTAGGAGAACTTATTTAATGTGAAATCCTGTGTAATTTCTTATAGAGTTTCAAGTCCTATTTAGATAGGAATGTATTCTACAAGATCCTATGAGTTGTGAATAAATGGTATTAATATACTATTATATCCTATAATGGCAAAACCATATATAAGAAATTGAATGTTACCATAGATCATATCTATATGAATGTGAATTTGAATTTCAAAATACATGAACAAACAACATTTTCACATTCAATTTAAAAAATCAAAAAGCTAGTAAGTTTGCGAAACATAACGTGACATGTACGAAAACACTGAATACAACAGCGTCACAACACAAATTCAAAGAAAAAATACAACCGAATGTAACACGCACAAAACATGACAACATTACAGATGTGGGTTAACATTACAACCTAAATGTAACGTTATTGGCAGCTAATGAAAGTGTGCCAATGTATGGATGTACCATTTTACAATGCGAATGTGTTTTTTTGCATCTGAATGTCGCATCTGATATGGTCACGTTATATTACGTTTATGTGGGTGTCACGTTACGTTTTGCAAACTTAATGGGTTTTTAATTTTTTTAATTGAATGTGAAAATGTTGCTGGTTTATGAAAAATGGTACATCCATACATTGACACACTTTCAATAACTTCTAAGGATGTTACATTTAGGTTGTAATGTTAACTCACATCTGCACTGTTGTCATGTTTTGTGCATGTTACATTTGGTTGTATTTGTCTTTGAATTTGTGTTATGACGTTGTTGTATTAAGTGTTTATGTACGTGTCATGTTACGTTTTATAAACTTAATAGGTTTTTACTTTTTTTAATTCAATGTGAAAATGTTGCTGGTTTATGAAAAATAGTACATTCATACATTGGCACACTTTCATTACCTTCCAATGACGTTACATTTAGGTTGTAATGTTAACCCATATCTATAATGTTGTCATATTTTGTGCGTGTTATGTTCGGTTGTATTTTTTCTTTGAATTTGTGTTGTGACGTTGTTGTATTCAATATTTACGTACGTGCCACGTTACGTTTCGCAAACTTACTAGGTTTTTGATTTTTTAAATTGAATGTGAAAATGTTACTTGTTCGTGTATTTTGAAATTCAAATTCACATTCATATAGATATGATCTATGATAACATTTAATTTCTTATATATAGTTTTGCCATTATTTATGATATTAACAACTAATATTGAGGGTAAATGTGTCAACAAACTTCTCACAGGACTTATGGGAACATAAGTTTTTTAGTAGGACTATATGTAGCATAAGTTTCCCTAATATGACTTATAAATAATTTTTTTAATTTTTTATTATTTCTCTATACTATTTAAATATTATTTTATTCATTTTAATTTAAAATTATTTTTATAAACTCAACACTATTAATTCTAAAATATAAAAAGTAATACTTTTTTAATATTTGGCTAAAGTAAACAACTAGCTACGTTTGTTGAGTCAAACTATCAAAATTAAAATGGCTAACTTGATAATTAGTTTGATAAAGTTAAAATTTTTACTTTCTGATGTATCAAAAAAAGATAGAGTTAAAATTTGATGATTTATTCACTTTTTAGCTAAAAAAAAATAAAAATAACTAATTTGATGGAGGAGCTCTAAATATTATAAAACTTAGGCCTCGTTTAGGAACATGTTAATTTAGTAACTTTTTAGCTATTTGGCTAAAATGTGATGTAAAAAAACTAGTATGTTTGAGATGACTTTTTGGCTTTTTACGAAAAGATGTGCAAAAAGTAGAGAGAAAAGGGAATCTTTGACTTTTTGGTATGGGTTGTTGGCTTTTTGACTTTTTTAGTAACTTTTTGATTTTTTAGCTAAAATAGCCTCTTGCCAAACGAGGCCTTATGTGTAAAATAAATCTGAATTATATATTAATAATTATAAATAATTTTTTTAAATATTTAATATTACTACTCTATAATGAATTTTTCAAGTAGGTAACATTCTGATTACTTTAACCATGAAACTATCTGATCACTTACTTTAATAGGTAAAGAAAGATTTGTTGAGAGCTATCAATCAGTGGCCTGTGTGGTGGAATTTTTTTTAAGTTAAGGGTTGGTTTGGCATAAATTAAATAATACAAAAATTTAAAATGTCATTATCCTATTTAAGTCATATTATCTTATTTAAATCACATCATCTCTCTAACACATCACATAAAACTCAACCCAAACCCAATCCATATAAGTCAATAAGTCAAAAAAGTGCAATTTTTTAGAACATCTCAAACCAACCCTAAAGGTTGATAGTCTCATTTAGCAACATTATAAATAAGTTGTGTTTTAGAAAGTTGGTAAAAAATTAATTTTTTGATTTTTTTAGTTTATTTTGTCTTTTTGTAGGTAAAAAATATGAGAGATGATATGACCTAAAATGGGTAAAAAGCTAAAAGTTAACTTTTTATTGTTTATTGATTTATTAGATTATATAGGATTTGTTTGGTTTGTATCTCAAAATATAATTTTTAAGAAATTTTTTAAAGATTTTGTTTGATTCAAATTTTTTGAAAAAAATTTACAAAATCACTTTCTCTCTCCTACACATCAATTAATTACTTTTTCTCTCTCCTCTCTCATTTTCAGTCACTTTTTCTCTCATAGACATCTATTCAATTACAACAAAATTTCAAATTATTCCAAACTCCCAAACTTCAAAACTATTGTCAAAATATACAACTAAACAAATCCAAAAAAAAATTCTGTGTTTGGTTATGTGTTCCAAACACATTTTCACCTGCTCATTTGAGTGTTGTGTTTGTTTTAAGCTTTCAAATTATAATTCCACTCCTATTTTTGAAAAGTCCTTTCCAAGCAGAAAATTTTGGCTAACTCGGACGTCTGGCTGGTTGACCGGAACAGTGTTCGGTTTTTTTTTTGGGGGGGGGGAGGGGGCACCTGTTATTTTTATATTATAAATAAAAAATATTTTTGAATTTTTTTTAATTTTTATTTGAGCTTTGGACAGAATTTTGGATTGTGTATTTGGTTATGAGTTGTAGATTTTTGAATCAAATAACTTTTCTAATTTCAAAAACTCAAAACTCTCTCCAAAACTCAATTCAAAACTCATAACCAAACAAAATTTTCACACTCAAATCATAATTTCAAAACTTACAAACTCAAAATACAACTCTATTCTCAAATCATACTTAGAAAATTTTACCAAACGCTACCTTGAACTCTCTCTCCAAATTTTTTTTTGAAAATTTATCTGAAAATACAAACCAAACACATATATAATCTCTTTACTTTTTTATATGTATTTTTGTAATTAACAAAAAAACTAACTTATAAACTATATCCAAAACAAGCAGAAGCTAAAAACATCAATCTCCTAACTTTCAAATAATCAATTTTTTAAAACTTATTTGAACTATTTTTGCCTGATAAATTATAAACAGAAGTTAGATCAAATAGTCTGACACAAACTTTCAAATTAAAATAAGTTATAATCACTTCCCAAAAATAGTAACAGACAGTCCCATTGAATCCCTAGTCTCTACGTGCAGGGTAATTTTGAAAAATGTTAGAGATTCAAAATAGTTTGCCAAAAAATTTATCAAATATTTGTTTAGATGGACTAGATAAGGGAATGCTATAATTTATTAGATTGTTAATCTTGAAATACATAATCTCTAAACTATTTAGTTGAAAAAAATGTGTATTCCATGATTGTTTTCTCCTGAACACAACATTAAGGCAACACTTTATTGCTTGGGCATATGTTTAAACTACTTTAACTAATTGTTTTTAGAATTGCAGAGCCTTTCACAGTTTAATCTCCCTGTTTCACTTCCAAGTGCACACCTGCTGGGAACGCCACCTAGATGTCTGAAAAGGACTACCCTAGTGAAATTGGAATATTATAAAGAAGGGTTTGGTTATGGTGTGCAACTTACAACTTACACCTTATTCTTTACACTTACACCTTATACTTACACCTTTTATACCTTACACCTTACACCTTTTGTGTAAGTGGCACATGGTGTACAACTTACACCTTACATTTACACCTTACACTTACACTTACACCTTACACTTACACCTTTTGTGTAAGTGGCACATGGTGTGCAACCCACTTACACCTTTTGTGGGTTGCACACCTAAGAAAACTCCTATAAAGAATGATAAATGCTCAAAAGATTATTTTATTTTTTTTAATTATTTACTGAGTAATAGTAATATTAATGTCTTTAATTTTTTGTTAGAACTTTAAAAAAATTAAATAAATAAAACATCAATAAAAATTAAATATTAAAATTTTTTAATTGAGACTTTAAAATTTTATTTTATTTTACTAAGTAAAATACATGATGAAAAAATTGAATTTTCATCCCACTATTTGAAAAAAATTGAATTTTTATCCCACCTGAAAAAATTTGAAGAAAAAAATTAAGATCAATGTACTTAGGGGCAAAAGTGTCTTTTTACAAATTAATCCCATTAGATTGTTATCTCACCCCTCCCCTAGGACACAACAATATCACATATGAAGGACATGGAATCCAATTAGATTCGTAATCTGATCTACTAATTTCTAACCAAACAATGAACTCCACCATGAAATAGACATAATTCTTTTAAACAAACACTTATGCGATATTGTTTATTGATTGCTCTCAATTAATAATATAATGAAAAATTTTACAAGTAAAATTATATTTGACCTATCTTGCTTGTTCATTAAAAGATAAAGAATCAATTACTTAGTGCAAACCAATTTTCTCCTAATTAAGGAAATTGTTTATGAGGTGCTGGAGTAAAAATTGTTTAGTTTAAAATTAAGGATAAATTACATTAACCTCCTTTGAGACTGTAGACGCGCCCGTGGGCCTCATGCTACAGTTCAGACTCGATTTGTGTCACGGTTCTTAATCTGAACCAAAGAGTCCAAATCCGGCAAATCGTTTTGAGAAAAAATAGATTTTTTGAAAAGTAGTACCAAACATGGACTGCTTTGCCAGATTACAGAGTCGCCACCTAAATATTTTATTTCGGAAAATTTAGGAAACCCTGACTCGGTGCCGAAGACCACATGTCCATCATCACCAAAGTGGTCTTGGCTCGGGAGCTTGGGTACGATCGGGGAAGGTCAGCTATGAGCACCCCCTTTCGCCCGGTCCGAAGACCGGCCTCTACTAACCGTGATATCCGATTTTGAAAACGTTATGCGTTCTTATTCCGGTTATTGGCCTAGAATTACTATGTTATGCGCGCAACAAATAAGTATAGACTAGATCACCTAATTTGGAAATAAGCATTGCACATCCGTTTGTTTCGAAAATACTTTGGAATTTGCTACTCGCAAGTAGGCTAAAATACGGATTTCAATGAGTTTTCCAACTCAAGCAATCCAGCCTCCACCCACAGGCATTCAAACAGTTTATCTCATGTAAGCACTTAGCCACATGGTAAGCATACTGTCATGTCAACATTCACACGCATGCGAGATGCTAAAGCATACAGACTTACATCGTACTCCGTGCTAAAACAATAAACCAGTTAGCAAAAATGCATGCCCTAGTTCATGTTAGAATGACTAATGCATCGCATACAGAATGTGATTAGGATAGGCTCGGCTAACCCTAAAATGGTATGTGAAATGCAATCATTCGACGCACATATTCGAGTTGGAAATGGAAGATACAATGCGGTTTGTATGATGTACCGAGCCCGGTGCATGTCAACAAATGCATGGATGCACGCATGCGTTGCATAAGGTATGCTAAAATAAACGTGCCCTAATCTACCATCATAAGCAGGTAAATAAAAGGGAAGAAAGAAGTGGGGGTTAGAAGACATGCACACACCCACACACGCTTATTACAGATTTGCCCTCACTCGGAGGGACCGAAAGAATAATACAAATAATTAACTACGCAAGCTAATTAAATATTACAAACCCATTAAATTAATCAAATAAATTAATTAATCTAATTAAAGCAGTAAACTGCCTCGAGATGAGGGCCGGATGCAACGCATGCTCGGGACTTGCCCATGTTTAGATTGCCTCTGTTTTCCCTGCTCTACTCCTCTGAAAACTGTCAAAGTCTCAGGGATGCCTTTCTGAACACTGGGGATCATCACCGGCTGAATTGAACTTCCATCGGCAGTGAATTGAGCTCATCGGCACTGAATTCATCCACCGGCCATCTATTGGTCGGCACTAATCGCAACTCACAGCAGAGGGCAAAAACTTGCATGGCAATGTAATTCCAGCAATTTATGCATCAAACACATTCCTTATCATGTTAATGACTCAAAGGAGGATGTGCCTCGATTCTCGGGCCACCAATCACGCATTTCCATGCATGATGGCCCAAGGAACCAAGTATGCAACTTTAATTTCAAATGCATGCAAACCAAATAAACATAAAAGGGTGCCAAACCTCCATCATGCTCATCTCAAGAGGCCAAGCATGCGCATTGATGTAATGCAATCCTAAACATGTTAGCTAACATGCAACATGGACAATACAAGGCACTTATGTAAGCATACAAGCAAACATGTAAGGCAAGCATGCAAAACAAATAAAAGTTGGACTTAAACATGATCTAGGCAACTCTAACTAGGCCTAAAATCAGTAGCCAAAATGCTAAGTATGAGAGCTAAACACACATGCACATGTACACATGTTAAGGCACACAACTTAGGCATTAAACAAACCACTCTCAAGCACACTTGAAAGGAGATAACATAGATGATTAGCATGCAACATGAGCTCTAAAATCATGTCAAAGTGTGGTGCTAAACCAACTCAAAATAGACCAAACAAAGCATGCAAATGGTCCAAGACTTAAAGTAAGTCAAAGAGGCATTGAACTATACTTATGCAAGACAATTATGGCATGCATTAAACAACTAAAAACAGGTTTTTAGCATGTTAAAACAAAGCCAAAAGGCTACTTAGATGGCATCTAAGAGGCTTGAAACCAAAGGTATGCACAATGACCAAAACATGGAGCATTCAATACATGCTTTTAAAGCATTAAAGAGGCAACTAAGGCAAGCATACAAGCACACCAAAGGGACTGAAATGACATGCTAGATGGTTCCAAACCATCAAAATGAGGTAAGCAACACATGCTACAGATGCATGCTCAAAGGCTAGCAAGCCTAAAATGCAAAGGGGCTATATAATGCATGCCAAGATCAACCCAAATGACTATGGACAGAGCTAAAACATGTCAAAATAAGCACAAAACATTCACAAGTCTAAGCCTAAATCATGCTTAAATTAGGGCTAACAACCTAAGGCATGTTAAGGCAATACAAGGCATTACATGGCAACTATGCTAAGCATACATAAGGGACCAAAACCAACACATAGCAATGTTAAATCATGATATCCTAAGCATGAATAATAGTCCATACATGTTCAACACACACTCAAGCACAATGCTCCCTCAAAAGGCAAAACTTGCCTTTTTCAAGGACATCAAGGAGAGGGGATGACCCCCTCCTTCTTAGGACTTTAAGGCATCATCTTCACCACTGAAATCCCTCAAGATTTCAGTAGTGAAGAGACCCAAACACCAAAATCCCAGATCTCAACAAAATAGCACAAAAATGGCCCTTTTCAAGGCCTAAGGGTGGTCAAACCTCCCCAAAGTACAAAACACTCTTAATAGACAATAAAGAGGACTAAAAAACAGAACTTTTATGTGTTAAACACTAAGCACAAAAACAGTTCTAGACTATGCAAAAATGAAGTGCAAAAATGGGGTAAAAAGGGGTAGTTTCTTACCTTTGAAGACCACCTTCACAAGAGTTGATGTTGTTGCTTCCTTGAGCTCAAATCCAATCAAAAACTCCAAGAACCAGCCCTTAGAACCTCAGTTGCCAAGGAAGGTGAAACACTAGGTGTTGATGAGCAATAGTAAGTCACAAACACCTAGTGTACAAATAAGAGGGAAGAAGAGAGAGAGGATAGATACAAAGCTTCTAACCTAGAACCAGAGCTTCTTCTCTGTCTTTTCTTTCTAAAATGTCTCTCCCTCTCTAATATTTCTAACCCTTTTGAGCCAAGAGAAGAGAGCCTTCTCTTAAAGGCAACAAAAGCTTACAAGTTAAGCTACCAAGAGGCTCATCCCTCCATACACGTGTATGGAGGGGAAACAAATGCTATACAGCTGCTTCAAAATATCTCAAAAAGCAATCGGCGCAAAATTGTCATTTTGACAAAATTGATCACAAAGAGTGCCGCACAATATAGTGCCGATGGCAACACCAACCAGCCGGTGGCCTCTAGCCACTGCCGGTGGTGTGTGGGGATGCCTCACAAGGCATTCCTTACCCCTCCAAGGCAAAGCACAAGTGTTTGGTGCAAAACCAGACACAAAACGGTCAAGTTCGGAGGTCCTGAGGCAAGGGGCGTAGCCGAGAACTCCGGGAACTCCAAACGAACACGAACATGGATAATCACCGAGTGTTCAAGCGGTGATGTCCAGGTCTTGAGGACGGTCAAAAATGGGGTGTCTACAAAGACTTAGAAAATACTTCTAATATAATTATACTGGTCTTGCTTGTTATTTTAAAGGGTGATTTGAGATGTTCTAAATAAATGTACTTTTTGACTTTTTATATAAAAAAAATGTATAGAAAAGTAGAGAAAGTGAGTAGAAAAATAGTGAGGAGATGTTGATAGATGTTGATTGATGTGACCCAAATAAGTGTATGTATGCAAAAAAAAAGTGCACTTTTTTAGTGCATGCCAAACGCCTATTAAGTCACATAACAATTAAGTCATTTTAATCAATAATTTATTAGTTATATAAATAAAAAAATATATATGTTATCTCTTTTCAACTAATATATATATATATATATATATTTATCTTTGTTTATTGGGTAAATTATACTGACCACTCTAAGGTTTAGAGAAAATCCAATAAGTTCCATAATCTATACTATATATTAAAGAAAATGAGATTTCTAATGAGAAGAGCCTTATGAAACACAAAACCCTCATACTATTTTTCTAGAATTCTTATTTTTTAAATAATTAAAAAATCTCCTATTAGTTAACTTTTACTGAA
This sequence comes from Camellia lanceoleosa, assembly GCA_025200525.1. Taxonomy (NCBI): domain Eukaryota; kingdom Viridiplantae; phylum Streptophyta; class Magnoliopsida; order Ericales; family Theaceae; genus Camellia; species Camellia lanceoleosa. Next base: position 106,684,542 of record CM045771.1, on the reverse strand, counting down.
TCGTCAAAAAAAAATCTTATTATACCTTGATTTACACATTTCAAAAGGAAAATTAATTATTCCATTTACAAATTTAAATTTAGAAATTTGAAAAAGAAAGATAGCTAATCAATTTTAAAATTTTAAAAATATATTCTAACTTTTATTGAATCATTTTAAAAAAAATTTATTATGTCTTTATTTACACATTTCAAAAAGAAAATTAATTAATTCATTTAGAAATTTGAAAATAATAAGTTTTAAAATTTATATTTTTATACCACTAAAATATAGGAATCAATTCACATTTTTCATAAATTATTTTACTTGATGTTTATTTTTTTAAATAATTAAAAACAATATTTTATTAGTTAGCTATTATTCACTTATAATGTGATTGATGATCCATTTTAAGAACTTACTTCTCTCACCAAATATTATATAGTTTTTTTTTTTGAATAATGTATATCTATACAATAAAGGATCCAAAATTCCTTTCAAACATTGATAATGTGTCTGGTTCATGATTTTTAGTAGAAATTTTGAAAGAAAAAATAAAAAAGGTGTGTGAAATTAGGTAAAATGTAATTATATTTAGTTCACATTTGACTTTTTTTTTTTTTTTTTTTTTGCTTTCTTATTTCAAATTCCTACCCAAGTCTATGAATTTGGTACATATTTTCTAGGGCAAATTACACCGGTGGTCTCTATATTTTACCTCTTGTGTCATTTTGGCTCTTACACTTTTAATTAACTCGATTTTGACCCTTAATTTTAAATTTTGTGTCAATTTAGTCAAATTGATAATATCACTAATGTTTTTTAAGAAAAATTATCACTAAATTGCTAAATTGGTTGACATTAACTCACTGAGTTTGGTAAATTTATAATTTTGCCCTTAAAAATATGACACATAACACTTATGTGCATATCTTTTTATAAAAAAAAACTGCTAAGCGTTGTAACCAATTGGCTCAAATTGAGACAAAATCATAAATTTATAATCAAAATCGAGCCAATTGAAATTATAAGAACTAAAATGACACAATGACCAAAGTACATGGACTACCGTTGTACATATTTTCTATACTGAAAATTTTGAATTAATATTACTTTTTAAAATTATATACTACAAACTCTCATAACACATATTTTTCCATATCATAATAACTGAAATTTATTTTAGTTGCTATCTCGAAGATTGGCTATAGAGTCAAAGAAAATATGTAAATCAAAAATTTTATGTTAGAATTTGTTCAAATGTAATTCTCTTAATATTTATAATTTTTTTATTAATTGATAAAATGCACCATAAACATTAAGATTATTTTTTTATGATATTGAGAAATAAAATATGATATATTATAGGCTTAAACTAAGAATTGTTGAAAAAAATCAACTCAAACTAGATTTTTTAGACTAATTTTTAATATATAATCTAATATTGAAACTCTCAAACTAACTCAAATTGGTCACGAGCCGATAAAGACAATTTTTAATGATTGGGTGAAAGTCACATTGGCATAAAAGTTATGACATATGACAATTTACAATTTTAAGTAAACAAATTTTTAGGCTTTAAAAAATAAGAAAAAATTAGTATATTAACAAATATAATTTACTCCTATCATATGATAAATTAAAATTACGAAACTTATAAAACGAAATGTATTTATATTTTATCGTAAATATAATTTTTTCCAGTTAAATTATGACAGGCAGTTTTTTATTAAGAACTTAGAACACACAATTAATGATATCAAAATAAAAAAAAATTTCATATGTATAACTCTGATAAAAATGAATAAAAATTAATTAATTGTAAATCATTTAAAATAAATTTTATATTATTGTTTTAATTTATAAACTAATTTTTGATTATTTATTTATACCCGTGCATAGCACAAGTAATATGCTAGTTTTGGTATAATTACGTTGGGCCTTCTTAAAAATTTGATTTACGTAACGCTTAATCTCATTTTTATCAATAATTCATTAGTCTTTACACGAAAATGTATATTTTTTCTTATTTATTCTTGTATTTTTACATCATTTGTATTAGTTTTGATTTCTTTTTTATTACTAAAAGGGCCATTATTAAAATTGTAGGGCTTATTGTATTTTCTGTAAATCTTACGAGAGATCAATTTAAGCTACTCTTATTTATTTTAGTATCTATCCACCATTCACATTAATTTTGTTCACTTTAACTTTATTAAAAGAAAAATTAATATAATTATGTCAAAAAATAGAACTACTTGTACTTTTTCCAAACCTCATAGAGGTGAGGGTAATTTACCCAAAAACTATTAAAAACTTGAAGAAAGGTAAAAACTTCAATGTTTAGATTATCAACTTGTCAAAATTGCTATGCTCCACCTGCTTGGAGTACAACGGTTTAGGCCTAACGAAACAAATTAAAGAATCGCTTGGTTCTTCTGAGTATGGAAAAAGCTTGGGACCCAATTTTGGAACCCATAACCCTTAAATGTGTGTAATTGATTTATGTGTTTTTTTTATTTTATTTTTTCCCCTCTCTCTCTCACATAGGATGACGTAGGGGTTGTGGGAGTGGAGTTTTTGTTGGGGTCTCAATCATTCATTGCTCTCTTAGTATAAACCTTAATAATACAAAACAAAGAGTAATAATTAAGACCCTCATAAAAACTCCACCCCCACAACCCTTACATTATCCTATGTGAGAAAAAAAAATAAAAAAACACGTAGAACAATCACACACATTTAGGATCTCCAAATTGGGTCCCAAGCTTTTTCCATGAAACAAATTAAAGCATGGGGTAGTTGGCAAAGATACAGCTTGTGAGGGCATAACTGAAGCCAAATTCCAAAGAGAACTTGTGTCTGGTCATCAAACTCAAATCTAACATATAAAATTCACAAAAAAACAAAACAAGTTAAAATCTATAAAAAGACAAAATAAACTAAAATCTACAAAAAAATAAAAATAAAATAGGCTAAAATAGACCAAGGTTTACTTGTTTTTTTTTTTTGTGGCTAAAATCCACAAAAAGACAAAATAAGCTAAAATAGTCAATAAGACAAAATGTCACATTAAACCCATAATATCCTCTTTCCAAACATAAATATTTTAGCGTACTAAAATAGCTTAAAACTAAAATAGCTTACTAAAATAGTCAACTTCCCAAACCATACCAAAATGGACCCTGTTTTGCTCCAAAAACTAATTAAAGGCAATGCTTGTCAAAATAATCTTTGAAAAATTCCAATTATAAGCCCTTCATATCATATGGCACACCAATTCTAATTTTGAACATCAATAAAAGATTAACCCAATACACAATACACTCGCTAAAGTGGGATCTAGGGAGAACAAGATGTAAGTATGTTATCTCATTTCTAGAGAGGCTATTCCCGTATTTTGAATAGGAATATTACACCAAATAAAGGCTATTTGGCTTTACTCTTCTTTGTTTTGTTTTTGTTTTTTTTTATTATTTATAAATACATATGACAATTGGGGGAAATAATCTGTGTTGATATATACTTGCATCATGCCTTCTTGGATTTGAGCATCACAAGCCCAATAAAACGGATAAGAAGCTGAGAAGTGCCGCAACAGCAAATACAGGTATGAGAATGGCATATTATTGTGGAAGAAAGTACTCCCGGATGAAGTGATCACCACCCACAAATGGCTGAAATTTCATCAAAAGTCAACAACTATTTAGTCAAACTCAAAACATAAAATTAAACTAAATAGAGGTTTCAACTGACCAGGATTATGACCCAAAATGTATAATAAGTGAATACAGATAAGCTGATAAAGGATTATAGAAAGCCAACAGCCCAGTCTTTTTGCTAATTCCATTTCTGTGACTTTTGCTGCCTGTCACACAAATTCAGCAAATAAGAATTCTTCTTACACAATTATTCATGTTTCTACAGAAAAAAGTATTTACAACAAATAAAAATTTTAGAAGCAGACTCACGGTGATCTTTTCCCCTTGACCCCTCGCCACCAAAGAAAAAGCAACTAACTAAAAAGGAAAGAGTTTTGGCTAGAGCTCCCCCCTTATAAGACGGCAGAAAAAGGTTTCCCAGCTCCAGTCCTTTAATTTTTCCAAACTCATTTTCTTACCAAAATACCCCAAAACTAATGCTCCAGCAAATTAGCGCTGTTTCAGTTTATGAATGATTGAAAACTTTAAAAATAAAGAACTTCTGATCTAGTCCAGCTCTGGTTGGCTCGGCACATTCTGGTCATCTAGGACACTAGCTGGTCCAGCACACTATGGTTGGCCCAGCCACTCCATAGCAAAATTGTTAGTCCCAATACCGGCCAGCATATATATATTTTTTTTTGTGTATGGTACATATGGGTACCCTGTGCATACTGGCAAATACCATTTTGGACTTTTTGCTATATATTATAAATGTAAAAAAAAACAATTACAATTACCTAGAAATTTTAATGTACATTCTATGACATTTAATTCAACACCAAATCATTTAAGCATGACATAAACATGTAATCCAACACCATCTCCAGTTGTTGAGCATAATTATTAACTCAACAAAGAACTTTATGTATCAGGGCTGTTTGTTCTGTAGGCCTGTCGTTTTATATTTGTTCTAGATTGAAGCAAGCACAATATGCCAGCTTAAAAATTCACATAAAAACGTTTCCCTAATCTGAAAGCAAACAGATTTTGAATATGGAGCAGAGAGTGAGAGATGGAGAGAGAGTGAATTATATATATAAACGGAGAGGGAGGGCTTTTAACTAACCGATCTGGTCTTTTAAAGCTTCAGGTGATCTTCTCTACCTAGGAAAGCAGCTTCAAGCCTTGGAGAGTAAAGCACTCTGTTGCTAGTCGCCTTTGCCTCAAAGTCAAAACCAAAAAGTTAGGGCTGAATGACTGAAAGGTTTGGGCAAACACTTGGGAATCAAAGGTTCGTGTATCAGACTGGTATAACCGTATATCGAAATTTACCAAATTTCTGCGGTATAAGCGAAACATCCGGGTAAGCATAAAGATTTTCAACAAAATGAAACTTCATGTAAGAGTTCCCAATTCTGGTACAGTATGGTACATCTCAGCCAGTATGGGATGGGATTAATAACTTTGCTCCATAGGGTGGCCTTCTAAGCTGAGCTCTATCGAGCCACTTGAATCGATATCTTCAGAAAGTTGACATGTCGGATACCCCCTCATCCATGTTTTATGACCCTATCCATGTCCGGAAACCATTGAATAACTTCAACATTATTGGTAAAAGGTTGTTGCTGTGAAGACTTTTATACACATTCATACTATTGCAAACCAGCGGTTTCAACTTTGTGCCAAGAAATGCTCTTCTCTTTGATAACTGGATCAATAATAAGAAAATACTTTATCCCCTTCCCAACTCAATGTTTTGAGTATGTGCACTATCTGTTCAATTCTTGCATGAGAAAAATCACCAATTGTGAACTTCTCAACAACTCCCTTCACTTCAATCAGACTATGGCCAGGTTCCTTCTTCAATCCACTACCCTTCAGCATCTTTCTTGCCTCTGCAACACAATTCCACATTCCGTCTGAAGCATATAAATTTGACAATAGAACATAGGGTGAAGTAGTGACAAGCTCACGTTTCAAAAGCTTTCTTGCCAAATGTTCCCCAATTAAAACATCTCCATGCAATCGACAAGCAGAAAGCAAGCTCACTAAAACAACTGGATCATGCCCAAAAGGAAAATTTTTCATGTATTCTACAGCCTCCTTTAGTCTTCCAGCTCGTCCAAGTAGATCTATGAGGCAAGAGAAATGCTCAATGTCAGGAGCAATCCCATAGATTTCATTCATAGAATTGAAGTAGGCTTGGCCCTCGTCCACAAGCCCTGCATGATTGCACGCTGCGAGAAGTGCAATAAATGTAACAGAATCTGGCTTCAAACCAAGTTCCTTCATCTGCTCAAACAGTTCTAGGGCCTTTGCCCCATGCCCATGATTTCCAAATCCAGCTATGATGCTATTCCATGATACAAGATTGTGACTGCCCATTTTATTAAAAACATTTTGTGTATATCCAATGCAACCACATTTAGCATACATGTTTACTAGTGCATTATCAACACCTACATCTCCATCCAGCTTTGTTCTGATCAGATGAGCATGAATCTGCTTGCCATGGCGTACAGAAGCAATGCCGGCACATGCAGCAAGAGCACTCGCATATGTGAAATCATCGAGCCATAAACTAATTACATTTGTCATCTCTTTGAAAATACTCAAACCCTTTGCATGATCATCACAATGAGAACAAGCAGTAATAAGGGTATTCCATGAAATGACATCTTTCTCTTCAATCAATCTGAAGACCTTCTGTGCTTCTTCTATCATACCAAACTTCGAGTACATTGTTATTATCACATTACCGATAAAAGGGGTGGAGTCAAGTTTGAGCTTGACTGTTTGGCAATGCAATTGCATTCCTCTACTCAAATCATCTGCAGTGCTGCAAATTCCCAACACTCCGACAAAAGTAAAACGGTCTGGGACCAGACCTTGTTGGCACATTTTTCTATAAATTTCAAACCCTTTATCCGGTTGTTTGTTTTCTACTAACCCAGCAATCATTGCATTATAAGACACCGAATTCAGCTCAGATGTACTACTAAAAACTGGTAAGGCATCACTACATTGACCACATTTCATGTACATCGAGATAAGTGAGTTGGAAACAAAAGAAATGAAAGAGTACCCAATTTTCACAGATAAAGCATGAATTTGTTGCCCTTGTGTCAAAGCCAAGAGACTAGCACAAGCACTTATAGCACTGGCAAGTAAATATTCATTGGGCACGGGCACAAGACCCATTTTAGAGAAAAGGTCAATAGCCATTCTGGGTTCCTCAGCTTGGCCGTAACCAGAGACCATAGCTGACCAAGAAACAAGGTTTCTCTCAGACATCTCATCAAACACCTTGCGTGCAAAGGTGATGTTGCCACACTTTGCATACATGTTGAGAATGTGATTGCAGACAATTACATCGGACTGCAAGCCTGACTTGACTACGGAAGCATGAAGGGAAGTCCCATATCGAAAGGCCTTGGTTTTGGAGCAATGGTGTAAAAGAAACCCAATTGTTTCAGGGGCAAATAGAGAGAGAATACCCATTAAAGCAAAGAAGTTTTTTCTTTGGCAACCTATATATCAGAAAGCATCACATGTAGAGAAGAAATATAAATAGATATATAAAGCATTGTTTGTTCCTTCACTCCATTTGAACAGAGATGATTGCAATCAAATTTGGTGGTTTCGAAGAGCATGAATTGGATTACCAGAGGACAGTGACTTTTTCACAACTACAACTACTACCTCCTTTTTTTGCTCTATTCCCTAATATAATTTGTTTTTTTTTTGGTTTTGTTTTGTTTTAAACTTGCGTGAAGAGTAAGGATCTCTTTATCTTCAAATATTTTTGTCTCTTTATCTCAAATCACTCATAATTATTGAATTATATGAGAATATTAAAACATATCTAATAATTATGAGTGATTTGAGACAGGAGACATAAATATTTGGGACTGAAATCCTTGGACCTTACGTGTAAGTCTACCAAGTGAAATTATTGTCTAATTGATCTTGTGACAATTATGATAGTTTTTATCATATATTATTAAAATATGTCATTAATAGTTAATTTTCAGCGGCAGTTTAAAAATCATCATAAAAAATATCACTAATTATAAGTTTTAGTGATAATTTAAAAAAATTATAAGAAAAAAGTCACTAATCATAAGTTTTAGAGATAATTTATAAAAATCGCAACAAAAAAATCACTAATTATCAATTTTTTGTGACATATGTAAAAAATGATCTAAAAAAATATTTTTGCAACGATTGTACTATAATTTATTTTCAATAGAATTTGATGGGGATTAAATCCAACTTTTATGAACTATTGGTAATTTACCCTTTGTTTTTCAATCAAAGACAGTAATACGGGTAATTCTATTTCCACACACTAATTTCACTCAGTTCGCACATTTAATGAAAATTTTTATTAATACAATTTTGTCCTAATATAAAAATACTATAATACCCCTCATCTTCTTGTATTCAAACCCTATTTCTAAAACACCACAACCATCCTCTATCGTCAGTGCCACCTCTCTTATCTGCCATCCCCTCCTGTCGTCTCTTTTCTTATCTATCTGCGACCACTTTTCCCTATGAACCATATACCCCTACAAGTCTCTCACCATGAATCACTCAACGTTGACGATAGAGGTCTAGGATGGAGGGAGATGAGCTAGAAGTGGTGATAGTGGTGGCGATGGAGGATTGAAAGTGGCGGCAACAACAGTAAAAGATAAGTGAAAAAAAAAAAAAAAAAAAAAAACTTCTTATTTCAATATGGTTTAATCTTTTTAGGGGTAAAAAAAATTTAAAAATTTAAAAATATTTTTTGGATATTTATTTTTGTCAAATTAATTTATATTTTTCTCATAAAAATTTCAAAAAATTGATTTAAAAATTGAAACCAAACATAGGCTTGGGGCTTTAAAATTGAAAATGAGGGTAATATTATAATATAGAGATGTGTATTGAGAATTTATATTTTTATAATATGTGTATTGAGAAAGTGTTCATTAAGTGTGTGTACTAAGAGAAATTAGTGTGTGAAAATATAATTACCCCAGTAATACTGTATGTTTGGTTAGGAGAAAAAAGAAAATAAATGATTAACTAAGTTATAAAATCACTTTCATTAAATTAGTTAAAATATTTTCATTAAATTAGTTAAAATTTTGTTAGATTTAGACGTAAAAGTTACCTATTTTTCATTTTTGCTATATATCTTTTTAAGTACGTTGCTCAACCAAATTTCTGTTCTTTTTCTATATTATTTAAATATTATTTTTATTTATTTTAATTTAAAATTATTTTCTATAAACTTAGCACAATTAATTTCAAAATATGAATTGGTTTTAATTTTTTGAATTTAATTTTTTTAAAATTAATTTTTTTTAAATTTTTCGTACTTTTTTGTTTTTAGTGAATGTTTTTTAAATTTTAAGTAATTTTTTAAAATTTTTTTAGATGCATCATGCTTAGATATATCTAAAAAGTAAAATATTTGGAAAAAAATATTTTAAAAAATTAATAAATATACAAAAATAGGAAAAATATACTGAATTTTTAAATTTTTTTTTTGTATTTAGTGAATTTTTTATAGATTTTTTCACAAATATTATACTTATTAAGTGTATTTATATTAGGTGTGCCTAAAAATTTAAAAAATTACTTAAACTATTGAAAAAATTTAGTAAAAATAAAAAAATATGGAAAATAGAATTCTTTGAAAAGTGAATTATGGAAATTAAAATCAAACAGAGTGAATATTTTTTAATATTTGATTAGATGACAACATTAGTTACATTTGTTTTGCCAAAACTAAAATGACTAACTTGATATTTAGTTTGATGGAATTAAAATTTAGTGAATTATTCACTATTTTAGCTAAATAATGAAAATAACTAATTTGATAGAGATGTTTTACGAGAAAATAATTTGTTTGGATAGATAAGAGAAAATAAAATATCAGCTTGCTTGGTTCCAGTTTTTTAAAAATACCTTTCAGAAAAATTCTACTTTCTTATTTTTCGTGTTTTTTTTATTTTTATTTTTATTGAATTTTTTTAATATTTTAAGCAATTTTTTTTTTTTACTTTTTAGACACATCTAACATAAATACACCTAAAAAGTAAAAAAAATGTAAAAAAAATCTTTTAAAAATTCACTAAATACCAAAAATACAAAAAAATACAAGAATTCAGTACATTTTTTATATTTTTCTGTATTTATTAATTTTTTAAAATATTTTTTCACAAATTTTTTATTTTTTAGATACATCTAAGTAAGGTGCATCTAAAAAAATAAAAAAAATGTTTAAAATTTTAAAAATATTCACTAAAAAAAAAATGCGAAAATTAAAAAACTCAGTTTTTAAAAAACTTAATTCAGAAAACTCAAACAAAACACAATGATATTGTTTTCTCTCTTATCTTATTTGGTTACGCTATATAAAAGAAAAGAAAATGAATGATGTAATGTTATGTCACCAAATTAACTTTTTTTTTTTTTTATGTTTATTTTTTTATAGGTGTTAGTCTTTTTATTTGTTCTATATCTAAAAAGGTAATTTTGGTATTATAATAAAATAGTATTTAGTGATTTCATTTATCTCCATTTCTTTTTACTTTTTGGAGAGATTGAAAATAGGAATTATGAAAGAAATGTGTTTCTCTTTATTTCTTTTCATTTTTTTTTTTTATTTTCTCACCAAATCACTCAAACCAAACAATGTGTAAGATTTTGATTAATCACTCAAACCAAACAAAGTATAAGGTCTCTTTGGGGGTGAACTAAAGCTAACTTATTGCCTTATTATTTGGATCACCTTATCTTTTTACTTTTATGCATATCTTTTTACAATAAATAAAAAAAATAGCATATAATCAATACTCAAAACAATTATAAATACATGTTTAAATCATATTTATTTTAAAAAAATGTCTACAAATTAAATTATGTTTGTAGATTAATTTTTTTAAGCCAAATTTTATTCAGAAATATATGATTGACCTAATTAATTCCAAAAATGATTTATTTAAAAGGCACTAAAATTTCAACTGTTCGAAAAAACAAAGTGAGTCTAATTAAGGCTTCGTTTGGCAAGTGACTTTTTTAGCCAAAAAGTCAAAAAGTCAAAAATTTATTAAAAAAATCAAAAAGTCAACAATCCATACTAAAAAGTTAAAGATTCATTTTTCTCTCTACTTTTTACACATCATTTCGTAAAAAGTCAAAAAGCAATCCCAAACATATTGGGTATGTTTGGTTTGAGTTTTAGAGATGGGTTTTAGAAAAAATTTCTAAAAATTTGTTTGGTTTGAGATTTTTCTCAAAAAAATTTCAAAATCACTTTCTATCTCTTACACATCAATCAATCACTTTTTCTCTCTCCTCTCTCATTCTCAATTACTTTTTCTCTCATATACATCTACTTAATTACAACAAAATATCAAATCATCTCAAACTCCAAAACTATTTTTAAAATATACAACCAAACAAACCAAAAAAATTTCTAAAACAACTCTCCCAAAATTTTTTCAAAAACAACTTTCCCAAAAACAAACCAAACAAGCCCATTAATTTTTTTTTACATCACATTTTAACTAAAAAATCAAAAAAGTAATTAAAAAAAACTGTTTCCAAATGAGGGCTAATTCTAACCACTAGCATCCCTTTCACTGGTGATCACCCTCATTGCCGCATTTGACCAACGCAACCCTCTTCCTCTTCTTTTTCTTTTTATTATTATTATTATTATTATTATTATTATTTTTTGTAGATCTCTCTCTTTCTTTTGCGACGGTATAGAAAGAGCGAGCCTAGTTTGCGATAGGGGTAGGGTTTGAGAAGCACGATAGGAGAGGGGTGAGGAGCATGGCTAGGTTGCAATGGGGTCAAGGGGTGACGATGAGTGATAGAAGGAAGTCGCTGTTGCGAAATTTCGTGCTGGAGATGATAGAAGTGCCAAAGAGACATGTTGAGAATGGAAAAATGGTCACGCTGCAGAGTGGTGGTTGGAGTTGTAATTCTTTTTTTTTTTGATAATTTTAAAAAGGAATAAAAGTATAATAAAACATTTAAAAAAATTTATGATGTAAATAGAATTATTCCTTTTTTGAAAAGTTGAAAATTATCAATTTAAATGTTAAAGTGTTATTTTTTGTTGATAGAAAAAAAATCATATACCAAAATCAAATTTTTTTAAAACTTTTAAATAAGTAAAATTTTAATTTATTTAAATCATTTTTTCTTTATAAACTTTGAAATTATAAATTACCCACAAACTTAAATTAAAAAATTAAAAAAATACGAAACAAAACTTCTCACGCACGCATAAACACGCTTATATAAACGGCAAGCAACCCAATTCTGCACTCTCTTCTTCTCTGCTTCGCCGACTCGTCCTGCTTTCCAAACCTTAATTCATTTACGCTGTGTTTGATTGGAGGATTTGAAGAGGGATTTGGAAAGGGAAATGGAAAAGTTAGGTGAAATGTGAATAAAATATATCTACATTTCACCTAGTTTCACACACCTTTTCCCTTTCCTTTTCCAAATCTCTCCTCAAATCCCCCAACCAAACACAACATTAATCTTATACTTTCCGGCCGACCTACTCTCCCGATTGCTGGTGAAGCCGCTTCTTCGATTCAGATCCTTTTCTGCGCATTGGGATGCCCTAATCGACAGTTCAGATTTCATTAGGTTGCGTCTGAATCGATCAATCGAAACCAAGACCAATCTGAGAACCACTTCTATTCGGTAGATTTTGATTCGTTTGATGGCGTTGTAGATACCGTACAGTTCGATCACCACTCAGTGCGGTGTATGCAAGTATGGCTTTCTTGTAATGGGTCGCTCTGTTTGTCCCAATGGGTTTGACACCGTTGTTTTACTTGAAACTCCATGAAATTGCTGTAGGCGTATATTGTGTTCCAAAACTTAGCTAGTTATTATGTGATTATTTTAATTATGAAGTTATGGTTTATGGTTTGAAATCTAATTCATGATTCAGGGCTGAGAAGTTCCCTAGTTATCCTAATTTGAATCAAGAAGGTGGTGTACTAGCTAGTGGTGCTTTGCATTGGGTTGTGACTCAAGAACCCAAGATCCATAAAGGCGGTTTGATTGTTGGTTTCGATCTTGGGCGTGAGGAATATGAATTTGTATATGACTGTTCAGGGCTTGGAGGGATGCCTATCGGTATTTTGCTACTATTTCATAGTTGGGGTTCATTTATGGGTGATGAAAGATTTTGGAGTGAAGGAATCTTGGACCTAAGTTTGTTTTAGTTACACAACCAGATGTGGTTGGGCCTTTCTTGAATATGAGGCGACTGGTGGGGAAAAAAATATTGGAACACGACATAGAAGGGCTTCTTTGGTATGACCCATAACGGAAGACGGTCAAGAAAGTTATGATTTGTGGCGGACACGAATTGTGGCAAGTGAAGATGTGGGTGGGAAGCCTTGTTCCTCTCAATGGTGGTTGTGAAAGTGATGAGAAGAGATAATAAGAGCAAAAGTAGAGGAACAGGTAAGCTAAAATCAATCCAATTTGCTCTTTTAATTCCATGTTTTCTATTGTATTTATATTCTGTTGCTTTACCTTATACTCTTATTGCTGTGATGATTGATATAATTTTGACAATCTTATTCATGAAGTATGTCATTTGCTAATACATATATATGACGTGCATACATTTTTTTCTTCTAATATTTAATATGGATTTTAGCTGTTTAGGCTTCGTTTGGGAAGTCAAAAGTCAGACTTTTTTGGCTATTTTAGCCACAAAAAACAAAATAGGCTTTTCAGCCCAATAAGGCCTCGTTTGGCAAGTTAACATTTTAGCCAAAAAGTCAAAAAGTTACTAAAAAAGCCAAAAAGCATATAATATATACCAAAAAGTCAAAGATTCCTTTTTCTCTCTACTTTTTGTACATCTTTTCGTAAAAAATCAAAAAACTACCCCAAACATACTAATTTTTTTTACCTCATATTTTAGTCAAAAAGTCAAAAAATTACTAAAATAGCTTGTTCCCAAATGAGGCATAAGACAAAACATCACATCCAACCCATAATCATCACATTCTTTCTCTTACAAAAAAGTCAAAAAAGCCAAAAAAGTCAAAAGCCTTTCCCAAACTAGGCTTTTTAGCCTTAGGCTAAAATAATCAAAAAAAAAAAATCAAAAAGTCAAAAAGCCAACCCACTTTACAAACGAAGCCTTAACTAGTTTAGAGTTCTTACCCATAGATTAAAGTAGGGGTTGAAATACATTCTTTAATATTTTGAATAAATTTTTTTTCTGGAAAACCAAAGCATTCCACAATCTCATTAATGTATACCATACTACCCAGTCCTATGTTTTAGCCATATCCATCTTAATCGTCATAAGAACATCTTTTACTTTCTTATTCTTTAGGGTGTGCATGACCTCCTGAGCCAGAATGGTGGTCCCATCACCTATATGCCTATTCAAAACAAAAGAAGTTATGTCGGAGCTAATACGGAATCAAGAATTGACGTTAATTGATCTGCCAAGATCTTAGACATTGACATCAGATTTAATTTTCTCAGTTTTATAGGTTTGACACAACCTCTATCTGACACAATTTGAAATAATAGGTTAAATGAGTTATGCTATGTCCTTCGAAAGATATGATGTGAGGTACTGAAGAGTTGGGTTTCAATAATGAATGAATTCATCACCAATTTGGAATCTATGATCCATCTTCTTTCCTCATAAATTAATTGCATTACTTCGTTAGGGAATAATAGTGGTGGTATGCAAAAAAAAAAAAAAAAAAAAAAAAAAAATAGTTTAGCGTTTCCTTTCTTCTGCTATAGATTTCTAGCCCTCTACTTCTACAAAATCAATAGCTTTGCTAGTTGTTTCTATAACTCTTTTCTAAGATAAAGTTCCTTCAAATAGTTCTCCTTAGTGGCCTCATCTCGTTGAATCTGGTCAATACAATCTCTGACTCAACAATCTTTGAACCACAAAATCAAAGTGGTCCTTATTTCAATTTTTTAAGGGATTCCTTTTAACTAGGGGTGAAAATCAAAATCTTCAATTTGATCGAGAAACCCCACTCTAGACCTTATCCAAACTACACTTATTTCACCATTACTTCTTAACACAGCGTGAAAGTTGAGGACCCCTAAATTCTCGACGTACATGCTTCTTGCAACATCCAATGGTTCTCTGGATCTTTGGTCCACAATACTTCACACTTAATATATCGTTTTATGGTTAATTTTTGTCCTAATTTATTAGGAACAATGAGAGAATGATCAAATTTAATATTTGGTAAATGCCAAATAAAAGAGTTGAGAAAATGGACATCTAAGATGCATTTACTAGGCAATATCTAATCTCTCTTATCGGTAGACCCTACTCTACGATTTATCTAAGCAAATGAGTTACTTGTGAAGTAGTTATGGTTTTAGTTTAAGTTCTATTTCTTAGGGGCTGTTTGGTAACGTTTTCGTTTTTGTTTTCAGTTTACATTTACAAAAATTAAAAAAACTATCATAAAAACTTGTTTGATAATTTTTTTTGGTTTATAAATGATTGTCTCAATTTGTAAATTTGAGGAAAAATTGTAAACTCAAAAAATGAGTTTACGTTGGTTTTTAAACAGAAAACGGAAGCTGAAAAAAATGTAGAGGAATAGTATTAGTAAATTGGTGCCATGTTCGAAACTGCGTAGAAGCAATTTTCAAGTTTCAAAATACAACGGTAATATCAAAATTTTTCTCTCGCTCGCTCTCTGTGTTTCACCGAGAGCTTGAAGACTTGAATATCAGGCCAGTCTCTCTCTCTCTCTCTCTCTCTCTCTCTCTCTCTCTTCTATGTTTCACTGACACACCGACAGCTTCCATAGTTATTTTTTTTTAAAACAACATATCAGTTGCAGATCTCTCTCTCTCTCTCTCTCTCTCTCTTCTTTTCTCTCTCTGTGTTTCACGGACAGCTTCCATGGATTTTTCGTTTTTTTCTTTTTTTTAAACAACATATCTGTTGCAGATCTGTAAAGGTGTTGCAAATTTCTCAACTCAATCGATTATAGGTCAGTCTCTCTCTCTCTCTCTCTCTCTCTGTTCTCTCTGTCTCTTTTTCTTCTTCTCTTTCTTTGTTTCATCGAGAGCTTCCATGGATTTTTCTAGGCGATGTAGCGGCCGCCGAAGAACGAATTGCCAACCCTGACCATGTGGTAGCTGCTTTTCCTGTATGAATCGATCCTCTCATTTTCCTCATCTGACCCACTCGACGACTAACACGACATGATCAATGATCAATCTTTCAATCTTCAATCTTCAATCAATCCGATTTTGTTTTTCTCAGTAGTTGGGATTGGATTTGTGGATTTGGATGGGTTTGTATTGTTGTGTTTAGGTTTGAAAATGATAATAATAATACAGAGAAAAGGAGGAGAGAGAGAGAGAGAGAGAGAGAGAGAGATGGAGATGTATATGGATGGATATATGTGTTGACTGTATAATTTGTAAAAGCCAATCGCAGAGTGACATGTGGCACCTAAAGGGCAACTTGGAGAATTAATGCAAGTTTCAAATCAAAGACAGACACGTGGCAGTTCATATTGGTAGTATCGGATCTACGTGGCATCAGAATAGTCAAGAGGCATGAGATGACGCAGCCTAACGGTTACCTACAATTCAAATTTAAATTCAGAAGGGAAGCCTAACTGCAAAAGAAGCGTAGTGAGAGCTAATTGAGTGAAGCCATAACCAGAGATCGTAGAAGCGTATTTCGACGGTTAGAAGACCACTTCGATGGCTATCAGTAAAGAGTATAAATAGCAGAGAAGACTAAACAGAAAAGACCCAGACTCGGATTCAAAAACCAGTCATTTACTTCATATTTTCTTTCTAGTTTTATATTTCTAGTTCTTTACATTTTTAGCATTTCAATTCTTGTACTGCACTTCATTTCCTAAGAGTAGTTCTCAAGTAGTTGTTGCTGTAAATCTTTTCAAGACTGGGTCATTTCATTGTAAGTTCTTATTCATTCAATGAAATTCAGTTTCTAAATTGTTCTGTACTTATTATTTTTTATAAATTTCTTCTAAAACAATCCACCAGTAAAAGTCCTCTTCATTGAGACTGAAAGAACTTCAACACAATCGTCTGATAATTGGTTGACAATTATAAATTCTATAAGGACTTATTAATCCTTACTGACTCGCTTAAAATTACACAATTAACCTTCGAAAGCCAAAAAAGCCAACATATATTTTTGGCACGCCAAGTGGGACTATTAAAAATGGCTAGATTTAGAGCAAGATGAGAAAATGAATGCCTAGAAGAGGGTGTGGAAGGAGAGGTAGAAATACCTACCTGAGAGGACAATGTGATGGATGTACCTATCCCATCAAATCCTCCACAAATGGTTGAACAGACCAACACTTCAGAATATACAACACATGTCCAACACACTGGACAGGGCTATGAGATTGGACCTTCGAATGTCCCTTTTACCTAACCACTGAATCCGTGGAGAGGTTTAGTAGATGATATGGGACAACAACTAATGTATACAATGGAAATATGGGCAACATCCTTTTTCGTTCGAATGAATTCTCATCAACCAACTGTTGTAAGACAAACTGAAGAAAACGTAAATAGTCCTCAACAACGATTGGCTCGAGATAAACAACCTATGCAAAATAATGGACAAGTCAATGGTCAGGCTATTAGTCACAACCATGAGAGGCCAGCACTTGTGCCTCAATCATGGTATGAAACTCCTTTGAAACCAATGGCCACTCAGAATTCACCATTCTCTACCAGCGAAACCATACAATTTGGTGGATCTGGGCCAGCCCAGGGTAATGGCATGAGGGCATTTCGAAATCCTATGTTTGAAAACATGCTTGGCACAAGGGGTTTCACCAACCTTGTGTTTGGGTTTGCACCCGGGGGGTTAGAAGGATTTCCTGCAATTGGAAGAGAAGCAACACCTGTTTCTCCTCCTGTGGTACCTTTCGCAGGACCTTTTGTCGCAGGGCAGGCCCCAAGAGACTAGCCATACCTTCAACAGCAGCCAGTACAGTAGAGACAACCAGCCTTGAATGTACCCATATATGGAACAAGAGGCCCACAAGCACATGGTGTTCCTCCAAACCCTGTGTTTGTCCCTTCAGTAGTGGTTCAACCAGTACAAAATACGGTTCCAAGGGACCAAATTGCTGATATAGTGTCACGACCCAAACCCGCCCCTATAGATTTAGCGTCGTAACCGGCTAGTAATCCTTGGATTACCAAAGGCCTTTTAACAAAATAATATATAATTAGGGGCTGCGGAAGCAAATACACAAAATATGCATAGTCCATAGAACTGTGCAGACATACATGAGACAAATTTTCGAAGCAAACTTATAATTATATATAGATGTGACGTTAAAAATGCATTAGTCATACGTCACCAGAGCCACATATACAGAACTTCCAAAACATGTTCTAGATTAAACATAAACATCAGAAAGTACAAAAATCCCAAAGACTCAAAACTTGGTCAGATCTCAAAAGGGAACCTCCACAGGAGGCACAACGGCTGGCTGACCCCAAAACTTGATAGGCAGCAACTTAGGCCTGGTCACGTGCCTGCTCACCTATATACGTAAAAATAAATAGTGAGTGGGAGCCCAGTGAATAATAACAGAGTAAAGAGTTTTAATGAATGATGTCTATCACAGAGTTAGAAATTAGAATTCATTTTAGAAACAGATTTACATTCACATTCTTTTACAAGTCAATAATAGAAATTAGAATTCATAATTAATCTTACATCCGTTAGCACTAATAAATCACATACGGGGCATCGAAGATCATACTTGTCAGTTACATAAAAGAACCTCCGGCCGGGTACAGATAACTTGCCAGTTCCATAAAGGAACCTTTAGACCACGTACGAGTAACTTGTCAATTCCATAAAGGAACCTTCGGCTAGGTACAGAAAACTTGTCAGTTCTATAAGAAATCTCCGGACCGAGAACAAATAACTTACTTGAGGCCCGAATACTTATCAAAAGTGGACAATCATTCATAGTACAAACATAACATTTCATAGAACAAATCTTATTTCATATACAGAAAATAAGTAGAGTTGAACATAGCTTTACTAAGTTATTACTCACGATTAACAGATGGCTCCAAGGCAAACAGACATAATAGGCAAATCAGGCATCTTGTGGTGCGTGACCTACACAGTTACAGAATGAACACATACTGAATTACACTCCCGGAAATATTAACTTAATCCTCTCTTATCTTGGTGTGTTTCTACTTCTTTATCTTTATTATAGTGTCTTAATCTTGGCCTAGGAATGCCTAAAATGCAATGAGGATGCAAAAATGTATTTGTAAACACTTGGTCAAAAATGTTGGAAATAGGGGTCTTGCTTGAGCGCAATTTCCCTCGCTCGAGCAGAGATGCAAACTTGTGAGGAGATGCTTGAGCACACCTTCCCTCGCTCGAGTGCTCTGTAAACCTTCCAAAAGTACTGGTTAAGTGAAATCTCCGCTTGATGGCTGCTCGACTCTCGCTCGAGAGTGAGACTCATGCCCTGCGCTCGAGCGGTCTGCAAAACATGCAAACTTCTAGGAGCATGCATTTTACGCTCTAGCGGACTTCAAGTTGCTCGAGCAGAAGTGTAAAATCACAAAGTGGCTGCTCGAGCGCAGATTCTGCCACTCGAGCAGAAGCGCAGAATCTGGGATTTCCATATTGCATTTCCAAGCTCCAAACTTGAACTCAAAGCCATTTAACTCAACCTTTGGGCCCCAAAACTTGAGAAAATCAATTTAAACTTGAAAATATTAAGTGTGAAAGATCATTTCATTAAATCAAGGCCCAAAAACATGTCAATTGTGCAAAAATTCAACTTGAAATGTAAGAATATGATATGAACATGACATGCATGTATTCATTTGAGTTCATAACTTTCAAAGCATGATCAAATGAGGTCCAATGGTAAGAAATGTTATGAATTCTTCAAACCATGCTAGAATTACAACATGCATGTGAGGAAAGCTTTGAAAACAACTTCCAATTGCTATGTAATATGCATGCATGTATGAAATGACTTAACTTTCTTCAATTTTAGCTCAAAACTCATGTTAATCCACTCAATTCTCTTGAATTCATGAATTTACCAACTCAAAAGCAAGACTAAAGGCTTGAATTCTCACCTTAGCTTCTCAATTTCTTAAGATTTGGAGGTAATCTTGAGCAATCCTTTAAGTCTCCAAACAATGTCCTTCTCTACCTTAAGTTTGATCTCAAGTTCTTGGCCTCTCACTCTCTCTCACGTTTTTGCTACCAAGGATGTAGATATGAGAATGTAAAGTGTGAATGAGGGTCCACTAATGCCTTATATAGGCTAAATTAATGGTTTAATTAAATGGTTGATCAAGTTACCCAATTAGACATAAATTATTCTAATTTAGTCGTTCTGAATCGAATTCTAATTAAACTTACCATGATGTTCTAAAAATTCCAAATAACACATAAAAGTCAATTTCTGAATCAGATGCCGATAAGGCCTTCAATTCGCAACCCGAAATGGAAACATGAACAGATCTTTCTACGTTAAACAGATATAAACACAAATAAGGCAACATATGATGCAAAATTTCACTTTAACTACTTATTAGGCATAATTAAGCATGAATTAAAGTTAATCATGGGTCGGGGTTGTTACATATAGTTAGAGAAATGTGTGGACCTATGGCTCGGGGGGTCTAGACACTAGTGTACAGAAAACCTTACCCAGAGTGGGTAGATAGGGTACACGAATATCCTAAGGGGTTTAGAATACCAAATTTTGCCCACTTTTATGAAAATAGAAATCAGTCAACTATAGAACACATTGTCAGGTTTATTGGTGTCACGCCACACTTTTTATACCAACGGAAACCATTACAAATCCTTTATTATAACACAATTTCAGAGATCATGCGCAAAAATTTAATATAATAACGAGTACTATTATTAAAGGTTCTCTTATTCGAATATGAAATGAATGCAACATGAGATAAAAAAAAAAAAAAAATTGCCCGTAGGTTTGCATCTTTTAAATTAAAAGAAATGGTTTAATCCTTTTACATCAATGGCATTTCGCCTACAAATAAAAGGCCCCGTGGCCAACACATAAAGAAGATCCTCGTTTTTGAAACCCTTCTCGACATTCACCTGAAAAAGGATTAGCAACGTGGGATGAACATGAAGTCCAGTAGGGATCCTAATATGATCCTAAACAATAACAACATATAGATAGCTATGATCATGAATGCTTTAAATGATATCATATACATAATGTGACGGTTTATACAGAATTATACTTATATAGGAACTTTTCTTAAAATCATTCATTTCGTTCAACAACATAAGCAACTTACTTTTCTTTCCTCTTGTTACCTTTTTCCCAAAATTCATATAACAATAACAAGTTCTTGAAAACAATTTTGCAAAGCCCATTACGTTTTCTCTCACTTTCCGGACGTACACCTGATTTATCTTTTTAAAACGTGTTTACAAGTATCTGGTGTTCTTCACATTATTCATAATCTTAATACAATATTTACGTCTGTTTCCAACATACTCATATCTGTACATATATACATTCAGTACAAAGGGAAAACAACAAGTAACTAGCAACTATTTACTCAACGAATAAGGCAACTCGGCCTTCCAAAACCATAACCATCATAACACATAGCGTACACAGATACACTGAGACAATAATGATAAATAAGTTCTGCTCTACCTGCCTTGAGCACGGTAAGTCAAGGATACACCTCAAGCCATTTTAGTCTTGTTTCATTTCATGACAATTCATTTCAAGTTAATTTATTGCATCTTAATTCATGAGTCAATTCATTACATTTTAGACACCCAACTGAGGCTACAACTCAGTAGTTTTCAAATCATACAACACATACACATAAACACTTCAAATTTCCATTTTACGGATATTTCGTCTGTGGGCAGCCGTCAAACGGGACCCATGTAAATGTAGGCTATAGAAGCACTACAATTGCCATTTTACGGATATTTCGTCCACAGGCTAGGCACCCATGTATTATTTTGAGACTTTCATCCAAGACACTCCGGCTAACTTAATTATAATGGAGTCCATTCCCTTTCTCCTTCCAAACAATCATTTATACATATGCAATGTATTTAAATACAAACTCAAACAATGGAGTACATTCCCTTTCCACTCCAAAATAACCATACATATACAATGTATATAAACAAAGTCATATTCAATGACAACCAACAAAAGATTACTTTCAATTCACCTAGTCCACATGCAATTTCTACAACAGTCATAGCTATCTTCCACTGATAGCCCAAAATATATATTTCTAAACATATATAAAATCTCCAAAATAGATAAACTATCCATATTTTCATAGGTGAGAAATGACAAATATCCAACTCCACCATTTACATTCATATCTATCCATTTCTACATCTATTACGAAAGGAAAACAAACATTCAATTCTCGCATGACTTTCAGTCCAATAACGATGCTAATATGTAAAGGTTCCAAAATCCGACCTCAAGTTCATTATCAGTTTACAAAGGGTTTTGACTTCATTTTCTTTCAAAAAGACCACTTTTCTTTATTTTCCAATCCACACAACTCCAACCATTTTTCTAAGAATTCCTTTTCGTCATTTTACAAAACCAAAACCAAATCCTTCTTCTTTATTTTACAAAACAAATTCTATTGGTATCTAAACTATAACTCAACTCAACTTCACATGATTAGTCTAAAACAATACCAACACTGTGGTTACTTCTCTTTTTATTTTCTTTTAATATAAAGGCAATTATATAACCCATATTAGCAAAATATAAAGATTATTCAACTTCCTCCCTTTTAAATCCATTATATCAATAATATTAAATTAGGACTTTCCTCCCTCTCTTCACAAACATAATAAATCATTTCCCAAATAATTCAATAACAAACAACTTAACAACTCCAATCACAAATATCAAACCCTAGATTCCCTTTCATGACTTTCAAGAAAATTCATAATGAATATGGTTTTTATGCAATAAAATCTACCACATATCTATCTATAGATGAGGTATTGGAAAGGAGCAAAAAAATCCTTACCTCTTGAAGCGAAGAGACCATAACCCAAAATTCACCGGCGACGAAACCACGAACCATTCGAACCAAAAAGAAGCCATTGACGAGATCTACAACCTTTCTCAAAGGACCATGGTGAAAAAATCACTCTAGGTGAGTAGATCTAGAGATCTAGGTGCAAAAAGTCAAGTTTAAGAGGAAAAGAGGAGAAAAAGTAATGAGAGGAAAGTAGTTTGGGTCTATTTATAGTAGTAGAAAATTGCCCTAAAATCAATGAAAAAGGATAAGTCTAAACCCCCAAAAGTAGGGCCCATTCGAACCCCAAAATTCTGAAAAAAACACACAGGGGTTGACCCTTTGGACAGAGGGGTCGACCCTTCAAGTAGAAAAGACAATCTGGCAGCAAGTAAGGGGGTCGACCCTTACATAGGACGGGTCAACACTAATTTCCAGCAACTAACACACAGATTCTGCAACATACAAGGGTCGACCCTTCCCAGACTAGTGTTGACCCTTGTGGACAGCAACAAGAGACAGGTGTCGACCCTACCAAGGCTGGTGTCAACCCTAAATTCGAGCAACACTTCCAGAAATTTCACCACAGGTAAGGGTCGACCCTTAGGAAGGCTAGTGTTGCCTCTAGAATAGAATTTCTAAGTTCCCAAACAACTTTTTGACAAGAACAAGTGCGAACAACCAAACCCAATGAGTTTAAATCGGATTATACTCCTCCAAAACGAACATACAACAACACCAAAGATTTCCAAAATAAAATAAAGTATTCAAATACACTTCTCAAAAGTTTTAAAAAGGTACAAGTGCTACAACCTTCCCACCTTAGGAATTTCGTCCTTCAAATTAAGAACACAACGCAACACGAGGTGAACCAATCATGAAAAGGTGACATTATTTACAAAACAACCATGTAAAAAAAAAATCCACGTTTTCTCTTTTTCTTTGAAGGTTTCGACAACCAAAATATGTTCTCAATTTCAAATAAATTCTTAAAATTTTTGCAACCATCTTCCAACAATAAAATAAAATGTTACTCAGAATATTGAATCATTCACATTTTCATACTTTGTTAAATTTAGCGTTTATTAAATCAAATAATCTATGTATCGAAATTCTTTATTAACACTTAGATTAAATCCAGAACATTATAGTTCAACATTGCCATCCGAGGCTACAATACAAGGAGAAATTCATCTTCCGAGTTCGTTTCTCAACATAAGACAATTGGTGAACCTCCACTGTCACCCAACAACTCTCATCATCCTTATAGTGATTCCACAACCAACATAAACATAATATTTCTATAATAACAATTTATAGAAATTACAATTGTGCTATCATCATAATAAGGCACAAACACAAAACAAAGGAATCCACAATCTTGCAATTCCATTCCATCATATTATTATCATAAATTATCAGTTACATGAAGCATACAACACACGCAAAATGAAGAGTTCACAATACGTTATCCCAATCAGTGGATTTTCCATAATTTCAAGACAATCTACATACAAGCTTCACAACCACTTACACGAGACTTACTATTCGCCAAGCCACTCTAATGCACCCACAACCTTTCAACCTCGCACACCAGCCCAAGCCATTCCCAAGGTGACCACGTGTTAACCAAACCCTGATATCAACCAACTGACTAACCAGCTCAATAAAACTTTGTACTCGGTACCAAACATCGATACGATACCTAACACCACCTACTTCAAGATGGAGTTCCACACACAAGTCCTCATATTCCTTGAATCTCATCGGATTCCTTAAGATTTGGCCAAACCACCATCGTTTCTAAGAAACCACCACTCATATGCCTACATGGCAAATACTCATTCACCTTTCAAACATAGGACCGATATGGTCAACGATAAACACCCAATTTTGGACACAAAAGAATTTTCACCAACGCCACACTCGTTATCCAAGCACACAACCTTACTTCCTTCTAAAGAATATTTCTAGCGTCTACCCACTAAATTCTTCTCACATTCATAAACTCTATCCAATATTTAATAACACCGCAAACTCATACCAACTCATAATAACCACAACACAAACATTACCCTTATCATGATCAATAGGATCACAACGAACTCATTGACTAGCGAGCCAAGACACTAAACCACATTCACAAGTACCATCCTCACTACCACGAAATCCACATCTCACATTCCCCTATAATCTACACGTTCAAGCCTTATAATTCATTTTCACTGCACAACACTACTAATTACAACAATCCACGGGTTACCCGTTCTCAACAGTTAACTCCCAAATAAAACAAGGCTCACCGGCCATTATATAACCATCTCACAAGACACTAACATGTATACAATGCTATTAAGATTATCAATCCATGAACCATTTCTCATTACACATATAAAAAAGCGCTTGAGATTCACCGCGTGCCCCCAACACATGAGAGTAAACAAATAACAATACATGTACATATACAACACATAATTGCGGTGTATCAACACCCACAAGCACACCAATTAACAACAAAAGATTCACATACTAAATCACTGGCATCTAATACAAAAGTCCCTCTCTAGGGTAATACTACTGTGTTAGCTGAAAAGTAGACCATCGCGGAGCTCTTGAAGCCTGACCCACACGAGTCTGGTATCAGTACCGCCCTCGACTAGACTAAAGAGACTGAGTCCGACTAGGTTCTGAAACACCCGAAGCATTCACACGCAAAGGGCAAAAATGTCTAACATGCCCCGATTGACCACAATTAAAACAAACAGGAGACTCCCTACTCTGCAACTGACTTGAAGCCCAAATCTCACTAGGTCTCCTAACTAATGAGTCCGAAACTCCTGACGAAGACAAGGACTGAGCCTACGATTAAGCATACGCTTGCCTCTACCTCTTACTGTAGACGTCCCTGAACGTCCCGGGAGGGAATCCCCCATTTTGTTCATTGGGGCTCACTACAGTTTAGGACTCAATGTCACGGTCCTGTATCTAATCTCGCAGAGTGCAATGCAAGACCGATGAATCATCAAAGAGTCCAAATCCAGCAAATCGTTTTTGAAAACAGATTTTTTTGAAAGAAGTGCCAAACATGGACTGCTTTGCTAGATACAGAGTCGCCACCTAAATATTTATTTTGGGGGAATTTAGGAAACCCTGACTCATTGCCTAAGGCCACGTGTCCGTCATCACCAAAGTTGCCTCGACTCGGGAACTTGGGTACAATTGGGAAAGGTCACTTCGTGAGCACCCCCGCTCGCCCGATCAAAGATCGGCTTCTACTAACCATGATATCAAGTTTTGAAAACATTATGCGTTCTTATTCTGGTTATTAACCTAGAATTACTATGTGATGCGCACAGCATACAAGTATAGACTAGATTGCCTAAGTTGGAACAAAACATCGCATATCTGTTTGTTTTGAAAATGGATTGAAGTTTGCTACTCGCAAGTAGGCTAAAACACGGGTTTCAACGAATTATTCCAATTCAAGCAACCCAACCTTCACCCACAGGCAACCAGGCAGTTATATCATATAAGCAGATAGCCTCATGGTAAGCATGCTATCATGGTAGTCACTCACACACATGCAAGGATGCTAAAGCATAAACGCTTACCGAGTACTCCGAACCAAAACAAAAACTAGTTAGTAATCATATGCATGATCCTAGTTCATGTTAAGATGGCTAATGCAACACATGCAAGATGCAACTAAGCTAGGCTCGGCTACTCTAAGATGGCATGTGAGATGCTACAATTAACACGTATTCAACTTGGAATTGAAATACAATGCAGTTAGTATGATGCGCCGAGCCCGGTGCATGCAATACATATGAATGATGCAAACATGCATAGCATAAGGATGCTAATTGAAATATGCCATAACACTAACCATCATAAGCGGTTAAATAAAAGGGAGAAAGAAATGGGGGTTGAAAGACATGCATCACACACACGCACGCTTATTACAATTGCGCTCTCGCTTGGAGGGTCCGAAAGAATAATACAAATTAATCAACTAACAAGCTAATTAATTATTTACATAACCGCTTAACTAATTAAACAAATTAACTAAGCTATGGAAAGCAGTAAAAGGCCTCGGGAAGAGGGATGAATGTATGCATGCTCAGCTCTGCTTGGAAATCCATCGCCATGCCACAGTTGCCTCTGTTTACACTGCTCTGCACCTCTGAAGACTGCACAAGTCCCAAGGTTGGTTCTAGAACCCTCCCTGAACACTGTGGGAGGTCACCGACCAAGAGGAATGGTCACCGGCCATGGAAAAGTGGTCATCGACTAGTTGTGAGGCTCTCGGCCAACAATGGATAGCCGGTCGGCATTGGAGATGGCCGACCGGCCATATCTTCCTGCAAAATCCTGTTTGACAGCAACAGAGGGCAAATAGAGCATGTCAATGCATTTTCAAAGCAATGTATGCATAACCACCCTCCCTATCATGTTTAAGACTCAAGGGAGTATGGCTTTCGACCCTCGGGCCACCAATCACGCATTTTAATGCATGATGGCCAAAGGAGCCAAGTGTGCAATTTCAATATCAAATGAAATGCATACAACACATAAAGGGGCCCCAACCTCTATCATGGTTGATCAAGAGGCAAGGGATGCAAACATGCAAGCAAGACTAATGCAACATGAGCATGTTAAGGTAACAAGCATTTCAAATGTAATGCAACCTAGTCAAGCATACAAGTATACAAGATGCAACATGGACATTCAAGCATGCAAGGTAAACATGTGACAACATGTAAAGGGACAAGATATGCAAACATGCAAAGCAACTTAACAAAAGCATGCCAAATGCAATTAAACATGCAACAACATGTTAATGAGCCAAGTATGTAACAACATGCAAGGCAAGCATGGAACAACATGCAAGGGATGGTCTTAAACCAATATGGGCAGCTCTTAAATAGGCCCAAATCAACGGCCAAAATGATGCGACAAAGGCATGAAAACACACACACAAGCATGCATACACAAGGGCCTAAACATGGAGCATAAGACATCAACTTTTCAAAGCATTGAAAGGATGGAAAATGCAAGCATGCAAGAATGAAACATGGACTAAAATATGATCTCCAATGATGCCAAATCACGAGAATAAGCCAAGTAAAGCATGCTAGTGACCCATACACCCAAAGCTAGCAAGCTAAAATGCATGATGGCTATACAAATCATGGCAAACATGATCAAAACAACCAAAACCAGACCTCAAGCATGGCAAAACAAAGCTAAAATCTTCATGAGGTTAAGCCAAAACATGTAAGCATGGTGGTCTAAACACAAGGTGAATGTTAAGGCAAATGAGAGGATTTGCAAAGCAAGTACATGAAGCATGTAAGAGCCAACTAAACCAGTAAAAGTCAGAGCTATAACATGCCAAATAAAGCCCCAAAACTCACTGAAACATGGTCAACACAAGTTAGAATGAGGTGCTCCTTTGGAAGGCCATGCAAGGGGTTGCTCTACACATACATGATAGACATACAAAATGGAAAAATCACCTCTAGAAAGAGGTTATGACAGCCCTAAAACCCACTGAAAATGGCCTGGAATGAGCCAAGGAAGCATACAAGTAAAGGCCCCTTTGAAAGGCCTTGAGGAGGATTACTCTACACATGCATAATAGACACTTTATATGGAAAAATGGGCTCTGGACAGAGCCTATGTAGACCTTAAAACTCACTAAAAAAGGCCTAAAATATGGCTTTGAAACATGCGAATAGGAGTCCATTTGGAAGGCCAAAAATGCTAGAAAACAAGACAACAAGGGAGAGGGTCACCCCTCTCCTTCTTAGGACCTCAAAACACCATCCCCACCACTGAAAGGGATTTCAGTGGTGAGAAGGCCAATACAAGGTGGTCCCGAAGCTCACAAAAAAGACACAAAAATAAGGCCAAACAAGGCCTAAGAGGGGTTAAACAACCCCAAACACAAAAGTGATCTTAAACAAACTTAAAAAGGAGCTCAAAATAAGACTTTTTTTAGTTTATGACAAAGCTCAAAAATGCTTACAAGTAAGGCTAAAATATGAAGCAAAATAAAGACCAAAAGAGGGTAAAGTGTGTTACCCTTGTAGCCAAAAGGGGACATCAGCTTCTTCGTCCAGAAAACCAGTCCCTTAGCCTTTGAAAATGGCTTCCAAGATCCTTAGGTTGATGATGGAGGTGTTAGGCTAAGAGTTGGTATGCAAAGGGGCCAAGAACTATGGACTTTGAAGCTCAAAGTAGTGAGATATGTATGGTTTTTGCCTTAGCAAAATTTTTGGAACCCTTGCAATGGAAGAGGAGCTCTTCTTTTATAGAGGAACAAAGGTGCAAGCTTCTCTTAGAAGCTTGAGCAAAGGGGCCAAGCTTCTCTTAGAAGCTTGGAGCAAAAGGGCCAAGCTTCTTGAGGAAGCTAGAGCAAAGGGGTCAGGCTTCCTCAAGAAGTTAAGAAAGGGTCAAGCTTCTTGGAGAAGCTAAAAAGGTTCAAGCTTCTTGGAGAAGCTAGAACAAAGGGTTCAAGCTTCTTGGAGAAGTTAGAACAAAGGTTCAAAAGGTTCAAGCTTTCTTAAGAAGCTAGAACAAGGGTTCAAAAGGTTCAAGCTTCCTCAAGAAGTTAAAACCAAGGGTTCAAAAGGTTCAAATTTCCTCAAGAAGCTAAAACCAAGGTTCAAAAGGTTCAAACCTCCCCAAGAAAAGGTCTCGGCCAGAAAAAGTGGCCGATTGACCAAAATCAGTGGCCGGCCGACCAAACACAATGCCGACCGGCCAACACCTTTGGCCGGTAGCAAGAAAATAGGGTCGGTGGCCTCAAGCCATGGCCGGTGAGGTGTGGGGATGGCCAACAAGCTATTTCCCACCCTCAGAAGCAAAACAACAAGTGTTTGGTGCAAAACCAAACACAAAACAAACAAGTCGAGAGGTCTTGAGGCAAGGCGCGCGGCCGAAATCTCTGAGAACTCAAGACGAACACGAACATGGATGATCATCGAGTGTTCAAACGATGACGTCCAAGTCTTGAGGATGGTCAAAAATGGGGTGTCTACACTTACTGAGCCTAGAGTGCTTATGAACAGTAGGAATCACCAAAGTGGCCTCCTCCCTAACCTGACCAACACTCATAACTATGGCCTCTGCATGGGCCGCCTTCTCAACTAGAGCATAGTAATTCTTCCATTAATAACTCGCATTTCCTCTCAACTGAAAAGTCCCCAACGAGACCCTCAATTCTTTATCTTCGAGTCTGAGCTTATCAAGAGTCTTTGTAATATGTTCCAACCAATCCTCCACCTCTAACGGTTTAGCTTCCCCCAAAAACTCCGGCGGATTGGAGCGAAGAAACTCCTTAGTAAGTTTGAGAGTATGCTTGTTGTCACCCTCATTGCGAGGTAGAGCCTCTTGTACTACTCTTGCAATCTCGTGTGCAACTTCCTCACCGACAACCGATGCTGTAACAACAGGTGCTAAAGGAACCGTTGTGCCCCTACCGGCACTCCTACTCCCAACTCAACCTCCATTTCCACGTGTAGATATCTTATAAAATCCAAAAACAAAACCACGCTTTATACTCAACACAATGACCTTTCCTAAGGCACGCACGCGCTATCTCTAGGCTACAAGACACGCTTGCCTCCCAAAACATACAATTTCTATTGCGCATAAACAATTAAACACCTAAGCACATAATCAAATCAAGTCCTCAAGGACAGACACTCATTCCGTAACTCCCAAGGAATTCCTATCAGAAACTACGTTGATCAGGCATGTTTCCGATAAGACCTCAAAGCAAGTTCACTGGTTATAAGTACCATCCAAGAAACTTAATCCCATGCTCACAAAAATGTTATATGTAAATCCTAACACTTATCTTAGCTATATGCAACGTCCTGACCAAGCATAGTAAACCCAATGTGGTAAAGACTACTCCCCACGAGCCCAAAGTATTCGAACCCGACTCGCTCTGATACCAAGTTGTCACGCCCCACTTTTTATATCAACGGAAACCATTAACAAATCCTTTATTATAACACAATTTCAGAGATCATGTGCATAAATTTAATACAATAACGAGTACTATTATTAAAGGTTCTCTCATTCGAATATGAAATGAATGCAACATGAGATAAAAATAAATAAATTGTTCGTAGGTTTACATCTTTTAAATTAAAAGAAAACGTTTAACCTTTTTAACTCAATGGCATTCTGCTTACAAATAAAAGGCTCCATGGCAAACACATAAAGAAGATTCTCGATCTTGAAACCCTTCTCGCCGTTCACCTAAAAAAGGATTAGCAACGTGGGATGAATATAAAGTCCAATAGGGATCCCAATCACTTTGCTTGGTTTCATTTTTCCAAAAACACTTTTCAGAAAATTCTACTTTCTTGTTTTCCATATTTTTTTTGTTTTCACTGAATTTTTTTAATATTTTAAGTAATTTTTTTTTTTTTTACTTTTTAGACATACCTAACATATATATACCTAAAAAGTAAAAAAAATATGAAAAAAACCTTTTAAAAATTCACTAAATACCAAAAAAAAAAAAAACTTGAGAATTTTAGTACATTTTTTGTGTTTTTATGTATTTATTAATTTTTAAAAATATTTTTTCACAAATTTTTTACTTTTTAGATATATCTAAGTAAGGTGCATCTAAAACAGTAAAAAAAATGTTTAAAATTTAAAAAATATTCACTAAAAACAAAAAAACACGAAAACCAAAAAACTCAGTTTTCAAAAAACTTAATACAAAAAACTCAAACCAAACACACTGAATATGATCCTAAATAGTAACAACATACAGATAGCTTTGATCATGAATGCTTTAAATCATATCATATACATAATGTGACGGTTTATACAGAAATATAATTATATAGGAACTTTTCTCAAAATCATTCATTTTCTTCAACAACATAAACAACTTACTTTTCTTTCTTCTTGTTACCTTTTTCCCAAAATTCATATAACAGTAATAAGTTCCTAAAAACAATTTCGCAAAGCCCATTACGTTTTCTCCCACTTTTTGGACATACACCTGATTTATCTTTTCAAAACGTGTTCACAAGTATCTGATGTCCTTCACATTATTCACAATCTTAATACAGTATTTACGATTGTTTCCAACATACTCATATCTGTACATATATACATTCAGTACAAAGGGAAAACAATAAGTAACTAGCAACTATTTACTTAACGAATAAGGCAACTCGGCCTTCCAAAACCATAACCATCATAACCCATAGCACACACAGATCCACTGAGACAATAATGATAAGTAAGTTCTGCTCTACTTGCCTTAAGCATGGTAAGGTAAGGATACACCTCAAGCCATTTTAGTCTTACTTCATTTCATGGCAATTCATTTCAAGTTAATTTATTGCATCTTAATTCATGAGCCAATTCATTACATTTTAGACATCTAACTGAGGTTACAACTCAGTGGTTTTCAAATCATACAACACATACACATAAACACTTCAAACTTCCATTTCACGGATATTTCATCCGCGGGCAGCCGTCAAACGGGACCCATGTATTCTTTCACGGATATTTCGTTCGCGGCAGCCATCAAACGAGACCCATGTAAACGTAAGCTATACCAGCACTATAATTGCCATTTTATAGATATTTCGTTTGTGGGCTAGGCACCCATGTATTATTTTGGAATTTTCACCAAGGACACTAAGGCCAACTTAATTATAATGGAGTCCACTTTCTCCTTCCAAACAATCATTTATACATATGCAATGTATTTAAACACAAACTCAAACAATAGAGTGCATTCTCTTTCCACTCCAAAATAACCATACATATACAATGTATATAAACATAGTCATATTCAATGAAAACCAACAAAAGATTAATTTCAATTCACCTAGTCCACATGCAATTTCTACAACAGTCATAACTATTCTCCACCGATAGCCCAAAATATATATTTCTAAACATAAATAAAATCTCCAAAATAGATAAACTATCCATATTTTCATAGGTGAGAGACAACAAATATCCAACTCTACCATTTACATTCATATCCATCCATTGCTACATCTAATACGAAAGAAAAACAAACATTCAATTCTCGCAAGACTTTCAGTCCAATAACGATGATAATATGTAAAGGTTTCAAAATCCGACCTCAAGTTCATTATCAATTTACAAAGGGTGATGACTTCATTTTCTTTCAAAAAGACCACTTTTCTTTATTTTTCAATTCACACAACTCCAACTATTTTTCTAAGAATTCATTCTCATCATTTTACAAAACCAAAACCAAATCTATCCTCTTTATTTTACAAAACCAATTCAATTGGTTTCTAAACCATAACTCAACTCAACTTCACATGATTAGTCTAAAACAATACCAAGACCTTGGTTACTTCTCTTTTTATTTTCTTTTGATATAAAAACAATTATACAACCCATATTAGCAAAATATGAAAATTATTCAACTTCATCCCTTTTAAATCCATTATATCAATAATATTAAATTAGGGCTTTCCTCCCTCTCTTCACAAACATAATAAATCATTTCCCAAATAATTCAATAACAAACAACTTAACAACTCCAATCACAAATATCAAACCCTAGATTCCCTTTCATGGCTTTCAAGAAAATCCATAATGAATATGGTTTTTATGCAATAAAATCTACCACATATCTATCTATAGACGAGGTATTGGAAATGAGCAAAAAAATCCTTACCTCTTGAAGTGAAGAGATGATAATCCAAAATTCACCGGCGACGAAACCACGGACCATTCGGACTAAAAATAAGCCATTGACGAGATCTACAATCTTTCTCAAAGGACTATGGTGAAAAGATCACTCTAGGTGAGTAGATCTAGAGATCTAGGTGTGAAAAGTCAAGTTTTAGAGGAAGAAGAGAGAAATCATGGTTTAAGAGGAAAAGAGGAGAAACAGTAATGAGAGGAAAGTGGTTTAGGTCTATTTATAGTAATAGAAAATTGCCCTAAAGTCAATGAAAAATGACTAGTCCAAAACCCCCAAAAGTAGGGCCCATTCGAACCCCAAAATTCTGAAAAAAAAACACGCAAGGGTTGACTCTTCGGGCAGAGAGGTCGACCCTTCAGATAGAAAAGACAATCTGGCAGCAAGCAAGGGGGTCGACACTAATTTCCAGCAACTAACACACAGATTCGGCAACATATAAGGGTTAACCCTTCCAGACTGGTGTCAACCCTTGTGGACAGCAACAAGAGATAGGTGTTGACCCCACCAAGGCTGGTGTCGACCCTAGAGTAGAATTTCTAAGTTTCCAAACAACCTTTTGACAAGAACAAGTACGAACAACCTAACCCAACAAGTTTAAATTGGCTTATACTCCTCCAAAACGAACATACAACAACACCAAAGATTTTCAAAATAAAATAAAGGATTTAAATACATTTCCTAAAAGTTTTAATAGGGTACAAGTGCTACAATAGGCCAATGTAGTGAATTCACTAATAATGATTATATAAAACTGAGACTTTTTCCAAATTCTCTAACTGTTGCGTCCTTCGTATGGTACATAAACCTTACACCTGGCTCTATCCAAACTTGGCAAAAAATGGAGGAAGTTTTTCATACCCAATTTTTCTAAACAGAACCTAAAGTTTCTATGGCAAACTTGGCAAGATTGATCCAAAGGTCTGATGAGAAGGCTGCTCAGTTTATTGCCAAATTTAAAAGGGCACGAAACAAATGCAGGGTCATGCTACGAGAGCCTAAATTTGTAAGATTAACTCAGAATGACTTGGAATTTAGGCTTCGAAAGAAGTTTTATTCAATTGAGTTTCGAGACTTAGTAAAGTTAACCTATAAGGTGTCTAGATATGAAACTTTACTCGAGGAAGAACAAGATCGAAGTAATGCATCATATGAGACGTACTATAGGGACCCTAATTATGAAATTGATGTAGCAGAGATAGTAGGAAAAGAATCTATGACTTGTGAGGCATTAATTCAGAAAGATAGTACAATGGACCATCAGTTTAAAAAGAAAGACCTGTATGGGAAGTATTCTTTTGACTTAACCAAAGCAGATGACATTTTTGATCATTTACTTGCAGCAAATTTCCTAAAGTTACCAAAGGGAGTCAAGATTCCTACCCTTGAAGAACTTAAAGGAAAACTATATTGTAAATGACACAATTCTTGGTCTCATTCAACTAAAAATTGTATTGTTTTTCAAGACAGGATCCAATAACAGATTCAGAAGGGAAGGCTAAAGTTTCCAGCCAAGTCTGAGAAAGCTATAGGAATTGACACCAACCTATTTCCAGAGATTGGGGAGGTTGCAGCCAATGTTGGCATGCCAGATTTCCAAAACTTATCCTTGAAAGAATTGGAGGAAGTTACTATGGAAATGCATGTAGCCGGCAAGGTTGCTTTCAGAAAGAACCCAAGAAGTTCACCAGTTGATGGACAAAGCTCTACAGGCTTTAAAAAAGGCTCTAGTGAAGAGATGTTGGATGATGACTCTCTCGAAGCTGCTATAGTGCAGAGGATGTATCCCAGGTACATGATTTGTTACAAATCGCTGAAAGGGCTCCAAGTTTATGGAAAACAACATTACAAAGAGGTGCAGAGGGATCGAATAACCAACACCCATAACAAGAGGCCATACCTAACTGGCCCTAAACAACATTCATCCTTGGTAACCCCACCAGACACCAGGATGCAGTCAAAAGGAAAGAGGCCTCTGTATGAAACTAGGCCACCCAATTATTACAGAGTAGATAACCAGTTTGAAAGGAAGCATGGATTTAGTGCAAGGCATGGGACTAGGACTGATAATGGGCCCTCGAAGACTGTTTCGAAGACCACTTCAAAGAGTGGAGCAGCAGATCCAGCAACCAAACCAGTGGGCTTGTGGGTCCCAGGAGTTCCAGATTGGTTTGTCGTGCAGAATAAACCTAAGGAAATGCTTACTTAAAGAAAGGTTTTTGGAGACCAGGGAAGAATGATCAAACCTCCCTTGGTGGCTCCAAACAACTGGGTGTTGTTAAAGAATCCAAAAACAAGGGAGTCAGATGTGGTTCCTATAATTTCTAGGTCTCAAAGGATGAAGATCCAACGAAGATACACCCAATATTAGAAAGATTTGAAAGAAAGTGGAGAGAACACTTCCATGGCACAAGCAAAAGACCAAACAGATGGGGGGATAGGTTCGAAGCCTGCTCCCAAGATCAAGAGGAGTGCCAGTATGGAGCAATTGGCTAAAGTTCGTGCTGAACTAAGAGCCAAAGAAAAATCCAGTTTAGCAGGCCTCGAGAAGGCTTAAATAGAAAGTGATGATAAAACGGATAAAGGGACTAAACTAGGCCAAGAGAGAATATTGGCCGAAGATGGAATGTTTGAGGCATTCACGGCTGAGCAAACCTTTTTGGTTGACAAGCCAACGGAGGCAAATCACTAACAGGTTGCTTCAAAGGAACCTGCTAGCACAGAGGTACTAGAGTGCAGCATGGAAGATGCTTCTGAAATAACAGAATAAGCTAGTTTGGAAGGGAAACAAGCACAATTAGCAGTTCAATTTGGTTCATTTCCTCTAGTGTCAGTAAACATGGTATATATACTGCCACAGGAGTTCCAGGCTGAAGAGGGAAACCAAGAGTGTTAGGAAGATGACCCTATTCCGGTTTTTAGTGAAGATTCACATGCCAACATGATTCAAGATGAGTTTGAAGTGGCCACACTAATGGAAACTGAAGAAGAGAGTGCGAAGGTGAGTATTAACCTCCCATATCCCTTTGAGTACCCTACAACATCTATGACTCAGCACGTTAAACCTGTGTATATCAAGGCTTTCTTTGATGGGATACAAATGAACAGGGTGCTAGTGGACAATGGGGCAGCAGTAAACCTACTTTTGAAGTCCTCGAAGAAATTGGGGAAAAGAAACCCTAGATTAATCCCAACTAGCACAACCATTGTTGGTTTCACGGGGGATAAGCGGATGGCTCAGGGCATTCTACTCATCAACTTGAGTGTGGGAACCAAAGATTGCATGACATCATTCTTTGTTATAGACAGTAACGCCAAGTATAATGCTTTGCTTGGCAGGGATTGGATCCACACCAACAAATGTGTGTCTTTCTCTCTACATTAGAAAATAATGATAGCCCTTTGCAATGAAGAAACAAAGAAGATTAATGCAGACCCTCAACTCTTTATCGCTTATGCTGATTTTGCAAAGGCCAAGTTATACATTGAAGGGGTGACACCACTCAGTGTACTGAGAAAACCTGATAGAACTGCTGAAGTAACGGTCGATGAGGAAGTTACACACCTGAAGCACTTAGTACAAGAGAGTGCTGATGAAGATTTCGTCACTAAAGATGACAATGATGCCTGGTTGTAGACAAGAAGATAAGAACCAAGAAGCTAGACTTTTGGCCTTAGTCAAGTTTTTAATATTGGACGTAAAGTCAATAGTCCAAAAGGTACAGGAACAAGAGAAGGAAGCAATGGTGGTTGGCTGTAATCAGGAGCAACAAAAGGCCAGGCTTTTGGCCCTTGAAAAGTACTGTGCCTTGGACATCGATATAAAAGTCCAAAAAATATAGGAAGAAGAAGCTTTGTGGACATATTTTGTCTATAAGCAAGAAAACAAAGATATTGAACCAAGAAGGTCGGAGCAGAACAAAATAAAGAAGTTGCTTCGAAGGCAGAAGAAGTCAAAAGAGAAGCATTAGTAAGTACTCAAGTACAAGACCTCTTGGAAGAAGTCAATTTAGGGGAAGGTTTCGCATAACAACCTACTTATATTAGTGCTTGGTTAAGTCCTGTTGACAGGAACCAGTTGTTGATAGTCTTAAAGCTATATAAGGATTGTTTTGGGTGGTCTTATAATGAACTGTCTAGAATGGATAGGTCATTAGTGGAACATAGGCTCCCTATGAAGCCTAACTTCAAGCCACACAAGCAGAAACCAAGACGGATGAGCCCTGAAGTGATTCAGAAAGTGGAGGAGATCTCAAGCTCCTTAAAGCTAGTTTCATTAGAACAACCAAGTATGTTGAGTGGTTGTCTAACATTGTGCCTGAGATTAAAAAGAATAGCAAGATGAGGGGCATCGATTTTAGAAATCTGAATTTGGCAACTCCAAAAGATGAATACCTCATGCCTATAGTTGATCTATTGGTGGACAATTCAGCAGGGCACAAGATTTTGTCTATGATGGATGGGCATTCTGGTTACAACCAGATCTGCATTCCAGAAAAGGATGTCCACAAAACAGCATTCTGGTGTCTTGGGAATATTGGCACCTTCGAATAGGTGAAAATGCCATTTGGTCTAAAGAATGCTAGGGCAATATATCAGAGGGCAATGAATGTTATCTTTCACGATCTTATTGGAGGATACCTAGAGTGTTACATTGATGATATTGTTGTCAAGTCTCAGTCTATGGAGGAACACTTGGTTCACTTGGTAGTAGCTTTTGAAAGAATGAGAAAATTCAAGTTGAAGCTTAATCCTCTCAAATGTGTTTTTGGTGTATCAGTTGGAAACTTCTTGGGGTATGTAGTGCACGAGAAGGGAATACAGATTGATCAGAATAAAGCCAAAGCCATCATTGAGACCAAATCTCCATCAAGTAAGAAAGAATTACAAAAGTTCATTGGTCAGGTTAATTTCCTTCAAAGATTTATTTCTAACACTACAGGGAAGACTAATGTTTTTTCTTCTTTGTTAAAGTTGAAAAATGACGTGGAGTTTGTATAGACAACAGAGCATCAAGCTGTTTTCGAAGGAATTAAATCCTACTTGGCCAAGCCTTCAGTGTTGATGCCACTAAGGAGCGATAAGCCCTTTAAGTTATATATTACTGCAGCAGAAGATTCATTGGGAGTTTTCCTAGCTCAAGACAATGAAGAAGGTAAGGAGCAAGCAGTTTATTACCTTAGTAGGTTTTTAAATTCTTGTGAATGTAAATACTCAGCTGTTGAAAAACTGTGCCTTGCATTGTACTTTGCAGCAATGAAATTAAGATATTATCTTTTGCCTACTGTTGTTTTGGTAATTGCAACCACAGACTTGGTTAAGTATTTGTTATCTTGACCTATATTGACAGGAAGAATTGGCAAATTGATATTAGTTCTATCAGAATTTCATCTAGAATATGTCTCCCAAAAGGCAGTAAAATGACAAGTTTTGACTAACTTCTTTGCAGACCATCTATGCCAAACCGAAAGCCAATAGATAACGAACCTTGGTATGGTGAATGTTGAGCCATGGCAAATGTGGTTCGATGGATCAAAAGCCAATGGTTTGGTTGGAATTGGTGTTATAATTAAATCACCACAGGGGGTAGAAACCACACATGGTTTCAGAGTAGATGAAACTACTTGTTCCAATAATCAAAGCTGAATATGAAGCTTTAATAATGAGATTTGAGATACTTATTGGATTACAAGCTCATGTAGTTGATATATTTGGGGATTTACAATTGGTAATCAACCAAGTAAAAAGAATCTTCATGTGTCAAAGTGCAAGCATGTTACCATATTATGTTGTTGCACTGCATTTTCTCTCTTAGTTTCAGATAGCCAATGTGACTTATATCCTAAGATTCATGAACCATAAGGCCAATGATGTGGCTTAAAGGGCCTCGAATTTCAGAATAAAGGGAAATATCCAAGTGGACATAAGTCAAGCAACATATCAGAAATTAATACCACTTTTGGCTAAAAGGGTATCATGATAGAAATTAACCAGAATAACTTAGAAGAACATGATTGGAGACATCCAATCATTCAATATTTAACTGGCCCATCTTCGAAGGCCAGCAGGAAAATTAAATTACAGTCTATGTAATATATAGTGTACAACAATGCTCTTTACAAAAGGGGAGCAGATGAGTTACTGTTGGAATGTTTAGGGTCAAAGGAAGCATTGACTGCTATAACTGAGGTGCATGAAGGTATTTGTGGTGCCTATCAGCCTAGTGTGAAAATGAGATGGTTGTTTCGAAGGCATTCCTACTATTAGCCAACCGTCCTAAAGGATTGCATAGAGTATGTAAAAGGATGTCAGACATGCTAGAAGCATGACATGATAAGACATGTGCCAATAGCTGATTTGCATGGCCATTTAGAGAATGGGCAATGGATATAATAAGGAAAATATATCCACCTTCTTCGAAGCACATTGTTTCATTCTAGTGGCCACAGATTACTTCACTAAATGAGTCGAAGCTAAGCCTTATATGGCTGTGGATCAGACTGAAGGTATTGGATTTATCAAGGAATTGATCCATAGGTTTGGCATCCCACATACCATAACTGTAGATAATGGGACTATATTTGATGGAAAGATGATAAAATCTTTTGCAGCAAAGTTTGGAATTAGCCTTGTTAATTTCACCCCTTATTATGCACAAGCAAATGGTCAGGCTGAGTCATCTAACAAATCTTTGAAAAAAGGAAAACGAAGAGTTGTGGAAGACAATCCTAGGGATTAGCATAACTTGTTGTTAGATGTGTTGTAGGCGTATAGAACTTTTCCAAGGTCAAGTACAGGAATCACTCCTTATGTCTTAGTATATGGACATGATGCAGTGTTGCATGTGGAAATTAATATTAAATTCTTGAGGGTAAAATGCCAGGATTAGTTAACTTCTGAGCAGTACCATCAAAATATGTTTTTACAATTAGAAAATGTGGATGAAGCTTGAATTTTGACATTAAATAGTATTCTTTTCCAAAAGAAGAAAGCAGCCAAAAACTATAATAAGAAAGTCAGGCACATTAGCTTTGATGAAAGTGATTTGGTATGGAAAACAATATTTCCAATAGGAATTAAAAGCCATAAGTTTGGCAAATGATCACCTAATTAGGAAGGACCATACCAAATTCATATAGTCTTGCCTGGAGGAGCATACCATATGAGAAATCTGAATGGATATGTGGACCCCAAGAAAATCAATGGTAGGTATTTGAAGTCTTACGATCCAACTGTGTGGGAAACACAAGAAGTGTGAGAAATGCTGAAGTAAAAATAAAAGGGCATAAAGCACTCAGATAACAAGTAAAGATTTCATTTCACAAAGAACTGAGTACACGTTGCAACAAATTGGCCCAAAAATCATTACAATGTTTTAGTTGTTCCTTTATAATTGATTCTCAACTTTTAAGGGATGGGCACAACTGAATGGTTGTAGCTATATCCTTTTGTCAGCCAGCCCTTAGTTGGTGATTTGCAACTTCTTGGCATTTTGATCCAAGGCTAGGTTGATTGCTACTAGCTCTTCTTCTAGTTGAGCTTTCTTCTCCAACAGCTA
Organism: Camellia lanceoleosa; assembly: GCA_025200525.1. NCBI lineage: Eukaryota > Viridiplantae > Streptophyta > Magnoliopsida > Ericales > Theaceae > Camellia > Camellia lanceoleosa. The sequence continues at coordinate 106,643,504 of CM045771.1, read as the reverse complement.
GGATCAAAACTGGGATGCATAGGAGTGTTGTCCCTTCAATTTAAACACTTTAGCATGAATATGGGATACAAACTCCTTATCCTTCAACAGTTTTTCTTCTGTAGCTTTAGCCATTTGGCAGATGTTGATATAAAAGTCTATGGTGGCTGCTGCCTGAGATAGGTGGCCTGAAAAGGCCAAATTGGATTGCTCAAAGGCCTGACAACATTTAAGGAAACTATTTTTGATGATAGGCCTCTGTAAGGAGGCTTCAGCAGCAGTGGAGAAGCTCTCAATAATCTCGAGCAAAGAATTATCAAGGATCAATGGCTCAGCCTCACTGCTTAGTACCCGAGTTGGTGAAGAGATGCCAAACAAACTGGCCAACTGAGCCTCGAAGATGTCTATCTCCTTCTCTGGCATTATCAGTACAGAAGAATCACTGGTTGAAGGAAGAGATGGAAGTATGGGGATCTGTGAAGAAGTAGAAGTTCCCCTCACAGAGTCTATAGTCCTGGCTACTAGCAAGTCTAAGGAAGAAGGACTGGAGCTGGATGGTTGGAAAGAAGTTGGTGAGCTACCAGTGTCATCCTTGGGAAGGCCAACGACCACTGAAGTAGAAGTGGTAATTGGAGTATTCTCAATTGGGAGAGGGGCAGCCAGGACTATAGGAGGAACATATTGTGATGAAACAAAGGATAGATGAGATAAATATGGAGTTAAGCCTGGATACAAGGAATGTGGAAGACTCTACCTCACAAGAGGGAAGGAAAAGGGCATGGAAGGTGCAGAGCTAGGGAGTGGCCCTGGGAAGTGGAAATATTGCCTGAATAGGCTCTATCTTCATTAACACTTCACTATAAGTCTACCTTTCTCCTTCTAAGGTTGCTTCCAGTGCTGCAGAAATTTGAGAAGGCCTTTCATCTACAGAGGGAGGGGTCTGTGTCGAAGGAAGATGGAATGAACTGATTTCTGCTGCATAAAAAAAAGAAAGAAAATGGAGGGGTGTTAATTCCATGCTGAAACCTGGAAAGGGAAATTATCACAAGGAACTGAAGGAGGTTACCAGCTTCAGAGGTTGTGGTGGTGCTGCTTGGAGAACTACGAAGGAAGTAGTGCTCAGCAGTTTGTTGCCTCGTTGCAGCCTCATTTTGAAGTGCATTAGCAGTAGCAGCTTCATTCCTTAGTATTTGTTGCTGTCTCCTCTTCTCAGACCTCTGAAATATAATGATTTCCTTAGAGTGCTCTTCTTTCACTGCTTTGGCAGCTGCCTCGTAAGTAGAGTCCCCAATAAGGTCAGAGGGAGAAATTGTCTTTTTCTTCTTTCTCTTCAATGGTATTTCTTTTTCCTTCTCTGCTTTTTCCTCTTCCAAGTGAGCCTCAGATATCTCATCTTCAGGATCAAGAAAAAGTTTTCTTTTCCTTTGTTGTTGCTGCTTGCCTTTGAGAATATTCAAAGCTTGAACTCTCTGAGGATAGTCTTCTTGTGAGGCTCTTGCACCAAAGAAAAGTTATAAGTAAGGCATCATAAAAGGAAGAGAAATGGAAAATAGAAATGCATACCTTTTTTCAAAGTAGCTCTGGTAACTCTTGGAGGAGGTAAGGCAACAGGAGCAAATACAGAGACAGTAAGAGCAAGAGTTGGAATGACAAGGGCAATAGAGGCAACAGTAATGGTCCCAGTCTCTTTGGACTTAGCTTGAGAGGGCACTCCCAGCCTAACCAATAGATCCCGATGAGAGATGGCCAGAAGCACCTCCATATTGGCTGTCCACCAATTTTGGTATCTCTTCAATGCAGTGTTGTGTGAGATGAAGGGAGTGAACCTGAATTCGACTAAGTCTTGTATCAACTTGGAAGTTGCCTCGTCCAACCTGGTTCTTGGCACCTTTAGCTCTCTGGTTGCAAGATTGGTGTTAGTTTGGCTACAGAAAGGGACGGAAATTCCTTGAGTAAGCCCAAACTGCCTAGCAAATTCGGTGGGACAATAAGGTTCAACAATGCATTTGTAAGATTGAAAGTTCAAAGTACTAATGTAGAGCTCCATTGGAATCAAAATCGAGGCCTACATATCCCTATGAATAAGGTTGGAGTAGGTGTTGTCAGCCAGGAAAGTCCTCAGCCATGTTGGCCCTGTGTTAGCCGCAAAGGGGCGGATAAAGGTGGGAGAAGGGGAAACTGGAAGTTGATGGAAGAAGGTAAGGTCATAAGCAAAGCTAGAAGGGTAGAGTGAAACTCTAGCATACTTCATTCCATAAGTGGTGGGGTCTTGCACCAAGAATCTCAAGCACTTGGAATGTAAGTCAGTAAAGTACGCGAAAAGCCAGAGTTATAACAACCAGAGTGGTCCTCATTGGTTGGCATTGAGGGGTTTCTCACAAAACTGAGAGCAAGTTCTGTATACATGACCCAGTACATAGGGAGCTAAGGATATCTTTTTTACCAAAGCGAGAGCCTTAGCAAGATGGGTGAATTCAAGCATAATCCTCTGTGAAGAGGTACAGAATAAGAACTTGCAGAGCCAATATAAGAGAAAAGAAAAGAACTCTCGATCAGTCATAAGACCTTCCTTTTTATTCTCAGACTTCACAAAATCACTAAAAGAAGAAGTTAGAGGGGGAGTAAAGAAAGGAACATTAATATCAGGATAATCAGGACCGAAGGGAGTACCAGCGGGCGATAACCCTAGAAGATGGCATAGGTCAAGGACAGTGGGGGCCATCATACCACACCGAAATTGAAAGAAATTGAAAGCTGGGTTCCAAAAACAAAGAGCAGCGGGCATGAGAAAAGGGTCTTCAAGAATGGAAAACCTGGCTAATCAAAGGGCGTCAAGGAGTCAGAGTTCCTAGAGGTCCAGCGTCTAGGCAGGAACAACTCGATCATACCATTCCTTCAATTCCGCCCTCAATGTGGGCCAGCAGCAATGGGGACGGTTCATCTTCCAGCTTCCCCAATCAAGGTAAACCTCGTAAATGAGGCATTGACTTTCTAAGCGCGGGTACAGTGCAGGAAGTTGAGTGGGGGCTTCTCTGAAAGTGGGACCAAGGATAATCTTCCCTTGAGCATGGTGTCGGGGAATGAAGATATGACCATCGATAGCACATTGTTCCCCGGTCTTGCATTTGTCACATTCTTCGTCGATGATTTTCCTCAAATCCACAGATGGGCTTACAAGCTCGACGACTGGTATTTCAGAAGAAGAAGCCATTAGCAAGGAATTGAAAGGAGAAAGTGAACAGAAGGGCAAAGAGCTGCAGATAAGAGCAATAGGGGTGAAAGAGAGACTTTGGATAAGCGTATAGATAAAGTGGGAGAATGAGGGGTTTTAAAAGCTTTCTGTCCAAAGTTTCCTATTTAACATAACAGGTTAAATAGACCCAGGTTCTAACCCATGTGCGAGCAGGGCTTTTATTTTAAATCCCTGAGAACATAAGAAAGAAGACTACCTCCGAGCCAGGATGTAAATACCTTATTAAGGAAGGAAACACATTTCAAATACTCAGCTTAGCTTCGAATGGTGTTAGATGGCTTCGAAGCTTGATTTCAAATACTTAGCTTAACTTTGGAAACATATAGTTGGCTTCGAAAGGTGTTAGTTGGCTTCGAAGCCAGTTTTCAAATGCTTAGCTTAACTATGATTGGTTTCGAAAGGTGTTAATTGGCTTCGAAGCTAGTGTTCAAATACTTAGCTTAACTTTGAAAACAGGTAGTTGGCTTCAAAGCTAGTCTTATGCCTTGAATTCAAGCATAGTTAAGATTTGCTCACTTCAAGAATCCTGGAGGTATGCTTTTAAATTTTCCAACAAAGGAAGTTTCCTTCGAAGGGATCTTCGTAATAACCTGTAGTGTGAAAACCATTACTCCTATAAAGAATTTTATGATTCACAACATTTGAAACCAGGCATCAAAGCAAGTTGGTTGCTTCGAAGTTGTCATTCATAGATTGCATAAACAGAGTATGGTATAAAGCTATATTCGCCACACAATCGATCATGTAATTGGAATACAAAACCAGATCATGCAAAAGAGGGAAAGAAAACCTCTAGTTTTATTGATATATAAATAATTACATTAGAAAGGCCTACTTGGTTACAAATTCAATTTCATAGTAATAGGGAATATAAAAAGTAATAAGTTCATTAAATTTAACCCAACAGTGTTCTATGAACTTGTGTTCTTTCTTTATTCTATCCTCTACTCTATCCAACTCAGTTTGTTGTAGTTGATAGGCTCTTATTTTATGAAAAAGTTGTTCGACCTTCACCTTGAACTCTGTCTCCTTCAAGCCTTGCTCCATTTCGTCCATATCTAAATCATCTCAGTACACTGAGTCCTTGTTCTTGAAGTTATCATATTCTTCAATAAGATTCTTTGCTTCATGCTGAGTCTGAATTTGATTGGCTGTGATTTCGTCCATGGAGTTGATGGTGGCCAAAGAAATTTTGTAACAGTGAAGGAGTGGGAGTTGGTCCGAAAAGGATCGAAGCTCTGTCTGGGCAATAGGGTTGAGAACATGACCCTGAGTCATAACATCACAGGCCCATTAGAAGTTCTTCAGAGGAATCTCATCTCCAAGAACATTGAAAGGCAAGTGAGAGAAGGCAGCAAGCAGAAGCTGAGCTTTGTATCGCTCAAATGCAGTTGGAGGAACTAGAGGTTGGTAGGAAAAGAAAAATTGACCCTCGAAGAGAGTAAGTTTCAATTTCTCCATCTAATGACAATTCTGAGGGAAAGGAGGTTCAGAGGGGTCCATCCTGAAAGAAGGGGGGAACTGGGGGTAATTCACACATTCAAGCCAGTTAGAAGAGCAAAGTTTTGCCTTCTTAGCCAAAAATGATGGATTGAATTCCTGTGCTTCATCTGGATGAGGAGTTTTCCGCACTATCCTCGTTGGCATAGAAGACGTGTACCATGCCACAAGTAAGTTGTCCTTCATACTGCGTTGGTGATCAAGGGGTATATAGGGATAAACCATTGAGCTCCGAGTAGAAGGAGGAATGGAAAGGGGATCATCAAATTCAACAAATCGATGATGAATCTGCTTCTTTATTTGGGGTTCAGTAGGTGTTGAACTCAAGAACTAGCTAGAATTTGGAAGATTGGAGCTTCTAGGTGAGTAATTGAACTCAAAACCATGAGTGTAAATCTATAGTTGAGTGAATTCAAGGAAAATATGAAGAATTTGAGGTCCATATGTTCATGAATGTATAGAATTGCCATGAATTTCCATGAAATTGCATGATCTAGCATAAGGCTTGTTAAACATGAAGATTTGTGCACCAAAGTTTACATGCATGCATATTTTTGACGAGCTTCATGATTTTGAGCATCATTTGTGCCATTTGAAGTAAAATTGGAGTCAATAATTAACATGCATGCATGATTCACGAAGGTATGAAGCTTGAATGCATAAATTTTGAAATTGGTGAAGAATTTGGAATGATTTTGGAAATGGACCATGATTTTGGATAATTGGTTTCAAATTACCTAAGTTTTTATGTTACTCAATGTTTATTTATGTTTTGGCATTAATTTGCAAACTTTGGAGCCTTTGGGATTGTGTTTTGAAGCTCAAATAGCTTGCTGGAAAAACCTAGAATTCGACCAGTTCGCTCAAGTGAGGAAAGTCCCACTCGAGCGAGGAAAGTCTCCCTCGAGTGTAAAATTTAGCTCCCAAAAGTTTTGCAGAGATTTGCACAGTGGCTCGAGCGGCAGACCTTATGCTCCAGCAAACCTTGTTTTGCTAGACTCCTCGCTTGAGCATTAGAAATCTAGCTCAAGCGTAAAATTCATACAAGCAATACTTTTACAGAGTTTTGCAGGTCGCTTGAGTGACCAAAGCTGTGCTCGAGCGAAGAGCCTTGTTTCAGAAATTTTGAAAAGTTGTTTCAAGTTTTGTTTTCCGTTCTCTTTCATTTCTAAGCACTCTTAGGCATGTATTCAGCATTGTAAGTGAACTAAAAGGATAAGAAAAATGCCTAAGAGAAATAAATGAATTAAGAACGGATTGAATCGCTTGTGACCCAATATGTTATGAAATGTGTAGGGTCAAGCACAAGGGCAAATCCATCGGCAGAACACTGTAAATAATATCTCAGTAAAGATATTTTAAGTATGCTACTTTCCAAATACTTATTCTTGTATAAGTTTCATGGATTTGTCAATTTGAATTGTGCACGAATATCCGTCTAACATGAATGGATTGGGCCCGAGGCCGTTTGATCTATTAGACATGAATGATTGGGCCAAAGGCCATTTGACATGAATGAATTGGGCCCGAGGCCGTCTGACATGAATGGATTGGGCCCAAGGTCGTTTGATGTATTAGATAAAAATATGAATGGGCCTAAGGCCGTTTGATATGTTTGTTACGAATTTCATTCATGTAACTTCTTTATTTTGATATTATTCATTGGGCTTTCGCTCACTCTCATTTATATGCGTGTAAGTGAGCAAAGAGATGTCCAAACCCAGCGTCAATGAAGAATGCGAGAGGAAGTTAAGTTTTGTGAAGTCAGCCAAAATGTCTCACGCACTAGATTTTATTTTGTTCTTTTGTTTACTCTTTTTGTTACCTTGGTGAATACATTGGATCACCCATGTATATAAACTTTTGTTTTGGCTGACCACATGTTTGAAGTTCTTGGATGTACAAAATGTTAAGTTTGCTTATATGTGTGAGTTATTATGAAATGTTTTTTTGGAATAATTTTACTATGCCATATAAGCACAGCTTATTGGACAAAATTTTAAGTTTGCTTCCGCTTTGGCCCCTTTAATTCTACTGAAACATGTTTAATCAGGTTTAAGGCCGTAGGTAATCCCATGATTACTGGCTGGTTATGACCTTAATCCATAGGGGCAGGCTCGGGTTATGACAAGAGCCAACAGCGAAGGTGGCCGAGCGGGATGACTGACCGGGAGAAGGGGTGACCGGAAAGGTAGCCGAGCAGGATGATTGTAACAACCCTGACCCATGATTAACTGATAAACCATGATTATGCCATGATTTAGTATGTCTAATGAGCAGTTAAATTGAAATTATGAGTTAAGTGCATGTGTGTTGCATTATTTATAATTCTATCTGTTTGTCCAAGGAAGACCTGTTTGTGTTTATGTTTTGTTCTGCGAATTGAAGGCCTTATCGGCATTCGATCACGAAATTAATTTGATATGTGTTATTTGAAATTTTTAGGAATTTATGGTAGGCTTAATTGAAATTCGATTCAAAACAAATTAATTAGAATAAATTGTACCCATTTGATTAGAAGTAAGCTTAATTAATTAAACTCCCTAACCAAGCCTATATAAGGCTAGTATGTGCATTAACTCCTCTTTTTACACATCTTTGAGCCTACTCAAACAAACAAAACGTGAGGGAGAGTGAGAGCTTAGGGAGAGAGTGAGGTCAAGAAAGAGAAGAGGAGGAATTGCTAGAAACCAAGAGAATTGGCTTGGCACCTTAGTGAATTCACCATCTAGAACCTAATTGAAAAGTAAAGGTAAGGATTCAACCCCTGGCTTATGAATTGCAAGAAGTCTCTCTTGCATGTGTTCATCTCATATTTGTTTTGGAAATTCATTAAGTTTCACACCATTTTACCTTGGTTGATCATGTTTTGGAAGGTTGAATTCATGACAACTCATGCATGTTTTGCATACATGCAATTCAAGTTTGATTTTGAGCAAAAGACATGCTTTTGGGCCTTGATTTTGCGAAATGATTTAGAATTCCCAATGTTTTCCAAGTTTAGACATGTTTTCTCAAGTTTTGAAGCTCAAAGGTTGAGTTTGAAGGCATTGAATTCGAGTTTTAGATTTAGAAATGCGATTTGGAAATTCTAGAATTCACACCCTCCGCTCAAGCGATAGATTCTGCGCTCGAGCGACCACTCTGTGATCTTGCGCTTCTGCTCAAGCTACCAAAAGCTAGCTCGAGTGTGAAATGCAAGCTTCCAGAAGTTCACATGTTTTACAAACTGCTCGAGTGACCAGAATTGCGCTCGAGTGAGGACCTGAGTCTCACGCTCGAATGACCATTGAGCGATTGTCGAGCGGGGAAATCAAGCAACCAATATTTTTGCAAAAGTTTACAGACCGCTCGAACGACAGAAGTTGCGCTCGAGTGATGTAGACACCCCATTTTTGACTGACCCTAAGACTCAGACGTCATCGTTTGTGCACGCGGTGATTGTGCATGTTTGTGCTTGTTTCGAGCGCCCGAAGGTCTCGGCTGAGTGCCTTGTCTTTGAGCCTCTAAACCCTCTGTGTTTTGGCCTTGTTTTTAGGCCAGACCTTGGTGCCTCTTGGCTGAAGGAGAGTGGGGCCTTGCCGGCCACTTTTGGCAGTTGCCAGCCACTTTTTCTCCTTGCCAGCTAGTTGGAATGGTCGGCCAGCTAGTTGAAGTGGCCGGCCAGCCACTTAACTGGCTGGCAGCCATTTTTTCTCCTTTTTAGATATTTTCAGATCTTTTGAGCCAGCTGTGGCTCATTGAACTCATCCTCCATACACGTGTATGAAGGGATTGAGCAAGCCTTTTGGCTTGCATTGTTTATATAAGGGGAGCTTCCTCCCCTTATTTGAGGGTTCAGATTTTTCAGAGCAAAAATCTCCCTCTCTCTCTATATTTGTGCTATATTGAGCCTTAAAGTGTTGTTTCTTCACACTTTTTCACACAAACACCTACACAAACACCTTTACTTTGAAGCTAAGGTCCATTGAAGCTTGTTTTGAGGTCTTGGACTTGGTTTTGGCTCAGAATTGTTGCTGAAGTTGCTGTCTTGTTGTTGTTCTTCAAGGGTAAGACACTTGTCCCTTTTAAGCTTTGTTTTGATTAAGAGTTTTGTCACCTTTGCATGCTACTTTAAGGCTGGTTTTACCCTCTTAATAACTCTATTTTTAAGGCTTTAAAATATTGGTTTGAGCCTTGTGTGATTAGGGGGGTGGCTCCCCTCTTTTGTTTTTTGGCTTGTTAAGTCTCTTGAGCCATCTCTAAGCTTTCGATTCACCCCTTGCTTGGCCTCTTAACCACTAAAAATCAAAGGAATTTCAGTGGTAAAAAGTTGTTCTTGTGGTCCAAAATAGGAGAGGGTGATCCTCTCTCCTTGTATTCTTGTTTGCTAGTATTGGTGGCCTAATACATGAGCATGTGTTTCTCCCTTTTTGAAGCTTAGTCCAAGCATGTTTTTGTAACTTTTTGGACCTGCCTTAACTTTTTTTTTGGTTGGTTTGGTCATTGGTTTCTTGCATCTTACACTTATAGTGCAATCCTACTTGTTGGCCTAATATGCTTCATGCTTCATGCCTCTCATTCTAGCATGTGTATGCTCCACTCCAGCATGTTTTTGGCTTTGATTTAGCATGCTTTAGGACTGTTTTGAATGGTTTTGGCCATGTGGTTCATGCTTTGTATAGCTATAATATAGTTGGCCTTGCTAGTCTTGTGGTTTGAAGCCCCTAACATGCCTTATTTGTGATGTTTGCATGATATGGCATCATTTGGCATGTAAATTCAGAGCATATATCAATGTCATGCTCTCACATATATCACTCTTTCATTGTGATTGAGAGTTGAGTCTTCATGCTTTGTTTGCGGGCCATCAAATGAGCATGCTTTCCTTGTGTTCTATGCCTTAATTTCAACATATTTAGACTATTGTTTTGGCATGATATAGCTCTGTTTTGGGCTAGTTTGGTTGTTTATGCATTGTATTGCATGCCTCTTGTATAAAGCCCTTGACTAGCTTTGAGTTCTAAGGACCCTAACATGCTACACTTGTGTTGTTTGCATGATATGTCATCATTTGGCATATGATTTCAGTGCTTGTACCTCTGTCATGCTCTCATATATATCACTCTTTCAATGCTTTTGAGAGTTATGCTTCGTGCCTTGCGTGCGAGCCAATACGTATGTCTGCTTGTCTAAGCTTTTGGGCTACCGTTTTAGCATGTTTTAGCCTTTGTCTTGGCATGCATAAGGTCTGTCCATAGCTGGTTTGACCGTTTGTGCATTGTATTGCATGCCTCTTATGTAATGCTCTTTACTAGCTTTAGTGCCCTTGGCCCTTAACATGTCTCGCATGCATTGCTTACATGATAGAGTCTTGTGCATGCCACTTTAGCATTAAAAGATGAGCATGTTGTTTGCATTGCCTTGTGTTTGGATCGGACATTAATCCAAACACAAGGAATGTGGCACGTTTCATACTCCAAAGTAATGAAACGTGTTGCGTTTCTTGGTCGCTAACACTCTTGATCAAGCATGATAGGGTGGAGGCTCTCTTGTGTGTTGTTTGTGCATTCATCAACATGGTGTAAGCTTGGTCCTCGGCCATCATGCATTGAGGTGCTTGGTTGGTGGTTCGAGTGCCGAGTGCCACGCTCCTTTGAGCTTGAGACATGATAAGGAGTGTGGTAATACACACATTGTCTTAGAAATACATTGATGTGCCTCTATTGTTCTCTTGCTCTGAAAGAAAACACATGTGGCTGCGAGAAAACTAGCCGACCAGCTTGTGGCACTAAGCCCGATTTTTCTCGCTCGACCACCGCCAGATCAGTGTTGAAGCAAAGGTATTCTGGAGGTTTGCACAATTTTCAGAGACCAATGCAAGTGCAAACAGAGGCAAATGACTGCACGGTAATAGATTTCCAAGCGAAAGCGAACCGAGCATGCATCTCTCCTTCGCCCTCGAGGCCATTTTACCGTTTTACTTAGTTAATTTGCCAGTTTTTGTAATTAATTAGTTAATGTGTTTAGCTAATTTAATTCATTTTTGTAATATTCTAATTAGCTTAGATTAGCTAGTTATTCAAATGCAATTTGGTTTGTAATAATTAATTAGCTAAGTTAGTTAATTAGTTAGGTAGCTTAACTTAGCTTAGATGAGCTTAGTTTATTCGGACCCTCCATCGAGAGGGCAAATGTTGTAATAAGGGTGCGTGTGTGTGTGCATGTCTTCCGACCCCAATTCTTTCTCCCTTTTACTTAATTGCTTTTGATGGTTAGTTTTAGGGCATGTTTCGATTAGCATCCTTATGCTTCACATGCGTGCATCATTCATTTGTCTTGCATGCACCGGGCTCGGCGTATCATTCAAACTGCATCGTATTTCAATACACTTACTTGAATACGTGTTTCACAACATGTTATCAAGTGTTGCATTCATATGCCATTTTAGATAGCCGAGCCTATTCAGCTACATTTTGCATGTGTTGCATTAGGCATTATAGCATAATTAGGATCATGCATTGATTTCTAACTAGCTTCTGTTTTGGCTCGGAGTACACTGTAAGTGTTTATACTTTAGCATCCTTGCATGAATGTGAGTGATTGCCATGATAGCATGATTGCCATGAGACTATTTGCTGAAGTGATTTAACTGCATGAATGCCTATGGATAAATGCTTCATTGCTTGAATTGGGACAATTCATCAAATGCGAGTTTTAAGCCCACTTGAAGGTGGCAAATTATCATGTTTTCTAAGCCCACTTGAGGGTGGCAAATCCGCATTTTAGCCTACTTGTGAGTAGCATCTTCAAACCATTTTCGAAAAACAAACATGAGATGTTTTGTTCCAAATCGAGCGATTTAGTCTATACTTGTGTGTTGTGCGCATCACATAGTAAAGCTAGATTAATAACCGGAATAAGAACACGTGTTTTCGAAACAACATATCATGCTTAGTAGAGGCCGATCCTTTGATCGGGCGAGCGGGGGTGCTTATTTCATGAACTTCCCCTTTCGTACCCAAGTTCCCTAGCCGAGGCAACTTTGGTGATGACGGACACGTGGCCTTTGGCACGAGTCAGGGTTTCCTAAATTTCCCAAAATAAAATATTTAGGTGGCGACTCTGAAATCTGGCAAAGTAGTCCATGTTTGGTGCTTTTGATTCAAAATTAATTTTTCAAAACCAATTGCCGGATTTGGACTTTTTGGTGATTTATTAGTCTTACATTGCACTTTGTGAGATTAGATTCAGAACCGTGATAGGAGTCCGAACTGTAGTAGCTAGAACCCAATTCGCGCTCTCTCTGAAAAGGGGGGCGCGCGGAAAGAGTTCGGGCGGTCTACAGTTTCTGGCGACTCTGCTGGGGATTTAGAAAACTTGACTCGAACTCATGATATGTTGTTTTATCTACACTTATGTGTTTCTTTGCATTGCATTTGCATTGGTGCACCTAGGACACCGTGTTTGCCATTTGCTATTCCTGAACGGTATGCGGGTGGCTTGCTTGGAAAAATGTGCCATAAAGCTGACCGGTTATGGGCTCTGCCACGATGGGAACACAACCCTCGGTTCTCCCGAGGCACCCTTTTTGACCATTCGACCTAGTGCATATCGGAAGCTTCAGAGATTGTTCCAAACTAGGACAGGTTGCTGAATCGAATATAGGTTGTTTAAACCGCATGCGTGCGTAGTAAAACCCTAGCCCTTGACAAGATAGGACAGGGAAACCATACCCCTCCATAGGGGTGTTTGGCTCTCACTTGCTTGCTATGTGCTTTTAGAGTGTCTCTACAGGAATGCATGTATCAGTTTGCAAGTCTGGGTATCAGTCTGAGGACATCAGTATTTGGGGGTATCAGATTTGAGGCAGTGATTCGAGGGTAGAGATCAGTGTTGAGTGTAGTTTTTCCAGCTTACGATTTATCAATTGTGTGTTGTTATCATCTAAGCCGAAATGCTGTCCGTTTTCTGATTATTGTTTCTTTTTTTGCTTTATTTATCTTTTTGCAGAGGTAGTATTGCATCATTGCTTTCGAAAAGGTAGATACCCCTCAAGCACTCTAGACTAGAGGTAGAAGACTTCATAGATCTGAGGATCTTATTGACGGACAACCAGTGTTTTGTTCATTACCCCCGGTTACTAGACGGAGGACATTTAGGCATAGGTCATCAGTACAGCAGTCGCCAGTTCAGCGGTCGTTATCAGTTTCACCTGTGTGCAGTAGGGTTCAGTTTTCTGCTTCTGCTTCAGAGAAAATACAGAGTCAGACAGATCAATTTTTTTTAGCCAGCATGGAGGAAATGATGCGTCAACTCCAAAGAACAAAGTAGACCATGCGGCGTGATGTCGCTTTCGTCAGTGAAGCCACCACTCGCCAAACAGAGGTCATAGCCCAGCAGGCTTAACTCATTACTAGGCTTCAACAACAACAACAACAACCACAACAAGCCGGAGCATCTGTTTCACATCCATCTGCACCCCCACTTAGGGTTCCAACACCCGGGGAAACAACAAACGTCCAGGAAAATACGGACGTTCCAATAGGGCCAGTCCCACTCCCAATCCCACCTCAGATGTCTAAAGCGCCGACTAATCCAGTGGACACGCCATTCGAATTTGAGCTTGATCCAACTGCTCTGAAAGTGAACAAGCTAGAGAAGTTGTTTAAAAGGGCTCCGGGCGTTAATTCTATCTCGGATATAGAAGATGGATACACGGATTCGGCAGTGACATTGTTGGACCGGTTCAAGATGCCGCATATAGACCGTTTTGACGGTTCTGGAGATCCTATAGTACATCTGCGGTTGTTCTTGGATATCCTACGACCAATGGGCCTCTCCAGATTGCAAAAGCTTTCCCTTTTTGGTCGGACCGTGTTGGGTATCGCGGCCATTTGGTACGCCAAGCTGGAGGATTCAGTGAAAAGGAGTTGGGAGGAGATGGCCGAGGCCTTCGTCACTCAATATTCCTACAACACCCAGATTGAGGTCACGACTCGTGATCTTGAGGTGACCCAGCAGGAGCCGAAGGAAGGCTTTTCCGACTTTGTTACTCGATGGAGGGCCAAGGCCTCCATGATGACAACTCGGCCACTCAAGAAGGATCAAATAAGAAGGGTTGTGCGCAACCTCCAACCTAAGCTGATGTAGAAAACGATTGTCTTACCCCTCCCCACCTTTGTTGACTTGCATGAGATAGGGGTACAGATTGAGGATGCCATGAGGTAAGGTCTGATCGACTCGGAAAAGGAGCAGCCCAGGAGGGCGTTTGCACGCGGTTCGAATGCGGCTACCAGTAGTAGTGCAACCGCAAGAACTTCTGATGTGGGCATGGTCACCATCACCGCCCCAAAAACAGCTGCACCCTTCACCTGTGCATCTGGAACTAGCTCGCCACCACTAAAAAATCCACCCCGGGGTCAGAGGACTTTCTCCCCGTTTTATATGTCTTTATCAGCGGCCTTGAAGGTCTTGATTAGGAAAGGGCATCTGAAGCCCCTAGAACCACGCCCACTACCAAACAACCTCCCTCCAACACATAACTCGGCCAAATATTTCGTCTTTCACTAGCAGCACGGTCATAACACTGACCAATGCTTCAGATTGTGTCATAAGATTCAAGATCTCATTGACAACAAGGTGATTGTGCCTCCCGAGAAGCCAAATGTCACCACTAACCCTCTCCCACCATATAGCAACCCCCCTCCTCCACCCAGGCAAATAAACCTAATTCAAACCATGGCCGTTTCATACGACCCTAGCATATATATCACTCCCTCCCACCTACCTAAGCCGACGATGTTCATCCTGGAATGCATTGACTTATGTATGATGAGCACGTCATTGACCCTACCCAAGCTAGTGGTGGTGATTGTCGAAGACAGAGCTGGGGTGACTTTCGAGGAGAATGGGAATGTTGGTTCAGAACCTGAGGGATCTGGGAGCTTTACTAAGGAAGCATACAATCCATGTGGTTATATCGTATAGACGGATCAGGCTAAGCTGAGGGTAGAGTTGCCAACTGGGGCAGAAATCAGTGTGATCTGGGAGGATGAACCAAGTCAGGGCCTAGATGACCTAGCAGAGTTAGATGAGGACATTGCCAATCTGAAATTCTTTAATGAGCAAGATCCAAGGGATGTGAGTGTCAATTGGTTCGACCTGAATGGAGCGACAGATGCTACAGGGTTTCTTAGTGACGAGCCAGATGTTGTTGAGAAGTCTAAGCCGAAACAGGGGCAGCCTGAAATTGGAACATCTATAGTGGCCGGAATGGTCGAGAACAAGGAAGAATCGCCGGAGAGCACCGGTGCAAAGAATTTTGCTCGGGACTTGGGCAGTTTGTGCGCAGTAGACACGGAGCAGGAAGTTGCGCTGAGGCGATTTGAGCAAGAGAAAATTGAGAATAATGAAAGGGCTAGAAAAGCCAAGGCACCTGAAGGGGCAGAACGTATTGAGAATACAAGAATAGCTACAGCGGAACCGGACAGCTGTTTGTCGATTGCCGATGGGATGTGGTGAGAAGGTGACGACTTACGTCTTGCCCACACTGACAAGGACTAGGAGCAGAATCAACCAGATGACACTTAGTACATCAAAGAAGTGAATCATATGACCCGGAGTGGGCGGTACTTTAAGCCCCCACATTTGGACCAGCCGGAGGCGTCTGGGAAGGACAAAGAAGCAGAAAAGCGGAAGAAAAAACTGCTGGAGGTTGTACTGAAACAGCTAAAGAAGATTCAAGCAGACATCTCTATCTGGGGACTGCTTATGGCCTCGAGGGTTCACAGACAAGCCGTCCTTACAGCCATGGATAGGGCCAAGCTTTCAATTAATATAACACCTGAGCAGTTGGTAAGGCTGGTTTTCCCAGGAGGAGCTTCCCCAACCTTGACCTTCACCGACAAAAAACTACCGCCTGAGGGCTCTGATCATAACAAGCCACTCTATATCTTTATGGAGTGCAGGGAGAAATGGATACCGGTGGTCCTAGTCGACACGGGATCTGTAATCAATGTATGTCCGTCAAGAACGGCGTATGCTGTCAGGTTGAAGCTCGCAGATTTTGTGCTTACAGCCCAGGTGATACGGGCCTATGATAATACCAGCCGGGAGGCGATGAAGACCATACGGATTAAGACTTAGGTTGGCCCGGGGCAACAGGACATTGAGTTCCATGTCTTGGATGTTCCAGCCACCTTCAATCTACTCCTTAGGCGGCCATGGTTGCACCAGGTGAAAGCCGTCTCTTCCACCTTACACCAGATGTTGAAATACCCCCACGGGAAGGAGGTGGCAATTGTTTTTGGAAATTCTTCGATACATCCACCGCCAAAGGTTTCTACACCAGTTCTGGAGATTTAGCATGGCGCGGAGGATGTATTTCTGTCAGGATTCACCCTAGCTGAGGCTCGGGTAGTACAAGACTTGCTAGCCATTGATGAACGGTTGTACGTCAGTGCACAATCTGTCTACCTCGTGAACAAGCTTCAACATATGCCTGGAATGGGATTGGGGCGAAGTGGCCGGAAGGGCATCGCAGCATTGACCGAAGTGCCGCATAACCCATATACCTTTGGTTTAGGTTACTTACTTACCAAGGAGGATTGGGCGAGGAAATGAAGAGAAATAGCCGGAAAAGACAAGGCTAAGCAAGTCGGGAAGCACTACGAGTTAGCACACAGACCTATCCATGGAACCCTAAATGGACGTTTTGTCCGGGAGGGGAAAGACTTCCCGTTTTGCGACTTTCCGGAGCCCTGGCTGAATTCAGAGAAGCGGCTCTTGCCCGGCTTCAAAATATTTTTCAACCTATAGTTGTCGGGAGACGAAGTTGCCGAAGAGCAGAGAGACCCACTAGTTGAGGCTGAGCAGTGCAAGGAGGAAGATTCCGAGAGCACAGAAATTGAGATGGGGGTAGCACTGGCTTGTCTCCTCTTAGATCCTCAAATCGTACTAGAGTGTTTAGGGGATAACTTCTCAGTTTCCATGATCGGGGATGAAGCGGTTGTGGGCCCATTTCCTACCATTCTGGATGCATCCATCGCACCCTCCCTCGTCTGGCAATACGAGGAGGGCTTTTTATCTAGCAGTTCTGGGTCAGCTAGTGAACCCGAATCTGATTCCACAGAGTTTGTGGAGTCGAAATCAGATTCCGGTTCATTCGAGTCGGAGTCTGGTATTCCTGGGGGTGATAACCCGGATGCCACTGTCCTGTCCAGGTCGTCATTTTCATTTTCCTTTGAGTTTATTGTAACTGAAGAATCAGAGGATCTGGACGTTGCTAATGAGAATGGTGCTGCTGTAGCTTTTGAGTACTTTTCTATGCCTTTAGTTTATTGCATTAATTAGGACTTTCAAAATTTTGATGAAAACGATGAGGAAGAAATTCCTCCGGTTTTACAACGTTTGATTGATCAAGAGCAGGAGAGGTTTGTAAAACCTTTGGTTGATGAAATCACTTCAATTAACGTTGGTACTGAGAAGGATCCATGGCTGGTTCAGATCGGGTCCACTTTGTCTTCTGAGGAACGCAAGCGCTTAGTCGCTTTATTAAAAGATTTCAAAGATGTTTTCGCGTGATCCTACGAAGACATGCCTGGAATCGATCCTGAGATTGTACAGCACCGGATCCCTCTTGACCTAGAGGCCCGACCTGTTAAGCAAAAGCTCCGAAGAATCCGCCCGGACTGGGCTTTGAAAATCAAAGAAGAGGTCACCAAGCAAATTGATGCAGGGTTCCTGTTAGTATCTGAATACCCTACTTGGTTGGCCAACATAGTTCCGGTGCCGAAGAAGGATGGCAGAATTCGGGTGTGTGTGGATTTTAGGGATCTGAACAAAGCCAGTCTGAAGGACGACTTTCCATTGCCGCACATCGATGAATTAGTGGACTTCACCGCAGGGCATGCGCTGCTCTCATTTATGGATGGGTTTTCAGGCTACAACCAGATTTTGATGGCACCCGAAGATAGGGAGAAGACTGCTTTCACTACCCCGTGGGGGACTTACTGTTATAGGGTGATGCCGTTTGGTTTGAAGAATGCTGGGGCTACGTATCAACAGGTTGCGACCACAATCTTGCACGATATGATCCACAAAGAGGTTGAGGTGTACGTGGACGACATGATTGTCAAGTCCAAGGAAAGAGAGGGCCACTACACCGCCTTAAAGAAATTTTTCCAACGGATAAGAGAGTATCGGTTGCGACTAAACCCTCAGAAATGTACTTTCGGTGTTACAGCGGGAAAATGCTGGTGTTCTTGATCACGCAAAGAAGTATCGAGGTTGATCCTTCCAAGATTAAGGCCATCTTAGAAATGCCACCACCAAGGACTGAAAAGGAGGTGCGAGGCTTTTTGGGTAAAGTGCAATTCATAAGACGATTTATTGCAAAATTAACCTTGACTTGTGAACCACTATTTGGTTTCCTGAAGAAAGGAAAGAAGTTCTAATGGGATGACCGATGCCAAGTTGCTTTCGAACAAATCAAGTAGTAACTACAGAACCCATCCGCGTTGTCACCGCCAAAGCTGGGGAAACCGTTGATATTGTATCTGTCAGTAACCGACACGACAATGGGCTATATGCTTGCACAGGAGTCTGAGGACAAAGTGAAGAAAGCTATTTATTACCTAAGCAAGAAGATGCTAGAATATGAGACCCGCTACACTCCGCTGGAGAAGGCTTGTTTGGCCTTGGTATGGGCTACCAGGAAGTTGAGGCACTACCTGTTAGCTCACTCTGTAATACTGGTTTCGAGATTAGATCCCATCAAATATCTCTTCGAGAAACCAACACTTACGGGTAGGCTAGCCCGTTGGTTGCTTCTCCTCTCCGAATTTGATTTGAAGTACATGACGCGCAAGTCTGTGAAAGAGAGAGTGGTAGCGGAGTTCATAGCTGATCACCCAGTGAAGGGAGATAAAGCAGTAGAGTATCTGTTCCCAGATGAGGCCATTCTGCATGTTGAAGAAGAAACTTGGACTATGTACTTTGACGGAGCGTCAAACCAGTACGGGTATAGGATAAGGGTGTTGCTGATAGCACCCGACAATTCTCGCATATCCTTAGCCTTCAAGCTCCGGTTCAAAGTATCGAACAATGAGGCAGAATATGAGGCATGTATTGCTGGATTGGATACCGCCCTTGAATTAGGGGCAAAACGGTTGGACGTCATCGGAGACTCGAACCTGGTTGTATCTCAAGCAAAAAGAGATTGGAAAGCTAAAGAAGAAAAGATGAAAATCTATCACCAGACCTTGGATGCTCTGATTCCTTGGTTTGAAAAGCTAAACTTCGCCCATCTTTTAAGAGAGAACTACAGGTTCGCCGATTCTTTAGCAACTCTATCTTTTATGATAGACATCCCTTTTGGAGTTAGGATGCGTCTGATAATTATTGAACAGAGGTATATGCCGGCCTATGAACTGATTGCCGCCATAGATGAAGCACAAGATCAAAACCCTTGGCACTTTGATGTCTGGAACTTCTTAGAAGAGGAGGCTTATCCACCAAGGGCAAATGCCAAAGATAAGAGGGCAATTTGAAGAATAGCTGTTCAGTTTATCATCTGTGCGGGTAAACTGTATAAACGGGGTCATCTGGGAATGCATAAACTGTGTGTCGATGTTGAAGAGTCCAAGCGTCTGATGGAGGTCATCCACGGAGGAGAGTGCAGAGCGCACATGAGCGGGGTAATGCTGGCTCGGAAAATTCTCAGACAAGGTTACTACTGGTCAACCATGGAGGAGGATTGTATTAGTTTTGTTCGGCGATGCCACAAGTGTCAGATCTATGCAAATTGCATAAACATTCTGCCGTCAAAGCTATACAACATGACTTCGCCATGGCCGTTTTAAGTCTAGGGGATTGATGTGATTTGAGTAGTCACTCCGAAGGGGTCCAACGGGCATGAGTATATTCTGGTAGCGATAGACTACTTTACGAAGTGGGTTGAGGCCCATCCTATGCGGTGTTAAAGGAATCGCATGTTGCTAAGTTCATCATAAACAATATCATCTGTCTCTATGGAGTCCCGAATGAGATTATTTCGGATAATGGTTCCCACTTCAAGAAGGAGGTGATAGACTTGTTGGAGAAATACCACGTGGCTTTTCATAAGTCATCCACATATAGGCCAAAAACCAACGGAGTAGTTGAGGCCGCCAACAAGAACATCAAACACATTCTGTAGAAGATGGTGGAAACTTAAAGGGACTGGCCAGATAAGCTGCCATTTGCCCTTTGAGGCTACCGGACTTTAATTCGAACTTCTACTGGGGCAACTCCGTATTCCTTGGTCTATGGAATGGAGGCTGTTCTGCCTATTGAAGTTGAGGTTCCGTCATTACGGGTTATGGCTGAGTGCCAGATAGCTGAGGCAGATTGGCAGCAGAACAGGTTCGAAGAACTTATGCTATTTGACGACCGAAGGTTGAAAGCACTGTATCACGTCCAGGGTTATCAACGAAGAATTGCCTGGACTTTCAACAAGAAGGTTAAGTCCAGGAATTTGAAGGAAGGGGATTTGGTGCTTAAAGACAACCGAGCTCCCATCCACGACCCAAAGGGCAAGTTCAGACCTAATTGGACTGGTCCTTACATTATCAAGTCTATCTGGTCAGGTAGAGCTGTCGTGCTTATGGACCTAGATGGCCTTGAATTCTCCCAGCTGATCAACATGGACAAGTTGAAGAAATACTATCCCTGAAAGGCTCGGTAGGCCGAAAACCCGAAAGGGCGACCTAGCCAAAAGTTAGAGCACAGAAAATTTGAAATAAGAAAAACTGAGCTCGCAAGGTTGAAAACCCAGAAAGGGCGGCCTTGGCAAAAGTTAGAGTGCAAAAGGAGAGTGTTAACACACAAGTGAACCTGAACCGAACTACGTAAGGCTTGATTTCCATCTTCAGGATACGTAGGCAACTTCATTCTGAAGTTCAGCCATAAACACTTCCAAATCAACTTTGTCCATGTGATCATGTTGGTCATCTTTGTCTTTTCTGCATCCAAGAGCTCGGTTGTGATCTCCAGTGCAGTGCTATTCAGACAAGGGGCAACTTTCTAGTTGATTAGATCCGGGGTTGTGCATCTCAGTGATAGATCTCGGGTGTGTCCAGTTGTGATCCATATCGAAAATGGTTTTGAAAAGTTTTAATAAAAGTTGATTTTGTTCAAATTAATCTTTTTACGACTTAGACCATTTTTGGACCAAACTGAAAATTTTCAGTACCCACAACCTTCAATTACATTGATTTCAGTACAGAGTTCTCCTACTCTTGAATACAAATTGAAGTTGCTTTTTATTACATTCATAAAGAAAACTTGAAAGTACTGATTAAAGCAAATAAACTCAGGGCATAGTCAGGTGTTCCTGCGCCCCCTCCCAGAGCTTGTGGAAGCCTCTGATGCCAAAGTAGGCCTGGTCTGTGCCCCTTTATCGAGCCAAGCTATGCACTCGTCAGAATGGGTGCAACTGAAAGTGAGAGCGGGGGCCAAGAGCTCTCTCATCCTCCATGCTGTGGCATACCGAGCCAGATGTGAGCCTCAGACTGGAAACGCAGCAGGGTACTCTACCCCATCTTCCGGGCAAGTCTGATCATGCCCAAACTGACACTGAAATCTAAATGGGAAGTAGAAGACATAGTGTGTCAAGCCAATCAGCTGAATGCCTGGCTGGCACGACATGCTGTAGCTCATCGCCGGCAGATTAAGCCAGGGGCAGCGCCAAGCAATGTTGACGGCGGATAGGCTGCACATCCATTCGCACCACCATCCCTCATCTGGGGCATCAACTAGTCGTTGCCGGAAGAAATAGCCGCATGCTGAATATGCTGGGCATGAGTCCACCACTTTCAACTTATCTATCAACCATATCTAGGGAGGGATGAAAAATAAGAGAGATTAAAGAATAGAGAGTTATACGTGGAGAGAAAAGAGAGAAAAGGGTTTTGAGAGAAAAATGGAGCCTGAGGGCCGAGTAATATGAGGAATACACATGTGAGTAGGGAGGGAAACATTACCTGCAGCAATAGTGGACTCCCCGTGAATCTAGTTGTCTCCCGGCGATAGAAGGCATCCAAACCCATCAGTGTCTTGGCTAGTGTCATGGCAATGCAGCTCTTGCCCTCTTTTAAGCCTTGGGCAACCTCAATCAAATGGACGCTAGATCCCCCAAAACCTGAGGCAAGCAAGGAATGAGACAACATGCATAAACAAAGGGCGTGTTGCCGAAAACTCTGCCAAAGATGATCGCTACGGTTGCTGGCGTCAGAAAATCAATGAATCAAGCTGGGAACGTCCAACTCCCAGTCGCGAATCAAAGACTGAGCGTCATGCAAAGTAAGCCCACACATCCGTCCTAAGGCTTGGATGTGGCCAAAACGGAACTGGGGCAAGATCTCTTCATCGCGCTGAGATTCCATTAAAGCTTGGAAATCTTCAAAAGTGGGACATACTTCTTGTCTGCCAAAGCTAAAAACATGAGTTATCGGATTCCAACACCTAGCCGCGACATGGAGGAACAGAAAACGCAGCGGAGTGCGACTCAACGTGAATAGTGCATTTATTCCAAAACGCCAGAAATTCAACTTTTTCGAGCCATCTAAGTTGGCAATCCAATTTGTGAGGTTTTGGGCAAGAAATGCTTCCATTTGGGGCAAAAATGGATTTGGAATGAGAAACCCACGAAGCTGGAACCTTTATAGGAGATAGAGCATTGAGTGGAGGACAGATGGCAGAAATCTGGGAATCCCAGAATAACTAGCCGACAGACCAGTTTTTCTGGCTGGCCGACCACTTAAGTGGCTGGCAGTTGTGAAAAGTGGCTGGCAATGAGGAAAAATGGCTGGCAGCCACTCCTTGTCTCCAGCAAAGAACTTTTAACCTTCCTATGTGCTGAGGGATGCTAAAAATCTGTGTTTTGTTTCACTCTGGATGCGTTTGGCTGTGGTTTTGTTGACTTATTCTCAAGTTTGTCGCTTTTACTTATCGAGTTGTTGCACTTTGTTTACCTAGTTGTCGTTTTGCTTATTGAGTTGTTCTATAAGTTATTTTGTTTCGTTTTTTTGTGTCGGTTCACTACCTGACTTTGCAATAAACGAATGTTCAATTTCTATCAATCTCATTTTTGTGCAAAATGGTGCAATGCGATGCTTAGAATACAAATGCAATACTTTTTGAACAAATAGCTGTTTTCATTCCATCATGGCTTCTCTTTACAAAAAAGTACAAAGTTTTAAAGAAGATAAAACTGCCTAAGGCTGTACAATGTGCTAGTACAAGCAAAAAGAGAAATAAAGCAAAAAGCAAAAACATCTGAATTGGTACTATCTAGCTCAAGATCGGGAGGCCCTCTTCATCCTCTTCCTCTGTTGGGCAGACTCTACATCATCGCCGTCAGCACCACTGTCTGAACCAAATCCGCCTCCACTCCCACTCTCGGAGCCCTCCTCAATATCGCCTCCACCCTCAGATAACTCTGACTGGGGACTCGCTGGCTCCTCGTCCTCACTGGACTCGTCATCGTCCTCACGTCTGGCGGGCCTCCGACGCCTCCCTCGGCTGTATGCCAAAGTCTCTCTCTTTGCCGCTCGAGAAGGCTCAGAGGGTCCTATCTGCAAGGGTGTGACCTGAAAAGGCAGTTGGAATACATTAGCTACAGTATATGTATCAAGTGCAAGTATGTTATGCGGGATATATAGAAATCAGATACAGTATGTGCATGTAGTGTGTCATGTCAGATGTCATCTATAAGTGCGATGCATCAATCCAATGGGATGTCAGTTTCAGTGTATCAGCAGAAGTATGATAAATGCAAGTAAACTGAAAAGTACCGGAATGCCGTGGGAGGTCAACATCATCTCTCTCCGCAAGACCATGCCCTCAAGTGAGGCCATTGCCTCGAGCAACCCCTCAACATATCATATGGAGGGCTGCAAATGCAAGTTGAAGCCATAAGTGAATGAATGAACAAATATCCGAGCAAAGTTGAAATGCATAAAAGCTGTAAAGTATACCGGTGCAAAGTCAGGTGTCCTCACGTATCGATGATCAGGTACTGGGGGCTCAAACGGGATCTGATAAGGTCCCTTGCCAGGCCACCAACCCGTCAGCTCAGTCGGAGGATCCGGCCATCCAATACACTGCCTAGTAGACGACATCTCTCTAGCTCCATCCCTCGCTGCCTGAGCCCTGCTCGTCGAGGGAGCGCCTGCTCTCCGAGCCCTGCTCGATGAAGCAATCTCAACTGTACTCCTCGTGGGAGTGCGAACGCTCACCAATGAGGGCATGAGGTATACCTCGATGTAAGCCATGTAGTCCCCCTCCCCAACGTACCTATCTGCATCCATGCCTCGCATAACGTCGATAAGCTCTTGATAGGAGAAGCTCTCTGTGGCCTGCATAAATGGTGGAGGTGGCAGAGGAACTGACTGTAGCAGCAAGCCCAATGTCTAGCGCCTGAAGTGCTCGCCTAAGAACCAGACGCGGCCTACCGGTCCCTCAAACAAGATCCGATATCGGGAGGTACCCCGAGCTCTGGCAAAATGAAACTGGGCAAACTCTGGCATCGCCGCCCAGGGCTACCATGTGATCTGCAGACAACAAGTGCATAGACTGATAAGTTGTCCTTAGATATGCAAAGTGAATCGAAATTGAAAGCAGGAAAAATTGTGAGTTTTGGATTACCTCCGTCGTCCTCACGGTGTCAAAGTACTGCTGCAAGTATGAGAGGGTCTCTCGGGCCTAGGCTAGCACCGACCGTCATATCGGCGTGAGTAGGGGACCTCAAGGGATGTATCAACCTCTGGCTCGGGGGCAAGTGCCGGGAAATAGACGTATACCCACAGTTGTGCAAAGCAAGAGGGTAGTAGTGAGAATACAGAATACAGATAATGCAGAAAGCAGAGTATGATATAGTGTGTAGAAAGTACAAATGTAGAACAGAAACAAGACAGTGTGTGTAGTGTGTAGTGTGCAGTATGTGCAGAAAGTGCAAAGCAGAAAGCATAGTAGACAATGTAAAGCTGAATAGTAAAGCATACCTCCCAGGCTCTCCAGTAGCCGCCTACTATGTTCCCGCTCCTGCGAGAGGTCGAGCTCATATAGCAGTAGAGGGTAGCAAGGCCGGCGCCTCCCCAATCATAGTGCCGCACCTAGGACTGGTCCACTAATGCGCTCAACAAGTGTAGCCCCACTGTGTTCGCTCTGTCGACAAACAGGGTAGTGCCGAAGAGGAACATAAGGAAGCCTCGAGCGTACTGCTTTGTCTCCTCTACTGTCGTAGGCTCTCCCTCTCTGAACTGCTCGGTGAACCAGGTATATCGAACCGAGCCCGATGATCGGTAAACGAGTAGGTGTGCTCCCAGTAGATGCGTCCAAGCTGCCTCCCACTCACCCATATTAGCATCATATGGGATCGGCTGGCCTCCCATCTCAAGGCTTGTCAGCATTGCAAAGTCGAACGGGGTCATCGTCATGTCCCTGCTGGTAAAGAAATGAAAGGAGTTGGTGGTGTCCCACCATCTCTCTACCAATGCACCCAAGACAATCCGACTCGCGAAGAGATGCGAGAGCCCCGAGCAGAATAGGCCAAATCCCGCCTCGTCAATGATCTGCTGGACGCTATCAGGGAGCTCAAAGTACCACTCCCTCGCCGTGGTGGATCCGTACCCACGGGTGAAGCAGGAGTCAACTTGTATGGATAAACAGAAATACAGTATGAGTATGTTCAGAATGAGCAAAAATACAGTATGAGTATGTTTAGAATGAGTAGAAATACAGCATGAATATGTTCAGAATGAGCAGAAATGCAGTGTGCAGTATGTATGTTCAGAATGAGCAGAAATACAGTGTAGTATGTGTGTTCAGAATGAGTAAGAATATAGTGTGTGTATGTGTTTCAGAATGAGCAGATGCGCACAACGAGCAGATGAAGTACAGTGCAAAAAGTGCGAGCTATGCAGGAAATGTAAAGTACATCGCAGAAAATGTAAAAGTGCAGTGTGTACCCCTGGCGCTTCATGGGACAAATGGGACTCCAGCTCCCGTAACAGTAGATCCACGGGTGCGTGCCGTGCAAAGTCAGTGAAATGGCGGACTGTACTAGCTGGTAGTACGTGTGCCACGGGATGATACGTAGCGGGGTCGAATGACCGAACTCTGGGCGGTAGCTGAACGTGCTCCGGCCCCCCCTCTATCCCTGGAGGACCCCCGCCGTGTGGCGCGTCGTCTGCCATCTGCAAAGAGGGTGAAAAGCAGACAAAAATGAGTAAAATGGGGTGAAAATGCAAAAAGTCAACTCTCGAGAAGAGAAAAAGTCAAAAAAGTCAAAGCCCGGGAAAAGGGCACCAAACTCAAGTCAGAGTTGGGAGAAATATACCTCGAATGGTGAAAATGGAGAAAAAGGCTCCGAAAACAACTTTTGTTCAGTTCAAAACGAAGAGAATCGAAAGTTTTTTTGCAAATCAACTTCGCGGGGGGCGTTGGAAAACGTGTAAAAAGTGCGGATCTGAGAGAGAAAAATGTCTAAGAGCAAGGAGAAAGGTTTTTCGGCACTGGGTGTGTGAACAAAAGTGATTTGGTGTTGTGTTTTTAAAGACCCGTGCGTTGAATGACCAAATAGCCCCGATTTTCCAAAGACTAGCCGACCGGGTAGTTTTTCTGGCCGATCGGCCAGTTAATTGGCCAGCATATTTTTCAAGTGGTTGGCAGCTTTCGAAAGTGGCTAGCAAGCTTCCAGGGTGTCTGGCAGGAGCCTAGTATTCCTCCTGTGTGTTTTCAGACTGTTTTGAGTCCTTGGTTCCCAAGAAGGTGCAAGAAGAGCCCACTTTTTCAGCTCAAAATGTTTCTACGGAAATTTCAACTCATGTCTTCGATGCGTAGCTCATCGTCAGCTGGCATGCACGAGGTGTATCCTTTTAGAGTACATTGTAACCTCTCCGAGAGGTAAATCAGAGGTCACAACTGAATCGGTCTTGCCAAGATGTGCATTTCTTCATTGAGCATACTGCATTGAATATGCATTGATTACTGTGCACAGAATATGTATGCTGCGTTGCGTTGCATTCTCTATGCACTTCTCATGCTTGCATTGTATATGCACTTCTTACACTTGCATTGAATATGCACTTTAATATCTCGCTTGGAACATGCATTCGTTACTCCCGCATCGGACATACATTCATTATTCTTGTATAGAATATGTATCTAAATGTTGCATGGAGCATGCATTTGTCATCTTTGCATTGTATATGCACTTCTAACATTAGCATGGTGCATGCTGTCAACCTTACATGGAACATGCATTCTTATCCTGCTGTATCTGTTAAGTTTCTTTCTTATGCAGGCACGATATTGTATATATGGTTCAGTCAGAGGAATTCCGGGTAAAACCATTCCTCTCCTTTATTCTGTTGGTTAGAGACATTCGGGTACACCCGATATCTACACTGACTTTTCGTTGGTTAGAAACACCCGGGTACGCCCGGTGTTTACACTGGCACGTTGATTAGAAGCATTGGGATGCACTCTGATGTTTATAAAACTTTTCAGTGCTTGTATTGTTATCTTTTCCCTCTCTCGCGTGTGATACACTAAGAGGTGTTGTTTTTCCTTCTCTCACATGTGATACGCTGAGAGGTGTTATCTTTTCCCTCTCTCGCGTGTGATACGCTAAGAGGTGTTGCCCTTCCCTCTCTCGCGTGTGATACGCTGAGAGGTGTTATCTTTTCCCTCTCTCGCGTATGATACTCTGAGAGGTGTTGTTTTTCCCTCTCTCGCGTGTGATACGCTGAGAGGTGTTTACTTTTCCCTCTCTCGCGTGTGATATGCTGAGAAATGTTTCCCTTCCCTCCTGCGTGTGATACGCTAAGATGTGCTTCGTTTGAGACCTCGGGTTTGCCCGACAGTCGCCTTTAGTCTTTCCTGCGTGAGCTGTAGTTAAGATGGCATAATTTTCTTACATCCTTTCTGCATGAGATGTGGTTTGGTTTGTGTTTACTTGTCTTTGTGCGAGTTCGCTGTAGCATTGCTTTGCATAACATTTGCATCTAGATGTTTCTTTACAGCCCCTTTGCATAATCATAAGTTATGTTCTGCATTGTGCATGTCATTTGCATTTTGCCCCTGCCTGCGGACGTTTTTCTTTTGTTATCCTTCTTGTTTGTCTAAGTCTTCAGCCTTGTCAAAAATGGGTCGTCTTTGGACTTTGACATTTACTCCCGTCATTTCATTACTTTCGAGTTCGGTCAAAGAGGGGCAACTGTAGACACCCCATTTTTGACCGACCCTAAGACTCAGACGTCATCGTTTGTGCACACGGTGATTGCGCATGTTTGTGCTTGTTTCGAGCGCCCAAAGGTCTCGGCTGAGCGCCTTGCCTTTGAGCCTCTAAATCCTCTGTGTTTTGGCCTTATTTTTAGGCCAAACCTTGGTGCCTCTTGGTTGAAGGAGAGTGGGGCCTTGCCGACCACTTTTGGCAGTTGCCAGCCACTTTTTCTCCTTGCCAGCTAGTTGGAATGGTCGACCAGCTAGTTGAAGTGGCCGGCCGGCCACTTAACTGGCTGGCAGCCATTTTTTCTCCTTTTTAGATATTTTTAGATCTTTTAAGCTAGCTGTGGCTCACTGAACTCATCCTCCATACATGTGTATGGAGGGATTGAGCAAGCCTTTTGGCTTGCATTGCCTATATAAGGGGAGCTTCCTTCCCCTATTTGAGGGTTCAGATTTTTCAGAGCAAAAATCTCCCTCTCTCTCTAGAATTCTCCCTCTCTCTCTATATTTGTGCTATGTTGAGCCTTAAAGTGTTGTTTCTTCACACTTTTGCACACAACCACCTACGCAAACACCTTCACTTTGAAGCTAAGGTCCATTGAAGCTTGTTTTGAGGTCATGGACTTGGTTTTGGCTCGGAATTATTGCTAAAGTTGCTGTCTTGTTGTTGTTCTTCAAGGGTAAGACACTTGTCCCTTTTAAGCTTTGTTTTGATTAAGAGTTTTGTCACCTTTGCATGCTACTTTAAGGTTGGTTTTACCCTCTTAATAACTAAGTTTTTAAGACTTTCAAATATTGGTTTGAGCCTTGTGTGGTTAAGGTGGTGGCTCCCCTCTTTTGCTCTTTGGCTTGTTAAGCCTCTTGAGCCATCTCTAAGCTTTCGAATCACCCCTTGCTTGGCCTTTTAATCACTGAAACTCAGAGGAATTTCAGTGGTAAAAAGTTGTTCTTGTGGTCCAAAATAGGAGAGGGTGATCCTCTCTCCTTGTATTCTTGTTTGCTAGTATTGGTGGCCTAATACATGAGCATGTGTTTCTCCCTTTTTGAAGCTTAGTCCAAGCATGTTTTTGTGACTTTTTGGACCTGCCTTAACTTTTTTTTTGGTTGGTTTGGTCATTGGTTTCTTGCATCTTACACTTATAGTGCAATCCTACTTGTTGGCCTAACATGTTTCATGCTTCATGCCTCTCATTCTAGCATGTGTATGCTCCACTCCAGCATGTTTTTAGCTTTGATTTAGCATGCTTTAGGACTGTTTTGAATGGTTTTGGCCATGTGGTTCATTCTTTGTATAGCTATAGTATAGTTGGCCTTGCTAGTCTTGTGGTTTGAAGCCCCTAACATGCCTTATTTGTGATATTTGCATGATATGGCATCATTTGGCATGTAAATTCAGAGCATATATCAATGTCATGCTCTCACATATATCACTCTTTCATTGTGATTGAGAGTTGACTCTTCATGCCTTGTTTGCGGGCCATCAAATGAGCATGCTTTCCTTGTGTTCTAGGCCTTAATTTCAACATATTTAGGCTATTGTTTTGGCATGATATAGCTCTGTTTTGGGCTAGTTTGGTTGTTTATGCATTGTATTGCATGCCTCTTGTATAAAGCCCTTGACTAGCTTTGAGTTCTAAGGACCCTAACATGCTACACTTGTGTTGTTTGCATGATATGTCATCATTTGGCATATGATTTTAGTGCTTGTACCTCTCTCATGCTCTCATATATATCACTCTTTCAATGCTTTTGAAAGTCATGCTTCGTGCCTTGCTTGCGAGCCAATACGTATGCCTACTTGTCTAAGCTTTTGGGCAACCGTTTCAGCATGTTTTAGCCTTTGTCTTGGCATATATAAGGTATGTCCATAGCTGGTTTGACTGTTTGTGCATTGTATTGCATGCCTCTTATGTAATGCTCTTTACTAGCTTTAGTGCCCTTGGCCCTTAACATGTCTCGCATGCATTGCTTACATAATAGAGTATTGTGCATGCCACTTTAGCATTAAAAGATGAGCATGTTGTTTGCATTGCCTTGTGTTTGGATCGGACGTTAATCCAAACACAAGGAATGTGGCACGTTTCATACTCCAAAGTGATGAAACGTGTTGCGTTTCTTGGTCGCTAACACTCTTGCTCAAGCATAATAGGGTGGAGGCTCTCTTGTGTGTTGTTTGTGCATTCATCAACATGGTGTAAGCTTGGTCCTTGACCATCATGCATTGAGGTGCTTGGTTGGTGGTTCGAGCACCGAGTGCCACGCTCCTTTGAGCTTAAGACATGATAAGGAGTGTGATAATACACACATTGTCTTAGAAATACATTGATGTGCC
Organism: Camellia lanceoleosa; assembly: GCA_025200525.1. Lineage (NCBI taxonomy): Eukaryota > Viridiplantae > Streptophyta > Magnoliopsida > Ericales > Theaceae > Camellia > Camellia lanceoleosa. The sequence goes on along the minus strand of CM045771.1, from coordinate 106,613,187 downwards.
TCTATTGTTCTCTGCTGCAGCAAAACCTGCGGCCTACAGAAAAAACTAGCCGACCAGCCAGGGGCACTAGACGGCCGGCACTAGTCCCTGTTTTCAGCAAGTTTTATAAAATGTGTTCAAGTGCATTTTAGCATTCTCATTGCATCCTAGGCATTCCTTGGCCAAGATTAAGACATAATAATGGGTATAAGACTTAAAAACACAAAGAGCAAAGTGAAATAAGTTACGTACTATTTGAGCGTGTGTTTCAAAGGTAAATTGTTATGTGTTTGTGTAGGTTACGCGTCGTAGGCTATCTGGTTATCTATTCTGCCTATCTACTTTGGAACCATCTGTGAGTAATAACTTAGTAAAGTTATGTTCGATATGATATACTTTTTGACCATTATGATATGATATGAACTGTTTTTGAATGATACAAAAGGTTATTTTGTGATTACATGAATGATGATCCAATTCTTTGAAATGTTTTTGTGGTATCCTTAGTGGAGGCCCTCACTCAGGAGAATAATACTGTGGCTTATGGTCATGAGGCCCTCGCCCAAAGGAATAATACCGTGGCCAAGCCCTTGCCTGGGGGAATAATACCGTGGCCCATGTATGAAATATGTTACCCAGTACCGGAGGTTCCATTATGGAACTTGATATGCTTGACTAACATGATATGTTACGCTAAAGGAAGTACCACACATGATTTGAATATAAATATGAATATGACTCTATTTCTGATACAAATACAAACATGACTATGTTTCTGTTTGATAAGAGATTTGAAATCTAAATCTGATACGGTCATCATTCATTAAAACCTTTACTTTGTTATTATTCACTGGGCACCAGCTCACTGTATTTATTTATGTATGTAGGTGACTAGGCGCGTGATTAGGCCCAGAATTGAGGGCCTAAGTTTTGTTTTGTCAAGCCATCCATCGTGTCTCTTGGGGAGGTTCCCGTGTGTAAAAGTCAAGTTTTGTGAACCATGTCAAGGGTTATTTTGTGTATCACGTTAAGAACATTTATGTATTGTCTTGTTTTGTTTTTCTGTAATCTGGGCTAAGTCCCTTTTATAATGCTTGCACGGCATTGCCAGACTCATGTGGATGTGGCATTATATGTGTATATTTTATAAGGTTTCAAATTTATGTTCCATGTATGTCTACACAGCTCTATAGACTATGAATATTTTGTATAATTGCTTTCACAACCTGTAGACGCGCCCTTGGGCCTCACTCTACAGTTCGGACTCGATTTGTGTCACGGTTCTTAATCTGAACCAAAGAGTCCAAATCCGGCAAATCGTTTTGAGAAAAACAGATTTTTGAAAAGAAGTGCCAAACATGGACTGCTTTGCCAGATACAGAGTCGCTACCTAAATATTTTTTAAAATGGGAAATTTAGGAAACCCTGACTCGGTGCCGAAGGCCACGTGTCCGTCATCACCAAAGTGGTCTTGGCTCGGGAGCTTGGGTACGATCGGGGAAGGTCAGCTATGAGCACCCCCTTTTGCCCGGTCCGAAGACCGGCCTCTACTAACCGTGATATCCGATTTTGAAGACGTTATGCGTTCTTGTTCCGGTTATTAGCCTAGAATTACTATGTTATGCGCACAGCAAACAAGTATAGACTAGATTGCCTAATTTGGAAACAAGCATTGCATATCCGTTTGTTTTGGAAAAGCGCTTTGGAATTTGCTACTCGCAAGTAGGCTAAAACACGGATTTCAACGAGTTTTTCCAACTCAAGCAATCCAACCTTCACCCACAGGCATTCGAACAGTTTATCTCATATAAGCATTTAGCCACATGGTAATCATGCTGTCATGTTAACATTCACACGCATGCGAGATGCTAAAGCATAAATACTTATATCGTACTCCGTGCCAAAACAATAAACTAGTTAGCAAACATGCATGTCCTAGTTCATGTTAGAGTGACTAATGCATCGCATGCAGAATGTGATTTAGGATAGGCTCGGCTGACCCTAAAATGGCATGTGAAATGCAATCATTCGATGCACGTATTCAATTTGGAAATTGAAATACAATGCAGTTTGTATGATGTACCGAGCCCGGTGCATGTAAGACAAATGCATGTATGCACGCATGCATAGCATAAGGTATGCTAAAATAAACGTGCCCTAATCTACCATCAAAGCAGGTAAATAAAAGGGAAGAAAGAAGTGGGGGTTGGAAGACATGCACACCACTCACACACGCTTATTACAAATACGCCCTCACTCAGAGGGACCAAAAGAATAATTCAAATTAATTAACTACGCAAGCTAATTAAATATTACAAATTAATTAAATTAACAAGTTAGTTAATCTAAGAAAAACAGTAAATCGCCTCGGGGCGAGGGCCAGATGCATGCACACTCGGATTCCACTCGGAATTGCACTGCCATGCCTAGCCTGCCTCTGTTTTCCCTGCTTTGTTCCTCTGAAAACTGCCAAAGTCTTAGAATATGCTCACTGGATGTTGGGGAGTGCCACCGGCTAAGTAGAATGACCACCGGCACTAGGATGTGGCCATCGGCACAAAATGAATCCATCGGCTGATAATTTCATCGCCGTAGGCACAAAATGTTGCGGTCGGACAACGATGCTGCAGAACACGCAACTCACAAAGAGCAGAGAACCTGGCATGGCAATGCTATTCAAGCTATGTATGCCCCAATCACACTCCCTATCATGTTAATGACTCAAGGGAGGATGTGCCTCGATTCTCGGGCCACCAACCACGCATTTCTATGCATGATGGCCCAAAGAATCAAGTGTGCAATTTTCATGTCAAATGAAATGCAAACTAAACAATCAAAGAGCCCAATCCCCATCACCAAATCAAGGGACAAGGCATGCATGTTTATGTGTGCAATCCTAAGCATGTCAACTAGTATGCAACATGGGATGCAAACAAGAATGCTAGTATGCAAACACACATCCAAGGCAAGCATGCAAACTAAGCAAAGGAGTGGACTTAAACATGACTTAGGCAACTCCAAATAGGACTAAAATCAGTGGCCAAAACCAAGGAGGTGAAGGCCAAAGTGCACACACACATGCAAGCACTCATGGTCCAATACTTAAAGCATAATGGGGCAACTTTTAAACACATTTAAAAGGGCACAAATATGAACAATTAGCATGCGAGTTAAGCTCCAAAATCATGTTAGAAGAGGTGTCAAACCGACTCAAACAAGACAAGCAAAAAAAGCATGCAAATGGCCCAAGTGTTTAAGGTAAGCCAAGAGGCATTGAACTACACTTGACAAGACCTAACATGGCAAGAATTAAGCAACTAAAATCAGAGCTTTAGCACACAAAATCAAGCCCAAAGGACTACTTAGATGGCATCTAAGTGGTTTGAATTCAAAGGCATGCACAATGGTCAAAACATAAGGCATACAACACATGCTCTCAAAGCAACAAAGAGGCAACTAAGGCAAGCATATGAGCATGCCAAAAGGCCTGAAATAACATGTTGGATGGCTCCTAACCACCAAAATGATGCAAGCAACACATGCTACACATTCACATACTTGAAGCATACAAGCCCGACAAGCCACAAATGCAAAGGAGCTATACTAAACATGCCAAAATCAATCCAAACAACTATGGACAGACCTAAAGCATGGCAAAATAAGCACAAAACATTCATAAGTCTAAGCCTAAATCATGCTCAAACAAAGGCTAACAACCTAAGGCATGTTAAAGGATCAAGGAGGCATTGCATGGCAACTATGCTAAGCATGCATGGAGTACCAAAACCAACTTAATACAAAGTTATAACATGGCAATACAAGCATAAAATACAGCCATGGCATGCTCAACACACACTTGAACCAAGACTTCCTTAAGAGACCAAAAATGGTCCCTTTCAAGGACAACAAGGAGAGGGGGTGGCCCTCCCCTTTTGGAGACTCCAAGGCACCATCCCCACCACTGAAATCCCTCAAGATTTCAGTGGTGAAGAGGCCCAAACACCAAAGTCTCGAAACTTGCACAAAGTAGCACAAAATGAGGCCTTTCAAGGCCTAAGAGGGGTCAAACTTCCCCAAATCACAAAACACTCTTAATAAACTATCAAGAGGGCCTAAAAAAAGAACTTTTTTGTATTAAACACTAAGCACAAAAATAGCTCTAAGATAGGTAGAAATAGGATGCAAAAATGGGGCAAAAAGGACTAGTTTCTTACCCTTGTTGACCTTCTTCACAAAGGGTGCTCTTGTTGCCTCCTTAAGCTCCAATCCAGTCAAAAATATCAAGAACAAGCCCTTAGAACCTCAGTAGCTCAAGGAAGGTGAAGCACTAGGTGCTTGTGTGCAATAGTATGGACTAAAACACACACAAGACAACAAAGAGGGGAATGTATAGATATAGGATAGATATATATCCTAAAGCTAAGACCAGAGCTCTTCTCCTTTTCCTCTCTAATTTTCTAACCCTAGAACAAGGGGGAGAAGGCCTCCTCTTATAGAGGAGGCAATCTTGTAATGCTTAACTAGTAAGCAAACAAGAGGGACATCCCTCCATACACGTGTATGGAGGGGAAGCAAATGCCAAACAGCTGTCCTAAAATATCTGATAAAGCAGATGAACAGTAGTCGGCTAGCCAAAAATGTCATTTTGACAAAAATGACTGCCGACCGGCAATAAAGAGTGCCGACCGGCAATATACATTGCCGGTGGCAACAAAAACCAGCCGGTGGCCTCTAGCTAGTGCCGGTGGTGTGTGGGGATGCCTCAAAAGGCATTCCCTGCCCTTCCAAGGCAAAACACAAGTGTTTGGTGCAAAACCAGACACAAAACGGTCGAGTTCGGGGATCCTAAGGCAGGGCGCGTAGCCGAGAACTCCGGGAACTCCAAACAAACACAAACATGGATAATCACCGAGTGTTCCAACGGTGACGTCCAAGTCTTGAGGACGGTCAAAAATGGGGTGTCTACACAACCCCTAGTTATATGTTATTCTGTTAAGAGGCCTTTGGCAATCTAAGGATTACTGGCCAGTTACAACGCTAAACCTATACGGGTAGGTTTGGGTCGTGACAATGATCGATCATGAAGAGAGCTGACTGCGAAGGTGGTCGAGCAGGGTGGTCAAGCGAGATGGCCGACCGTGAGGAGAGCCGACTGCGAAGGTGGTTGAGCGGGATGACCGACCAGGAGGAAGGCCGACCGCGAAAGTGGTCGAGGGGGATGACTGACTGTGAGGAGAGCCAACCGCGAAGGTGGCTGAGCAAAATGGCGCTAAAAGGAGGGTCGAAAAGGCAGTGACGGTTCACGGGGCTCGAGGAGTGAGTAAGGACATGATGATATGAAGTGGAATAGACGGGGAAGAGAAAAGAGTTAGTGGAGAGAGGGAGGGATCGTAGCCGTACATGTGGCATGATGTTAGGCCGCGAATAGGAAATACAAATCGATGGGAGGAGGTGAGGGGGCTGGTGGTTGGGATGTGGAAAAGGCAGGGGTTTATACTTGTTTGTCGAAGTTCAAACTGGCGAATTTTAACCTCGATCCTTGGAACACAAGCAAACCTTGTGCATTTGGATTGGTGCGATTTACGTACCTTATTGCGTAGAATCAACACATTCCAAACTTTAACTACTACATCTCAGTGGACTCTCCCCTTTTTCACATCATCGATTTCTTTGTCCCAGCAACCAAGGCGATATACAGAAATGTGAAGGAGATGGCACAAGAAGGCACTGGCGATGACATCAGATGCAGTAGGAGATGATGACGGAGTGGCACTGGCGGAGCAATATAGAGTGGAGAGGCGTGAAGAGAGCGTTGTGGAGCGGCAGTGTGCGACCCTCTCCAGGGACAGTGATAGCGGCGGTCCAGCTGATTAGCCCAGTGGCGTTGGACCATTGGCATACCAAGGCTGACAAATCGATGCTAACGGTAGAGGATCTGGAGGACCTGCGAAGTAGATACCAGATTCTGGCAGAGGTAGAGTTGAGAGTGCCCATGGCGAAGAAGAGGGCTTCTGATGTACGGCCAATGGAGTTCGCTTTGTACGAAGAAGTGCTGCAGAGGGATCTGAGGTTGCCCCTTCCACAGCTAGTGATCGATGTACTAAATCGCCTAGAGGTGGCCCCAGGACAATTAATGCTGAGCGCATGGAAGATTCTATTTGCGTGTGGAATCGGGTGGCCACGGGCGACCGGAGAAGAGAGAATGACAGTGGACAAATTTTTCTCATGCTACAAGGTGTCAGGGCAACAGGAGACATGTATGACCTTACAAGCCATAGCAAGATGGGGATTGGTGGCAAGACTGCCCTCGTCAATGAAGGGCTAGCAACCAACGTGATTTTTTGTGTTGACGAGCGGCGGGAGAGGAGTGCGCACAATTTGGAAAGTCTCTACCAAGTCGTTAGAGCCAAAGTTAGACGCTGAGGCGGAGAAGACGGTCAAACAGGTGAAGAAGTAGAAGGAGAAGTAAGGGCTAAAGTGGGACGATCTCGTCCAGCCCTCAGCCTTATTCGCCCTACATCTAGGGCCGCAACCAACCGAAAGATATCCATCACTAGAAGAGATGGAGGCAAGCAGGAAAGCTTAAGAGGCAGAGGACAAGCGAGTTTTTGCAATGACGGATAAATATAAGGAGAAAGAATTAGGCCTAGCGCCTAAGCTAGTTGCGAAAAAGTCGGTCCAACCACGTTCCAAGCCCTTGGAAGAGAAGGACTTGACCGACTTTGTGCCCTTGCAAGCGCCAGTGGATCTGCTGAAGGAAATAAGCAAGAGGGAGATGGAGTCGATGTTGAAGAAAAAGAAGAGGAAGGTTGTTGCGAATGGAAGTAGGGGAGGACTGGTGTTGAAGAAGGCGAAAGAGGAGGTGGTGGAGTTGTCTCCAGAAGTAGAGGAGGAAGAGACCGGGGTTGGTGTGAGGGCGGTAGAAGGTTTGGCCAAGTTTCTAAGTGGCCAAGTGGCGAACGAAGTAGACAAGCAACAAGGGTTGGCAAAAGCTGACCAGTCGGCAGACTTACCTTTCAAGGATGTGCCTTTATAAGAAGTGCCCCCAAGTTAGGAGGTAGGGAGAGAGCGGGCGAATGTAGTAAAGACAAGCGTCGCGCTGAGGACCGCTACATATCACGCTCGTGCGGTAGTCGACTGCTTGGCAGGTGATGGGGGCGAAGCTAGGGTCATCGCAGACCGTCTATTGGGGGTTGTCGAGGACGCGGCCGTGCGGAGTATGGCACAATTTACAGAGGTCAACCTTATGAGAGGGTTTTGCTTGGCGTAGATGGAAGCAGTGACCCTGGCGGTGGTCCTACTGGGCAAGATAATGGGGGCGAAGGTGGAAGCGGAGTTGCTGAAGGCCCAACTGGAAGGAGTGCGGGCGCAATTGTAGAACTTAAGAATGGAGACTGCTGGCTGGAGAAAGGCGGCGCGGAGCACTTGTGCAAAGGGCCTGGCCTATGCTCAAAGGGCGAAAAGATGGAGGCATTAGCGGTGGTGTAGAGTTACTTGATTAAGCGCGCTAGGGTAGGTCAGGCTGAGGTCACCTCCGAGCTGTTAGTCACAAAGTCTAAACTTGAAGTGGTGCGCCACAAGGTGGTATCACTAGAGTTTGAGTTGGCGAGCAAGCAGAAGAAGATGGGCGAGGTCCAAGAAGAAGCCTGCGACACCTCCAAAGAGAGATTGGAAAAGGCCATCATAAATAATGAAGAGCTGCGCGATCAAGCCTTGAAAGACAATGAAGAGGCAGATGCGCGTGTCGCTGAGTTGGAGAGGGCCTTAGGAGAAGAAAGGGCCAAGACTGCAGAGTTAGCCAGGATGATGGCGTCTGAGAGGGCTGCCTATCCAGATCTGTGCATCGTGGTGGTGGAACAGTTTAAGTCATCCCTTGAGTTCCAAATGGCCATTGACGCGGCTGTGGCGAAGGGCTTGGCCAAAGAGGGGAAATGTGGTGCTGGGCCGTCAGAGATGGCTGCTACTGAGCGGACCGAAGAAGAAATAATCCAGAGTGTTCAGCAGTTAGACTACTATGAACATAAGATGAACTAGTATTGGGACAGTGGTTGGACGAGCTTCAAGTAAAGGGCGGGGAAGCTCTTCTCTGACATGGACTTTAATGTCATAAGGCTAGGAGATGGGGACATAGCCCAGACCCCACTGGATGAGGGGGTTGAGGAGGAAGAGTTGGTATCTAGCGAGGAAACTGGGGATAAAGGTGGAGCAGTGTGAAAATTAGACTTAGGCTGTTCTATTTTCTTTGTTTTTCCCTTTGTCGAATTGACATAGCTCCTTGTAAAGAATGGTTGACATTTGTGAAGAATTTAAATTTTGAAAGTTTGGTTTTTATCTACCTCAATGGTTTTTTTTTTTTTTTTTTTTGTACTTGGTATATAATAAACCTGCGCATAGAAAGATTTAAGTGTTGGGTAATGAAGTAATTTATAAAGTAATGTGGCTAAGGAGACTTAAAAGTGAACTAAATGAATCATGTAACTAGTTGTTCACAGTCTGGAAAAAACTGCATGTTATTATGGTTTGTAATAAAGTTAAGTTATAAAATTGCTGTGTGTTTTGCTTTTTGGACTGTGTTTCAAAGAGTAACTTAGTCTGGCTAAGGTTTGGAGGGCTCAGTCTGGCTGAGCGCTTCGTGCTCAGTCTAGTTAAGCGCTTCGAGGCTTTGGAGGGCTCAGTCTAGCTGAGACTTTGGAGGGCTTAGTCTGGTTGAGCGCATCGTGCTTAGTTTGGTTGAGGCTTCGGATGGCTCAATCAGGCTGAGCGCTTCATGCTCAGTCTGGCTGAGAACTTCATGCTTAATCTGGCTGAGGCTTTGGAGGGCTCAATTTGGCTGAGACTTTGGAGGGCTCAGTTTGGCTGAGCGCTTCGTGTTCAGTCTGGCTGAGGCTTTGGTGAATATTTGTTCATTAAGGCAAAAAAAAAAAAAATAAATAAATAAAAAATAAAAATTGGGGAATTCAAATAGTTGGCATTAAGGTACAGTCCTACATAAGTTGATGCATTGTATAGCCAGTACAAAAATGAACGAGTGTTCCGAATAACAAAATGAAACATACAATAATTGAATTTATGCAATAACAAAAGATGTTGTTTTACTGGAAATATCATTTCAAGTGCTCGGCATTCCAAGGGTGAGGAAGGTCTTTGCCTTCCATGTTTTGGAGACTATAAGTGCCTGGACGGGGTCTAGCTTTAACGATGTAAGGTCCTTCTCACAAAGCTGCGAGCTTCCCCTTGGTTAGGTTTTTAGTGGCGAGGGTTGCTTCTCGAAGGACGAGGTCTCCCACTGTGAATTCTCTAGGTCGGACTCTGCGATTATAGTGCTGCCTCACTTTCTATTGGTGTGAGGCCAGTCGGACGGCGACTGTTTCTCGCAATTATTCGATGAGGTTGAGGTCGACCCTCCGGAATTCGTTATTTAGTTGTGGATCGAGATTGATGATCACGGGCGTCGGTAGGCCATTTCTACGGGATTGACTGCCTCGGCACTGTAAGTTAGGCGAAAATGGGTCTTTCCAGTCAGAGTTCTGGCTGTCGTCTGATAGGCCCTGAAGGTGATCAGCTCTGTGGAGGACATGGGGGATATTGGCGAAACGCTGGCATTTATCACATTTAAGCACAAAGGCGATGGCGTCTTGGTTCACTGTGGGCCAAAAGTAGACCGTACGAAGGATTTTATGAGCTAAAGATCGTCCCCCGGAGTAGTTGCCACAACGCCTTCATGTATTTCTCTCATGACATAGGTGGCTTGATCATTGTTGAGGCATTTGAGGTATGGCCATGAAAATCCCCTCTTATACAAGATGCCATCGAAGGGCATAATTTGAGGACAGAGCCCTGACTTTGGCAGCCTCCTATCTGTCTGCAGGTAGTATTCCCTATTCTAAGAATGTGATAATGTCTTGGGCCCATAGGATAGGCTCGTCTTGGAGTAGATGAATTGCTTGTTGATCCGGTGAAACTGCCGAATAGGTCAGGTATTCAGTTCAGACGCCATGGCTGAGGTTTGATTGATTTGCTAAGGCTAACTGTGCCCTTTCATCTGCTTGGGAGTTTTCTACCCTGGGGACATGCTTGATGCAAAAGCTATTAAAGAGGCGGGTGAGAGGAAGAACGATGTCCCTGTATGATCACATGGCTTCCTCCTTTACATCAAACTCACCCGTGATCTGTCCGACCACCAACCGGGAGTCACTGAACACTTGGAAATGGTCGACCCTAATTTCTCTAGCCAGGCAGAAACTGGCTGTTAGGGTCTCGTATTCGGCATGGTTATTGCTTGCTGTAAACAAGAATCGAAGGGCACATTTGAAGTATTCGCCCTCCGGTGTGGTGAGGATTAAACCAGCTCCATTACCCTCTTCGTGGGATGATCCATCAACACTAAGGGTCCAGGAGTGGGGGTCTTAGGCATCAGTAGTGACGTGTGCTGGTGGAGGAGGTACGTTCAAAGTGAGATTGGTGAACTCCAAGATAAATTGGCGACAGCCTGACCTTTGATAGTTGTTCAGGGTTGGTAAGAGATTTCATGCTGGTTTAATTCAATGGACTATTGCATGAGTCTGCCTGACGATTTTGGTTATTACATGACCTTTTCAACGGTTGGTCAGCAAGGACCACTATGGAGTGGGCTTGGAAATAAGATCGGAGGCATCTGGAGGCGATGACCAAAGCGAGGGCCATTTTTTCTAGCAAGAGGTAGTTTTGTTCTACCCTCCAAAGTGCTCGGCTGATGTAGTAAATCGGGTGTTGAACAGAGCTGTCTTCTCTGATGAGGGCAACACTAACCGTAGTGTTAGAGACGGCTAAGTAAAAGCAAAGGGTCTCGCCTGGCAATGCTTGAGAGAGGAGATGAGGGTTAGCCATGCACTGCTTTAGTTGTTGGAAGGCCTCCTCGGACTCGGTGTTCCATTCAAAAGCCTGCTGGAGAACTTTGAAAAATGAAAGACATTTATCAGTTGCTCAGGAAATGAATTGGTTGAGGGTGGCAACTCTGCTAATAAGCTGCTGGCCTCCTTTACTGTTTGGGCAGATTGCATTTCAATTAGGACTTTGATCTTCTCCGGATTGGCCTTGATACCTCTGTGACTGACCATAAACCCCAAAAACTTACTAGATCTAATGCGGAAGGCGTACTTCTCTAGGTTCAGCTTCATCTTATACTTGCGTAAGCCTTGGAAGGTCTCCCGCAGGTCTGTTAGGTGATTAGATGAGAGTTTTCTTTTGATGAGCATGTCATCGACGTAGACCTCCATGTTCCGACCGATTTGATTCTTGAAAATGGCATTAACCAAACGTTGGTAAGTGGCTCCTGCATTCTTCAGACTGAAAGGCATCACCCGGTAATGATAAATTCCTCTGTTAGTAATGAATGAGGTATGTTCCTGGTTAGCTGCATGCATTAAGGTCTGATTATAGCCAGAGAAAACATCTATGAAGCTGAGCATTTGTTGGCCAGCTGTTGCATCGACCAGTAGATCGATTCAGGGAAGTGGGTAGCTATCCTTAGGATAGCCTTGGTTGAGGTCGGAGTAGTCGATGCAGAGTCTTCACTTGCCATTGCTTTTGCGGACCAAGACTACGTTGGATAGCCATTTGGGTAGTCTACATTTCTAATGAACTAGGCCTTCAACAGCTTGTCCACCACAGTGGCAATGAGGTTGTTGAGTTCTAGATGAAAAATGCGCTGCTTTTAGCAGAACGGTCGAAATTGGGGCTCAATACTGAGGCGATGGGTAATGAAAGAAGGGTCGATACTTGGCATGTCTAAATGAGTCCAAGCAAAGACATCTTTATGCTCGGCTAAGAGAGCCGTGAGGTCGGCCTTGGCCTGAGAGGACAGCTGACTGTCAATCTTAGCCTTTTTTGTTGAATTGGTGAGGTCAATATGTATTTTGACCAGTTCCTCAACTGGTTCGCCTCTAACTAGCTCTTCTTCATCTCTAACATCAAGGCCTTTGATGATCATAGCCTCCTTCATCTTGACTTCCTTTAGCGAGGCGACGTAGCACTCTCTAGCCACCATCTGTTCGCCCCTCACTATGTCGACCCTCTGATTAGTCGGAAATTTCATGGCCAGATGGTACGTAGAGGTGACTGGTTGGAGGGTGTTGAGAGCTATGCGACCGAGTATGATGTTATAAGCAAAAGGGCAGTCGACGACGAGAAAAGTGAGTAGCTTGGTGGACTGTCGTTGATATTCTCCGATGGTGATAGGGAGATCAATGGAGCCTATGGAGGTCAGAGAAGATCGATGGAGCCTATGGAGGTCATTTCCACTTCGGTGAAGCCGACTAGTGGAAACAACTTTTCTTCTCTGACCTTGAGTTAGTAGTAAACGTTGAGGAAGATGATGTCTGAAGAGCTGTCATTGTCGACAAGTACTTGCCTGACTTTGTAATTTGATAAGAGAGTGGAAATGACCATGGGGTCGTCATGGGGGTAGCAAATACCTGTGCAAATTGCCTCTGTAAAGGTAATTAATTCAGACCATTGTTTTGGCTGTTTGTGGTGGCTGTCCAGTGTCGTTACTTCCTTATCAGAGCCTTGTTTGATTTTTCTGAGCTCGGCTCGTTGTGCCGATCGAGATGGTCCGCCGCATGCGAGCCCGTCAACGATGACTCTCATCTCGTCGATCGAATGGGCTGGGTAGCCTTGTGCTTGAGGTTGTGGTGGGACCCAATCATCGTTTCGCCTAGGTTGTGCAAGTTGTCAGGGAGGAGTGTGTCGGTGGTTGTGCCTCGAAGGGTCAATCCTCAGCCTTTGCTGGGGTTGGGCTGCCGTGAATTGGCTGAGACGCCCCTGGCAGATCCAATCCTTGACTTGGTCTTTAAGGTTGACACATTTCTCAGTGTTATGGCTGTGGTCTTGATGGAAACAGCAATACTTAGGTTGATCCTCACCGTTTGGAGGGAGATCTGGATGGTTGAGGCCATTTCAGGTTGTAGTCTTATTAAATTTGGTGCAAGACTTGCTCCATGGATGAATTGAGAGGGGTGTATCGTTTAAACCGACTAGACGGGCAGGTAGGTGCCTGTCGGTCTGCTCGAGGCAGTCGGTCTGTATACTGAGGGGGTTGATGTGTATATTGTGAGGACCTGTGCTCGGGTTCTTTTCTTTTGTCCTTGGGGGATGGATTTTTGGATGTGGAGTCTTGGCGGGTTGCTAGGGAGTCCTTGACATTCATATATTTTTGGGCTTTGGTGAGAAGGGCGGCTATGGCGGACGGGGGGTTTTTGGAAAGGGGGAAAAGGAAATTTGATAGGCGCAAGCCGGCCATGAAGGCTATGAGAATGACTTTGTCATCATTTTCCTCCACTTGTAAGACCTCGGTATTGAAACGGGTGATAAAGCTGCGTAGTGACTCCCCTTCTATCTGCCGGATGTTTAGCAGTTGGGTCGCTAGATATCGCTATCGTTGAGCACCAATGAAATAGCTCAAGAAGGATTCACTGTGCTGGTGAAAGGAAGTGACAGAGTCTGGGGGAAACTGGCTGAACCATAGGCACGCCGACCCTTTCAATGTGACAGGGAGGGCGCAACACATGATTTCATTGAGGAAAGTATGGAGAATCATGAGTGTCTGTTATGTTTCCACGTGGTCGACCAGATTGGTGGTACCATCGAAGATGTCAATCAATGGCATTTTAAACTTGGGAGGGAGAGCTTTATCTCTAATGGAATGGTAAAAAGAGAGTTGACAGTAGATGAAGTTTTGTGCTGCATGTCCTGCATGACCCCTTGCAGTTGCAGCTTTATAGCCTTTAGCTTCTCGTCCCAAACAGGGGCTTTATCCCCGCAAGCAGGAATCAGGAGTTGAACACTGCTAGCCTCACCTTCGTGAGTGGCGGCATGGTGCGGTGGGAGGTGGTTATGGAAAGGCGGTGGCGTCTCTTGTCGAAGTTGTGAGCCGGAAGGAGGAGGGTGCGGACCATCGAGATTCAACAATTGAGAGCGTGGGACGAACGGTGGAAATGTTCCGTGGGGCACCTGTGGTGGGAGTTTGTGGTGATTGTAGGTTTGTTCAGGGTGTGAGGGAAATATTTGTGGCGGTGGAGGAGGAATAGGTAAATCGCGCTGGAGTAAAGCGTTGATCAGGGTTTGGTTTTGTTCGGTCAGACGGTTAATGTTGTTGGTAAATTTTGCAAAATACGGAGATGGGTTATTCGAGTTAGAGGACTCAGCTTTAAGGTTACCAGCATTGTGTTGGGAAGCCATGGACTTGGTTGTTACCATCCACCCTGACGTAGGAAATGGGTGAGGACGGGGTTCCCTCCAGTGACAATGAGTACAATTGTCGACCAGAGTTAGAGTTTCCCACAGATGGTGCCAACTAATGATGCAACAGTTCCAATGGAGGATGGATCGAGCTAATCCATACTTCTAACTGCTCTTCTAGCCTTAAAGTCCACGGAGCGTGGCTGTAAAAAGGTCCAATGAGGGGAGGTAATCCCCCGGCGAACACTTCGATGATCAAGTTAGGATACCGTAGATTGATTGTGTAAAGAGAGAAGAGGGGAATGAAGAACTTAACCTTTAACGTACCTCGGAAGCTTCTATATATCCTTTGCTCATCATTTCCTTGTCCATTCTAGATTGTCTTGTTGGCTGAAAGTCTATTCTAGCTCGCATTGTTCATTGTGAGTCTGTTTCTTCCGGCATGAAAGGGTTGTCGCATTAAATGCTACGAGAGCCTCATTAATGGCTGATGTATGGCTGCAATAATTTTGCAGGATGTTTGTCTGCCTGCATGGCTGATTCTCTACCCAACATGTGTTTGAATGCTATTGGTCCTGGTCCATCATTGGTTTCTCAAGGTTACTGGGCTTTAATATCTAGTCAAAATTCTTTAAGGTTGCCGGTTAGGATTGATTTATGTGAATGTTATGCTTACCCTAATTTGATTAATAGTGGCACCGAACAATCGAACTATTTCAAAAATTTTCACGGTTAGTTTAGTTGTCTCCCTTGACCGGTTAAGATTGATTTATGTTAATATCAAATCGAATGCTTTCAAAAAATTACTCTAAACCAAACAAGGTGCTATTTTTTTTACGGAAAATGTTTGGGACCCCACAAAGGAGGACCCCCACGACCCCCACTGATGTACTGACCATTGATGTGTTTGAATTTTTTTGGGAGATTGTGTCTGATAGTGACATGAATGGTTCAGATCATTGTGAGGGTTGTGGGGGTTATGTTTTGTGGGGTCTCTATCATTGCTGTTTTTTTACATCTGGGTGTGAAGCTTACCTATGTGTGATACCCATATGAATATATGGGTTGAAAAATGTGTAACTACATTAATTGAGGTTGAAAATGTGTAAATACATTAATTGAGGTCTATTGAATGCCAAAAGTTGAAACAATAAAGAAACAAAAAAGATAAGATACAAAATTGTTAATATGGGTGTAAATTTGGCCTGGCCCGACCCAGTCCATGTCGAGCCTCGTGGACTCCCGCCAAAATTCAGGCCGAACTGGACCTGCTCACAAGCCCAAAAATTAGGCCCAGGCCCAGCCCTAGGCCCAGGGATATTCGAGCCTCGGGCGGGTCGGCTCGGTGGGCCTGGTATCGGGCTTGGGCCGCGCTTGGGCGGGCCTGACCATTTTTTTAAAAATATTTTTCTAACAAAATTTTATTATTTTCTACTAAAAAAGACATTGGGCCTCGGGTAGGCCGGATGGGCGTGCGAAATTCATATTATATAAATCCCATACATATATATGGGGAATTAATGAAATAAAAGTGTTATTATCAGCATTCTATCAATTTTTTTGGTCCTTTATTAATGAATTGTAAATTCCTCAGAATTTCTTCTCTCCCTAAATAATATTAAAATTATCCTTATAAAAACAGTATACCCATTTAAATGCACACCCCCACACTCCAAAATACGTCTCTTTTAAAACCCTAACAAAACTCATGACGGTACCTTCTAAAACTAGTGAAAAAAATTTATGGTGATTAAGAAATTTTTTCTCTACTTTATTACGAGGTTTGTCAATCTGTTTGATTTTTTTTTCCTATTAACTATTTTCATACATACAACACAATCTACTATCATACTTCTCTGGTTAGTTTTCTGTTATTCATCCATGGCCTCATTGTATTTGTATGCTCTCTATGTGAGCAAAACTGGATAGGAATTCACCCATCGGTCAACTACCCACTCAACCGGCCGGTCGATCGAGTAGGTGGTTCGACCTTCTTTGTTTGCCTGCTTTTCCTACTGCTGCTACTACTGTTGCTCTAGTTATCTGTTCCCGAACAAATAAGAAATGTTCGGTTACCTGTTCTCGAACAAATAAACAATTTTCGGTCGTGTGTCTCAATTTCGGTCATATATTCAAGAGTTCAGTCCCAAAAAATGACAAACAATTTTTATTATTTTTGTCATTTTTTTAAAAAAACTTACCTTCACAAAGTTAATCTCCTCTAAGTTAAGAATACCATCAAAGCTATGAACCTCTTCTGAGTTTTTATTATTATATTCCTCTTGTCTCATGGAGTTATGGTTACTGGAAAAATTTTCGCACATTGTCATTACCGAAGAATTGCATATAATCAAATGATTATCACCGTTGCTGTCGAAATATTGCCGCCAAAGTGTTTTTAAGGTTTTGAGGGTGGGTAGGTTTTGAAAGTAGGATTTGAAAAGATGGATGAGTGGTGATAGAGGTGTGTATTCTCATAAACCCTAATTCATAATGTAGTGGGTGTGTGAGCTTAATTGTGAGATGGGATATCTCAAAATTATTGATATCATTTTTAGTAATTTTATTTGAAGTTATTATTGTAATAAAAAAAAGGCTAAAAAATGAAAGGTTCAAAATAATTGATAGGTACTAATAGCAGCATTCTAAAATAATTGATAAATTTAAGGGTAAATTACATTAACAACCCCTAAAGTTTACTCTTAATACATATTTCTCTTTGAGGTTCTAAAAATTGCAATTCCCTCTCTAACATTTATAGTTGCATTACAATATGCTACATATGTTAGTCAATAGTTAGATTGACTAACAATTTTTGGTGATGTCAACAGTTAATTTTTCTTAATGCCAACTTTAGCCTCATGCACTTTCTCATTCTACAACATATCATTTTCTCTCACAATTCATCACTCAAGTCATTTTAGAAATTTAGAAAAAATTATGTGTTGGTCTTAGAATAAATTCACATGATATTCTGTCTTAATATTTATTGGTTAAAATTGTAAGACTCAATACTTTTTGTTAAGATTCAAAAAAATAAATTGACAAATATTAAGTAATAAATAATATGAAATAATAATCCAAGACCACCGATTAATCACTCCCATTTTAGACAATCACCACCCTCTCCTTCCTTACATTACCTCCAATCACCACCATAATCATCCTTCCACAACTCCAAACACTGCCGCAACAAACTCATGCGCACAAATAAAAAAATCTTCACAATCAACTTATTAAATTGCACAAAGATAAAGATGAAAAATAAAAAAATCAAATATAATAGAAATAAACAAATAAATAAATAAACCAGACACTACAGAGATTAAAAGAAAAACAGAGCTCCATTTTACCAATGTACATATTTACAGACAATTACCCACATTCTCTTGTATAAAACAGTCATAAATTTATACAGAGAATGTTTAAGGCCCCATAAATTTTTTAAAATTCAATTCACAATAATGTAATCTGACAAGTGTCAATTTTTTATTGATTAAATACTATGATATGAGATCCGCTACTTTTATCACATCATTGTGAATATATTTGTAAGTGTAAAATGTGGATCTCTAGCGTAGTTGAATTTATACTCACATCAATATGTAATCAAATTCACTTTATAAACACAAAACCACCACTGTGATATACTAATCAAACCCATTGTCCATGACTTCAACCCCAAAAACAAAACCACCACCATAAGTCAAGAAGCCAAGAGACTACATGATAAAATTAATCCAATTTACCTGGTGAAATTAATCAAAAAAATCTACTTCAATTCATGTTGAGATGGTGATTGGTGGGTTGGGTGGTGCGACAAAGGGTTGATGGTACTGAAATTGATGGTTGTTGGTTCCGCAACAGGGAACTCTTCGCAAATATTTGTTGTTGGTGCTGCAACACATTGAGAGGTGGTGGGTTTGTAGATCAACGGGCGAGGATGATGATTGTGCCAAGCCATCCCTCCAGCCATGATCGACAACACTACAGGCTGCAATCACTTGCAGAGATTTGGGGTTTTGATTTTGTTAAATGATTTAGGATTTTTTATTTTGCTAAATGATTTTAGGCGGCATAGCCTTAATTCAATTCAATTTGATCCAATCAAGAGTTTTGATTATGGGAGTAGCTTCAATTGGAAACGCTTTGATTTTTTATTATGATGGTTGTGGTTTGTGGTTGTAATTGGCATAGTGACAAAGGGAGGAGTGGTGGGTCGCGGCGGTGACAAGTGATTAGTGTTGAGGAAGTTGTGAACTGATACACTGATACACTAATCACTCTGTTTGGTTTTAATTTTTTTAATTAATTTTTTGAAATTGAGTTTTTTATTTTTTATATTTTTTTATTTTTATTGAATATTTTTAAAATTATAAACAATTTCTTTACTTTTTTAGATGCACTAAACGTAAAATATTTGTAAAAAAATATTTTAAAAAATCAATAAATACACACAAAAAAATGAAAATGTAGGTGTGATGGCAGATTGAGTTGGGTTGGGTGGTATCCCATCTACCATCAATCTAAAATAAGACGGATTGAAAAAAATCAATCTGCATCCATCCACCAGTTTGGCAAATGATGATTGAGTGTGCCGTGCAGGTTGGTAGATGGAGGCAATCGGTTTGGCAGTTTGGACTTTACAAATTTTGGACCTTTTTTTGAATTATAATTTATAACTTTTACGATCTCTAATAATTACTTATTTGAAAAAAAAAATTATGTATTATTTGTCTATAATAGGTCATAGCACCACACACATTATTTAGGTATTGTTTTTTATTTTCACAAAAATATATATTTTATTATTTTTACTTTATGTTGTTATTTGTTAACATTTTTTTTTTTTTTTTGAACTTTATCTACAGACGAATCGAATTTTGACAAATGGAATTCATGCCACATCCATGCGGGTGCGGGATTGTTGATTCGCTATTCAAATCGTATCTATAAATTTTGAAATATTTCATCCGCATCCATCCTCCAAAAGATACACATTCGCTCAAAATCAATTAGGTTGGGTCGGTTCGGTCAAGTTGGGCAAATCCTTGATCACCCCTACGAAAATGTACTGAAATTTTTTTTTTTTTTTGGTGTTTAATGAATTTTTTAAAAATTTTGTTCACAAATATTATACTTTTTAAGTGTATTTATATTAAATATATTTAAAAATTATTTAAAATATTAAAAAAATCAATAAAACAAAAACAAATATGAAAAAAATATAATATTTTAAAAAATGAATCCTAAAAAATCAAACTAAACAAGTTGAATAATACCCTTGGTAGTCTTCTACGTCCGAAGACCCAAGTTTACAACAAAGCACTACCCCCAATCCAAACACTACCATCATTACAATAGAGAAACATCAGTCAAATGTTTTTTAAAAAAATAAAAATAAAATGAATCTCTTAAGTTTTATTTTCAAAATATATTTTTTGATTTTTTTTTTGAAAAATAGAAATTAATTTAACAAAATAAACACCAAAAAAATGTTTTTAAATATTTAAAAATTAATTATGCACCAAAAAATATAAAATGATGAGTATTTTTTTACACCAAATTAATTTTAAGTTTTTTCATAACTTTTTTAGAAAATTGATTATGAAAATTAAACCAAAGAAAGAGTGTTATGATTCACACCATCCCTATGTGTGTGTATATCTGTATATGTTTTGAATTGCCTTGTACTAGGAATGTTGGTTATTTAAAAATTAATTCTGCACCCAAAAAAGAAAAAAATCATGTGAAAATGATGAACATTTTATTATTTTAAGTTTTTAAACCAAATTAATTTTTAGTTTTTCATAATTTTTTTTTTTAAATGATTATGAAAATTAAACCAAACAAAAAGTATTATGATTCACTCTCCTCATAAAGTGTGTATATATATTTATATGTTTTGAATTGCTTTGTACTAGAAAGATTCGTTATGACAGCATAATATTGTGACCTTTAATAACTAGTGAGGGGGTTGCATGCAAAGCACGCGAGCTAATGCCCATTAATGAAAGGAGATAATAATATAATTTTGTTAATAAATTTGGTTTTTTGAATGAATGGATGAACCATAGATGGAAAAAATGAAATGGAATCAAATGAAAAACATTATGGACTATTAAATGTGACAACCAATGAGGGGCATCTTGCATTCATGTTGTTTATTTGCATAAATCTGCAGATATGAAAGCAAGAGAAGGATTTAGCATGCTTTGAGGTCTACACAGAATGAACATGTGGAAAGTTCAATAGCTTTTGAGATACAAGAACTTCAACTTTGTGATCTATAAAAAAAATGAGCACACATGCTATTTTTTTTTTTATTTTGACAATAGTAATATTGGATAATTTACTTCCATAAACAGTAAGATATGTTACAAAAGTAATATTGAGTTGTGTCTAGCACATTGTAGTTCCAAACAGGCAACAACAAAAATATTTTACAAACAAAACTACTTGAGCCACACCTAACCAAAAATATGTCACATTGTAGTAATTTGTTACAAAAATATTATAGTGTAGTGTTCTTTCTAGAGAGATTTTGTAGAGGGTACACTTGTTTCAACAGAAATATCAGAAGCATAAGTTGTACCAACAGCAGTAGTTGAAACATTAGAAGCAACATTTGTATCAACAGTTGATGGAAACGGTTCTTTTTTTGCTTTGGGTTCTATTTAGACATATTGTTGATGTGGTTTTGAAGCAAGAGTCATCCTGGAGGGTTCTACATCATCATTCTTTTTTTTGCTTTGGGTTCTATTTGGATAGATTGTTTTCAACCACAACATTTCAATGAATTGATGATATCTACAAGATTTTAAGATTTTAAGATTTTAAGCTAAGCATCTTGCTATCTTTTACTTTTCCGAGGATAGAAACCTACTTAGCTTCCTATCTTCCTATCTTTTACTCTCAATCTTTTTTCTCAATAAACTTTATTGGATGAGTTTGCAAAGCAAGTTTACCAACTGTTATATATCTAAATAAGCTGTTGATCCAAAAATAAAAAAATAAAAATCTTTTTATGAGCTAATGCTTCTAAAGTTTAACTTTTAATTGTACTTGGACATTTTATAGATGAGGTTATTTGCATTTAGTATTCTGAGCAGGGAATGGTTTGAGGGCTTTGTTCAACTTATATAGTCAGACTACATTTCCACAAAATTTGAATTTTTTTTTTTCTTTCTTTTGTGCAGGTCTTTGTTGATAATGTTGATTTTCTCAAGGAATTAGAGTAACTAAAGCATCATTATAGCTGTCACACTTTTTGACTAAATTTGTGGAGAGATTCATAACAATTTTGTCTATTGAAATCTCACTTTTGTCAATGATGTTTCTAATTATTGTGAATTTAGTGTTTCATTGATCCAGAGGTTGTAGTTATACTAATGCTAGTATATAAACAAATTATAAGCTAAAAATAGTGAAGTGAAATGAAATGAATCCTTTCCTGAACAGCTCTGCTCATAGGATTTATACAAGTCCCATGCAACAACTATCCTAGAGTTGTCAAAATTCAATTTAACCATAGTAAATGCTTATAATCAACAAAACCCAAAAAAAAAAAAAAAAAATCATCTATTATTCAAATATCTCCCTTGTATGCAAACTTAAAACCACTAATTCTGAGCTTCATGAGTATTTTTATGATCTCAGCTCTCACACACATTCTCACAAGTCAAGAGAATTCACTTTTTATTTTGAATATTTTTATTTATTTATTTTTTACTGTCATTTGTTTTTCATATAAATTATTAAATTCAAGAAATCTTATGATTTATTTCAAGATTTTAACCTAAGCACCTTCCTATCTTTTACTTTTCCGAGGTTCGAAACCTACTTATCTTCCTATCTTTTAGTCTCAATCTTTTTTCTCAATAAACTTTATTAGATGAGTTTCCAAAGCAAGTTTACCAACTGTTATATCTCTATATAAGCTGTTGATCCACACACAAAAAAAAAAAAAAAAAAAAAAAAATCTCTATATGAGTTAATGCTTCTAAGGTTTAACTTTTAATTGTGCTTGGACATTTTATAGATTAGTATTCTGAGCAGGGAATGGTTTGAGGGCTTTGTTCAGCTTATGTAGTCAGACTACATTTCCACATAATTTGAATTTTTTTTTCTTTCTTTTGTGCTGGTCTTTGTTGATAATGTTGATTTTCTCAAGGAATTAGAGTAACTAAAGCATCATTATAGCTGTCACACTTTTTGACTGAATTCGTGGAGAAATTCATAAGAATTTTGTCTATTGAAATCTCAGCTTCTGTCAATGATGTTTCTAATTTAGTGTGAATTTAGTGTTTCATTGATCCAAAAGTTGTAGTTATACTAATGTTAGTATATAAACAAATTATAAGTTAAACATAGTGAAATGAAATGAATCCTTCCCTGAACAGCTCTGCTCATGGGATTTGTACAAGTCCCATGAAACAATTATAGCTGTCACACTTTTTGACTAAATTTGTGGAGAGATTCATAACAATTTTGTCTATTGAAATCTCACCTTCTGTCAATGATATTTCTAATTTAGTGCGGATTTAGTGTTTCATTGATCCAAAGGTTGTAGTTATACTAATGTTAGTATATAAACAAATTATAAGCTAAAAATAGTAAAATGAAATGAATCCTTCCCTGAACAGCTTTGCTCATGGGATTTATACAAGTCTCATGCAACAACTATCGTAGAATTGTCAAAATCCAATTTAACTATAGTAAATGCTCATAATCGACAAAACCAAAAAAAAAAAACAAATCGTCTATTATTCAAATATCTTCCTTGTATGCAAACTTAAAAAGTAATGGAATAATCTTACCCAAAATTAAAATTATTATTTTTTGTAAGAAAAAAAAAATCAATGAAACCCTCTTTCAACCAAAATCAATACCCACAAAATCAAACAAAGCGGCACAAAATATACACACAGGAAACAATAATAAAAAGAACAAAACCCTAAGAGATTAACAGAATCTGGGCCTTTGCTAGGCATCAACACCAAGATTACAGCCCACTTGGACCCTGATGGTTGGAAATCGGTAAGGTTCTAAACCACTAATTCTGAGCTTCATGAGTATTATTATGATCTTAGCTCTCACACACATTCTCACAAGTCAAGAGAATTCACTTTTTATTTTCAATATTTTTATTTATTTATTTTTTAATGTCATTTGTTTTCCATGTAACTTATTAAATTCAAGAAATCTTATGATTTATTTCAAGATTTTAAGCTAAGCATCTTTCTATCTTTTACTTTTCTGAGATTAGAAACCTACTTATGTTCCTATCTTCCTATCTTTTACTCTCAATCTTTTTTCTAAATAAACTTTATTGGATGAGTTTGCAAAGCAAGTTTACCAACTATTATATCTTCTCTATATAAACTGTCGATCCAAAAAAAAAAAAAAAAAAAAAATTTCTCTATATGAGTTAATGCTTCTAAGGTTTAACTTTTAATTGTGCTTGGACATTTTATAGATTAGTATTCTGAGCAGGGAATGGTTTGAGGGCTTTGTTCAGCTTATGTAGTCTAACTACATTTCCACATAATTTGAATTTTTTCTTTCTTTCTTTTCTGCAGGTCTTTGTTGATAATGTTGATTTTCTCAACGAGTTAGAGTAACTAAAGCATCATTATAACTGTCATGCTTTTTGACTGAATTCGTGGAGAGATTCATAACAATTTTGTCTATTGAAATCTCGCCTTCTGTCAATGATGTTTCTAATTTAGTGTGAATTTAATGTTTCATTGATCCAGAGGTTGTAGTTATACCAATGTTAGTATATAAACAAATTATAAGCTAAACATAGTGAAATGAAATGAATCCTTCCCTGAACCCTCTTTTACCCAAAATCAATGAAACCCTCTTTTATCCAAAATCAATACCCACAAAATCAAATAAAGCGGCACAAATATACACACAGGAAACAATAATAAAAAGAACAAAACCCTAAGAAATTAACAGAACCGAAGAAAATTAAAACACTTTACAAACCCTAACTGCATCAAAAGGAACATAAAATCGAAATACATAACATTCTTTATCTATGTCTTTACCTTAACAAATGCTTCTGTCGTATTCTTCCATCCTTGGGCTCAATTTCCGTTTGATTTGCTGGTGAACACTATGAATACCCACAAAATCAAACAAATCGCCACCACAGAGGAGATGTCATCGGCGGTCACCAGAGGAGAAAAGAGGAAGGAGATCGGTAAGAGGTGAGAGGAGAGAGGAGGTGGTCGAATATCCTGGTTGGCGGAGGGAGATCACCGTTGGAAAGAGAAGGGAGGAACCGTTGTAAGCAAACAAATTTTGAAGTCAGTTTTCCATTAATACCCTTGCATCTAAAGAAGTGAAGCTATACAAAACAAGAACAAAATTGACTATTCAACCATTCAAAAAATACTGTTTATACTTGGCTGAAAATACTGTTCACTTTAGGTGTGTTTGGTAACATTTACGTTTTCAGTTTATATTTACAAAAATTTTATAAACTGGTTTTTGTTTATTTTTTGTTTATCTTTAGAAAAACATAAATTACAAACGCGTTTGGTAATTGACAAAATGTTTAAAAAAAAATTAAAATATAAAAAAGAATGAGAAATGGCAAGTGGTGACAAGTGGCGATGGAAGACGGTGGTAGAAAGTGGTGACGGTGGGTGGTGGGTAGCTGGTGGTGGTGGTGGTGGTGGTGGTGGTGGTGGTGGCAAGTGGTGGCGGCAGGAGTGGTGGTGGTGGTGGTGGTAGTGAGGGTGGCGGGTGGTGGTGGCGGTAGTGGTGTGGTGGGTGGTGGTGGGTAAGTGGTGGTAGTGGTGGTGGTGGTGGCAGTGGTAGTAGTGGTGGCGGGCAAAGTGGTGGCAAGTGGCAAGTGGTGGGTGGCGGTGGTGGTAGTGGTGGTGGTGGTGGTGTAGGTCGGTGGTGGTGGCAGTGGTGAGTGGCGGTGGTGGTGGTGGTGGTGGCGGCGGCGGGAGACAGTGGTGGAAAATGGTGGCGGGTGGTAGCTAGTGTTGGGTGGTAAAAAAAAAAAAAAAAAACTGAAAACTCAAAATGGAAACACATTTTTTATGTTTTCATTTTTTGGCTAAATTTATAAACTGAAACCACTGATTTATAAATCAGAAATTTTACCAAACAAGTTTTTATGTGAGTTTTTTAAAATTTTGTAAATATAAATAGAAAACTGAAAACGGAAGTGTTACCAAACGGCACCTTTGCATCCGTGCTTTATATATATTGTACAAAAAAAAAAAAACAAAACAAAACAAAAACAAAAACAAACAAACAAATAAACAAATAAACAAACAAACAAGAAGAGAAATAAAAATAAAAATTCTAATAGGATTTAAAAGTTTAGTTATGCTAACTATAATTCCAAATCATGTGAGATTTTTTTTTCTCCTGTTTTTTCAATAGCCTTGCACGGTAGGATAAAAAAAAGTTCAGTTATGCTAATTAAAGGGGGTTTAGGGGAAATTTCATTTCAGAAGTGGTCTTAAAAAATAATTATAAAAGAATAGTAAATTTAATAAATATTAATAACTAAAAACATAAACTTTTTTATGAATGTGTAATAATTCCTTAAATTTAAATTTAAGCTCACTTGAAGATGGAAGCTGACAATAGCCTTGGATAGTAGGTCATTAATTTATTTTATTTTATTTTATTTTTTTCTCTGACACCATCTGGAACAAAGTTAACAGAAGAGAAAATCTTTATAATAATTTCAAAAGTAAGAGAGGTTAGTGTTATTATTAAAACTACAGGAGAGGTCTTTGTAATTATGCTAAACCTTAGGAGAGGTTAATTAGTATAATCTACCCAAAATGAAAAGACATTAAAAAGATTAATCTCTATTTTGTGCAAAAGAGTCCTTTTATACGAACTCAAATTAAATAAATCCATGAAGAAACCTCTTGAATTTAAAATTTTAAAATGATATTTTTTTAAAAATTTTAAACAATTGATTAAAATAGTCAAAAAGTTACTATAAAAAATATATAAAAAAAAGTTAAATATTCTCTTTATTTTTTTATATGTCTTTTCATAAAATGTTAAAAAAATCATCTAAAATAATCAATTCTTAAGAATTTAATTACTATGTTGATTTATGACATTAGGCTTTGTCTAGGATCAACTTAAAAGTTAAGTTTTTATTATTTATTTTTTTTCTTTCGCCTTATTCAATTTTTTTGAAAAATAAAGTTAATTTTTTCAAAAAAATTTAGGGCTTTTATTAATTGGAAAATGTAGATTAGACAAAACCTTCGTTTCTACACCTATATAGTGATCTTAATAACCTTATTGAATTTAATAAGTCTGGTTGTCCAAAAAATGGGACTAGATATTTGCTTAGAATTTAAAGGTGTGGCGGTAATTAGGCGTCGCTTAGCAACTTAGTTATTTTAGTTGACTTTTTAACTTTTTTATGAGATGAAAAAAAAATTATATTTTGGATGATTTGTGGATTGTTTTTTGTAGGTGAATAAATAATTGTAAAAGAAAAATTTGTTGATTAATGTATAGAATATGACATTTTGTCTTATTATTATTATTATTATTTTTTTTTTATTGACTATTTAGCCAAAATATAAGTCCCAAACAAGCCTAAGAGCATCAATATGAAGCTAGTTAAAATTTTATTACCATTTGAACTTAAAAATTACTTTTTCTATTTTGGTTTTACATCTTTTTAAATACATTTTCCAACAAATTTTTTATTATTTCTCTATACTATTTAAATATTATTTTATTCATTTTAATTTAAAATTATTTTTATAAACACAACACAATTAATTCTAAAATATAAAAAGTAATACTTTTTTAATATTTGGCTAAAGTAAACTACTAGCTACATTTGTTGAGTCAAACCATCAAAACTAAAATGGCTAACTTGATAACTAGTTTGATAGAGTTAAAATTTGATGATTTATTCACTATTTTAGCTAAAAAAACAAAAATAACTGATTTGATAGAGATACTTTAAATATTATAAAATTTATGTGTAAAATAAATATGAATCACATATTAATAATTATAAATAATTTTTTTAAATATTTAATATTAGGAAAAATTAGTCTAAGGTCTCTTTCCCATTTTTAGTAATGGAAGAGATCCATAATATTGTTTTTTGATGTCTAAAGTCCCTAAACTCACACACATCTATCACAGAGAAATTTGATATATCTCACGCTGCTCTTCTCTCTCTTTCTCTCTCTCTCTCTCTCTCTCTCTCTCTCTCTCTCTCTCTCTCTCTCTCTCTCTCTCTTGTCGATCTTAAAGACGAGATCACTCCGTTCTTGTCCTGATCATACAACTCGAAGGCATCCTTTAGCCCTGCACTCTTCGAGACTGATGAAGCCGTCGAGGTCGGTGTCGAGCTCCTCCGTTAACTACTCTCTTATTAATGATTATTATTTGTTTTGGTCCAGGTTCACTGTTCCTTAACATCTTCCCAACGCAACAACGGGGCTTCAGCTGAGTAGTTGCTTCAAAATCAATCCTACTTTTTCCGATTTTGTTGTGAAATTGTAGTATCATCATCAAAATCCATTCGTTTTTGTTTTTTTTTCTTTTCTTTTTTGCAATCTCTCTCTACCTATTTCAATGGCGATTTCGGATGAATCTGTAGCAGATTCCAAAATTTCACCACCAAATACATATGGAGCTGTCGTAATCGGAGGCACCTTCGACCAATTACACGACAATCATCATCTTTTCCTCAAAGTTCTCTCTCTCTCTCTCTCTCAATCTCTCTCTCTCTCTGTGTACATATATATATATCTGAAAATGTATCTGATTAAGTTGGTACTTACAGCAAGCAGCGGAATTGTCTAGGGAGCCATTGTGGTTGGAGTTTGTGATGGACCCATGTTGACTAAGAAACAGGTATTTTTAACATCTTTGTGCTCTATGCGAATCCATGTTTATTGATCACTTACTGGGTGATTACTATAAATTGCTCATTGCTTCACTTCATAATTTTCTCTGGATAGAGTCACACAAAGCCACACAAATTTTCTATAACACAATTTCCTCTGGATAGAGTTATACAAAGTCACACAAATTTTCTTTTACACAATTTTCTCTGGATAGAGTCACACAAAGCCACACAAATTTTTTCTCCACAATTTCTCTATGAAATCTATAGAAATTCTCTCTGAACCAGAATTTTCTCTAGACTTTTCTCTGTGACGTCCAAAGAAAATTTGTCCAAAGAAATTAAAAGCTTGTTATTTCAATCCAGAGAAAATTATAATTATTACAAATTTCTCTGAACTTTTATGTTGTGTTTTTTTTTTTTTAATGTGTTTTTATATTGAACAAATTATTTTTCGCCTATTTTTCTTGTCAGTTTCTTAGAACTCTTTGATCATTTGTGGTTTATATTGTTAGGGAAAATATGTGATTCCCCACAAGTAAATCAATCAATGGGAATAAAAACTAATGCGGAAAAATTAAATCAAAAGCACCACAAGAATTTTTACGTGGTTCCCTCAATGTAAGGTACGTCCACGAGATCGAAATCCAATTTCTCTATCAATCAAATAGTTTCCAAACGATTACAAACGAGACACAAATAGTCTCACAAACCACCCTTAGGTGAATTCCAAATAATCACAAATAAATAAGAAGAAAGACCTCACCAAATAGATTAACCAAAATCTTCAGAACTAGAGTTGAAGAAGACCCAAAAAATAACCCAAATCAACCGAATTCAAACCAGCCACGAATGGAGTAATTTTCAAAGCTTGAACAAATCACTCCACCAAACTTAAATGCCACCAAGTTGATTGATCAACTCAAGCATTATCTCACTGACCAAAAATTATTCTGTTGCCGCTAAATATGCTGAGAAAAGACAAAACAATATTTATATATTGTTAATTCTAGGGTTTGTTTTATCAAAACTCTAGCTGTAACCAAATTGGATTGGGTCTCCACAAATTAGATATAATATATTAAAATATATTATGTCTAAACCAAACCAAATTAAAATTCTTTAACAAACCAATTGGGTCTCAAACTCCAATAAGGAGATATACGTCAACAATTCTCCCCATATCGACTTAGGTGGAGACATCAACCATACCCGCCAAAGTTTGACACTTTAATTGTTTGTCTCTCGACAAAGTCTTTGTCAACATATCTGAAATATTATCATCTGTGTAAACCTTTTTGAGTTGCAACAATTTCGAATCTAACACATCACGAATCTAGTTGTATCTCACATCAATATGTTTCGATCTCAAATGAAAAGTAGAATTTTTACTCAAATGAATAGCACTTTGACTATCACAATAAAGTACATACTTTTCTTGCTTCAAACCCAATTCTTGCAAAAATTTCTTCAACCATAACTCTTCTTTGCAAGCTTCCGTAATGGCAATAAATTCAGCTACGGTAGTTGAGAGAGCAACACATTTTTGTAATTTAGATTGCCATGCCACAGCTCCCCCTACAAAAGTCATCAAATACCCCGAAGTAGATTTCCTAGAATCAAAATCACCGCCCATGTCAGAATCCGTGAACCCATCAAGTATTGGCTTACCATCCCCAAAACACAAAGACGCCTTCGAAGTCCCTCGAAGATACCTTAGAATCCATTTTACTGCTGCCCAATATTTTTTACCCGGATTAGAGAGAAAATGACTCACCACACCAACGGCGTGAGCAATATCTGGCCTAGTACAAACCATGGCGTACATCAAAGAACCAACTGCTGAAGCATAAGGAACTTTCAACATCTCTTCTTTGTCTTTCTCACTTGTAGGACATTGATTTGAACTAAGCTTGAAGTAACCCGCAAATGGACAACCAACCGGCTTTGCTTTATCCATGTTGAACCTCTCAAGAACTTTCTCAATGTAGCTTTCTTAAGACAATCAAATCAGCCCCTTTTTGCAATCACGAACAATTTTCATACCAAGTATTTGCTTTGCCGATCCCAAATCTTTCATAGCAAAAGACTTGCTCAACTCTAATTTCAACCTGTTTATCATGGTAGAATCTTGACCCACAATTAACATGTCATCAACATAAAGCAAAAGAATAATAAATTTACCATCTGGAAAATTTTTCACAAACACACAATGGTCCGAAGTCGTTTTAGAAAAACCATTATTCATCATGAAAGAGTCAAATTTTGTGTACCATTGCCGCGGGGCTTGCTTGAGGCCATACAAACTTTTCTTCAATTTGCAAACAAATTTCTCTTTCCCTTTCTCCACAAAACTTTTCGGTTGCTCCATGTAAATTTCTTCTTCAAGATCACCATGAAGAAATACGGTTTTCACATCAAGTTGTTCAACTTCAAGATTCATACTTGCATCCATGCTAAGTACAACCCGAATAGAAGACATCTTCACAACCGGTGAAAAAATCTCATCAAAGTCAATACCTTTCTTTTGCCCAAAGCCTTTTACAACAAGACGTGCTTTGTACCTCAGATTCTTGCTATCATTCTTCAATTTGAAAACTCACTTATTTTTCAGAATTTTCCTCCCTTTAGGCAACTTTACTAAATCATAAGTGTAATTTTCAAGTAAAGAATTCATCTCCTCTTCCATTGCCTTTTTCCAATCATCTTTCTTTGCATGCTAATTGCTTCTTGGTAGCTCTCAGGCTCCCCTTGATCAGAAATCAACACAAATTCATTAGAATGATACTTTCTCGAAGGTTGTCAGTCCCTTGTAGATTTCCTCAACTCAAGTTGTGGTGGCGGTTCTTGAGTTGGATGCTCTTCCTCAATTTCTGACTCAACTTCATTAGGATTAATATCATCCTCCACATCTTCAATAGGTGGCTGCACATCTCCCTCATTTTTATCATCAACTGAAGATGAAGGAGATGGATCCATATCAATGAGATCACTAGTTTTTGGCTCCGGTTGATCACCTTTGCCAAAGTCTTCAATTGTTTGACCTTCAAGAAATACAACATCACAGCTTCGAATGACTTTCTTGTCGACTGGATCCCACAATCTATACCCGAATTCATCACGCCCATAGCCAAGAAAAATACATTGTCTTGACTTACTATCAAGCTTGGACCTCTGTAACAATCCCATCGCGTATAATGATTAATGCTTGATTAATTAAGAGGATTGGAGATTTAATTGCCGAGTATTACAATTTATTTGGGATTTATGAGAATTGTGGAATCTGACTCGTATATGATTTTATTGAAGGTTTATTTTAGAATTAGAAATTAAGGGTCCAAATGGCTTAAGTAAGTGAAGTTAAGAAGTCGGATCAATTTAGTCTTAATTATGGACCCATTTGGGAGTTTGATTAAATATTCGATTCAGTTTAGTGAAATTGAGATTCGATTAATTAGGTCCTAATTGGAGAAAATTAAGCTAAGTAAATCATGAGGATTGAGAACTGTAATTATTTCGAATTAAATTTAGTAATGGGATGCCTAATTTGAATATAGAATTTAATTGACGGAAATCTGGAATCTAATCAGAAATTGAAGGCCTAAATGATTTGGGAAATCGAAACTGATAATGAAAATAAATTCAATTTAATATTTGGAGCCTTTTGGGAGTTTGATTAAAAATCAAATTCGGATTGATAAAATTAAATAAAATTAATTGGACCTTAATGGAAGTCAAATTAGACTGATTAAATTATGTGGAATTTGTCATTAAATTAAATTATGACTAAGATTAATTAAAATTAGGTCGTGTTTAACTAAACTAATTATAATTAAAGTTCAATTTTAATTAAGTATTCTAACAAAGATTTATTAGTTAATGAAATAATAATAACACCACATGGATTCATGAAATGTGGACAAGTGTCCCACTAAGTTAATAAATCAAATAATAAAACAAAAGATGTAGATGGAGTCATGGGGCCTTATTCTGCTGGAGCAAATTAGAGAAGAAGCAGAGAGTGCTCGGCTCGGCTGTAGAAGAAAAAAAAAAGGGGAAGGAGAAAAGCTTATGGATTATCAAAACTCAAGCCAAAAAATTATGAAAAATTCATCTTAAGGTAAGAAATTCCATCCTCTTTCTAGTGTGATTTATTTAATCTAGACAAAAATTTATTCAAGGTGAATTTTGAGAAGATTAAAATAAATATTTGAAGATCAATTATATAAATTGTTAAAATTTGGGTTTGCATGTAAAATCAAGTTAGGTTGAAGTATATGAATTATGATTCCTTAAATTTGTTAAATTTGGGTTCAATTTCACATAAATAGAAGAATTAGCAAGATGGTGAATAAATAGAACTAGATTCAAATTTATGGAAATTGATTATTTGGGTTTGATGATGTGATTTTGCATGAAATTATGCCTAAATGTTACATGCATGGGAAAAATCTACAAGATTAATACTTTAATTAGACATGCATTATAAAATTTTAAGGTTTTGGGATTTTAGTTCATGTTTAAAAGGTTTATGGATTTGAATTAGGTTCAATTTTAAGAATCATTCTTAATTTGAGAGTTGATTTTGGAATTGAAGGAAGTTTTGATTTTATAATGAAAATTAGGAATTTGTTTAATCCATGCATGTAATTGAATTGAAAAGTTTTATTCAATTTAAATACATTTTAGAACACCCATGATTATGAATTAAATATTTGGTTAGAAATTGAGTTAAGTTGATTTTCTAAGAAATTGATTTGTGTAATTCATCATTAAGTTAATTTTGTTATTAATAATAAAATTGGACCTATTTGTATTGCATACATCATGGATCTTGGAGGATTTGGATTAATTCAATCTCATATTTTGAAGAGAAAAATAAAGTGTTTTATGAACCTCAAGTTTATGGAAAATTAGAATTAATCCTAATGCTAGATAAAGCTTTGATTTTATAATTAGATTTTTAATCCATGCATGTAATGTAATTTAAGATTTTATTTGAATTAAATATATTTTGATTACAAATTAAGTTGAGTTTAAGATTATGGAAACTAGTTGGAAAAATTTATAAGAAGTTTCATGACTTCAATTTCATGATTTCAAGGAAAATAGAAAAGACTTGACGCCAATTTTATGTAACTAAAAAGAAAATGAGAGTTTGGAGTCTTGTTCAATTTATGGAGATTAAGTTAGAAGTTAATCATTTGGAGTTGGAATTTGGCTTGATATGGAGGAAATGAATTAAAACTAAATTTGGCAATTGGCACATGATGTTGAATAAATTAGCAATTTATGACTTTAATAAATGGTTCTCCATGTTTGTATACTAAAGTACATGTTTTGAAGTTTTAAATACCAAATTTGAACACTAATTGCAATTTTGGGATTTCCGGATTTTTGTTGTCCGCTCGAGCGGGGGAAGTCCCGCTCGAGCGCGAAAATCAACCTCCCAAATAGCTGATTTCAATTCTCTCGGCGCCAAAGTGGCGCTCGAGCGGAGACCCATTTTCAATATGTTTTGAAAAATTGTATTTGGTTCACAGTTTTATTCTCATCTCTTTTCAAAGCATCCTAGACATAATTTATGACTCAATAAAGATTAATAAGCTACTAATCAACATAAATTAGTTAGTTAAAGATTGAATCATTGGTCTTGTGGTAATTGTTTAAGAAGCCAAGTAAATGATCAATCTATTTGGAAAATAGGGACTTAGTAACGAAAGAATATGTGAAATAAGAACCCGATTTATTTAATTGAGAAAGAATAACCGTAGTAGAACTTCGGACTATAAAGACTAGAGACTTGAAAGGACAAGTTTAATCAAGGGAGTAATGTTGTATTTCAATGTGTATATGTTATATGCTTGTGTAGGTCACGCGCCATTGTCTGCCTAATTTATCTGATATGTTCAGTCCGTCTGATTTGCTTCTGCGGCTATCTGTGAGTAATAACTTAGTAAAGTTATGTTCAATTGTATCTACTTTCTGTGTGATGAAACAAGATCTGTTTTCTGAAATGATATTTCTGTATGAATGAATGGTTGTTCAATGTTTTCTGAAATGTATTCGTGACATTCTTAGCCTCAAATATGTTCTGTTTCATCCCTTTATGGGCCAACTGTACGTCTCATGAGCCAACTGTTTATGGATCCTTACGTCTCTTTATGGGCCAACTGTACGTCTCATGAGCCAATTGTATCGTCTCCATGCACGTGAGTCAACTCTTTGCCTTTATGGCCGTCCCTTTATGGGTCAACTGTATTTGTGAGAGCTAATGAATGTATCATGTATGCTTACGCATGACTTATGATTTCTGTATATGATCTGGACAAATTATGATTCGACACTGCTCAATTATGATTTCGAATCAGAATCAAGTATGAACTACTGGATTCTATTTTATGTAACTGTTATGGACAACATTCATTAAACCCTCTACTCTGTTATTATTCACTAGACTTTAGCTCACAGTATTATTTATGTATGTAAGTGATCAGGCGCGTGACCAGGCTTAAAGGCTTCTGCCTAGAATCTGTTTTGTCAACCAACCTATGTGCCTCCCGTGGAGGTTCCGGATATGTCAAGTGATTATTGCCTAGTAACTTAAAGTTTAAGTTATGTTTTCTTGTTTGGTTAAACAAGTCTTGGGTATTTTGTAAATAGGGCTAAGTTCCTTTTTGGTCTAATTTGTGTATATATGATGACTTAAAGATAATGTGTATATATGTATATAAAAAGTTTAAAATTTTTCTGTCTCATATAAGTCTGCACAGCTCAATGGACGTTGTATATTTTTATTTGCTTCCGCTAGCCCCTAATATTATGTTAATCAGTTACAGAGGCCTTCGGTAATCCCAGGATTACTGGCTGGTTACGATGCTAAACTCATAGGGGCGAGTTTGGGTCGTGACAACCTCTCATCCTTTGGAATGTGAACAAAAGCTCGGCAACCAAACACTCTCAAGTGCTCAAAAGACATATCTTTGCCGGTCCAAACTCTTTCTGGAACATCACCATTCAAAGGATAGGAGGGAGACAAATTGATCACGTCAACCGTTGTCCTCAATGCCTCACCCCAAAAGGATCTTGGCAATTTAGCTTGTGAAAGCAAACACCTTGCACTTTCTACAATGGTGCGGTTCATTCTCTCGGCAACTCCATTTTGTTGAGGAGTCTTCTTAATTGTCTTTTGGTGCCGAATACCTTGGCTGCGACAATACTCATCAAATGGCCCAATGTATTCACCACCATTGTCTGATCGAATGCACTTCAATTTCTGCCCTGTTTCTTTTTCAACCATGGCCTGAAAATGCTTAAATACTTCTAGAACTTGATCTTTAGTTTTTAATAGAAAATCCCAAACTTTCCTTGAATAATCATCAATGAAAGTAACAAAATAAAGTGTACCATTATGTGTTCTAACTTTTAAAGGACCACAAACATCCGAATGAATCAACTCCAAAACATTTTCTTTTCTAGAAGCAACATTTTTATGAAAAGAAACTCTATGTTGTTTACCCGCCAAACAATGAACACAAGTTTTGAGATGTGTACCTTTTAAACAGGGTAGAAGCTCTTTCTTGAACAAAACTTGTAGCCCTTTTTCACTCATATGGCCAAGCCGCTTGTGCCACAATTCGATAGAAGTATCATCTTCAATTGCATTGACAACACCTTTACAAATTTTTCCTTGCATCGAATAAAGTGTATGAGTCTTCTTGTACTTAGCCACCACCAAAGAACACTTTGTGAGCTTCCATATTCCATTACCAAATTTGTTGTTGAAGCCTTCTTCATCTAGCAGGCGAATGTCGAGAACATGCCTCACATCTTTAAGCAACAACTTGCAGCCCAAATTTGTTTCCAAGCAAACATCACCCATGCCAATAATCTTGGACAAACCTTCATTACCCATTCGAACAGAACCATAATCTCCTTTGGTGTAGGTAGTGAAGAAATTAACTCGAGAAGTCACATGAAAAGAAGTACTGGAATCAATTACCCAATTGCTCTCTTGGCCTACAAAATTGATACAATCATCTTCACAAACGACCATGAGATCATCGGTAGTAACTACTATTGTGTCTTCTTGCTTCTTATCCATACTTTTGTCACGCCTTTTCTCCTTATTCTTGAGCTTTCGGCATTCTCGCTTCATGTGCCCTTTCTCATGGCAATAATAGCACTCAATGTCTTTCTTTAAAAAAGAACCATCTTTTGATTTGTCACGGCTTTGATTACGACCATGAGGAGTCTTACTCCTCCCCCTTGTTTTGCTTCGGCCTCTTACAACAAATGCTTCCAAATGAGAGGAATCCATTGATTTTCTTCTAGTTTTTTCATTCAATAAGCAATTAGTGACTTGGTCCATTGTGACAACTCCATCGGGCGCCGAATTACTAACTGTCACAACCAAAGTCTCCCAACTTTCGGATAAAGAACTAAGTAGCGTCAAAGCCTGCAACTCATCATCAAAAATAATTTTCATAGAAGCAAGTTTGTTAACAATACTTTTTATTTCATTCAGATGTTCTGGAATACGGCTGCCCTCTTTATATTTTAAATTAACCAACTTACGAAACAGAAAAGCTTTATTTGTGGCTGATTTCCTATCATAAAGGCCCTCTAATTTTTTCCATAAATCATGTGCTGAAGTTTCAGTAGCAACATGATGAAACACACTGTCATCAATCTATTGACAGATAACACCAATGGCTTTTCGATTAAGCCTATTCCATTCATCATCTTTCATACCCTTGGGTTTGCCACTATCACCCTCAATGGGTCCATACAAATCTTTACAAAATAATAGGTCTTCCATTTTAGTTTTCCAAGTTACCCAATTTCTTCCATTGAAGCTAGACATACGACCCACATTCCCCTCCATTGATTTACACAAATAAATAAACCCAAATAAACCGTAAGCTCTGATACCAATTGTTAGGAAAAATATGTGATTCTCCACAAGTAAATCAATCAATGGGAATAAAAACTAATGCGGAAAAATTAAATCAAAAGCACCACAAGAATTTTTACGTGGTTCCCTCAATGTAAGGTACGTTCACGGGATTGAAATTTGATTTCACTATCAACCAAATAGTTTCCAAACGATTACAAACGAGACACAAATAGTCTCACAAACCACCCTTAGGTGAATTCCAAATAATCACAAATAAATAAGAAGAAAGACCTCACCAAATAGATTAACCAAAATCTTTAGAACCAAAGTTGAAGAAGACCCAAAAAATAACCTAAATCAGCTGAATTCAAACCAGCCACGAACTAAGTAATTTTCAAAGCTTGAACAAATCACTCCACCAAACTTAAATGCCACCAAGTTGATTGATCAATTCAAGCATTATCTCACTGACCAAAAATTATTCTGTTGCCGCTAGATATGCCGAGAAAAGACAAAACAATATTTATATATTGTTAATTTTAGGGTTTGTTTTATCAAAACCCTAGCTGTAACCAAATTGGATTGGATCTCCACAAATTAGATATAATATATTAAAATATATTATACCTAAACCAAACCAAATTAAAATTCTTTAACAAACCAATTGGGTCTCAAACTTCAATAAGGAGATATACCCCAACATATATAGCTTAATGCACGCTGCGTTGAAGAGCTTGGAAGAGAAGTGCTCGTGGAGAGATTGTTTGAAGATGATCAAGTCTGTTGAATTTCTCTAGAGTTGTGGTTGTGTTTTTTTCTCTTTTCTTTGAGCTGTTGTTGACTCTAGTGAGATCAAAGGTGGCTAGTTTGCAGTTGTTGTATCTGCTTGTTGTCCAGCTTATTTAAGAAGGGTTAAATTGAGCCATTGATGGGTGGAGTTGATACTATTATTGCCTCATGCTACTTCCATTTAATCATTTGTCTTGTTATGCATTTGTGTTGATGCTATCAAAGTGATGTTGCTTCTATGGCTTTCATGGTGCTGCTACAGCTGCTTATTTGATATAGAAAGAAGAAGAAGAAGAAGAAGAAGAAGAAGAAGAAGATGATGATGATGATGATGATGATGATGATGATGATAATGATGATGAAGGCTATCAAAGAATTTCTCTGGAGAAAGAATTTCTCTGGAGAAAGAATTTCTATAGAGTGGTTTAAATTTTCTCTAGATCAGGTATGAACAAAGTAGAGTAATTTTGAATTTCTCTGGAGTGGTTTGAATTTTCTCTGAATCAGGTAAGAACAAAGCAAAGAAATTTTGAATTTCTCTAAAGGCTTTGAATTTTCTTTGGATTAGGTAAGAACAAAGCAGAGAAATTTTCAAGCCTTGTGAATGTACCCTATAATAAATTATAGATTTATAGTCTAGAGAAATTCTCAATAATTCAAATTTATAGTGCAGAGAAATTCTCAATAATAATGAAGTCTTGTGAACCAAAATTTCTCTGTGAAGTCCAGAGAAAATTCGACTAGAGAAAATCTTTGTGAACCAGAATTTCTCTGTAAAGTCCAGAGAAAATTCGTCGGATGATCCACTTTAACGGTTCAACCTGTAGAAATATAACCAAGCACAACAAAACACATTTTATTTAATTCGTTCAATCAGTTCATTCGTTACATATCCGATAAAGCGTTTTTATTCTTTCTTTAATTTATTTTATGCTTATGTAATGCATATGGATGTATATGATACGCAAAAACCATGTAAATAAAGGCCCGGAAGTCAGAAAACAAAAAGAAAACAAAACCAGAAAAACTACCCTGTTGGGCCACACGTGCGGTGGTCTTAGCCACACGCAGGTGGCTCAGCCACTGCGCATGGTGAAGCGAAGGTACAATTTGAGCCAAAAGAGGTCCCACTGCTGAAGGTGGCCCGCCGCACGATGCAGGTGTAAAACTAGTCCGAAGATCTGCTTTTGCCTTGAACCTCTCCCATTTCAAATCCAACTTCAATTAATACAAAGTTAGGCCCAAAACCTCTTAAAACATGTCAAATTTAGTATGTCTAATTTCAAATACAAGTCATAGATGCAAAACAAAACTCAATTTGTACTTAAAAAAGAACAAAAGCTTGACAATATGCATTTGAGAGCTCCAAGCTCCACTTCCATGGAAATTCTTGGCAAAACTCAAGAGCTATGCATGAAAAACAAGTTGCTACCAATTACTTCATGAATTAATGGCATGTATGCCAAAGATTAAACTTCTTTTTGACTTATAAAACACAATACATGCATGTGATCATAAATAGTCCATAAAACACACCATTTTACACTTAATCTTCAAGGTTTAAGAGATAAAACCTTACCTAGAGCCTTCATAGACACTTGTTCTTGCATAATCTTGATAAATCCAAGCCAAATCTTGAGTTTCTTCCTTAATTCCTACACTTTCCATTTTCTCTTTGAGCTCTCTAGGGCTCTCTCTCGCTCTCTTCTAGAATTCTCTCTCTTTTTTCTCTCTTTCTTAGATTTTTGGTTGCACCCAAACAGCAAAGAGCCCTTCAAAAAAGTTGAATAGGGGCTCAAAATAAGATACTTTATAGTTTAGGTCGAATCCCAGAAATGCTCACAAATAAGGCTAATATATCATGCAAAATAAGCCCTAAAAGAGAGATAAAGCACAAAGCGAGAGTAGATGACTTCAAACAGCAAAGTTTTCTTAAAAAAAGTTGAAGAAGAGCTCAAAATAAGATCTTTTCCAGTTTAGCTCGGAGCTCAAAAATGCAAGCAAAAGGGGCTAAGATATGAAGCAAAATAAGGCTAGAAAAGGGGAAATGAGGACTTACCCTTGTAGAGCCAACCTCCAGCAGCTTTTGGACCAAGAATGTGAGCTCTCTACCTCTGCAAATGACCTTCAAGGTGCTGGATGGAGTGTGGAGGTAGTAGGCTATGAGTTGTAGTGTAAATGGCCAAGGATAATGGATTTTAGAGCTTGGAAGAGAGAGCCATGGAGGGAAATGGATGTATGCCTTAGCAAATATGTCTAACCCTTGCAAATGGAGGTGGAGCTTGTGTTATATAGAGGAGAAGGAGTGAGGCTTCTTGGAGAACCCAAGAGAAAGGTTCAAGGCTTCCAAGAGAAGCTTGACCAAAGGGGTCAAGCTTCTTGAGAAAGCTAACCCAAAAGGGTCAAGCTTCCCCAAGAAGATTGACCAAAATGGCCAAACTCTCCTTGAAACCAAGCAAAGGGGTGAAAACCACCTTTAAAGGGGTCAAACAGGGACAAAGCCCTTGGGCAGTGAGACAAGTGTGAAACAACTGGCACAGCTGGAACACACTCAAAGAGGCAAATCTGGCCGGCCAGCTCAAAAGGTTCAAAGCGGCCGGCCGGCCACCTCTCCTAGTCGGCCGACCAGGGGTCAAAAGGGTCAGGCAAGATTGCTGGCCGGCCTACCCAGAAAGATGGCCTCCTAGGTGAGTAGATTACAGCCCTGTGGTGAAAAACCAAAAAAAAAGTGGTTCAAGAGAGAAAAAAAACCAGCTTTTTAGAAGGGTTCAAAAGGGGCAGGAAGAACTACTGGTTGGCCTACCCATATTGGTGGCCTCCTAGGTGTGTACAACACAATGGTGTGGTGGAAAGTCAGAAAAAGTGGCCCGGGAATGGGAAAAACCAACTTTCTAGTAAGAAAAAAGGACGACGGAGAGCAATGAAGAGAAAAGCTGGTTTTTCAGAAAAATTGCTGGTCTCCCACTCTCCTACAACCTTTCTAACAATGAAAATAAGGTCCTTGCCAAAAATGGACCAAGATGCAAAACGAAGGTTCGGGGGCCAAAACGCGCAGTTCGGGGCCTCGAAAATAGGCTGTTAGGCACCAGAAGTGGCGTATGACCACGAAAGTGGTCTCTCGAGCCATAGTGTCCCTCAAAAGGGAGGAAACAAGGTGTGTGCCAAAAACCGGAGCAATCGGAGGTAGTTAAGCGATCCCGAACCGAGGCACATGGCCGACGGGTCCGAAAACCGGAAATCGGGCTCCAAACGGGAAAAATGGCCTGCGACCACGAAACGTAGCCTACAGCCACTGAGAGATGGTCTATGAGACCTCTCCCTCCCTTTGGGAAGAGAAAACAGAGGAAATAGGGCTTGGTTCGCAAACCGAGACAAGGCACAAAAGAGTCCAGAAGTCCGGAGGCAAGGCTCGCGGCAGAGACTCCGCAACTTCAGAACGAGCACAATATGCAACATCACCAAGCGCTCAATCGGTGACGTCTGAGTCTTAAGGTCGGTCAAAAATGGGGTGTCTATAGAGTGACTATTTAATTTGTAAAAGCCAATCGCAGAGTGACACGTGGCACCTAAAGGGCAATTTGGAGAATTAATGCAAGTCTCCAATCAAAGACAGACACGTGGCAGTTTATATTGATAGTATTGGATCTACGTGGCATCGAAATAGTCAAGAGGCGTGAGATGACGTAGCCTAACGATTACCTACAATTCAAATTAAAATTCAGAAGGGAAGCCTAACTGCAAAAGAAGTGTAGTGGGAGCTAGTTGAGCGAAGCCATGACCAGAAATTGTGGAAGCGTATTTCAACGTTTGAAAGACCACTTCGACGGTTATCACTAAAGAGTATAAATAGCAGAGAAGATTAAACAGAAAAGACCTAGACTCAGATCCAGAAACTAGTCATTTACTTCATATTTTCTTTCCAGTTTTATATTTCCAGTTCTTTACATTTTCAGCATTTCAATTCCCATACTGCACTTCATTTCCTAGGAGTAGTTCTCAAGTAGTCGTTGCTGTAAATTTTTTCAAGACTGGGTCATTTCATTGTAAGTTTTTTATTCATTGAATGAAATTTAGTTTTTTAAATTGTTATGTACTTGTTATTTTTTTTTTTATAAATTTCTCTTAAAACAAGCCACCAGTAAAGTCTTCTTCGTTGAGGCAGAAATAACTTCAACACAATCGTCTAATAATTGGTTGGCAATTATAAATTCTGTAAGGACTTATTAATCCTTGCTGGCTCGCTTAAAATTACACAATTAACCTTCGAAATCCAAAAAAACCAACATATATTTTTGGCACGCCCAGTGGGACTATTAAAAATGGCTAAACGTAAAGCAAGAGAAGAAAATGAACGCCTGGAAAAGGGTGTGGAATGATAGGTAGAAGTACTTAACCTAAAGGACAATGTGATGGATGCACATATCCCATCAAATCCTCCACAAATGGTCGAACAGACCAACACTTCAGAATATACAACACATGTCCAACACACTGGATAGGGTCATGAGACTGGACCTTTGAATGTCCCTTTTACCCAACCACTGAATCCATGAGGAGGTTTAGTAAATGTTATGGGACAATAACTAATGTATATAATGGAAAGATGGGCAACATCCTTTTTGGATCAAATGAATTCTCATCAACCAACTGTTGTAAGACAAACTGAAGAAAATGTAAATAGTCCTCAGCAATGATTAGCTCGAGATAAACAGCCTATGCAAAATAATGGACAGGTCAATGGTCAGACTAATAGTCACAACCATGAGAGGCTAGCATCTGTGCCTCAGTCATGGTATAAAACTCTTTCGAGACCAATGGCCACTCAGAATGCACCATTCTCTACCAGTAAAACCATATAATTTGGTGGATCTGGGCTAGCCCAAGGTAATGGCATGAGGGCATTTCCAAATCTTATGTTTGAAAACATGCCTGGCAAAGGGGTTTCACCAACCCTGTGTTTGAGTTTGCACCTGGGGGGTGGAAAGGATTTCCTACAATTGGAAGAGAAGCAACAGTTACTTCTCCTCTTGTGGTACCTTTCGCAGGACCTTTCGTCGCAGGGCAGGCCCTAAGAGGCCAGCCATACCTTCAACAATAGCCAGTACAACAGGGACAACCAACCTTGAATGTACTCATATAGACCAAGAGGCCCACAAGCACATGGTGTTTCTTCAAACCCTATGTTTGTCCCTCCAGTAATGGTTCAACCAGCACAAAATATGGTTCCAAGGGACCAAATTACTGATATTGTTAGAGAAATGTGTGGACCTATGGCTCGGGGGGTCCAAACACCAGTGTACAAAAAACCTTATCCAAAGTGGGTGGATAGGGTACACGAATATCCTAGGGGGTTTAGAATACCAGACTTTGCCCTCTTTTATGGAAATGAAAATCAGTCAACTATAGAACACATTGCTAGGTATATAGGCCAGTGTAGTGAGTTCACTAATAATAATTATATAAAACTGAGACTTTTTCCAAATTCTCTAACTGGGGCAGCCTTCGTATGGTACATAAACCTTACACCTGGCTCTATCCAAACTTGGCAACAAATGGAGGAAGTTTTTCATGCTCAATTTTCCAAATAGAACCTAAAGTTTCTATGGCAGACTTAGCAAGATTGAGCCAAAGGCCTAATGAGATGGCTGCTCAGTTTATTTCCAGATTTAAAAGGGCACGAAACAAATGCAGGGTCATGCTATCAGAGCCTGAATTTGTATGATTGGCTTAGAATGGCTTGGAATTTAGGCTTCGAAAGAAGTTTGATGCAACTGAGTTGTTTCGAGACTTTGTAGAGTTAACTTATAAGGTGTCTAGATATGAAACTTTACTCAAGGAATAACAAGATCGAAGTAATGCATCATATAAGACCTACTATAGCGACCCTAATTATGAAATTGATGCAACAGAGATAGTAGGAAAAGAACCTATGACTTGTGAGGCATTAATTCAGAAAGATAGTACAATAGACCAGCAGTTTAAAAAGAAAGACCTGTATAGGAAGTATTCTTTTGACTTAACCAAAGCAGATGACATTTTTGATCATTTGCTCGCAGCAAATTTCCTAAAGTTACCAAAGGGAGTCAAGATTCCTACCCTTGAAGAACTTAAAGGAAAATTATCTTGTAAATGGCACAATTCTTGGTCTTATTCAACTAAAAACTGTATTATTTTTCAAGACAAGATCTAAAAATAGGTTCGAAAGCGGAGGCTAAAGTTTCCAGCCAAGTCTGAGAAAGCTATGGCAATTGACACTAACCCGTTTCCAGAGATTGAGGAGCCTGCAGCCAATGTTGGCATGCTAGATTTCCAAAACTTATCCTTGAAAGAATTGAAAGAAGTTACTGTGCAAATGCATGTGGCTAGCCAAGCTGCTTTCATGAAGAACCTAAGAAGTTCACTAGCTGATAGATAAAGCTCTGCAGGCCTAAAAAAAGGCTCTAATGAAGAGATGTTAGATGATGACTCTCTCGACACTGCTATAGTGCAGAGGATGTGTCCCAGGTGCAGGATGTGTTACAAGTGGCTGAAAGGGCTCCCAGTTGATGGGAAGCAGCATTACAAAGAGGTGCAAAGGGATCAAATAACCAACACCCATAACAAGAGGCCATACCCAACTAGCCCTAAACAGCATTCATCCTTGGTAACCCCACTAGACACTAGGATGCAATTAGAAGGAAAGAGGCCTCTGTATGAAACTAGGCCACCCAATTATAACAGAATAGACAACCAGTTTGAAAAGAAGCATGGATTCAGTGCACGTATGGGACCAGGACTGATAATGGGCTCCCGAAGATGTTTTGAAGACCACTTCAAAGAGTGGAGCAGCAGATCCAGCAACCAAACCAGTGGGCTTGTGGGTCCCAAGAATTCTGGATTGGTTTGTTGTACAGAATAAACCTAAGGAAATGCTTACTTAAAGAAAGGTTTTTGGAGACTAGGGAAGAATGATCAAACCTCCCTTGGTGGCTCCAAACAACTGAATGTTGTCAAAGAATCCAAAAATAAGGGAGCCAAATTTAGTTCCTATAATTTCTATGTCTCAAAGGATGAAGATCCAGCGAAG
Organism: Camellia lanceoleosa; assembly: GCA_025200525.1. Classification (NCBI taxonomy): domain Eukaryota; kingdom Viridiplantae; phylum Streptophyta; class Magnoliopsida; order Ericales; family Theaceae; genus Camellia; species Camellia lanceoleosa. Next base: position 106,568,358 of record CM045771.1, on the reverse strand, counting down.
ATACACCCAATATTAGAGGGATTTGAAAGAAAGTGAAGAGAGCACTTCCATGGCACAAGCAAAAGACCAGATAGGTGGGGGGATAGGTTCGAAGCCTGCTCCTAAGATCGAGAGGAGTGCTAGTATGGAGCAATTGGCTAAAGTTCATGCTGAACTAAGAGCCAAAGAAAAATCCAGTTTAGAAGGCCTCGAGAAGGCTTTAATGGAAAGTGATGATGAAACGGATGAAGGGACTGAACTAGGCCAAGAGAGAACATTGGCTAAAGATGGAATGTTTGAGGCCTTCATGGCTGAGCAAACCTTTTTGGTTGACAAGCCAACAAAGGCAGATCACTAATAGGTTGCTTCAAAGGAACCTGCTAACACAGAGGTACGTGAGTGCAACATAGAAGATGCTTCTGAAATAACAGAACAAGCTAGTTTGGAAGGGAAACAAGTACGACCAGCATTTTAGTTTGGCTCATTTCCTCTAGTGTCAGTAAACATGGTATATATACTGCCACAAGAGTTCCAGGCTGAAGAGGGAAACCAAGAGGGTGAAGAAGATAACCCTATTCCAGTTTCTAGTGAAGATTCACAGGCCAGAATAATTCAAAATGAGTCTGAAGTGGCCACATCAATGGAAACTGAAAAAGAAAGTGAGAAGGTGAGTATTAACCTCTCATATCCCTTCGAGTACCCTACAATATCTATGTAGACACCCCATTTTTGACCATCCTCAAGACTTGGACGTCACCGCTTGAACACTCGGTGATTATCCATGTTTGTGTTTGTTTGGAGTTCCCGGAGTCCTCGGCTACGCGCCCTGCCTCAGGACCTCCGAACTTAACCGTTTTGTGTCTGGTTTTGCACTAAACACTTGTGCTTTGCCTTTGAGGGGCAGGGAATGCCTTCTGAGGCATCCCCACACACCACCGGCAGTGGCTGGAAGCCACCGACTGGTGAGTGTTTCCATCGGCACTATATTGTGCCGGTCGGCACTATTTTGTGCCAGTCGGCACTCCTTTTGGCAAAATGACAATTTTGCCCTGCCGATCACTTTACAAATTGCTTTTGGAGATATTTTTCGCATGACTTTGTAGCACTTGTTTCCCCTCCATACACGTGTATGGAGGAATGAGCCTTAGATTGACTTAGCTTGTAAGCTTTGTTGTCTATAAGAGAACTCTTCTTCTCTTGGCTCAAGGGTTGAAAAAGGTTAGACATTTTAGAGAGAAAAGACAGAGAAGAAGCTCTGGTTTTAGGTTAGAAATCCTATATCTATCCTATCTCTCTTTTCCTTGCTCATTTTGTACACTAGGTGTTATAGTTCATACTATTGCACACAAGCACCTAGTGTTTCACCTTCCTCTTGGAGCTGAAGTTCTAAGAGCCTATTCTTGGTGTTCTTGACTGGTTTGAGGCTTAAGGGGACATCAAGGTCACCATTGTTGAAGAAAATCTTCAAGGGTAAGAAACTAGTCATTTTTACCCCTTTCTTGCACCTTGTTTTTACCTAGTTTAGGACTGTTTTTGTGCTTGGTGATCAACACATAAAAGTTCTGTTTTTTAGTCCTCTTGATAGTTTATTAAGGGTACTTTGTGCTTTGGGGAAGTTTGGCCCCTCTTAGGCCTTGAAAGGCCTCATTTTTGTGCTATTTTGTTGAGCTCCGGGATTTTGGTGTTTGGATCTCTTCATCACTGAAATCTTGAGGGATTTTAGTGGTGTAGATGCTGCCTTAAAGTCCTAAGAAGGAGAGGGCCACCCCCTCTCCTTGATGTCCTTGAAAAGGGCAAGTTTTGGTCTCTTAAGGGAGCATAGTTTTGAATGTTCGAAGAGCATGTCTTGGCTGCATTTTATGTTCATTATGCCCTAATATGACATTGCTAAGTGTTGGTTTTAGTACTCCTTGCATGTTTTGCATGGTTGCTTTGTAATGCCTCTTTGGTCCCTTAACATGCCTAGATTGTTAGCCCTAGTTTGAGCATGCTTTAGGCTTAGACTTATGAATGTTTTATGCTTATTTTGACATGTTTTAGCTCTGTCCATAGTCATTTGGGTTGATCTTGGCATGCATTATACAGCCCCTTTGCATTTTAGGCTTGCTAGCCTTTGAGTATGCATGTGTAGCATGTGTTGCTTACCTCATTTTGATGGTTTGGAACCATTTGGCATGTCATTTCAGTCCCTTTGGTGTGCTCGTATGCTTGCCTTAGTTGCCTCTTTAATGCTTTAAAAGCATGTGTTGTATGCCTCATGTTTTAGCATTTGTGCATGCCTTTGGATTCATGCCATTTAGATGCCATCTAAGTGGTCTTTTGGGCTTAGTCTTATGTGTTAAAACCCTGTTTTAAATTGGTTAAGTGTTACCATGTGTGGTTGTAATATGTGTGGTTCAATGCCTCATTGGTTTGCCTTAAGTACTTGGGCCACTTGTTGCATGCTTAGCCTACTTTGTTGCTTGGTTTAGCGTCATATTTTGCATGATTTTCAGAGCTATCTATGCATGCTAATTGTCCATGTTTAACTCATTTCAAGTGTGCTTGAATGTTGTCTTGTTTATGCCTAAGTGTTGGATTATGTATGCTTGCATGCGTACATGTATTGCATGTATCTTAGTCTTCACTTCTATAGCATTTGGCCACTGTTTTGAGCCTTTTTAGAGTTGCCCAATTCATGTTTAAGTCCATCCTTCAATTGGTTTGCATGCTTATCTTGCATGTTCACTTGTATGTTTGCATATATTGCATATAGATGACATGCTTAGGACTTCATTGCATTGCATTGTGCATGCTTGGCCTCTTGAAGTGTGTGTGATAGAGGTTTAGCACCCTTATGTGCTTGTTTGCATTGCATGCATTTGAAATCAAAGTTGCACACTTGGTTCTTTGGGCCATCATGCATGGAAATGCGTGATTGGTGGTCCGAGAATCGAGGCACATCTTCCTTTGAGTCATTAGTATGATAAGGAGTGTGTTTAGTGCACATATGCTTTGAATTGCATTGCCATGCCGATTTGCCCTCTCTTCTTTGTGAGTTCTGAGTTTCTGAGCATTGATCTTGTGGCAGTGTTTAGTGCCGACCGGCAGTCAATTTGCAGCCGATGGATCAATTAAGTGTCGATGAGCTCAATCCACTGCCGGTGGAAGTTTTGTGCAGCCGGTAGTGACCTTCAGTACCTAAGGAAGTATTCATAGGACTTTGGCAGTCTTCTGAGATGCAAGGCAAGGAAAATAGAGGCAAGCTAGGCATGGCAGTGCAATTCCGAGCGGAACCTGAGCACGTGCTGCATTGGGCCCTCGCCCCGAAGCGGTTTATTGTTTTTCCTTAGATTAATGAATTTGTTAATTTAATTAATTTGTAATATTTAATTAGCTCGCGTAGTTAATTGTCTGTATTATTCTTTTGGTCCCTCCGAGCGAGGGCAAATCTGTAATAAGTGTGCGTGAGTGGGTGTATGTCCTTCCAACCCCCACTTCTTTCTTCCCTTTTACTTACCTGCTTTTAATGGTTAGTATTAGGGCACGTTTATTCTGGCATACCTTATGCGTGCATGCGTGCATTCATGCATTTGTTTACATGCATCGGGCTCGGTACATCATACAAACTGTATCGTACTTTCAATTCCAAATTGAATACGTGTTATTTGTAGCATTCCATATGCCATACTTAGGATAGCCGAGCCTGTCTAGATTGCATCTTCGCATGTGTTGCATTAGCCATTTTTTTTAACATGGACTAGGTCATGCATGATTGCTAACTAGTTTATTATTTTGGCACGGAGTACGATGTAAGTATTTATGCTTTAGCATACCACATGCGTGTGAATGTTGCCATAACAGTATGCTTACCATGCGGCTAAGTGCTTATGTGAGATAAACTGTTTGAATGCCTGTGGGTGGAGGTTGGATTGCTTGAGTTGGGAAAACTCATTGAAATTCGTGTTTTAGCCTACTTGCGAGTAGCAAATTTCGAAACGCTTTCAAAACGAACGGATATGCAATGTTTATTTCCAATTTAGGCAAATCTAGTCTATACTTGTTTGCTGCGCGCATAACATAGTAATTCTAGGCTAATAATTGGAATAAGAGCACGTAATGTTTTCAAAAACGGATATCACGGTTAGTAGAGGCCGGTCTTCGGACCGGGCGAAAGGGGGTGCTCATAGCTGACCTTCCCCGATCGTACCCAAGCTCCCGAGCCAAGACCACTTTGGTGATGACGGACACGTGGCCTTCGGCACCGAGTCAGGGTTTCCTAAATTTCCCCTTTTTTAAATATTTAGGTGACGACTCTGTAATCTGGCAAAGCAGTCCATGTTTGGCACTACTTTTCAAAAATCTGTTTTTCTTCAAAACGATTTGCCGGATTTGGACTCTTTGGTTCAAGATTAAGAACCGTGACAATCGAGTCCGAACTGTAGTGACCCCAATATGAACAGAACGGGACTTAACCCTCCCGGGGCGTTCGGGGACGTCTACAATCTATGACTCAGTACATTAAGCCCTTGTATATCAAGGCTTACTTTGATGGGATACAAATGAACAGGGTGTTAGTGAACAATGGGGCAACAGTGAACCTGCTTCTGAAGTCCTCTTTGAAAAGATTGGGGAAAAGAAATCTCAGTTTAATCCCAACCAGCACAACCATTGCTGGTTTCGCTAGGGATAAGTAGATGGCTCAGAGCATTCTGCTAATCAACTTGAGTGTAAGAGCCAAAGATTGTAGTACAACATTCTTTGTTATAGATAGTAATGCCAAGTATAATGCTTTAGGGATTGGATCCACACCAACAAATGTGTATCTTCCTCTCTACATTAGAACATAATGATAGCCCTTTGCAATGGAGAGACAGAGGAGATAATGCAGACCCTTAACCCTTTATCGCTTGTGTTGATTTTGCAAAGGCCAAGTTATATACTGAAGGGGTGACACCCCTTAGTGTTCTGAGGAAACTTGATGGGACAGCCGAAGTGACGGCTAATGAGGAAGTAGCACACCTGAAGCACTTAGTGCAAGAGAGTGCTGATGAAGAGTTTGTCATCAAAGATGACAATGATGCTTGGTTGTAGGCAAGAAGATAAGAACCAAGAAGCCAGACCCTTGGCCTTAGTCAAGTTTTCAGTATTGAAAGTAAAGTCAATAGTCCAAAAGGTGTAGGAACAATAGAAGGAAGCCATGGTGGTTGGCTGTAATCAGGAGTAACAAGAGGCCAGGCCTTTGGCCCTTGATAAGTACTGTGCCTTGGACATCGATACAAAAGTCCAGGAAATATAGGAAGAAGAAGCTTTATGGACAGATTTTGTCTATGCGGAAAAAAGCAAAGATGTTGAACCAGAGAAGGTGAGAGCAGAACAAAATGAAGAAGTTACTTCGAAGGCAGAAGAAGTCAAAAAGAGAAGCATTAGTAAGTACTCAAGTACAAGACCCTTTGGAAGAAGTCAATTTAGGAAAAGGTTCTGCACAGCAACCCACTTATATCAGTGCTTGGTTAAGTTTTATTGACAGGAACCAGTTGTTGGTAGTCCTAAAGCAATATAATGATTGTTTTGCGTGTCTTATAATGAACTGCTTGGATTGGATAAGTCATTAGTGGAACATAGGCTCCCTATGAAGCCTAACTTCAAGCCACACAAGTAGAAACAAAGACGGATGAGCCCTAAAGTGATTCAGAAAGTGAAGGAGGAGATTCTCAAGCTCCTTAAAGTTGGTTTCATTAGAACAGTCAGGCATGTTGAGTGGTTGTCTAACATTGTGCATGTGCTTAAAAAGAATGGCAAGATGAGGGGCATCGATTTTAGAAACCTGAATTTTTCAAACTCCGAAAGATGAATACCCCATGCTTATAGTTGATCTATTGGTGGATAGTTCAACAGGGCACAAGATTTTGTCTATGATGGATGGACATTCTGGTTACAACCAGATCTACATTGCAGAAGAGGATGTCCACAAAACAACATTCAGGTGTCCTGAGAATATTGGCACCTTCGAATAGGTGAAAATGCCATTTGGTCTAAAGAATGCTGGGGCAACATATTAGAGGGCAATGAATACTATCTTTCATGATCTTATTGGAGGATACCTAGAATGTTACATTGATGATATTGTTGTAAAGTCCCAGTCTATGGAGGAACACTTGGTTCACTTGGTAGCAGCTTTCGAAAGAATGAGAAAGTTCAAGTCGAAGCTTAATCCTCTAAAATGTGCTTTTAGTGTATCAGTTAAAAACTTTTTGGAGTATGTAGTGCACAAGAAGGGAATACAGATTGATCAGAATAAAGCCAAAGCCATCGTTGAGGCCAAACCTCCATCAAATAAGAAAGAATTACAAAAGTTTCTTGGTCAGGTTAATTTCCTTCGATGATTTATTTTTAACAGTATAGGGAAGACTAAAGTATTTCTTCTTTATTAAAGTTAAAAAATGAAGAGGTGTTTGTATGGACAGCAGAGCATCAAGCTGCTTTTGAAAGAATTAAAGCCTACTTGGCCAAGCCTCCAGTGTTGATGCAACCAAGGAACGATACGCCCTTGAAGTTATACATTATTGCAGTAGAAGATTGATTGGGAGTTTTCCTAGCTCAGGACAATAAAGAAGGCAACGAGCAAGCAGTTTAATACCTTCGTAGGTTTTTAAATTCTTGTGAATGTAAATACTCAGCTGTAGAAAAGTTGTGCCTTGCATTGTACTTTGCAGCAATGAAATTAAAATATTATCTTTTGCCTACTATTGTTTTGGTAATTATATGTTATCTAGACCTATGTTGAGAGGAAGAATTGACAAATGGATATTAGCTTTATCAGAATTTTATCTAGAATATGTCCCCCAAAAGGCAGTAAAAGGACAAGTTTTGGCAAATTTCTTTGCAGACCATCCATATCAAACAGAAAGCCAAGAGATAATGGACCTTGGTATGGTCAATGTTGAGCCATGACAAATGTGGTTTAATGGATCAAAAACTAGTGGTTTGGTTGGAATTGGTGTTATAATTAAATCACCACAGGGGGTAGAAACTACACATGGTTTTAGAGTGGATGAAACTACTTGTTCTAATAATCAAACTGAATATGAAGCTTTAATAATGGGACTTGAGATACTTATTGGATTACAAGCTCATACAGTTGATATATTTGGGAATTCCCAATTGATAATCAACCAAGTAAAATAAATCTTCATGTGTTAAAGTGCAAGTATGTTACCATATTATGTTGCTGCATTGCATTTGCTCTCTCAATTTCAGATAGCCTATGTGACTTATATCTCAAGATTCATGAACCATAAGGCCGATGATGTGGCTCAAAGGGCCTCGAATTTAAGAAGAAAGGGAAATACCCAAGTGGACATAAGTCAAGTAACATATCAGAAATTAATATTACATTTAGCTAAAAGGGGTATCATGGTAGAAGTTAACCAGAATAACTTAGAAGAACATGATTGGAGACATTTAATCATTCAATATTTAACTGGCCCACCTTCGAAGGCCAGTAGGAAAATTAAATTACAGTCTATGCAATATATAGTGTATAACAATGCTCTTTACAAAAGGAGAACAGATGTGCTGCTGTTGGAATTTTTAGGGCCAAAGGAAACATTGATTGCTATGGCTGAGGTACATGAAGGTATTTTTGGTGCCCATTAGCCTGGTGTGAAAATGAGATGGTTGCTTCGAAGGTATTCTTACTATTGGCCAACTATCCTAAAGGATTACATAGAGTATGCAAAAGGATGTCAAGCATGCTAGAAGCATGATATTATAAGACATGTGCTAATAACTGATTTGCATGCAGTAGTAAAGACATGGCCATTTAGAGGATGGTCAATGGATATGATAGGGAAAATATATCCACCTTCTTCGAAGAAGCATTGTTTCATTCTAGTGGCCACAGATTACTTCACTAAATGGGTCGAAGCTATGCCTTATAAGGTTGTGGATCAGACTGAAGTTATTAGATTTATCAAGGAACTGATCCATAGGTTTGGGCATCCCACAGACCATAACTGTAGATAATGGGACTGTATTTGATGGAAAGATGATAAAATCTTTCGCAGCAGAGTTTGGAATTAGCCTTGTTAATTCGACCCCTTATAATGCACAAGCAAATGGTCAGGCTGAGTCATCTAACAGATTCTTGAAAAAAGGAATACAAAGAGTTGTGGAAGACAATCCTAGGGATTGACATAACTTGTTGGTAGATATGTTGTGGGCCTATAGAACTTCTCCAAGGTCAAGTACAAGAATCACTCCTTATGCCTTAGTATATGGACATGATGCAGTGTTGCCTGAGAAGATTAATATTAAATCCTTGAAGGTAAAATGCCAGGACCAGTTAACTTCTGAGTAGTACCATCAAAGCATGTTCTTACAATTATAAGATGTGGATGAAACTAGAATTTTAGCATTAAATAGTATTTTTTTTCCAAAAGAAGAAAGCAGCCAAAAACTATAATAAGAAAGTCAGGCACATTAGCTTTGATGAAGGTGATTTGGTATGGAAAATAATATTTCTAATAGGAATTAAAAGCCATAAGTTTGGCAAATGGTCACTTAATTGGGAAGGATCATACCAAATTCATAGAGTCTTGCCTGGAGGAGCATACCATCTGATAAATTTTAATGGATATGTGCACACCAAGAAAATCAATGGTATGTATTTGAAGTCTTACTATCCAACTGTGTGGGAAACAAAAGAAGTGTGAGAAATGTTGAAGTAAAAATAAAAAGGCATGAAGCAATCAGATAACAAGTAAAGATTTCATTTCATAAAGAATTAAGTACATGCTGCCACAAATTGGCCCAAAAATCAATACAATGTTTTAGTTGTTCCCTTACAATTGATTCTGTACTTCTAAGGGATGGGAACAACTGAATGGTTATAGCCATGTCTTACCTTTTGTTAGCCAGCCCCTAGTTGGTGATTTGCAACTTCTTGGCATTTCAATCCAAGGCCAGGTTGACTGCTGCTAGCTCTTCTTCTAGTTGAGCTTTATTCTTCAACAACTAGGATGGAAACTAAGATGCATAGGAGTGTTGTCCCTTCAATTCAAACACTTTAGCTTGAATCTAGGATACAAACTCCTTATCCTTCAGCAGTTTTTCTTCTGTAGCATTACTTATTTGGCAAATGTTGATATAAAAGTCTATGGTGGTTGCTGCCTGAGATAGGTGGCTTGAAAATGCCAAATTGGATTGCTCAAAGGCCTGGCAACATTTAAGGAAACCATTCTTGACGATAGGCCTCTTTAAAGCTTCAAATAGAATCCTCGAAAATGTTTGCAGTAAATCAAAGCAAGTGCCTAAGTCCACTCGAGGTAAGGAGGCTTCAGCAACAGTGGAGGAGTTCTCAATAATCTTCAGCAAAGAATCAGCAAGGATCAATGGTTTAGCCTCACTGCTTGGTACCCGAGCTGGTGAAGAGATGCCAAACAAACTGGTCAATTGAGCCTCGAAGATGTTCATCTCCTTTTCTGACATTATCAGTACAGAAGAATCGATGGTTGAAGGAAGAGATGAAAGTATAGGGATGGGTGAAGAAGTAGAAGTTCCCCTCATAGAGTCAATAGTCTTGGCTACCAGCAAGTCTAAGGAAGAAGGACTGGAGCTGGGTGGTTGGAAAAAAGTTCATGAGCTGCCAGTGTCATCCCTGGGAAGGCCAACAACCACTGAAGTAGAAGTGGTAATTGGAGTATTCTCAATTGGGAGAGGGGCAGCCAGGACTATAGGAGGAACATATCGGGATGAAACAAATGATAGATGAGGTAAATATGGAGTTAAGCCCAGACACAAGGAAGGTGGAAGACTCTGTCTCACAAGATGGAAGGAAAAGGGCATAGAAGGTGCAGAGCTGGGAAGTGGAAATATTGCCTGAATAGGCTCTATCTTCATTAGCACTTCACTATAAGTCTTCCTTTCTCCTTCTAAGGCTACTTCCAGTTCTACAGAAATTTGAGAAGGCTTTTCATCCACAAAGGGAGGGGTTTGTGTCGAAGGAAGAAGGAATGAACTGATTTCTAATGCATATATATATAAAATAAAAATAAAAAGGGTGTTGATTCCATACTAAAACCTGGAAAGGGAAATTATCACATGGAATTGAAGGAGGTTACCAACTTCAGAGATTGTGGTGGTGTTGCTTGGAGAACTGTGAAGGGAGTAGTGCTTAGTAGTTTGTTGCCTCTTTGTAGCCTCCTTTTGAAGTGCATTAGCAGTAGCAGTTTCATCCCTTAGTATTTGTTGCTATCTCCTCTTCTCAGACCTCTAGAATGCAATGATTTCCTTGGAGTGCTCTTCTTCCACTGCTTTGGCAGCTGCCTCGTGAGTATAGTCCCCAATAAGGTCAGAGGGAGAAACTATCTTTTTCTTCTTTCTTTTCAATGGTATTTCTTTCTCCTTATCTGCTTTTTCCTTTTCCAAGTGAGCCTCAGGTATCTCCTCTTCAAGATTAAGCAAAAGTTTTCTTTTCTTTTATTGTTGCGCCTTTGAGGATATTTAAAGCTCGAACTCTCTGAGAAAAGTCTTTCTGTGAGGCTCCTGCACCAAAGAAAAGTTATAAGCAAAGCATCATAAAAGGAAGAGAAAGGGAAAATAGAAATGCGTACCTTTTTTTGAAGTAGCTCTGGTAACTCTTAGAGGAGGTGAGACAGTAGGAGTAGATACAGAGACAGCAGGAGTAAGAGTTGGAATGACAGGGGCAATAGTGGCAGCAGTAATGGTCCCAGTTTTTTTGGACTTAGCTTGAGAGGGCACATCTAGCCCAACCAACAAATCTCGAGGAGAGATGGCCAAAAACACCTCTATATTGGTTGTCCAACAATTCTGGTATCTCTTCAATGCAGTGTTGTATGGGATGAAGGGAGTGAACCTGAATTCGACCAAGTCTTATATCAACTTGGAAGTTACCTTGTCCAGCCTGGTTCTTGGCACCTTCAGCTCTCTGGTTGCAAGATTGGTGTTAATTTGGCTACAGAGAGGGACAGGAATTCCTTAAGTAAGCCCAAACTACTTAGCAAATTGGACAGGACAGTAAGGTTCAGCAATGCATTTGTAAGCTCAAAAGTTCAAAGTACCAATGTAGAGCTCCCTTGGAATCAAAATTGAGGCCTACATATCCCTATGAATGGGGTTGGAGCAGGTGTTGTCAGCTAGGAAAATCTTCAACCATGTTGGCCCTGTGTTAGCCGCAAAGGGGGGGATGAAGGTGGGAGAAGGGGAAACTGAAAGTTGATGGAAGAAGGTAAGGTAATAAGCAAAGCTAGAAGGGTAGAGTGAAACTCTGGCATACTTCATTCCATAAGTGGTGGGGCCTTGCACCAAGAATCTCTGGCACTTGGAATGTAAGTCAGTGAAGTACGCAAAAAGCCAGAGTTGCAACAACCAGAGTGGTCCTCCTTGGTTGGCATTGAGGGGTTTCTTACAAAACTGAGAGCAAATTCTGTATACATGACCTAGTACATAGGGAGCTAAGGATATCTTTTTAATTGAAGCGAGAGCCTTATCAAGAGAGGCGAATTCAGGCATAATTCTCTGTGAAGAAGTACAAAATAAGAACTTGTAGAGCCAATATAAGAGAGAAGAAAAAAACTCTTGATTAGTCACATGACCTTCGTTTTTATTGTCAGACTTCACAAAATCACTAAAGGAAGATGTCAAAGGGGGAATAGAGAAAATAACATTAATATCAAGATAATCAGGACCGAAGGAAGTACCAGCGGATGATAACCCTAGAAGATGGCATATGTCAAGGACAGTGGAGGCTATCATATCACACTGAAATTGAAAGAAATTGAAAGCTAAGTTTCAAAAACAAAGAGCAGCGGGAATAAGAAAAGGGTCTTCAGGAATGGAAAACCTGGCTAATCGAAGGGCGTTAAAGAGACAGAGTTCTTGGAGGTCCAACGTCCGGGCAGGAACAACTCAGTCGTACCATTTCTCTCATTCTGGCCTCAATGTGGGCCAGCAGCGATGGGGACGGTTCAGCTTCCAACTTCCCCAATCAAGGTCATCCTTGTAAATGAGGCATTGACCTTCTAAGAGCAGGTACAAAGCAGGAAGTTGGATGAAGGCTTCTCTGAAAGTGGGACCAAGGATAATCTCCCCTTGAGCATGGTGTTAGGGAATACAGATACAACCATTGATAGCACATAGTTCCTCGGTCTTGTATTTGTCATAGTCTTCGTTGGTGATTCTCCTCAAAGCCACGGATAGGCTTACACACTCGACGATTGGTATTTCAGAAGAAGAAGCCATTAGCAAGGAATTGAAAGAAGGAAGTGAACGGAAGGGCAAAGAACTGTAGATAAGTGCAATAGGGGTGAAAGAGAGACTTTGGGCAAGCGTATAGATAAAGCGCAAGAAGAAGGGGTTTTAAAATCTTTATGTCCAAAGTTACCTATTTAACATAACGGGTTAAATAGACCCAAGTTCTAACCCATGTGTGATCGGGGCTTTTATTTTAAATCGCTGAGAACACAAGAAAGAAGACTACCTCCGAGCCAAAATGTAAATACCTTATTAAGGAGGGAAACATATTTCAAATACCCAGTTTAGCTTCGAAAGGTGTTAGGTGGCTTCGAAGTCAGTTTTCAAATACTTAGCTTAACTTTGGAAACATATAGTTGGCATCGAAAGGTGTTAGTTGGCTTCGAAGCCAGTTTTTAAATACTTAGCTTAACTTTGGAAACATGTAGTTGGCTTCGAAAGGTGTTAATTGGTTTCGAAGCCAGTTTTCAAATAGTTAGCTTAACTTTGAAAACAGTTAGTTGGCTTCAAAGCCAGTCTTATGCCTTGAATTCAAGCATAGTTAAGATTTGCTCACTTCAATAAACCTGGAGGTTTGCTTTTAAACTTTCCAACAAAGGAAGTTTCCGTCGAAAGGATCTTCATAATAACCTATAGTTAGAATATGGTTCTTGCCTATTCTTTCAGCATAAATAAAAACTACGAAACTAGTTCTTGGTTAAGCATTATAGAAAGTCTAAAGGACTAATCTTACGCTTTTGCTTATACAAAATTCTTTAAAGGCGAATAGGGCCGTTCTTAAGAGAAATTTCATGCTTTGAAATACCTGAGTCAGGCCTCGAAGTAAGATTGGTACTGTTGTTCACACAGATTATATTAAGCATATGATTGGAGTGTGAAAACCTAAGATAAATACCATTACTCCTATAAAGAATTTTATGATTCATAACATTTGAAACCAGAAATCAAAGCAAGTTGGTTGCTTCGAAGTTGTCATTCACAGATTGCATAAACAGAGTAAGGTATAAAGCCATATTCACCATGCAATCAATTATGTAATTGTAATACAAAACCAGATCATGCAAAAAAGGGAAAGAAAACCTCTAGTTCTATTGATAAATAAATAATTACATTAGAAAGGCCTACTTGGCTACAAATTCAATTTCATAGTAATAAGGAATAGAAAAAGTAACAAGTTCATTAAATTTAACCCAGCAGTGTTCTATGAACTTGTGTTCTTTCTTTATTCTATCCTCCACTCTATCTAACTCAGTTTGTTGTAGTTGATAGGCTCTTATTTTGTGAAAAAGTTGTTCGACCTTCACCTCGAACTCTGTCTCCTTTAAGCCTTGCTCTATTTCGTCCATATCTAAATCATCCCAGTACGCTGAGTCCTTGTTCTTGAAGTCATCATATTCTTCAATAAGGTTCTCTACTTCATACTGAGTCTGAATTCGATTGGTTGTGATTTCGTCTAAGGAGTCACTGGTGGTCAAAGAAATTTTGTACCAGTGAAGGAGTGGGAGTTGGTCCGAAAAGGATCGAAGCTCTATCTGGGCAATAGGGTTGAGAACATGACCCCGAGTCATAACATCACAGGCCCATTGGAAGTTCTTGAGAGGAATCTCATCTCCAAGAACATTGAAAGGCAAGTGCGAGAAGATAGCAAGCAGAAGCTGAGCTTTGTATCGCTCGAATGTAGTTGGAGCAACTAGAGGTCAGTAGGAAGCAAAAAACTGACCCTTGAAGAGAGTAAGTTTCAATTTTCCATCCAATGACGATTCTGAGGGAAATGAGGTGCAGAGGAGTCTATCCCGAAGGAAGGGGGGTACTAGGGGTCATTCACATATTCAAGCTAGTCAGAAGAGCAAAGTTTTGCCTTCTTAGCCAAAAGTGACGGATTAAATCCATGTGCTTTGTCTAGATGAGGAGTTTTTCACACTATTCTCTACTTCATACTGAGTCTGAATTCGATTGGTTGTGATTTCGTCTAAGGAGTCACTAGTGGTCAAAGAAATTTTGTACCAGTGAAGGAGTGGGAGTTGGTCCGAAAAGGATCGAAGCTCTATCTGGGCAATAGGGTTGAGAACATGACCCTGAGTCATAACATCACAGGCCCATTGGAAGTTCTTGAGAGGAATCTCATCTCCAAGAACATTGAAAGGCAAGTGCGAGAAGATAGCAAGTAGAAGCTGAGCTTTCTATCGCTCGGATGTAGTTGGAGCAACTAGAGGTCAGTAGGAAGCGAAAAACTGACCCTTGAAGAGAGTAAGTTTCAATTTTCCATCCAATGACGATTCTGAGGGAAATGAGGTGCGGAGGAGTCTATCCCGAAGGAAGGGGGGTACTAGGGGTCATTCACATATTCAAGCTAGTCAGAAGAGCAAAGTTTTTCCTTCTTAGCCAAAAGTGACGGATTAAATCCATGTGCTTTGTCTAGATGAGGAGTTTTTCACACTATCCTCGCTAGCATGGAAGGCGTGTGTCACGCCACAAGCAAGTTGTCCTCCAGACTGCTTTGGTGATCAAGAGGTATATAAGGATAAACCACTAAGCTCCGAACAGAAGGAGGAATGGAAAGGGGACATTGAATTCAACAAATCGATGATGAATCCGCTCCCTTATTTGAGATTCAGCAGGTGTTAGCCAACTTCCCCAACAAGTGGACTTTGAGGAAGAAGAAGCAGCTTCATCCCATACGGAGAGTTGTGGGACAGAGTAAGAGCTTCCAAGATCCATTTTTGCAAATGCTTGGTCCAAAGGTTTGTAGTTGGCAGATTCTTGGTCTAAAGGTTGGTAACTTACAAAAGCTTTCATGACTTGTATAAATAGAGGCGGATGAGTGTAGCTAATAAATGCATTAAAGTTCTTTTGAGGCTTGCAATCATCTTCTAAAGACTTTTCGTATGCTCGATCAATGTAAGAGAAGGTGTGGTTGGCCATTGGGGATGTACTATTCTTTTCGACTACTCAGAGAATGGAAGTGCAAAGCACAAAGATTTAATGAAATTCATTGCTTCATTGTTCAAAAAGTGGTTACACTTCTAGAATATACAGAGTCCATGCATGTCCTAGGATGTGGATAGAGTGCACTAGTCCACTAAAATCACCAAGTATTAGGTATATTAGTGCAGGGGGTAATGTTGGCTATATAATTTGTAAAAGCCAATCGCAGAGTGACACGTGGCACCTAAAGGGCAATTTGGAGAATTAATGCAAGTCTCCAATCAAAGACAGATACATACATGGTAGTTCCTATGGGTAGTGTCGGATCTACGTGGCATCGAAATAGTCAAGAGGCGCGAGATGACGTAGCCTAATGATTACCTACAATTCAAATTCAAATTCAAAAGGGAAGCCTAACTGTAAAAGAAGCGTAGTGGGAGCTAGTTGAGCGAAGCCATGACCAAAGATCGTGGAAACATATTTCGATGGTTAGAAGACTACTTCGACGGTTATCAGTAAAGAGTATAAATAGCAGAGAAGGCTAAATAGAAAGGACCTAGACTTAGACCCAGAAACCAGTCATTTACTTCATATTTTCTTTCCATTTTTATATTTCCAGTTCTTTACATTTTCAGCATTTGAATTCATGTACTGCACTTCATTTCCTAGGAGTAGTTCTCAAGTAGTTGTTGTAAATATTTTCAAAACTGGGTCATTTCATTGTAAGTTCTTATTCATTCAATGAAATTCAATTTTTAAATTGTTCTGTACTTGTTATTTTTTTATAAATTTCTCCTAAAACAAGCCACCAGTAAAAATCCTCTTCATTGAGGCTGAAGAATTTCAACACAATCATCTGATAATTGGTTGGCAATTATAAATTCTATAAGGACTTATTGATCCTTGCTAGCACGCTTAAAATTACACAATTAACTTTCGAAAGCCAAAAAAGCTAACAATATGTAATTGCACAGATTTAGAGAGAGGGGAGAGGGAGAGAGAGAGAGAGAGAGAGAGAGAGTGTGTGTGTGTGTGTGTGTTTGTGTGTGTTTGTGTGTGTGTGTTCCACCTGAGAAGGGAGACAGTTAATGTGTATGATCTCATTGTCATAAATAATAAAAAATAAATATAAATATTTTAAACCTTAACAAACATGTTTTTTAGTTTATGTTTTTAAATTTTTTTAAACATTTTGTCTAAACCAAACGCGTTTGTAGTTTATGTTTTTCTAAAAATAAACAAAAACCAATTTATAAAAATTTTGTAAACATAAACTAAAAATGTAAACGTTACCAAACGCTACTTTATTTTTTGGATTTTAAGTTTTTTTCAACGTTGGCATATTATGTTTCAGTATATTGCTTGCCCTAATTTTGTTTAATAATGGTAAATTAAATAAACTGACCAACCGAACCGTTCCAAAATTCTACATGGGGATGGTTGTCTCCCTCAATTGGCCATTATCGATTTATGTGAATGTTAAATTGGAAACTTCGGTTTGATTTTATTTTGCGTTACAATTTATTTTCTTCTTTTATTTTTTTTTTGGATTTTGGATTTTTTCGACGCTAGCTTATTATGTTGTGTGTATGGCTTGCTCTAATTTTGTCTAATAATAACGGCAAACTGAATACATTGACCAAACAAACCGTTTTAAAATTCTGCACGGTTGGCTTGGTTGTCTCCCTTAACCAATCAAGATCGATTTATGTGAATGTCAAATCGAAAACTTCGGTTTACTTTTATTTTACGTCCCAATTTTTATTTTTTTCAATGGTAGCTTATTATGTTCTGCATATGGCTTTCCTTAATTTTGTTTAATATAATGGCAAACTGAATATACCGACCAACTGAACCATTTCAAAATTTTGCAACGTTATCGGTTAGAATCGATTTATGTGAATGTAATGGTTGCCCTAATTTTGTTTAATAATGGCAAGCCGAATACACTGACCAACCGAACTGTTTCAAAAGTTTACACTGTTGGCATGGTTGTCTTACTTGACTGGTCAAGATCGATTTATGTGAATGTCAAATAAAAAACTTCAGTCTACTTTTATTTTACGATCCAATTTTTATTTTTTTCAACGTTGGCTTGTTATGTTTTGTATGTGGCTTCCCCTAATTTTATTTAATATAATGGCAAACCAAATAAACCGACCAACCGAACCGTTTCAAAATTATGCAAGGTTACCGGTTAGGATCGATTTATGTGAATGTTATGGTTGCCCTAATTTATTTAATAACGGCAAACCGAATATAGTGACCAACCAAATCATTTCAAAATAATGCACGGTTGGCTTGGTTGTCTCCCTTGACCGGTCAAGATCGATTTATGTGAATTTCAAATCGAAAGCTTCGATTTGCTTTTACTTTACATTCCAATTTTTTTTTTATTTTTTTTCAACGTTGGCTTATTATACTTTGTATATGGCTTCCCCTAATTTTGTTTACTATAATGGCAAACCGAATAGACTAACTAAACGAACTGTTTCAAAATTCTGCAAGGTTTCCGGTTAGGATCGATTTATGTAAATGTTGTTGTTGCCCTAATTTTGTTTAATAATGCCAAACTGAATACACCGACCAAATGAACTGTTTCAAAATTTGCACGGTTGGCTTGGTTAGCTCTCTTGACCGGTCAAGATCGATTTATGTGATCAACTAACCAAATCATTTGAAAATTTTGCAAGGTTACCAATTAGAAATCAATTTATGTGAATGTTATGGTTGCCCTAATTTTGTTTTATAATGGCAAACCAAATACACTGACCAATCGAGCAGTTTCAAAATTCTGCACAATTGGTTTGGTTATCTCCCTTGACCGGTCAAGATCGATTTATGTTTATGTCAAATTGAAAGCATTGGTTTGCTTTTATTTTATGTTTCAATTTTTATTTCTTCTCAAAGCTGGCTTATTATGTTCTTTATATGCCTTTACCTAATTTTGTCTAATATAATGGCAAACTAAATACACCAACCAATAGAACCATTTAAAAATTCTACAAGGTTACTGGTTAGAATTGATTTATGTGAATGTTATTGTTGTCCTAGTTTTATTTAATAATGTCAAACCGAATACACCGACCAACCAAATCGTTTCAAAATTTTGCACGGTTGGCTTGGTTGTCTCCCTTGACCGGTCAAGATCAATTTATGTGAATGTCAAATTGAAAACTTCAATTTACTTTTATTTTATGATCAATTTTTATTTTTTTCAACACTGGCTTATTATGTTCTATATATGGCTTTCCTTAATTTTGTTTAATATTGATGATGCAATAATTCCAATGGAGGATGGGTCGAGTTGACCCACACTTCTAACAAGTCTGCTGGCCTTGAAGTCCACGAAGCGTGCTTACAAAAAGGTCCAAGGGGAGAGGTAATCCCCTGGCAGACATTCCAATGTTCGAGTTAGAATAAAGTAGATTGATTGTGTAGAGAGAGAAGAGGGGGATGAAGAACTTAACCTTTAACGTATCTCATAAGCTTCTTTATATCCTTTGCTCATCATTTCCTTGTCCATTCCAGACTGTCTTGTTGGTTGAAAGTTTATATTCTAGCTCGCATCATTCATGATGAGTCTGTTTCTTTTGGCGTGAAGGAGTTGTTGCATTTAATGCTACGAGAGCCTCGTTAATGGCTGATGTGTGGGTGCAATAACTTTGCAGGATCTTTGTTTGCTTGCATGGCTAATTCCCTACCCTACAGGTGTTTGAATGCTATTGGTCTTGGTCCATCATTGGTTTCTCAAGGTTACTGGGCTTTAATATGTAGTCCGTGGACTGGGTCTTGAGTCGTGGGTGGACCCTCTTGCAGGCCCACCGGTATCAGTAGTCCTCCATTCTCAAGTGCAGCTTTAGTCCAACGAAGGGAATAAGAAAGGTGGAGGAGGGGACTGGGAGTAACAACCAATCGACAAGGGCGGCCGACCGTGAAGGTGGCCGAGTAAGACGACCGACAGTGAGGAGAGCCGACCGCGAAGGTGGCCGAGCGGGATGACCGATCGTGAGGAGAGTCAACCGCGAAGGTGGCCCAGCGGGATGACCTACCGAGAGGAGGGCCGACCACGAAGGTGGCAGAGCGGGATAACTGACTGTGATAAGGGCCGACCGTAAAGGTGGCCCAATAGGATGACCTACCGAGAGGAGGGCCGACTGCGAAGATGACAGAGCAGGATGACTAACTATGAGGAGGGCCGACCGCAAAGGTGGCCGAGAGGGATAACTGATCGGGAGGAGGGCCGACCTCAAAGGTGGGCGAACGGGATGACCGATCGTAAGGAGAGCCGATCACGAAGGTGGCCGAGTGGACTGGCGCTAGAAGGAGGGCCGAAAAGGTAGTGACGGCGCACAGGGCTTGAGGAGTGAGTAAGCACGCAATGATGTGAAGTGGAATAGATGGGGGAGAGGAAAGAGTTAGTGAGGAAAGGGAGGGATCGTAGCCGTACATATGGCACGATGTTAGGCTGCGAATAGGAAATACGAATTGATGGAAGAATGTAAGAGGACTGGTAGTGGGGATATGGAAAAAGTGGGGGTTTATACTTGTTTGTCGACGTTCAAATTGGCGAATTTTAACCTCGATCCTTGGAACACAGGCAAACCGTGGGCATTTGGACTGGTGTGATTTACTTACCTTATTGCGTAGAATCAGCACATTCCAGACTTTAGCCACTACATCTCGGTGGACTCTCCCCTCTTTCACATTGCCGATTTTCTCGCCCTCGCAATTAAGGCGATATACAGAAACGTGAAGGAGATGGCACAAGACAAGGCGCTGGCGATGACATCGGATACATTAGGAGATGATGACGGAGTGGCACTAACAGAGCAATATAGAGTGGAGAGGCATGAAAAAAGGGTTGTGGAGCGGCAGTGTAACCCTCTCTAGGGACAATGATAGCGGCGGTCCAGCTGATTAGCCAAGTGGTGCTGGACCACTGGTATACTATGGTTGACAAATCGACGTTAACGGTAGAGGATCTGGAGGAGCTTCAAGGCAGATACCAGATTCCGACAAAGATAGAGTTGAGAGTGCCCACAGCGAATGAGAGGGCTTCTGATGTACGGCCAATGGAGTTCGCTCAGTACGAAGAAGCGCTACGGGGGGGTCTAAGGCTGCCCCTCCCACAACTAGTGATCGATGTGCTAAATGGCCTGGAGGTGGCCCCAAGATAGCTAATGCTGAACACATGGAAGATTCTATTTGTGTGCGTAATCAGGTGACCACGGGCGATTGGAGGAGAGAGAATGATGATGGACGAATTTTTCTCATGCTACAAGGCGTCAGGGTAACAGGAGACATGGGTGACCTTACAAGCCATAGCAAGAAAGGGATTGGTGGTAAGACTGCCCTAGTGGGTGAAGGGCTGGCAGCTAAAGTGGTTTTTTGTGTCAGCAAGCGGCGGGAGAGGGGTGGGCACAATTTGGAAAGTCCTCACTAAGCCGTTGGAGCCAAAGTTAGACGTTGAGGTGGATAGGAGGGTTAAACAGGTGAAGGAATGGAGAGAGAATGAGGGGCTAAAGTGAGATGACCTCGTCCCGCCCTCAGCCCTGTTCGCCCTGAATTTGGGGCCGCAACCAATCAAAGGAGATCCGTTGCCAGAAGAGATGGAGGCAAGGAGGAAAGCTTAGGAGGAGGAGAACAAGCAAGCTTTTGTAATGGTGGATAAATATAAGGAGAAAGAATTAGGCCCAGCACCTAAGCTGGTTGCGAAGAGGTTGGTCTGACCACGCCCCAAGCCCTTGGGAGAGGACTTGACCGACTTTGTGCCCTTGCAAGCCCCAGTGGATCCGCTGAAGGCAAGAAGCAAGATGGATATGGGTCGGTGTTGAAGAAAAAGAAGAAGAGGAATGTGGCTACGGAGGGAAGTGAGGGAGGACTGGTGTTGAAGAAGGCAAAAGAGGGTGTGGTGGAGTTGCCCCCAGAAGTAAAGGAAGGAAAAACCAGGGTTGGTGTGGGGGCGGTGGAAGGTTTGGCCAAGTTCCCAAGTGGCCAAGTGGTGAACGAAGTAGATGAGCAACAAGGGTTGGCAGAAGCCGACCGGTTGGCAAACCTGCCTTCCAAGGACATGCTTTTACAAGAAGTGCCCCCAAGTCAGGAGGTAGGGAGAGCGCGGGCAAGCGGAGTAGAGACAAGCACCGTACTAAGGACCACCACGCATCACGTTCGCACTGTGGTCGGTTGGTTGGCGGGTGATGGGGGCGAATCCAAGGTCATCACAGACCGTCTGTTGGGGGTTGTTGACGACGCGGCCGTGCGGAGTATGTCACAATTTAAGGAGGTCAACCTCATGAGAGGGTTCTACTCAGGGTAGATAGAAACAGCGACCCTGGCGGTGGCCCTACTGGGCAAGGCAATGGGGGCGAAGGTGGAAGCGGAGTCGCTAAAAACCTAGCTGGAAAAGGTGCAAGTGCAATTACAGAACTTAAGGGAGGAGACGGTTGGCTGGAGAAAGACGGCGTGGAGCGCCTGAGCAAAGGGCCTAGCCTATGCTCAGAGGGAAAAAAAGATGGAGGTATTGGCAGTGGTGCAGAGTTACTTGACTGAGCAAGCTAGGGTAGGCCAGGCTGAGGTCACCTCCGAGTTGTCAATCGCCAAGTCTGAACTTGAAGTGGTGTGTCACAAGGTGGTATCACTAGAGTTTGAGCTAGCGAGCGAGCAGAAGAAGATGGGCAAGGTCCAAAAAGCCTACTACACCATAAAGAGAGATTGGAAAAGGCCCTTATAAATAATGAAGAGCTACGCGATCAGGCCTTGAAAGACAAGGAAGAAGCAGATGCACGCGTCGCTAACTTGGAGAGAGCCTTAGGAGAAGAAAGGGCCAGACTGCAGAGTTAGCCAGGATGATGGCGTCTGAAAGGGTTGTCTATCCAGATCTGTGCATCGCGGCAGTAGAATAGTTTAAGTCATCCCCTGAGTTCCAAATGGCCATTGACGCGGTTGTGGTGAAGGGCTAAGTCAGAGAGGAAGAGGGTGGTGCTAGGCCGTTAGAAGTGGCTACTACTAGGCAAACCAAAGAAGAAATAATCCAGAGTTTTCAACAGTCAGACTACTACAAACATGAGCTGAGCCAGTACTGAGACAGCAGATGGACGAGCTTCAAGTATAGGGTGGAGGAGCTCTTCTCTTATATGGACTTTAATGTCGTGAGGCCAGGAGAGGGAGACATAGCCCAAACCCCACTGGGCGAGAGGGTTGAGGAGGAAGGGTTGGTATCCAGTGAGGAAAGTAGGGATAAAGGTGGAGCGGTGTGAAAATTAGACATAGGTTGTTCTATTTTTTTTTTTTTTTTCCCTTTGTCGAATTGACATAGCTCCTTGTAAAGAATGGTTAACATTTGTAAAGAATTTAAATTTTGAAAGTTTGGTTTTTATCTGCCTCAATGGTTTTTTTTTTTTTTTTTTTTTTTTTGTACTTGCTATATAATAAACCTGTGCATGGAAAGATTTAAGTGTTGGGTAATGAAGTGGTTTATAAAGTAATGTGGCTAAGGAGACTTAAAAATGAACTAAATGAATCATGTAACTAGCTGCTCACAGTTTGGAAAAAAAACTGCGTGTTATTATGGTTTGTAATAAAGCTAAGTTATAAAATTATTGTGTGTTTTGCTTTTTTGACTGTGTTTCAAAGAACAACTTAGTCTGGCTGAGGCTTGAAGGGCTCAGTCTGACTGAGCTCTTCAGGCTCTGTAGACACCCCATTTTTGACCGCCCTTAAGACTTGGGCGCCGCTGATTGCTTACTTGATGGTGTAGGCTATCTTGTGCAAAGGTTCGATTTCTTCGGCAAAGAGAGCGTCAAATCCCAACCTTACACCCCATTTTTGGACCAAAACTATTTTGACCAAAAAGATTTTGGATCTTAAAGCCCTCTCTTTCAAAATATTTTTGAAAAAGTTCCTACGATGTTCCGATGCTCGCATTTTGTTAAATGTCACGCTTTTCGGAAAACCAAGCAAGGACAAAGTGGAAATAAATGAAAGAGAGATGAACTATTTTGAAAAATCTTTCAAAACAGCTTATCTAGGGGTTTCAAGTTGAAGAAAATGGGAGAGGAGAGAAGAAAGCTAGTTGAGGAGAAGTTAAGCATGAATCCGAGTAGGATCAAAACTGAGTAGTCTTCACTCAAACAAGCATAACTTTTTTCACAGTTGGAATTTTGATATGAAGCTACCACCATTGGGAAAAAGACTTCCAAGGCTTCAATTTAGGCTCAATAATGACCTGCAAAGGGGTCCAAATGAAGGAGATATTCCCATTTTAAGTTGGGCCCAAAAAGCAGATTTTTCTGTCCAACCAGATGTGGAAGCTTCTGACCATGAATGGGATTTTTTTGGCCATGTGCTAGCCATGAATGGCCGATGCCGTCCAAGTGTGTGCCATGCCGGCCAACAATGGACCTATGCTGGCCAAAAATGAGCCCCTGCCGGCCATTGATGCAGAAAGTCAGTTTTTTTTGCAGATTTTTACCTCCAGCTGTCTCCACATTGCTCCAGCTATCTTTGGCTTGATATTTTCGACCTAAGGCTCTTATATTGCTATATATTGAAGCCATATCTCTCATATTGAAAGGTTGAAACAATTTAGGAAGAAGTTTGGGAGTCTCTCTATCTACAATCCTCTCTCTAGATTTCTGTCTCTCTAAAGCTTTTGTGCTTAGAAGCTTGCATACATCAATCTTTAACCTATCAACCCTTAACAAGAGTGGTTCATCTATGGGCTGAGGTTGTTTGAAGCTCTCTTGGAGCCTTCTTGGAGTTCTTGAAGGTCATTTTGCTTGGTTTTGTTGCCTAAAAGTGTGGTTGGCTTCAAGAGGTATACCTCTCTCCTTTTAAGCTTGTCTTTTCATACTTGCTTTGCCATCTTTTTCCACCATTTCAAGGCTAGTTTTGGCATGTAAAAACCTCTATTTTTCAATCCTAAAAATGATGATTTGAGCCTTTGCGAGTTAGGGGGTTGTCCACCCTTTTAGCTTGTTAAGCTTTTTGTGCCATCGTTCATCACCTTTCAAACCAACTCTTTTGGCTTTTAAACCATTGAAACTCAGAGGTTTTTCAGTTGTAAAAACTATGTTTTGAGGTCAAGAATAGAAGGGGGTCGCCTTCCCTTCTTGTGCTTTTTTTGCATGTGTTGATGGCCTAACATGTGAGCATGTTTTTCTACCATCTCATGGTTCTATCTTTGCATTTTTTTGTGACTTTTTTGACCTGCTTTAGCTCTGTTTTTGGCTGGTTAAGTCACTTGTTGCTTGCTTCTTACACTTGTAGTGTAATCATGCTTACTAGCTTAACATGCTTAATGAGTTAGTCTATCATTCTAGCTTGTGTTAGCTCCATCTCAACATGTTTTTGCTCATATTTTGTCATGTTTTAACTCTGTTTTGAGTGGTCTTGGTAATATATGCCTTGCTTTGTATAGCTATAGTGTAGTTAGCTTCACTAGCTTTGTGTTTTGAGGCCCTTAGCATGCTTTGCTTGTGATGTTTGCATGATATATCATCATTTAGCATATAATTTCAGTGCATAAACCTCTATCATACTCTCACATATTCCACTTCTTCATTGCTTTTAAGGGGTGTGTATTATGCCTTGCTTGTGGGCTAACATGTGAGCATGTTCTCCTAGTCTTTTGAGCTTCTATATCAGCATGTTTGGGCCTTTGTTTTGGCATGATTAAGCTCTGTTTTGAGCTGGTTTGATCACATAAGCTTTGCTTTGTATGCTTGTAGTGCAATTGTGCTAAATTGCCTAGCATGTGCTATTGTTTTGGCCTCTTAATATAGCTATTCTTAGCTTATTTCAAGCATGTTTTAGAACTCTATTTAGGGTGTTTTAAGACTGTTTTGGACTGTTGGTCCCTTTTGAGCTTTGTGTTGCATGCTTCTAGTGTTATGTCCTTCACTAGTTTCAATGCTTTGGCCCTTAACATGTTGTGCATGTGTTGCTTACATGTTATGGCATTATTTATCATGCCATTTCAACACTAAAATATATGCCATCTCCCTCATTTCTTCATTTTTGATTTGCTTTGAGGGTTGGTTAGTCTTAGGTTGTGTTTAAGCATGAGTTAGAGTTTATGCTCAAATGGCTTTAACCCTCTTTTAAGGGTTCCTCCTAGCCAAAGGCATGATCTTTCTCATGTTTTAAAACATCCTTTGGTTGACCCCTCTCTCATTAGAGGACTTTCACATTGGACTTAACTGGTTAAAGAATGGCTCGGTAATGTAAAATGTGTAAACAAGAATTGAGCAAAGTAAAACTTGTGCAAAATAAGCATGTGTGTTGCATTGCATGTGTTTAGATCGGACGTTAATCCAAACACGAGAAATGTAAGACGTTTCATACTCATAGTGATGAGACGTGTCACATTTCTTGGTCTTCATTGCCTTTAATCTCTCATGATAAGGCAATGGACTTGTGTCTTTGTTTTGTGCATTTATTGAATATGTACAAGTTGGATCCTTGGCCATCATGCATTGAAAATGCTTGATTGGTGGCTTTAGACCCAATGGTGCCACTCCTTTGATGTTTTGAGATGATAAGGAGTGGCATAGTACAAACATGTCCCTGGAAAAACCTCCATTTTTCTCTGTTTTGTGCTCTGTTGTAGTTTGGTGTTTCAACACACTAGTGGCCGGCAGTGCCTCACTGTTGGCCGGCAGAGGCACACTTTTGGCCGGCAGGTGGCCGACAGCCACTATTCATGGTCGGAAGGCCACTGGTGCATTCCTCAAAGGTGATTTGGTAAGTTTCAGCAACAAGTTCTTGGAGAAACCCTACAAACAGAGCCTCTAAAGAGCAAATCGGAAGGCTTTTCGGGATGGAAACCGAGGCATGCATGTTCAACTTTTTCAACAGAGCTGAGGCAATGTTATTTAAATGCTTTACTTGTTAGTTAGCATGTTGTAATTTAATTAATTAGTGTGCTAATTATTTAAGTGTTATAATAATTAGTAAGTAGTTTGCTAGTTATTCGTTTTGTTTTGTAATAGTTAGTCTAATTAGTTTAACTAGATTAGTTAGCTTAGCTTAGCTAGTTCATTCGGACCCTCCTTCGAGAGGGCGTGATGTTATAATAAGGGTGCGTGTGTGTGTGCATGTCTTCCAACCCCACTTATTTCTCCCTTTTATTTAACCGCTTACGATGGTTAGATTAGGGCACGTTTTCAATTAGCATACCTTATACTCGCATGTTTGCATCATTCATTTTGTCTTGCATGCATCGGGCTCGGCGCATCATTCAAACTACATTGTATTTCAACACACTTACTTGAATACATGTTTCAAAGCATATTATCAAGTGTTGCATTCATATGCCATCTTAGATAGCTGAGCCTATCTAGTTGCATTATTGCATGTGTTGCATTAGGCATCTTGTATAGTTAGGATCATGCATTGATTTCTAACTAGCTTTTGTTTTGGCTCGGAGTACACTGTAAGTCTTTACGCTTTAGCATACTTGCATGAGTGTGAGTGTTGCTATGGTTCACATGCTTGCCATGAAGCTATTTGCTTAAGTGATTAACTGCATGAATGCCTGTGGATGAAGGCTTGGTTGCTTGAATTGGAACAATTCATCAAATGTGAGTTTTAAGCCCACTTTGCGAAGTGACAAATCATCATGTTTTAAGCCCATCTTGTGAGATGGCAAATCCGCGCTTTAGCCCACTTGCGAGTGGCACTTTCAAACCATTTTCGAAAACAAACATGAATTGTTTCGTTCCAATTCTCACGATTTAGTCTATACTTGTATGATGTGCGCATCACATAGTAAGTTAGCTAATAATCGGAATAAGAACACATGTGTTTATAAAACAACATCTCATGCTTAGTAGAGGCTGATCCTTTAATTGGGCAAGTGGGGGTGCTCATTTCAAGACCTTCCTCTCTCGTACCCAAGTTCCCGAGCCGAGGCAACTTTGGTAATGACGGACACGTGGCCTTTGGCACGAGTCAAGGTTTCTTAAATTTTCCAAAAACAAAATATTTAGGTGGCAACTCTGTAATCTGGCAAAGCAGTCCATGTTTGGCGCTTTTTTATTCAAAATTGATTTTTCAAAACCAATTTCCAGATTTGGACTCTTTGGTGTTTATCAGTCTCGCATTGCACTTTGTGAGATTAGATTCAGAACCGTGACAGGAGTCCGAATTGTAGGACAACCAATTCGTGCCTTCTCCGAAAGGGGGGGCGCGCGAAGAAAGTCGGGTCTACAGGCTCAGTCTAGTTAAGGCTTCGGAGGGCTCGGTCTAACTGAGTGCTTCATGCTCAGTCTGGCTGTGGCTTTGGAGGGCTCAGTCTGGTTGAGTGCTTCATGCTTAGTCTACTTGAGGCTTTGGAGGGCTCAGTCTGGCTAAGCGCTTCAAGCTCAGTATGGCTAAGGCTTTGTCTGGCTGAGACTTTGGAGGGCTCAGTCTAGTTGAGCGCTTCATGTTTAGTTTGGCTGAGCACTTCGTGCTTAGTCTGGCTGAGCGCTTCGTACTCAATCTTGCTAAGGCTTTGGAGGGCTCAATGTAGCTGAGGCTTTAGAGGGCTCAGTCTAGCTGAGGCTTTGGTGAATATTTGTTCATTAAGGCACAAAAAAAAAAAAAAAAGGGAGTTCAAATAGTTGGCATTAAGGTATAATCCTGCATAAGTTGATGCATTATATGGCCAGCACAAAAATGAACAAGTGTTCCGAACAGCAAAATGAAACATACAACAATTGAATTTATACAAAAACAAAAGACATCGTTTTATTGGAAATATCGTTCCAAGTGGTCGACATTCCAAAGGTGAAGGAGGTCTCTGCCTTCCACATCTTGGAGACGATAAGTGCCTAGACGGGGTCTAGCTTTAACAATGTAAGGTCCTTCCCACTTGGCTGCGAGCTTCCCCTTGGTTGGGTTTTTAGTAGCGAGGGTTGCTTCTCGAAGGACGAGGTCTCCCACTGTGAATTCCCTAGGTCGGACTTTGCGATTATAGTGCTGTTTCACTTTCTGTTGGTATGAGGCCAGTCGAACGGTGGCTGTTTTTCATAGTTCTTCGATGAGGTCAAGGTCGACCCTCCGGAATTCGTTGTTCAATTATGGATCAAGATTGATGATCTTGGGCGTCGATAGGCCCACTTCTACGGGAATGATTACCTCGGCACCGTAAGTTAGAAGAAAAGGGGTCTCCCCAGCCAGGGCTCTGGCTATCGTCCGATAGGCCAGAGGACGTTCGGCAACTCCTCTGCCAAAAGTCCCTTGGCGGCCTCCTACTTGGTCTTAACGATTTTTAACAGAGAGCGGTGGGTAACTTCTACCTAGCCATTAGCTTGAGAATGACCAGGGGATAAAAACAGGTTATAATGTTGAGCTCATCACAGAATGCTTTGAATTTGGTGTTGTCGAACTATTTGCCATTGTCAGAGACAATGGAATGAGGAGATCCGAAGTAACACACAATGGACTGCCAAATAAACCTAGTGGTATTCCGCTTGGTAATATTGGCAAGAGCCTCTGCTTTTACCCACTTGGTGAAGTAATCAATGGCGACCACAGCAAACTTCACTTGGCCTCAGCTGTTTGGCAAGGGGCCTACGAGATCGATGCCCCATTTGGCAAAGGGGTAAGGACTGCTGAGGGTGATCAGCTCTGTGGGGGAGGCGTGGGGATGTTGGCAAAACGCTAGCATTTGTAACATTTAAGCACAAAGTCGATGGCGTCTTGGTTCAGTGTGGGCCAAAAGTAGCCCGTGCAAAAGATTTTATGAGCTAAAGATCGTCCCCCAGAGTGGTTGCCGCAAATGCCTTCATGTATTTCTCTCATGATGTAGGTGGCTTGATCATTGTTGAGGCATCTGAAGTATGGCTGTGAAAATCCCCTCTTATACAACATGCCATCAACAAAGGCATAATTTGAGGATCAAGCCCTGACTTTGGCGGCCTCTTATCTGTTTGCAGGGTAGTCTTCCCTGTTCTAAGAATGTGATAATGTCTTGGGCCCATGGGATCGGCTCGTCTTGGAGCAAATGAATTGCTTGCTGATCCGATGAAATTGTCGGATGAGTCAGGTATTCAATTCGGATGCCATGGCTGAGGTCTGATTGATTTGCTAAGGCTAACTGTGCTATTTCATTTGCCTGGGAGTTTTCTGCCCTGGGGACATGCTTGACACGAAAGCTAGTAAAGAGGCGGGTGAGAAAAAGAGCGATGTCCCTGTATGATTACAGTGTTTCCTCCTTTGCATCAAACTTGCCCATAATCTGTCTAACCACCAATTGGGAGTCGTTGACCACTGGGAGATGATCGACCCCAATGTCTCTAGCCAGGCGGAGATTGGCTATTAGGGCCTCGTATTCGGCCTGGTTGTTACTTGCTGTAAACAGGAATCGGAGGGCATATTTGAAGTATTAGCCCTCTGGTGTGGTGAGGATTAAACCAGCTCCACTTCCCTCTTTGCAGGATAATCCATTAACACTAAGGCTCTAGGAGTGGAGGTCTTCTGTATCTGTAGTGATATATGCTAGTGGAGGAGGTGCATTCAGAGTAAGATTGGTAAACTCCCAGATAAAATTGGTGACAGCCTGACCTTTGATAGCTCTTCGGGGTCGGTAAGAGATTTCATACTGGCTTAGTTCAACGGACCATTGCATGAATCTGCCTGACGACTTTAGTTGTTGCATAACCTTTTTCAAAGGCTGGTCAGTGAAGATCACTATGGAGTGGGCTTGGAAATAAGGTCGAAGGCGTCTGGAGGCGATGACCAGAGTGAGGGCCATTTTTTCTGATGAGGGTTAGTTACATTACGCCCGGTGCTTAGTGATGAAGTAAACCGGCACCGGACGAGTCAGTTTCTTTGATAAGGGCAGCACTAACCGCGATGTTGGAGATGGCTAAGTAAAATGAGAGGGTCTTGCCTAGTGTAGACACCCCATTTTTGACCGTCCTCAAGACTTGGACATCACCATTTGAACACTCGGTGATCATCCATGTTTGTGTTCGTTTTAAGTTCTCGAAGGTCTCGGCTACGCGCCTTGCCTCAGGATCTCTTAACTTGCCTGTTCTGTGCTTGGTTTTGCACCAAGGGCTTGTGTTTTGTGCTCCCGACGGTAGGAGGTGGCTTGTCAGCCATCCCTTAAACCCACCGGCCATGGCTTAGGGCCACCGGCCTTGTTTTCTTTCCATCGGCCATTGGTGATGGCCGGTCGGCTCCTCGTGTGGTCGGCCGACCATTTATTTGGCCGATGGACTCCTTTTCTGGCCGATACCACCTTTTTGCCTCTTTCAGGCATAGTGCATGCCAGCTGTGCCAACTAGAGTGCACGGACTTGTCCTCTATACAGCTATATGGAGGAACTTGCACCTTTTGCACCCTTTTGGTCTAGCTTCTTGAGGAAGCTTGGACCTTTGTCTTAGCTTCCTCAAGAAGCTTGAACCCTGTCTCAGCTTCCTCAAGAAGCCTGAACCCTGTCTCAGCTTCCTCAAGAAGCTTTGGTCCCTTTGCCTTAGCTTCTTTCAGAAGCCTTGATCCCTTTAGATTAGCTTCTCTTGGAAGCTTAACACTTTGCCTTGTCTATATAAGGAGACCCTCCCTCTCCTTTGAGGAGGTTCAGCAAAACCAGACCTAATTACATATATCTCTGATATATATATCACCCTCTCTCTCTATATCTCCCTCTCTCTCTCTTGATTTGTGTGTGTTTGAGGGCCTAAAAGTGTAGTTTGTTCTTAGTTTTGCACTAGAACACATAGTATTACACCATATTTCGACTTTGGAGGTGTTAAGGGTTTGTTCTTCAAGTTTTGAGCTGGTTTTGATCAGAAGAAGGTGGCTGCAATTGCTGTTCTTGAAGTGTTCTTCAAGGGTAACACTTTTACTTTATTTTTCCCAATATTGCACTAGTCTTTGACCTATCTTGCACACTGATTTAAGCTTTGTGTATAACTGAAAAAAATCTTGTATTTACATGCTCAAGATCTTTCATTAAGGTCATTTTGGTGTTGGGGGTCGACCTCCCCCTCTTAGGCCTTGTTTGGACCTTTTTGTGCTCTCTTTGTTAAGCTTTGGGAACTTTTGTGTATTGACCTTCTCACCACTGAAATCCAGTGGATTTTCAATGGTGAAAAAGGGGTCTTGAAGTCTTGCATAGGGGAGGGACACCCCTCTCCCTTTGTCTCTCTTTTGTTTGCATTTTTGGCTCATAAGGGTAGCATGTATGCTTAGTTGCTTTTGGCTTCATTTCAGAGGATTTTGGGTGTTATTTGGTCATATTATATCTCTATTTTTGGTCGGATTAATGGCCCCTTGCATGCATAGTATACTTGCTTTGCATTCCTCCTTTTTGCCTAGAAATGCATCTTGCCTTTAAGACCATCATGCTTGCATGTTCTTGCCTAACTTTGTGAAGGTCTTGGTCATATTTCATCATGCTTGAGGTCTGTTAGGCACTGATTTGATCACATTTGCCATGTTTGGTATAGCCTCTTTACATTTTGGCTTGTGAGCCTTGAGTGTGTGAGTCACGAGCATGCTTGAGTTAGGTTGTTTTAGTGATTTGGAATCATTTCCCATGCCATTTCAGTCCATGTTTTGTGCTTACATACTTGCATTTGTTCCCCTTTTTTTGCCTTGAAGAGGTGTGGTCTCATGCTCCATGTTTGGGCTTTTGTGCATGCCTATATGTTTGAGTCATTTGAGCCGCCATAACAGTGGGTTTTGGGACTTATTTTGGTGCATTGTAACTCTGTTTTGGTTACATAGTCCATACCATGTTTGCTTGGGATAGGTGTTGAGCAATGCTCTCTTTTGTGGCCTTGAATGCCTTCTATGTCGCACCCATTCCCTAGCATGTTTTGGCATCATTCTTCGCATGCTTTTCAGAGTCTAACATGAGTGTTTAACGTCCATGTATATCACGTTCAAGTATGCCTAGAGTTGTCCCCTTTCATGCTTAGATGATGAACCTTGTTGTGTGCATGCTTGCATGCATAATTTGTGCCCTCTTGCACCTCTTAGGCCACTGTTTTGGGATGGGCTGAGGCCCTCTCATTTCAGTATAAGTCCATCTCTGCATACTTTGCATGTTTGCATGTTGCATTACATTAGTTGCATACTTGCATTATATCATGTTTGCATTGTATGATAGGTTGCATCACATTGCATTTTACATGCCCGGCAAATTGCATGTTTACATGCTTAGTTTACATTGCATTTAGCATGTTTGCATACTCGAGCCATCTTACATACTTGAGTCACTTTGCACCCATGCATAGCGTTTTGTTTGGTTTGGGGTGTCGAACCAAGCATGAGGGATGAGGCATGTTCGTACTCAAAAGTGACGAAATACGTCTCACTCCTCGGTCGCCAATGCCATTGACCTCAACATGATAGGGCACGAGGCATTCATCTCTTTTATGCATTCATTTTATGTTGAATAGCAAACTTGGCCTCTTAGGCCATCATGCATCGAAATGCACAATTGATGGCCCAAGAGTCGAGGGTCACACTCCCTTGAGTCCATAACATGATTGGGAGAGTGGCCATGCATACATTTGCTTGAAAATTCCATGCCATACACTACTTGCCCTCTGCTGCTGTCAACTGTAGGATTCTGCAGGAATGAATGGCCGACCGGCCATCTTTAGTGTCGACCGGCCATTAGTTCCCAGCCGATGACACAATCTTTGGCCGATAATCCCATTCCCATGGCTGGTGGCCTCTTGTTCTGGCCGGTGGAACTCCAAAACACTCAGGAGGAAGTTCAAAGCAGTTCTAGAAACTTTCATAATTTTCAGAGGAGCAAGGCAGTGTAAACAGAGGCAACAGTGGCATGGTACGGGTTTCCAAGCAAGGCGAGTCAAGCATGCATCATCCACGCATTCTGAGGCAGGGCTGCAGCCACCTTCCTTCTGCATTTAATTCGTTAATTAATTAGAAGTTCTATAATAATTAATTTAGTAGTATTTATTCGTTTTGTAATATTTATTCGGACCCTCCGAGTGGGGGCAACTGTGTAATAAGTGTGCGTGAGTGTGTGTATGCCTTCCAACCCCACGTCTTTCTTCCCTTTTATTTACTAGCTTTCGATGGTTAGTTTAGGGCATGTTTTGATTAGCATACTTATGATAGCATCTTTGCATACATTCATTCGTAATGCACGCACCGGACTCGGCGCATCATACTAACTGCATTTGTATTTCAATTCTAAGTTGAATACGTGTTAACTGTAGCATCATCATATGCCATCTTAGAATAGCCGAGCCTATAGTAGTTGCATCTTGCATGTGTTGCATTAGCCACCTCAACATGAACTAAGATCATGCATATGATTACTAACTAGTTTCTGTTTTGGCTCGGAGTACTCGGTAAGCTTTTATGCTTTAGCATCCTTGCATGCGTGTGAGTGTTGCCATGTTAGCATGCTTTACTATGAGGCTATGTGCTTAAATGATATAACTGCCTGGATGCCTGTGGGTGGAGGTTGGATTATCTGAGTTGGAACAACTCGTTGAAATCCGTGTTTTGGCCTACTTGTGAGTAGCAAATTTCAAACCATCTTTCAAACGAGCGGATATGCAATGCGTTGTTCCAAATGAGACGATCTAGTCTATACTTTTGTGTTGTACGCATCACATAGTAAGATTAGCTAATTAATCGGAATAAGAACACATAATGTTTTCAAAACTCGATATCATGGTTAGTAGAGGCCAATCTTTGATCAGGCGAGCAGGGGTGCTCATAGCTGACCTTTCCCAATCGTACCCAAGTTCCCGAACCAAGGCAACTTTGGTGATGACGGACACGTGGCCTTAGGCAAATGAGTCAGGGTTTCCTAAATTCCCCAAAAATAAAATATTTAGGTGGCGACTCTGTATCTGGAAAAGCAGTTTATGTTTGGCACTTCTTTATATAAAATCTATTTTTCAAAACGATTTGCCAAATTTGGACTCTTTAGTTCAGATTAAGAATCGTAACAACTTGAGTCCGAACTGTAGTGAGCCTATATGAACAAAACGGGGATCCCTCCCTGGGGCGTTCGGGGACGTCTACACCTAGCAATGCTTAAGAGAGGAGAGGAGGGTTAGCCATACACTGCTTCAGTTGTTGGAAGGCCTCCTCAGACTTGGTGTTCCATTCAAAATCCTGTCGGAGAACTTTGAAGAATGGAAAACATTTGTCAGTTGCTTGGGAAATGAATCCATTGAGGGCGGCAACTCTGCCAGTGAGCCGTTGGACCTTCTTTTACTGTTCAGGGAGATTGCATTTCGATTAGGGCTTTGATCTTCTACAGATTGGCCTCGATACCTCTATGGCTGACCATGAACCCCAAAAACTTACCAGATCCGACTTCGAAGGCACACTTCTCTAGGTTCAGCTTCATTTTATACTTGCGTAGGGCTTGGAAGGTCTTCTGCAGGTCTGTTAGGCAATCGAATGAGAGTTTGCTTTTGACGAGCGTGTCATCAACGTAGACCTCCATGTTGCGATCGATTTGATTCTTGAAAATGGCATTAACCAGACGTTGGTAAGTGGCTCCTGCATTCTTCAGACTGAAAGGTATCACCTAGTAATGATAAGTTCCTCTGTCAGTAATGAAGGAGGTATGTTCCTGGTCAGCTGCATGCATTAAGATCTAATTATAGCCAGAGAAAACATCCATGAAGATGAGCATCTGGTGGCCAGCCGTTGCGTTGACCAGTAAATCGATTTGGGGAAGTGGGTAGCGATCCTTAGGAGAGGCTCAGTTAAAGTCGGAGTAGCTGATGCAGAGTCTACACTAGCCATTGCTTTTGCAGACCAAGACTACATTGGATAGCTATTTGGGATAGTCTACATTTCTAATGAACTAGGCCTTCAACAGCTTGTCCACCTCAGTGGCAATGAGGTTGTTGTATTCTGGATGAAAAATGCATTACTTTTTGCAGAACGATCGGAATTGGGGCTTAATACTGAGGCGATGTGTAACAACCCCAACCCATGATTAACGTTAATCCATGTTTAATTATGCCTAATAAGTAATTAAAGTGAAATTTTGCATCATATGTTGCCTTATTTGTGTTTGTATCTGTTTAACGTAGAAAGATCTGTTCATGTTTTCATTTCGATTTGCGAATTGAAGGCCTTATCAGCATCCGATTCAGAAGTTGACTTGGTTTTTGTGTTAATTAGAATTTTTAAAATTTTATAGTAGGTTTAACTGAAATTCGATTCGGAACGATTAAATTAAATTCATTAATGCCACTTTGCTTAGCTTAAGCCAAATTAATTAATTACCACTAAGTAAGCCTATATAAGGCCACTCCTACCTCTTCCTACACATTTTTACACCCTCATCCCCATATCTTTTGAACTCAACATGAGAGAGAGAGAGAGAGAGAGAAAGGGAAGGTTGGATTTCAACTAGAGGATTGTAGAAATTAGAAGAACTTGGAAGTTTGGCTTAGAAACTCAAGAATTAAGCTTCTAGCTCTCATCTTGACAAGCCTAGGTAAGAAATCTAACCCTTAGTTGTGTAATTGAGTTAGCTTTTGTAAGAATTCAAGTAAAGGAGGTGGACTAACATGAGAATGAGCTAGGATTAAAGAATTGTAACTCAAATCATATATGCATGTGCATATCATGAAGTTTTGAAGTGGTTTTTACAAGAATTTTTACATGTATGTTCATATCTTAGTTTTGTTTAAAGAATTCAACTTGTTTTTTAGCCTAATGACTCATTTGGTCATGTTTTGAAAGGTTGGAATTCATGACATTACATACAAGTTATGTTATCTAAGTTTCAAGTTTTGTTTACTACAATTGGCATAACTTTTAGGCTTGATTTTGTAAAATAGTTTGTAATTCATCATGTACTATGAGTTTCTCAATGTTTTACTAAGTTTTGGTCCAAAAGGATGTGTTTTGAAGGTTTTGAAATTGAGTTTTGATCTTGGGAGCAAATTTGGAAATTCCAGATTTCTGCTCTTACGCTCAAGCGAAGGAATTTACGCTCGAGCTACCACTCTGAGTGCGTGTACTTTCGCTCGAGCGACCAGAAGTTCGCTCAAGCATGAAATGCATACTCCCAGAAGTTCTTATGTTTTTTAGGGTGCTCGAGCGACTAAAGTTGCGTTCGAGCGAGGGCATGTCTCTCACACTCGAGCGAGCGTCGAACGAGCATCGAGTGGAAAAATCAAGCAACTAACACTTTTGCAAAAGTTTACAGACCACTCGAGCGACAGATCTTGTGCTTGAGCGACCACTCACATTTTGCATGTCCATTCGAGCATAGGAAGTTACGCTCGAGCAAAGACCCTGTTTTCAGCAAGTTTTGTTAAGTGTTTTCAAGTGCATTTTTGCATCATTATTCCATCCTAGGCATTCCTAGGCCTAGATTAAGGCACAATAATAAAGATAAAAGTAGAGACACTCCAAGATAAGAAAGAACAAGTAGATGTTTTCAGGTGTGTAATTCAGTATGTATTCATTTTGTACCTGTGTAGATCACGTGCCACAAAATATCTGAATTGCCTACTCTATTCGTCTATTTGGAGCCATCTGTTATTTGTGAGTAGTAACTTTGTAAAGCTATATTCAATTATAAGTATTTTCTAAATGATATAAGATCTGTTTTCTGAAATATTATTTTCTGCATGAATGAATGGTTGTTTAATGTTTCTGAAATGTATTTGTGGCATCATTAGCTTCATATGACATATGTTATCTGTTCTGTTACGTCCCAATTATGGGTCAACTGTACGTCTCATGAGCCAACTGTACCGTCTTCGGGCACGTGAGTCAACTGTATGCCCGTCCCTTTATGGGTCAATTGTATGCCTTTATGGCCGTCCCTTTTATGGGTAAACTATTTCTGCTAGTGCTAATGAATGTACCACGTATGATTAACTGTAAATTCTGATTATGAATATGATTCTGAATCTATATCTGTTATGAACTATGATTTCTGAACATGATTATGAACCCAGTTCTGATAACTATTGAATTTGTTTTATGTAATTATTATGGACAACATTCATTTAACCTTTTACTATGTTATTCATTGGGCTCCAGCTCATTATTTATAATATGTATGTAGGTGATTAGGCATGTGACCAGGCTCAGAGTTGAGGATCTGGTGTCTCAATTTTTGTTAGCTAGCCTTTGTGCCTCCCGAGGAGGTTTTGGATTAAGTCATAAGTTTAGCGGGCTGTTTTTGTGAATGTATTAGGCTTTGTTTCTTTTGATTTATGGACAAGTTTTCTGTTTATATGTACATGAAGTGACATGTAAATACTGTATCTTTTGACGTTACTCGTAAGTTTATAAAAGTTTAAGATTATCTATCCCATGTATGTCTTCATAGCTCAATGGATTATGTATATTTTATATATGTGCTTTCGTAGCCTCTAACTATATGTTATTTTGTTAAGAGGCCTTTGGTAATCCAAGGATTACTGGCCGGTTACGACGCTAAACCTATAGGGACGGGTTTGGGTCGTGACAGAGTGGTATCAGAGCATGTGT
Organism: Camellia lanceoleosa; assembly: GCA_025200525.1. Lineage (NCBI taxonomy): Eukaryota > Viridiplantae > Streptophyta > Magnoliopsida > Ericales > Theaceae > Camellia > Camellia lanceoleosa. The sequence continues at coordinate 106,530,732 of CM045771.1, read as the reverse complement.
TATATCGCACACACGAGTCCATATGAGCTACAAGATGTCCTAGAAAAGACTTAGGGACATTTCATCTGCATACTGATGTCTGTAAATGTGGAAACTAAATCTAATCATGACTACATAAAGTAGAAACGAATGGACCGTGATTGATTGATCTAAATATAGTGGAAAGAATTATTGGCCTATATTTATTATTGCTTTGTTTACCTATAGTAACATGGAGAAGGCAAGATGAAATGATACAAGTGAGTCTTCTGAGCCTCAAATGAGCCGAATGGAACAAATGCTCGCAGCCTTGACTGAAACATTGACACAACAATAGAGACAACAACCTTTTCCCCCTCCACCCTCACCAGCACAAATAAAAATGATATGATCAACCTGAAACAAAAGTTCATGAAGATGAAACCGCCAACTTTCCTTGGAGGTATTGAACCACTAAAGGCAGAAACGTGGTTGTTGGAAATGGAGAAATTATTCGAAGTGTTTCCCTGTTATGAGATTTAGAAAGTTCTATTAGCCAATTACACTCTGAATGACGAAGCCCGGAAATGGTGGTTGTTGATCTGAAATGGCAATGAGAACATGACATGGGCTCAATTTAATGCAATCTTCTATGACAAGTACTCTCCCAAGTGCTTTCGGGATTGAAAGGTTTCAGAGTTCCAGGAACTTAAGTAAGGGAAGATTTTCGTACCTGAATACGATGCTAAGTTTACCGAGTTGGCCAGATTTACGCCTCATATGGTGGACACAGATTACAAGAAAGCTCAAAAATTTGAGGGTGGATTGGATTTAGATATCTTTGATCGGGTAGGTGTCCTCAAACTACCTACATATATGAATGTGCTTGACATAGCATTGATGGCAGAAGTCATTCTAGCAGCGAAGAAACAAGCTCCAGCCCCCAACACCTGAATGGAAGGGGAAAGGATTTGGATTCAATTTCAAGAGGATTCGTTCATCTGTTGTGAATAGAAAACAAAATATGGGGACTTCTAGCAACTCAAGTCAAAGCATTAGGTATGTGCCTATTTGTACCCAATGTGGGAGGAGACATAAAGGAGTTTGCCATCGAGTAACTGGTGCTTGCTTCTAGTGTGGCAAGACGGGTCACATGATAAGAGATTGCCCAATCGGGTCAGAGAATGCCAACCGTCCTGTAGCAAGTTCAGCAGGATCTGTTTCTGGATCAAGAACAAATGTTAGAACTAATACGGGAAAAGAACCCTTGAGACAGGTGATTGGTTCTGACCATTGCTTAGGTTGTTTGTAGGGGCGATCCAGTGTCGTTACTTCCTTATCAGAGCCTTGTCTGATTTTTCTGAGCTCGGCTTGCTGTGCCAACTGAGATGGTCCACTGCATGCGAGCCCGCCAACGATGACTCTGATCTCGCCAACTAGGGGGGCAGGGTCCCCTTGTGCTCGGGGTTGTGGTGGAACCGGATCATCATTCTGCCTAGGTTGTGCAGGTTAACGAGGAGGAGTGTGTCGACGGTTATGCCCCGAGGGGTTAGTCCTCGGCCTTTGCTGAGGACGGGCTGCCGTGAATCGGCTGAGACGCCTCTGGCAGATCAAATCCTCGACCTGGTCTTTAAGGTTGATACATTCCTCAGTGTTATGGTCGTGGTCTTGATGGAAACAGCAATACCTAGATTGATCCCGCCAGTTGGAGGGGATCTTGATGGTTAAGGCCATTTCAGGTTGTAGTCTCATTGAATTTGGTGCAAGACAACCATGGGTGAATTGAGAGGGGTGTATTGTTCAAACCAACTAGGCAAACGGGTAGGTGCCGGTCGATCTACTCAAGGTGATCAATCTGTATACTGAGGGGGTCGATGTGTATATTGTGAGGACCTATGCTCAGGTTATTTTCTTTTGTCCTTGGGGGTGGATTTTTGGATGTGGAGTCTTGGTGGGCTGCTAGGGAGGCCTCGACATTCATATATTTTTGGGCTTTGGCGAGAAAGGTGGCCATGGCGGACAAGAGGTTTTTAAAAAGGGAGAAAAGAAAATCTGATGGGCTCAAGCCGGCCATAAAGGCTATGAGAGTGACCTTGTCATCATTTTTCTTCACTTGTAAGGCCTCGGTATTGAAACGAGTGACAAAGCTACGCAGTGACACCCCTTCCATCTGCCGAATGTTTAGTAGTTAGGTCGTTGGATATCGCTGTCGTTGAGCACCAATGAAATGGCTCAAGAAGGATTCGTTGAGCTAGCGAAAGGAGGTGACAGAGTCTGTGGGAAGCTGGCTGAACCATAGGCATGCCGACCCCTTCAATGTGACAGAGAAAGCACAACACATAATTTCATCGAGGAAAACATGGAGAATCATGAATGTCTGATATGCTTCCACATGGTTGATCGGATCGGTGGTACCATCGAAGGTGTCGATCGATGGCATTTTAAACTTGGGAGGGAGAGCTTTATCTCTGATGAAAGCAATAAAAGGAGAGTTGACGGTAGAGAAAGTTTTGTGCTACATGTGCTGCATGACCCCTTGCAGTTGCAGCTTCATGGCCCTCGGCTCCTCATCCCAGACAGGGGCATTATCACCGCAAGCAGGAATCGGGGGTTAAATACTGCTAGCCTCGCCTTCGTGAGCAGCGGCATGGTGCAGTTGAAGGTGGTTATGGAAAGGCAATGGCATCTCTTGCTGAAGTTGTGAGCCAGAATGAGGAAGGTGCGAACCATTAAGATTCGACAGTTAAGGGCGTGGAGCGAATGGTGGAAATGCTCCATGGGGCACCTATGGTGGGTGTTGGTGGTGATTGTGGGCTTGTTCAAGCGGCGGGGGAACTATTTGTGGCGGTGGAGAAGGAATAGGTTAGTCGCGCTGGAGTAAAGCATTTATCAGGGCTTGGTTTTGTTCGGTCAGACGGTTGATGCTATTGGTAAGTTCTGTGAAATATAGAGGTGGGTTATTTGGGTTAGAGGACTTAGCTTCAGGGTTACCAGCATTGTGTTGGAAAGCCATGGACCTGGTCGTTTCCATCTACCCTAACGTAGGAGATAGCTGAGGACGGGGTTCCCTCCGGTGACAATGAACACAACTGTCGACCAAAGTTGGAGTTTCCCACAGACGGCGCCAACTGATGATGCAATAGTTCCAATGGAGGATGGGTCGGGCTAATCCACACTTCTAACAGGTCTGCTGGCCTTGAAGTCCACAGAGCATGTCTACAAAAAGGTCCAATGAGGGAGGTAATCCCCCAGCGAACACTCCGATGATCGAGTTAGGATAGAGTAGATTGATTGTGTAGAGAGCAAAGAGAGGTATGAAGAACTTAACCTTTAACGTATCTCGAAAGCTTTCGTATATCCTTTGCTCATCATTTCCTTGTCTATTCCAGACTATCTTGTTGGCCAAAAGTCTATATTCTAGCTCATATCGTTTATGGTGAATCTATTCTTCTGGCATGAAGGGGTTGTCGCATTTAATGTTATGAGAGCCTCATTAATGGCTGATGTGTGGGTGCAATAACTTTGCAGGATCTTTGTCTGCCTGCATAGCTGATTCCCTGCCCGACAGGTGTTTGAATGTTATTGGTCCTGGTCCATCATTGGTTTCTCAAAGTTACTGGGCTTTAATATCTAGTCTGTGGGTTGGGTCTTGAGTCGTGGGTCAGACCCTCTTGCGGGCCCACCGGTATCAAATATAATGGCAAACAAAATAAACCGACCAACCGAACCGTTTCAAAATTCTTTAAGGTTGCCGGTTAGAATTGATTTATGTGAATGTTGTGCTTGCCCTAATTTGATCAATAGTGGCACCGAACAATCAAACTATTTCAAAATTTTGCACAGTTAGTTTAGTTGTCTCCCTTCACCGATCAAGATCGATTTATGTTAATGTTAAATCAAATGCTTTGGTTTGCTTTTATTTTAAGTTCCAATTTTTTATTCTTTTTCAACGTTGGCTTATTATGCTCTGTGTATGAGTTCCCCTAATTTTGTTTAATATAATGGCAAACCAAATAGACTGACCAACTAAATTGTTTCAAAATTCTGCAAGGGTACCTGTTAGGATCGATTTATGTGAATGTTGTGGTTGCCTTAATTTGGTTTAATAATGGTAATCTGAATACGACCAAATGAACCGTTTCAAAATTCTGCACAGTTGGCTTGGTTGTCTCCCTTGATTGGTCAAGAACGATTTATGCGGCCGACTAACCGAACCTTTTCAAAATTTTGCAAAGTTACTGGTTAGGATTGATTTGTGTGAATGTTATGGTTGCCCTAATTTTTTGTAATAATGGCAAATCGAATACATCGACCAACCAAACCGTTTCAAAATTCTGCACAGTTGGCTTGGTTGTCTCCCTTAACTGGTCAAGATCGATTTATGTTTATGTCAAATCAAAAGCTTCGGTTTGCTTTTATTTTACATTTCAATTTTTATTTTTTTTCAATGTTGGCTTATTATGTTCTATATATGGCAATCCCTAATTTTGTTTAATATAATGGAAAACTGAACACTTCGACCAACCGAACCATTTGAAAATTTTGCAAGGTTACCAGTTAGGATCGATTTATGTGAAATGTTATGGTTTCCCTAACGTTGTTTAATATTGGAAAACTGAATACACTAACCTTTCAAAATTCTGCAAGGTTGGCTTGGTTATATCCCTTGACTGGTCAAGATTGATTTATGTGAATATCAAATTGAAAATTCAGTTTGCTTTTATTTTACAATCTGATTTTTATTTTTTTCAACTCTAGCTTATTATGTTCTATATGTGGCTTCCCCTAATTTTGTTTTATATAATGGCAAATCGAATAAATCGACCAACTGAACTGTTTCAAAATTATGCAAGGTTACCAATTAGGATTGATTTATGGGAATGTTATGGTTGCCCTAATTTGTTTAAGAATAGCAAACTGAATACATTGACCAACTGAACTATTTCAAAATGATGCACAGTTGGCTTGGTTGGCTCCCTTGACGTGTGAAGATCGATTTATGTGAATATCAAATCGAAAGCTTCGGTTTGTCTTTATTTCAAGTTCTAAATTTTATTTTTTTTCCACGTTAACTTATTATGCTCTGTATATAGTTTTCTCTAATTTTGTTTAATATAATGGCAAACTAAATACACCGATCAATCAAACCCCAAATTTTGTTTAATAATGTTGAACCGAATACATCAACCAACCGATCTGTTTCAAAATTCTGCACGATTGGCTTTGTTGTCTCCCTTGACCAGTGAAGATCGATTTATGTGACTGACCAACCAAACCGTTTCAAAATTCTGCAAGGTTACCGGTTAGGTTTGATTTATGTGAATGTTATGGTTGCCCAAATTTTGTTTAATAATGTTGAACCGAATACATCGACCAACCGATCCGTTTCAAAATTTTGCACGGTTGGCTTTGTTGTCTCCCTTGACCAGTGAAGATCGATTTATGTGACTGACCAACCAAACCGTTTCAAAATTCTACAAGGTTACTAGTTAGGATCGATTTATGCGAACGTTATGGTTGCCTTAATTTTTTTTAATATTGGCAAACCGAATACACCAACCAACCCAACCGTTTCAAAATTCTGCACGGTTGGCTTGGTTGTCTCTCTTGCCCAGTCAAGATCGATTTATGTCTATATCAAATCGAATGTTTCGGTTTGCTTTTATTTTAAGTTTCAATTTTATTTTTTTTTCGGTTATGATTTTTTATTTTTTTAGCATGGGCTTATTATGCTTTGTATATGGCTTTCCATAATTTTGCTTAATATAATGGCAAACTGAATAGACCGACTGACCGACCAACCAAACTGTTTCAAAATTCTGCAAGGTTATCAGTTATGATCGATTTATGTGAATATTGTGGTTGTCCTAATTTTGTTTAATAATAGCAAATCGATTAGACCGACCGAACGAACCTTTCAAAATTCTACACGATTGGTTTGGTTCTCCCTTGACCGGTCAAGATCGTTTTATGTGACCGACCAACAAAATCGTTTCAAAATTTTGTTTCAAACTATTGGCTAATTATGTAACCTGTCAAGATCGTTTTATGTTACTGGTTAGGATCGGTTTATGTGAATGTTGTAACTGGCCTAATTTTGTTTAATAATGGCAAACCGAATACACCGACCAACTAAATCGTTTCAAAATTCTACAAGGTTGGCTTTGTGGTTGTGTCCCTTTACCGATCAAGATCGATTTATGTTTTTGTCAAATTGAAAGCTTTGGTTTGCTTTTATTTTACGTTTAAAATTATATTTTTTTTCAATGCTGCCTTGTTATGGTTTGCATATGGCTTTCCCTAATTTTGTTCAATATTATGGAAAACAAATAGACTGACCTACCGAACTGTTTCAAAATTCTGCAAGGTTACCGGTTAGGATCGATTTATGTGAATGTTATGGTTGCCTTAATTTTGTTTAATAATGGCAAACCGAATACACCGACCAATCGAATCGTTTCTAAATTCTGCATGGTTGGCTTGGTTTTCTCCCTTGATCGGTCAAGATTGATTTATGTGAATGTCAAATCGCAAACTTTGGTTCGTTTTTATTTTATGACCTAATTTTTATGTGAATGACAAACCTTACAAAAGTTTGTTTAATAATGACAAACCAAATACATCGACCAATCAAACTATTTCAAAATTCTACACGGTTGGCTTGGTTGGCTCCCTTGACATGTCAAGATGGATTTATATGAATCTTTAATCGAAAGTTTCAGTTTGCTTTTGTATTATGTTCCAATTTTTATTTTTTTCAACGTTGGCTTATTATATTTTGTATATAGTTTTCCCTAATTTTGTTTAATATACTAGCAAACCGAATACACTGACCAACTAATCTGTTTCAAAATTTTGCAAGGTTATCGGTTAGGATCGATTTATGTGAATGTTATGGTTGTCCTAATTTTGTTTAATAATGACAAACCGAATACACCGACCAATTGAATCATTTCAAAATTCTGTACTGTTGGCTTGGTTGTCTTCCTTGACCGGTCAAGATCAATTTATTTTTATGTCAAATCGAAAGCTTCGGTTTGCTTTTATTTTAAGTTTTAGTTTTTATTTTTTTCAATGCTAGTTTATTATGTTCTGTATATGGCTTTCTCTAATTTTGTTTAATATAATGGCAAACCGAATACACCGACCAACCAAACTGCTTCAAAATTCTATAAGGTTACTGGTTAGGATTGATTTATGTGAATGTTATGGTTGTCCTAATTTTGTTTAATAATGGCAAATTGAATACACTGAATAACCAAACCGTTTCAAAATTCTGCATGGTTGGCTTTGTTGGCTCCCTTGACATGTCAAGATCGATTTATGTGAATGTCAAATCGAAAGCTTCAGTTTGCTTTTATTTTAAGGTCCAAATTTTATTTTTTTTTCAACGTTGATTTATTAAGTTCTGTATATGGTTTTCTCTAATTTTGTTTAATATAATGGCAAACCGAATACTCCGACCAACTGAACCATTTCAAAATTTTGCACGATTGGCCTGGTTGTCTTCCTTTATCGGTGAAGATTGATTTGTGTGATCGACCAACAAAACCATTTTAAAATTCTACAAGGTTACCGGTTAGGATCGATTTATGTAAATGTTATGGTTGCCCTACTTTTGTATAATAATGGCAACCAAATATACTGACCGAAAGAATCGTTTCAAAATTATGCACTGTTAGCTTGGTTGGCTCCCTTGACATGTCAAAATCAATTTATGTTAATGTCAAATCAAACGGTTTGCTTTTATGTTCCAATTTTTATATTTTTCAATGTTGGCTTATTAGGTTCGGTATGTGGTTTTCCCTAATTTTGTTTAATGTAATGACAAACCGAATACACCAACCAACCGAACCCTTTGAAAATTCTGCAAGGTTACCGGTTGGAATCGATTTATGTGAATGTTATGGTTGCTCTAATTTTGTTTAATAATTGCGAACCGAATACACCGACCAACCAAACTGTTTCAAAATTCTATAAGGTTGGCTTGGTTGTCTCCCTTGACTGGTCAAGATCGATTTATGTGACTGATGAATCGAATTGTTTCAACATTCTGCAAGGTTACCGGTTAGGATCGATTTATGTAAATGTTATGGTTGCCCTAATTTTGTTTAATAATGGCAAACTGAATACACCAACCAAACGAATTGTTTCAAAATTCTGCATGGTTGCCTTGGTTGGCTCGTTTGACATGTCAAGATCGATTTATGTGAATGTCAAATCGAAAGCTTCGGTTTGTTTTTATTTTACGTTCCAATTTTTATTTTCTACAATGTTGGCTTATTATGTTCAGTATATGGTTTTCCCTAATTTTGTATAATATAATGGCATACCGGATACACCGACCAACTGAACCCTTTCAAAATTCTGCAAGGTTACTAGTTGGAATTAGTTTATGTGAATGTTATGGTTGCCCTAATTTTGTTCAATAATTGCGAACCGAATGCACCGACCAACCAAACCGTTTCAAAATTCTGCAAGGTTGGCTTGGTTTTCTCCCTTGACCGGTCAAGATCGATTTATGTGACTGACAAACTGAACCGCTTCAAAATTTTGCAAGGTTACCGATTTTAAGCAATTTATGTGAATGTTATGGTTGCCCTAATTTTGTTTAGTAATGGCAAACTAAATATACCAACCAACCGAACTGTTTCAAAATTTTGCATGGTTGGCTTGGTTGGCTCCCTTGACTTGTCAAGATCGATTTATGTGAATACACCAACCAACCGAACTGTTCAAAATTCTGCAATGTTACCGATTAGGATCGATTTATGTGAATGTTAAAAGCAAAAAATTCGGTTTGGTTTTATTTTTTATTCCAGTATTTCTTTTTCTTTTTATTTTGGATTTTTTTCAACACTAGCTTATTATGTTATGTATATGGTTGCCCTAATTTGTTTTCTTCTTTTTATTTTGGATTTTTTCAACACTAGCTTATTATGTTATGTACATGGTTGCCCTAATTTGTTTAATAACGGCAAACTGAATACACCAACCAACAACCGAACCATTTCAAAATTCTACACTGTTGGCTTGATTATCTCCCTTAATCGATCAAGATCGGTTTATGTGAATGTCAAATCGGAAGCTTTGGTTTGCTTTCATTTTGTGTTCCAATTTTCATTTTTTTGAACGTTGGCTTGTTATGTTTTGTATGTGGCTTTTCCTATTTTTGTTTAATAAAATGCCAAACCAAATACACTGACCAACCGAACCATTTCAAAATTCTACATGATTATGAATTTTGATCGATTTATATGAATGATAAATAAAAAAATTTGGTTTTGTTTGGTTTGGTTTTATTTTTTTTTATAACCAATATTTCTATTTTTTTGGATTTTGCATTTTTTTTTCAAACACTAGCGTATTATATTATGTATATGGTTGCCGTAATTTTGTTTAATAATAATGGCAAACCGAATACACCAACTAATCGAACCGCCTCAAAATTCTACACAGTTGGCTTGGTTGTCTCCCTTGACTGATCAAGTTCGATTTATGTGAATGTCTAATTGAAAGATTCGGTTTGCTTTTATTTTACATTCCAATTTTTATTTTTTTCAATGCTGGCTTATTATGTTTTGTATGAGTTTCTCCTAATTTTGTTTGATATAATGGCAAACCGAATGCACCGACTACCCGAACCGTTTCAAAATCCTGCGAGGTTATTGGTTACGATCCATTTATGTGAATGTTATAGTTGCCCTATTTTTGTTTAATGATGGCAAACCGAATACACCAACCAACTAAACCATTTCAAAATTTTGCACAGTTAGTTTGGTTGTCTCCCTTGACTGGTCAAGATCGATTAATGTGAATGTCAAATCAAAAGCTTTGGTTTGCTTTTATTTTACGTACCAAATTTTTTTTTTTTAACTTTGGCTTATTATGCTCCATATATGGCTTTCCCTAATTTTGTTTAATATAATGGCAAATTGAATACACCAACCAACCGAACCATTCAAAATTCTGCAATGTTACCGGTTAGGATCGATTTATGTGAATGTTAAATCAAAAAATTCGGTTTGGTTTTATGTGAATTGAGGACACCTTAATTCTAGAGTTGCTTGCTTCATGTTACACCCAATGGCTTTCTGGATCTTTGTCCACCTAACTTCAAACTCAAAAGATTGTTTTTACGGCTTATTTTTCTCTTACTTTATCCCAAACTATAAGAGAACAATCAGATTATGTAGTTACTAAATGTGAAATATGAGCGTTTGGGAAAATGGTATCTAACCTTTCTTGAATATAGGTATTGCCTTTGTTGAGTATAGGTATGACATTTCATGTTAAATATTGACTTATTGTGTCTTGTCTATGGTTTGCCCTGACTTTATTAAACAATGCAAACTGAATACACAAACAGACCAAATCATTTCACAATGTCGGCTTAGTTCTCTTCTTCAACCAGGATAAATTTATGTAAATGTCAAATCAAAATCTTTGGTGTGGTAGGGAAACCCCACCCTAGACCTTGACCAAACTGCACTTATTTAACGCCTACTTCTAACACACTGTGAAAGTGGACCCTTGTATTCTCGACTTGCATGCTTCCTGTAATACCTAGTGGGCTCTCGAATCTTTGGCCCACATTGCTTTAAACTTGGAAGATCATTTTATGGCTAATTTTTGTCCTACATTATCGAGGACAATGAGAGTTTGGGAGAATGGATGCATTAGCCAGGCCCCTCGATTTTTCTTAGTTATTGGTATACCATCTACGATTTATCCAAATAAAGGAGTTACTTGTAAAGTAATTATTATCGTTTTATTTTGTTTTCCAAATTTTATTTTCTTTTGTTCTAATTTATTTTATTTTTTTTGTTTTTTTGTTTTTTTTTTTTTTTTTTTTTTGGATTTTTGTTTTTGTTACTTAAAGGCTTGTGTGTGGTGGAGAAATCACCCTAGACCTCCACCAAACGACATGGATTTCTCCCCTACTTCTAACATAACGTAAAAGTTGGGAACCCCTAAATTCTGGAGTTACATGCTTCTTCCAACACCCAACGGGTTTCTAGATCTATACTTCACATAGCTTCAAACTTAAAAGGTCATTTCATGGCTAATAGTTCTTGTACTTTATCCAGAACAATGTGATAATTATTAGATTCACTAGTTGGTAAATGACGAATAAGAGCATTTGGGAAAATATAAAACCAGGATTGCATTAGCTAGGCCCCCATCCAACCTTTCCTAAATATTGTGTTCCACTTTTTTTTTTTCTATATATCATTTGCTCTAATTTTATTAAACAGTGGAAAATTGTATACACTGGCCAACCGTTGCACTCGTACTTTTAAGCTAGTGCGAAAGACTTGAATTTCACCCTATGTCAGTTTGGTTCTCTCCCTCGAATCAGTCACAATTGATTTATGTTATTGTCAAACTGTACAAATTTCACCCTTACTTCTAACCCAGCAAGAAAGTTGAAGACCCCTTTTGTTTTGGAGTTGCATGCTTTCTGCAACTCCCAATGACTCTTTGGATCTTTGGTCCACATAGCTTCAAACTCGAAAGATCATTTTAAGGTTAATTTTTCTCCTACTTCATCAACAACAATGAGAGAATGTTTAGATTCAAATCAAACATAACGTGAATGTTGAGGATCCCTTAATTATGGAGTTGTATGTTAATCATATATATTTGTGTCATAAAATTTTCATAATTTTCTAAGAGATCATTTGATGTTTTTGTTTCGTTGTCATAGTTGTTGGTTTGTCTCGATCATGTAATTATCTCGTGTTTAGTTTAGGATTGTCATGCATTAATCATATTTTGTCTTGTTTTCTACCATGATTGCATGCTTGGTAATTTTCATGTTAGTTTAGTGTTTGATTGGCATCATTATAGTAATTAGTTTGGTTTCATTGCATGCATATTTGCTACTAATCTAGTTTTTGAGTTGTGTAGAGTTTTGAGTACAGGGACCACGTTTGAAGAAGAAAATTCCTCTTCTTTGTTCATTCTCTAGTTTCGTTGCCACTATTGATGTAAATCCCCTATCCGAAACTTTGTAATTTTGATTTGGGTTGGAGTGGTAACATAGAGAGTTAGCGAAGAAGAGTCAACTCTGATTGTTTTTGTTTTTGTTTCTTATTGCTTTATTTTGGACTATTGAACTATTGGACTTTGGATATTTGTTTTGGGTGGTTTGGTTTATTATTTGATTAATGGTTACAAAATGAGTATGAATAATGGCAACATATTTTTCAAAACTCAAAAGATAGGCTTTGTGTTGGTCTCCCAATACCTCTATTTGAATTAATGTGGGGGCGACTTTCTTTTCAAAATCATTAGACTTGTTTTTCAAACACATAGAAACAATCACTTTTCAATAATAAATTGTCTCAATCATGTCATTGTCTCGTGTTTAGCTTAGGATTGTCACGCATTAATCATCTTTCGTCTTGTTTTCTGCTACGATTGCATGCTTGTTAATTTTCATGTTAGTTTAGTGTTTGATTAGGAATCATTATAGTTATTAGTTTGGTTTAATTGCATGCATATTTGTTACTAATCTAGCTTTTTAGTTGTGTGAAGTTTTGAGTACAGGGACCATGTATGAAGTAGAAAATTTCTCTCCTTTGTTCACTCTCTAGTTTGGTTACCACTATTGATGTAAACCACCACCCTGAAAATTGGTAATTTTTATTTTGGTTGGAGTGGTAACATAGAGAGTTAGCAAAGAAGAGCCGATTCGGTTTGTTTTTTATTTTGTTTCTTATTGCTTTCTTTTGGACTATTGAACTATCGAACTTCAGATATTTGTTTTGGTTGGTTTGGTTTATTATTGATTAATGGTTGGATGTTTACAAAATGAATATCAATAATGGCAACATATTTTTCAAAACTCAAAAGATAGGCTTTATGTTGGTCTCCCAATACCTCTATTTTAATCAAAGTGAGGACAACTCTCTTTTCAAAATCATTAGACTTGTTTTTCAAACACATAGAAACAATCAATTTTCAATAATCAGTTGTCTCAATCATGTCATGGTCTCGTGTTTAGTTTAGGATTGTCATGCATTAATCATATTTTGTCTTGTTTTCAACCATGATTGCATGCTTGTTAATTTTCATGTTAGTTTGTTGTTTGATAGGCATCATTATAGTTATTAGTTTGGTTTCATTGCATGCATATTTGTTACTAATCTAGTTTTTGAGTTGTGTGTAGTTTTGAGTACAGGGACCATATATGAGAAAGAAAATTCCACTTCTTTGTTCACTCTCTAGTTTTGTTGCCACAATTGATGTAAACCCCCTCCCCGAAACTTTTTAATTTTGATTTCAGTTGAAGTGGTAACATAGAGAGCTAGCAAAGAAGAGTCGACTCTGTTTGTTTTTGTTTTTGTTTTTGTTTCTTATTGCTTTATTTTGGACTATTGAACTATTGGACTTCGAATATTTGTTTTGGGTAGTTTGGTTTATTATTGATTAATGTTTGGATATTTACAAAATGAATATGAATAATAGGCTTTATGTTGGTCTCCCAATACCTCTATTTTAATTAATGTGGGGACAACTCTCTTTTCAAAATCAATAGACTTGTTTTTCAAACTCATAGAAACAATCACTTTTCAGTAATCACTTGTCTCGATCATGTCATGGTCTCGTGTTTAGTTTAGGATTGTCATGCATTAATCATATTTTGTCTTGTTTTCTTCCATGATGGCTTGCTTGTTAATTTTTATGTTAGTTTAGTGTTTGATAGGCATCATTATAGTTATTAGTTTGGCTTCATTGCATGCATGTTTGTTACTAATCTACCTTTTTAGTTGTGTGGAGTTTTGGGTACACGGACCATGTATGAAGAAGAAAATTTCTCTTCTTTGTCACTCTTTAGTTTTGTTGCCACTATTGATGTAAACCCCCTCCCTGAAACTTTGTAATTTTGATTTCGATTGGAGTGGTAACATAGAGAGTTAGCAAAGAAAAGTCAACTCAGTTTGTTTTTGTTTCTGTTTCTTATTTCTTTATTTTGAACTATTGGACTTTGGATATTTGTTTTGGGTGGTTTGGTTTATTATTGATTAATGGTTGGACTTTTACAAAATGAATATGAATAATGGGAACATATTTTTCAAAATCAAACGGTAGGCTTTGTGTTGGTCTCCCAATACCTCTATTTTAATCAATGCGGGGACAACTCTCTTTTCAAAATCATTAGATTTGTTTTTCAAACTCATAAAAATAATTACTTTTCAATAATCACTTGTCTCGATCATGTCATGATCTCATGTTTAGTTTAGGATTATCATGCATTAATCATATTTGGTCTTGTTTTCTACCCTGATTGCATGCTTGTTAATTTTCATGTTAGTTTAGTGTTTGATAAGCGTCATTATAGTTATTAGTTTGGTTTCATTGCATGCATATTTGTAACTAATCTAGCTTTTTAGTTGTGTAGAGTTTTGGGTACGGAGACCATGTATGAAGAATAACATTTCTCTTCTTCGTCACTGTCTAGTTTTGTTGCCACTATTGATGTAAACCCCCTCTTCGAAACTTTATAATTTTGATTTTGGTTGGAGTGGTGACATAGAGAGTTAGCAAAGAAGAGTTTACTCGATTTGTTTTTGTTTTTGTTTCTTATTTCTTTATTTTGAACTATTGAACTATTGGACTTTGGATATTTGTTTTGGGTGGTTTAGTTTATTATTGATTAATGGTTGGATTTTTGAAAAATGAATATCAATAATGACAACATATTTTTCAAAACTCAAAAGGTAGGCTTTATGTTGGTTTCCCAACACCTCTATTTTAATCAATATGGGGGTAACTCTCTTTTCAAAATCATTAGACTTATTTTTTTAACTCATATCAATAATCACTTGTCTAGATATTGTCATTGTCTTGTGTTTAGTTGAGGATTGCCATGCATGAATCATATTTTGTCTTGTTTTCTGCCATGATTGCATGCTTGTTTATTTTCATGTTAGTTTAGTGTTTAATTGGCATCATTATAGTTATTAGTTTGGTTTCATTGCATGCATATTTGTTACTAATCTAGGTTTGGAGTTGTGTGTTGTTTTGAGTACAGAGACAATGTATAAAGAAGAAAATTTCACTTCTTTGTTCACTCTCTAGTTTTGTTGCCACTATTAATGTAGACCCCCTCCCTAAAACTTTGTAATTTTGACTTCGGTTGGAGTGGTAACATAGAGAGTTAGCAAAGAAGAGTCGACTAGGTTTGTTTTTGTTTTTGTTTCTGTTTCTTATTGTTTTATTTTGGACTATTGAACTATTGGACTTTGAATATTTGTTTTGAGTGGATTGGTTTATTATTGATTAATGGTTGGATGTTTACAAAATGAATATGAATATTGGGAACATATTTTTCAAAACTCAAAAGATAGCCTTTATGTTAGTCTCCCAATACCTCTATTTTTATCAGTGTGGGGACAACAATATTTTCCAAATCATTAGACTTGTTTTTCAAACTCATAGAAATGATGACTTTTCAATAATCACTTGTCTCAATCATGTCATGGTCTCGTGTTTACTTTTGGATTGTCTCGCATTAATCATATTTTGTCTTGTTTTCTGCAATGATTGCATGGTTGTTAATGTTCATGTTAGTTTAGTGTTTGAGAGGCATCATTATAGTTATTAGTTTGGTTTCATTGCATGCATATTTGTTACTAATCTAGCTTTTTAGTTGCGTGGAGTTTTGGGTACAGGGACCATGCATGAACAATAAAATTTCTCTTCTTTTTCACTCTCTAGTTTTGTTGCCACTATTGATGTAAAGCCCCTCCCTGAAACTTTGTAATTTTGTTTTTCGGTTGGAGCGGTAACATAGAGAGTTAACAAAGAAGAGTCGACTCAGTTTGTTTTTGTTTTTGTTTCTTATTTCCTTATTTTGAACTATTGAACTATTGGAGTTTGGATATTTGTTTTGGGCAATTTGGTTTATTATTGATTAATGATTGGATTTTTACAAAATGAATATGAATAATGGCAACATATTTTTCAAAACTCAAAAGGTAGGCTTTATGTTGGTTTCCCAATATCTCTATTTTAATCAATGTGTGGATAACTCTCTTTTCAAAATCATTAGACTTATTTTTTTAACTCATATCAATAATGACTTGTCTAGATCTTGTCATTGTCTCTTGTTTAGTTGAGGATTGCCATGCATGAATCATATTTTGTCTTGTTTTCTGCCTTGGTTAGTTTAGTGTTTGATTGGCATCATTATAGTTATTCGTTTTGTTTCATTACATGCATATTTGTTACTAATCCAGGTTTGGAGTTGTGTGGAGTTTTGAGGATAGAGACCATGTATGAAGATGAAAATTTCAGTTCTTTGTTCAATCTCTAGTTTTGTTGCCACTATTGATGTAGACCCCCTCCCCGAAACTTTGTAATTTTGATTTCGGTTGGAGTGGTAGCATAGAGAGTTAGCAAAGAAGTGTCGACTCGATTTGTTTATTTTTTGTTTCTTATTGCTTTATTTTGGACTATTGAAGTTTTGGATTTTGAATATTTGTTTTTGGTGGTTTGGCTTATTATTGATTAATGGTTGGATGTTTATAAAATGAATATGAATAATGGCATCATATTTTTAAAAACTCAAAAGATAACCTTTATGTTGGTCTCCCAATACCTCGATTTTATTTAATGTGGCGACAACTCTGTTTTCCAAATCATTAGACTTGTTTTTCAAACTCATAGAAACAATGACTTTTCAATAATCACTTGTCTCGATCATGTCATGGTCTCGTGTTTACTTTTGGATTGTCTCGCATTAATCATAGTTTGTCTTGTTTTCTGCAATGATTGCATGGTTATTAATGTTCATGTTAGTTTAGTGTTTGAGAGGCATCATTATTGTTATTAGTTTGGTTTCATTGCATGCATATTTGTTACTAATCTAGCTTTTTAGTTGCGTGGAGTTTTGGGTACAGGGACCATGTATGAACAATAAAATTTCTCTTCTTTTTCACTCTCTAGTTTTGTTGCCACTATTGATGTAAATGCCCTCCCCGAAACTTTGTAATTTTGTTTTTCGGTTGGAGCGGTAACATAGAGAGTTAACAAAGAAGAGTCGACTCAGTTTGTTTTTGTTTTTGTTTCTTATTTCTTTATTTTGAACTATTGAAGTATTGAACTTCAGATATTTGTTTTGGGTGGTTTGGTTTATTATTGATTAATGGTTGGATTTATACAAAATGAATATGAATAATGGCAACATATTTTTCAAAACTCAAAAGGTAGGCTTTGTGTTGGTCTCCCAATACCTCTATTCTAATCAATGTTAGGACAACTCTCTTTTCAAAATCATTAGACTTGTTTTTCAAACTCATAGAAACAATCACTTTTCAATAATCACTTCTCTTGGTCATATCATGGTCTCGTGTTTAGTTTAGGATTGTCATGCATTGATCATATTTTGTCTTGTTTTCTACCATGATTGCATGCTTGTTAATTTTCATGCTAGTTTTGTATTTGATAGGCGTCATTATAGTTATTAGTTTGGTTTCATTGCATGCATATTTGTTACTTATCTAGCTTTTTAGTTGTGTGGTGTTTTGGGTACAGAATTTTGATTTCGGTTGGAGTGGTAACATAGAGAGTTAGCAAAGAAAAGTCGACTCGATTTGTTTTTGTTTTTGTTTTTGTTTCTTATTTCTTTAGTTTGAACTATTGAACTATTGGACTATGGATATTTGTTTTGGGTGGTTTGTTTTATTATTGATTAATGGTTGGATTTTTACAAAATGAATATCAATAATGGCAACATGTTTTTCAAAACTCAAAAAGTAGGCTTTATGTTGGTTTCCAATACCTCTATTTTAATCAATGTGAGGATAACTCTCTTTTCAAAATCATTTGACTTGTTTTTCTAACTAATATCGATAATCACTTGTCTAGATCTTGTCATTGTCTCATGTTTAGTTTAGGATTGTCATGCATGAATCATATTTTGTCTTGTTTAATTTTCATGTTAGTTTATTGTTTGATTGGCATCATTATAGTTATTCGTTTGGTTTCATTGCATGCATATTTGTTACTATTCTAGGCTTTGAGTTGTGTGGAGTTTTGAGTACAGAGACCATGTATGAAGAAGAAAATTCCACTTCTTTGTTCACTCTCTAGTTTTCTTGCCACTATTGATGAAGACCCCCTTCCCAGAACTTTGTAATTTTGATTTCGATTGAAGTGGTAACATAGACAGTTAGCAAAGAAGAGTAGACTTGGTTTGAATTTGTTTTGGTTTCTTATTGCTTTATTTTGGACTATTGTATTGTACTTCGAATATTTGTTTTGGGTGGTTTGGTTTATTTTGTCGATTAATGGTTGGATATTTACAAAATGAATATGAATATTGGCAACATTTTTTTCAAAACTCAAAAGATAGCCTTTATGTTGGTCTCCCAATACCTCTATTTTTATGAATATGGGGACAGCTCTCTTTTCCAAATCATTAGACTTGTTTTTTAAACTCATAGTGTTAAGTGTTAGGGGTAGTTTGGTCTTTATGTATTATTCTTATTAGTATAAATAGTTGTGTGTAAGGGGGAAACCTTATGTTTTTTGAATTAAGGAATACAGCATCTCTCTCTCTCTCTCGTTATTCTTTTTCTTCCTCTTTTTCTCCTTCTTCTTCTCATCGTCTATACATTCAACATGCTATTAGAGCAATATTTTCCTCCTTGAAGATGATTCCTCTCATTCTTTAGGTACATCTATCGCAGCAAAAATATACATATATATATATATATTAGCATGCTCAAAATATAATGGATATTAACCCTGTAATCTTCTTTTGATGTTTTGGTCATTCTTGATTGCTTTTTCTAATTTTTTTGATTTTTCGTCAATTTTGGGTGATTTTTCAAAAGTTGCTGTTTGAACCCTTTTTGCTTGGTTTTGTCCCTTCCTCTCACACCTGTGGAAGCCGACAGGAACCCTTAAAGGGTTTACTGTCCTTGGTTTGAGGTATTTTGGACCTACCTTGGCTTTTTCTGTGTTTTGGATGGTCTGTTTCAGTTTTTTGGGCTTGTAGGTGATCTATTACTATGTTCTGGGATAATCTTGCCCTTTTTTAGCCTTAAAAGGTGAGTTGCTATGCTGGTTCAGTGTTTTCTGGATTTGTTTGATATCCAGCTTGTGTTTCTGTACCATCTTTCTCTCATCTCATGGCTGCCAACGAGGGTAAGGACAAGGAGGAGAGTGGACTAAGTCATGGTATGACTCTTGGTGATAGTCCATCTCTCCAGATTAGTTCGGTCAAGCTAAATGGTACCAATTACTTGATTTGGTCCCGCTCTTACAGTCTTGCCATTGCTGCCTGGCAGTTGACGAGCTATATTACTGGTAGTACCCAGCCACCTACTGAGGATAGTGCTTTATCTACTCAATGGATTTCTAAGAATGCTTTAGTTATGACCTGGCTCATCAATTCTATGGAGCCTACCATTAGTCGGACTTTTGTCTTAATGGATACTGCTCACAAGATCTAGATAGCTGCCTCTCAGATGTATTCTCAACAAGGGAATGATACACAGGCCTATGAATTGCGTAAGAAGATTAGGGGTTTGGATCAGAAGGATCATCTCTAGCAGTCTACAATGCTGAGTTGAGTGGTTTATGGTAGGAGCTAGATTTCTACTAGAGTTTCCAGCTAGTTTGCTCCATGGATGCCACTATGTTTCAGCAGGCTGTGGAGAATGAGCGGGTATATAACTTTCTTACTAGCCTGAATTTGGAGTATGATCAGATACGGGTTCAGGTGTTAGGTCGCTCTCCGTTTCCTACATTACATAAGGCTTATGCACTGGTTCAGTAGGAGAAGAGTCATCGTGGTACTATGGTGCATGCTCCTGTTTTGGATCGGTCAGCGATGGTTATCGGCCCCAAGTCACGTGATACTCCGCCTTGTCCGCCTCATGGTGGTGGTAAGGGTCCATTACTTGATCGGGACCGATTGAAGTGTGAGTATTGTGGGAAAGATAAACATAATAAAGAACACTGTTGAAAGTTGGATGGCCGACCTACTCAAGGCCGTGGTGGTGGTGGTGGTGGTGGTGGTGGTGGTGGTGGTGTTCATCCTCAAGCACATGTTTCTGAGACTATTGCTAGTGCCTTGAATGATGCTGGTTTTATTTCCCAAGATGAGCTCCAGACTCCAAGACGTTTGATGGCTCAACTTGATTCTTCATCTACCTTAGCTCCTTCCTCTTCTGCCTTTTCCAACTTTGCCCACACAGGTATTTCTGCTAGTGCACTTAGTGCCTCTTCGTCGTCTTTTTGGATCATTGATTCCGGTGCTACCAATCACATGACGGGTCTTTCTAGTTTTTTCCATTCTTATTCACCTAGTTCTGGGCGAGATACGGTTAGTGGCTAATGGCACTTTATCTTCTATCTTCTGCAAGGGTTCTGTTCATTGCGCCTCTTTACTTTCACTTTCATCTGTTCTTCATGTTCCTAATTTTTCAACTAACTTGCTTTCTATTAGTAGCCTTACTACTGCTCTCAATTGCTCTGTAACCTTTTTTTCGACTCATTGTGTCTTTTAAGAACTAGCTACGGAGAAAATGATTGGCAGTGGTAAAGCACAAAGTGGACTATACTTTCTGGATGCCATTCCTGCCTCGCATTTGTCCTCTCAGGCTCTTCAACGCGCTTCTAGCTCCTCTCTTCCTCTCCTTCATCAGTGGCATCGCCGTTTGGGGCATCCTTCCTTTTGCATTTTAGAGAAACTTTTTCCTTTATTAGTTCGTGATTGTCCAAGGAATAATTTTGTTTGTGATGCTTGTGAGCTTGCTAAGCATAAACATACTTGTTATCATTCAATTAATAAAAGTACTTTTCCTTTTATGCTTATACATACCAATGTATGGGGTCCTTCCCCTGTGGTTTCTACCTCTGGTTATCGGTGGTTTGTCACATTTATTGATTGTTATTCCCTTGTGACTTGGCTTTATTTACTTCGTACTAAAAATGAGGTTTTCTCGTGCTTCAAAAGTTTTCATAAAATGGTATCCAATCTCTTCAATGCTACTATCAAAATTCTTAGGAGTGATAATGGGACTAAATATGTTGATGGCGCTTTCCGGGCATACCTCAAGGAGCATGGCATTCTTTATCAGACTAGTTGTGTTAGCACTCCTGAACAAAATAGAGTTGTTGAACGCAAGAACGGCCACCTCTTTGAGGTTGCTCGCTCTCTCTTGTTTACCATGAACGTTCCTAAGTCTTTTGGAGGGGATGTTGTTCTTACTGCGGCTTACCTTATTAACCATATGCCCTTTAGTGTCATCCACTGCCAAATTCCTCTTGAGCTTCTTCCTATGACTCATCCCACTTCTTCCCTTCCGCCTCGGGTTTTTGGTAGTGTCTGTTTTGTTTATCTTCACCCTCGTACTCATGGGAAGCTTGATCCTAAGGCTGTTTGGTGTGTCTTTCTTGGTTATTCTACCACTCAGAAAGGCTACAAATGCTATGACCCTCACACTCATAAGCTGTATGTTAGTATGGATGTCACCTTCTGTGAATCTGAGTCCTTTTTTTTCGGTCCTCCGCTATATCCTCAAGGGGAGAGTGGTATCAATGAGATTGCAGATGAGACGGCATCATATCAGCATGAGTTGTCTTTTTTCCTTCCTAATCAACGGGCTATTATTTGTGGAGAGGGAGTGCCTAGCAGTTCTGTTGACGAAGAGCAAGATATCGGTGGTCGTTTCGAAGGAGCTGGTCCTAAGACTTATTCACAGCGTCAGAAAGAGTCGGCTTCTCTTGTGCCACCAAGTCAATCATCATTTTCTATTCCAGCTCCACACCTAGTTTTGACTGACTCTACAGGTAATGATCTTCAACCCATTTGTTCACCTGTTGTTGATGGTCCTGTTTCTGATGATTTGAGTCTTCCTATTGCTCTTAGAAAGGGGGTTAGAGCTTGCACTCAACACCCTATTTATAAATTCATGTCATATGATTCGTTGTCTTCTCCATATCGTGCTTTTGTTTCGTCTCTTTCTTTTGTGTGTATTCCGCAGGGTTGGAAAGAAGCCATCAATGATCCTAAGTGGAAGGTAGCTATGGTAGAAGAGATACAAGCTTTGAGTAAAAATAACACATGGGAGTTAATGTCTCTTCCTAATAGGAAAAAACCAGTCAGCTGTGAGTGGGTGTTCACCATTAAGCACAATGCAGATGGGATGATTGAACAGTACAAAGCAAGACTAGTGGCCAAGAGATTTACCCAGACATATGGAATAGATTATCAAGAAACTTTTGCCCTGGTAACAAAGATAGATTCCATTCGAGCTATTCTGTCATGTGCTGCTAATTTGGGATGGCCTCTACAGCAACTAGATTTGAAGAATGCTTTTCTTCATGGGGATTTGGAGGAGGAGGTATATATGGATGTACGTCTAGGATTCTCATCTCAGTCTACAGTTGGAAAGGCTTGTAGATTGAAGAAGGCTTTGTACGGTTTGAAACAATCTCCTAGAGCCTGGTTTGGTAAATTCCTAAAGGCAATGCTGGGATTTGGGTATTAGCAAAGCAATGCCAATCACACCTTGTTTGTCAAACGCAATGTACATAAGGTAACAGTGCTTATTGTATATGTGGATGACATAGTTGTGACAGGTAATGATGAGGAGGAGGTGACCCATCTCAAGATGCAGTTAGCCGAGGAGTTTGAGATAAAAGAACTTGGTCCATTGAGATACTTTCTTGGGATTGAAGTTGCCAGATCTAATAAAGGTATCTTCATTTCTCAAAGGAAGTACATTCTAGATCTTCTTGAGGAAACGGGCATGCTGGGCTGCAAACCAGCTGATTTACCGATTGAGACTAATCATCATCTTTGTAGTGGAGTTGGTGAGCCTATGGAGAAGGAAAGTGTAGCTCGGCTTTTTCGCGCCCCCTTTCGGAAGCTCGAAAAGAAAGCCCTATAGTTCGGAATCCTGTGGTTCTGAATCTAATCTCACAAGCATAATGTGAAATTGATAAACACTAAAGAGTCCAAATTCGGCAAACCTTTTGGAAAATCGATTCTTGAATCCAAAATGCCAAAATTGGACTGCTTTGCTAGATATAAAGTCGCCACCTAAATATTTTATTTTGGAAAAATTTAGGAAACCCATGACTCGTGCCAAAGGCCACGTGTCCGTCATCACCAAAATTGCCTCGGCTCAGGAACTTAGGTACGAGAGGGGAAGGTCGTGAATTGAGCACCCCACTCGCCCGATCAAAGATCGGCCTCTACTAATCATGATATGACTTTTTATAAACATTATGTGCTCTTATTCCAGTTATTTAAGCTAGCTTTACTAGGTGATGCGCACAAGCAAGTATAGACTAGTTTGCTCAATTTGGAACAATTTAACTCATGTTTGCGAAAAATGATTTGAATTTGCCACCTCAAATGGGCTTAAAGTTTGCGGATTTGCCACCAAACATAATGGGTTTAAAACTGATTTGCCACTCAACAAAGTGGGCTTAAAACGCACATTTATTGAATCGTTCCAATTCAAACAACAAGCCTTCATCCATAGGCATTCAAGCAGTTTAGCAAGTAAGCATTTAGTCTCATGGCAAGAATGCTAGACATAGTAACATTCACATTCATGCAAGTATGCTAAAGCATTAAAAACTCACCTAGTACTCCAAGCTAAGAAGATATGAGTTAGAAAAATATGCATGATTCCTAACTATACAAGATACCTAATGTAATACATGCAATATGCAATTAATAGGCTCGGCTACTAATACGACATATGAATCAATTTGATAACATGCAGTTTAAACACGTATTCAAAGAATGTATTGAAATGACAATGCAGTTTGAATAATGCGCCGGGCCTCGTTGCATGCGAGACAAGATGAATATATGCAAGCATAAGGCACGCTAATTGAAACGTGACCCTAATCTAACCATCAAAAACGATTAAGTAAAAGGGAGAAAAACGTGGGGTTGGAAGACATACACATTATTACATTACGCTCTCATGAAGGAGAATCCAAACGAATAAACTAAGCTAACTAGTAACTAATTAAGACCAAGCTAATTATGCTAATCTAAACTAATTAGACTAATTATTACAAACCAAATGAATAACTAGCTAGACTAATTAACTAATTATTACAACACTTTTAATTGAATTAATGAGTAAACTAACTAATTAAATTGCAACACAAGTGTAAGCAAATAAGCAATTAAACTACGCTGCCACTAATCCGCCTCGGGAAGTAGAAGATGCACATGTTCGATTTTCACCTGAAAAGACCTCCGTTTTGCTCTCGGGAGCCTCTATTTGCAGAGCTGAACATTTCCAAAACCTTTTTGCTCCACCTTACCAATATTCTACTGAGGTTTACATCAATGGCCAGCTGGCCATGGATGGATGCTGCTGGCCATCTACCAGCCAAAAAGGTGGTCTGTCGGCCATGGATGGTGGCCTACCGGCCACTGATGCACTGGATCACCATGCTGCAACAAAGTACAAACAGAGCAAAAAGAGGGTTTTTCCAAGGGTTGTTTGCACAATTCACCTCTCTTTTTCATGGACAAATCCAAGGGGTTGTGAGCTTAAACCACAAACCACCAATCTAAGCAATTTCATTGCATGATGGCTTGTGTTTCAAGGTGTGCAAGCTTAATGAATGCAAACCAAGAAACTCAAGAATTATCACCCTATCATGCATGATCAAGGGCAATGAACACCTAGGAAACTTAAGACATTTCATCACTTTGAGTATTAAATGTCCCAATTTTCATTATGTTCAATTAACATCCGATTGAACACATAACACACAAGTTATTATCTTACTCAATTTTAGTTCCAAGTTATTAATTACTCATTTTAACTTACCAACCATTACTTAGTCAATTAAGTCCAAAAGATGAGTTAGAGTCCTCTAATGGAAAGAAGGCTCAAAACACAAGTTGCTTTGGGTATAAAAGAAGCCACATACCATTGGTAATGAACCCCCAAAGGGATTAAACCATTAAGTATGAAACCTCAATTCCACATTTAAGAAAACAAATGACTTGAAGCAACTTTCAAAGTAAAAGAAAAAACCAAGAAATGAGGGAGGTTGCAGAGGTAATTAGTGTTGAAATGAAGTGCAAAACAACACCAAAGCATGCAATCAACTCAAACAAGAGGTGCCTAATAGCCTAAAGCACCAAACTTGTGAGGACTATTACACTACAACCATGCAAAACAAGACTCAACTGACCCAAACAACCCAAAATAGAGTTAAAGCGGTTTAAAATAGAGACAAAACATGCTAGAACAAAGCTACAAAAAGTTAGAAAATCATGCTAACATATGGAGTTAACTAGGCTAGCAAACAAGACACAAGAATGGGAAGCTAACCCCTCCAATTTTGGACTTCAAAACAAGTTTTTTGCCACTGAAAATACTCTAAAAATCAGTGTTTAAAGGCCCACAAAAGATGGTTTAAAAATGAGAAACACTAGTGGAGAAGCCTTACAAACAAGGTACAAAGAAGGATGAACCACCCCCTACCTTAAAATGGCTTCAAACCATAAATTTCAACCCATTTTGATAGAGTTTTTATGACTCAAGAATGGCCCAAAAATAGTAGGAAAAGATGGAAAAACAAGTGTACAAAAACAAGTTAAAAGATTAGTGTTATACCTCTTGAAGCCAAACACCACTTTAGGCACAAATGCCAGCCAAAACCACCTTCAAGAGCTCAATCAAGACTTCAAGAGACCTCAACTCAAAGGTGATCACTTTAGGTTAAGGATTGATATGCAAAAGTATAGTGTAACTAGCAACCAAGCACGAAATTTCAAGAGAGAGAAGAATGTAGAGAGAGAGAGAGATAGAGAATTTTTTGAGTTTAAAATCTTCCAACCTCAAAACATAAGAGAAGGCCTCCCTATATATAAAAAACATGAATTCCATACAAGGAGATCCAGCCTTCCACGTGTGGACAGATACATGCATTTGTGCAATCAGCTGGCACAAAATATCTACAGAAAACAATGGTGGCCGGCCGGCCATCACTGATGGCCGACAAGGCACCATTGATGGCCGGTAAGGCACATCAATGCCTGGCAGGCTGCCAAAAACGGCAGGGGAGAAAGACCAAGACATGGTCCAAAAAGGAGACAAAATGGATGCAGGGTTGGAAAGGCTCAAACCTGTGGCGTTCTATTGAGAACTTCGAGTACTCGGCGAGCAATCAGACTCATCATCGGATGTACCTACAAGAACATCCAAGTCTTGAAGGGCTGTAAAAAATGGGGTGTCTACAGAAAGGTACCAAAGACTTGTGGGAAGACTGATATATCTCTCTCATACTCGTCCAGATATTGCATATGTAGTTGGGATAGTGAGTCAATTTATGCATGATCCTCGTGCAGCTCATTTGGATGCAGTCTATCGCATTTTGAGGTACCTTAAATCTGTCCCTGGAAAAGAAATTTCGTTCTCTAATCATGGTCATTTGAGGTTGGAAGCGTTCACAGATGCAGATTGGGCAGGCTCCATAGATGACCGACGCTCTACCTCCGGTTATTGTGCTTTTGTAGAAGGAAATCTAGTCACATGGCGTAGTAAGAAGCATGCGGTAGTTTCCAAATCTATTGTTGAAGCTGAATACATGGCTATGGCACATGGAACATGTGAAATGATGTGGCTTCAATCTTTGTTGAGTGATATAAGACTTGATTAGAGTGATCCCATGACTTTATATCGCGACAACAAGGCTGCTATTAGTATTGCACACAATCCTATTCAACATGACCGAACTAAGCATATTGAGATTGACAGACATTTCATTAAGGAGAAGTTGAATAAGGGCATGATATGTATGCCTTTTGTTAAGTTTGAAGATCAATTGCGGATGTTTTTACTAAAGGTCTTAGTAGTAAAGTCTTTCATCCTATTTGTTGTAAGTTGGGCATAAGAAACATCTTTGCACCAACTTGAGGAGGAGTGTTAAGTGTTAGGGGTAGTTTGGTCTTTATGTATTATTCTTATTAGTATAAATAGTTGTGTGTAAGGAGGAAACCCTATGTTTTTTGAATTAAGGAATACAGCAACACTCTCTCTCGTTATTCTTCTTCTTCCTCTTCTTCTCCTTCTTCTTCTTATCATTTATACATTCAACACATAGAAACAATCACTTTTTAATAATTGCTTGTCTCGGTCATGTCATGGTCTCGTGTTTAGTTTAGGATTGTCATGCATTATTCATATTTTGTCTTGTTTTCTACCATGATTGTATGCTTGTTAATTTTCATGTTAGTTTAGTGTTTGATAGGCATCATTATAGTGATTAGTTTGGTTTCATTGCATGCATATTTGTTACTAATCTAGCTTTTTAGTTGTGTGGAGTTTTGGGTACAGGGACCATGTATAAAAAGGAAAATTTCTCTTCTTTGTCAATCTCTAGTTTTTTTGCCACTATTGATGGAAACTCCCTTGCCGAAACTTTGTAATTTTGATTTTGGTTGGAGTGGTAACATAGAGAGTTAGCAAAGAAGAGTCGACTTGGTTTGTTTTTGTTTTTGTTTCTTATTTGTTTATGTTAAACTATTGGACTTTGGATATTTGTTTTGGGTGGTTTAGTTTATTATTGATTAATGGTTGGATTTTTGAAAAATGAATATCAGTAATGGCTGTAGACACCCCATTTTTTACCGACCTTAAGACTCAAACGTCATCGATTGAGCGCTCAGTGATTGCGCATGTTGTGCTCGTTTCGAGGTTTCGGAGTTTTCGGCTGAGTGCCTTACCTCCGGGCCTCTGAACTCTTTGTATTTTGGCTCGGTTTGCGGACCAAATGTTGTTTCCCTTCCCTGGAGGCAGGGAGAGGTCTTGTAGACCACTTTTTTGGGGTCGTAGACCACTTTTCCTATTTGGAGACCAGTTTTCGATTTTTGGAGCCTTCGGTCGCGTGCCTTGTCTCAGGACCGCTTAACGTTCTCCGTTTGGCGTGTTTTTTGGACCACACCTTGTTGCCTTGGCCTAGAGGGCCACTGTGGTCTGGGAGACCACTTTTGTGGTCGTAGACCGATTTTGGTGCCCGTAGACTAGTTTTCGAGGCTCCTGGTTGCGCACCTCGACCCCCCGGACTCTTGTCTTGCATGTTTTTTGGTTTGTTTTTGGTACAAACCTTGTTTTCCTTGTTTGGAAGGTGGTATAAGGGTGGGAGACCAGTTTTTCTCCCTACAAACCACTTTTCTTCCCGCCAGCCAGTTTTCTGGTCGGCCAACTGGTTTTCTTGGTCTTTGGAACACCTTTTCTGGTCAGCCACCACACCACCACCTTGCTTTCAGTGGGTAGACCATCTCCCACCATGGCCGACCACTTTTTTCTCTGGCCAACAACTTCCACTGGTCGGCCGACCAGTAGAAGTAGTTGGCCGACCACTTCAAGTGGTCAGCAGCTTTCCATCACCTTTTTGGAGATATTTTCCTGTCCAACAAGCTTGTTGCTTGTTCTCTATATAAGAGAACCTCCCCCCTCCTCCTCCAGGTTCAGATTTTGGTGCTTGAGAGTTATATATACACCTTTGTATCTATCTTGCATCTTCTCTTCATTTTTGTGCCTTAAAGTGTATTTTCATCATACTATTGCATACAAACACACACTCAAACACCATACTCTTGCTGTTGAGGCTCTTTGAGGTTGGTTTTGGAGTCTTTAGACTGGTTTGAGCTCAAATAAGTTGCTGGAGTTGCAACTTTAAAAGTGTTCTTCAAGGGTGAGTTTTTAACCCTTAAAACCCTTATTTTTGCTTAAGCTTTTGAACCTATTTGCATGCTTTTTTTGGCTTGACTTTCTACTGAAAAAAGTTCTGATTTTTAGTCCTTAGCATGTTTGTTTAAGGTCACTTTTGTGTTGGGGGTGGTCTACCCCCTCTTAGGCCTTGTTTGGCCTTGTTCTTGTGCCATCTCTTTAAGCTATTGGGATCACCTTGTTTTGGCCTTCTCACCACTGAAATTCAGAGGAATTTCAGTGGTGGAAATGGTGTTTTAAGGTCCCAAATAGGAGAGGGTCATCCCCTCTCCTTGTGTTTTGAATACTTGCTTTAAATGCCTCATGTTTGAGCATGTTTATTAAGCTTGTGTTGGCCACATCTTAGCCTATTTTAGGCCTTATTTTGACATGGCATATGTCATGACCCGAACCCACCCCCGTGGGTTAAGGACACAACCAGCCAGTAATCATGAGACTACCTACGGCCTCAGACCGAACCAAATGTATTTTAACAAAGTTGATGGGGGCCAAACGGAAGCAAATTTAAAAGTTTGTCCATAGAGCTGTGCTTAAGTGCACACCACAACATTCCAAACATTTATATGTTAATAACTCACATCAGAATATGTATTAGCACAAAACACTGTATATACAGGATCATACAGATTTAAGTCACTCAAACCCAAGACTTATATACAAAAATGGTCTGATGTTTTCGCCAACAAAACAAAACTATAAATAGAGGACAAAAGGGCGAAGACAGTCTCGTGCGTGAGACGTTTGGGCTGACTCCTCAAAACTCTAACAGCTTCTCACAATTTCACCAGGGCTGGTTTTGGACGTCCCTTGGCTCACCTACATGTACATGAATGAGCGTGAGCGAATGCCCAGTGAATAATATCAATCAAAGAAGATACATAAGTAATCATTGAAATAGTTATGGCAGACGGCCTTTGGCCCAATCGTCTATTTCAATCGGCCTTCGGCCCAATCATTTATGTCAATCGACCTTCGGCCCAGTCATTCATGTCATTCGGCCTTCGACCCACATTTATATCAATCGGCCTTTGGCCCACATTTATATCAATCGACCTTTGACGCAATCATTTATGTTAATCGGCCTTTGGCCCAATCATTTATATCAATCGGCCTTTGGCCCAATCATTTATGTCAATCGGCCTTTGGCCCAATCATTTATGTCAATCATTGTCCACCATTCAAATTAATGGACTTTCATAAATTACATAAGTAATTGGATAACAACATGTTTCAGATATCTTGAGATATTACTCACAGTGATCGGCTTGTAGATTTGTGTCACGACCCAAACCCGGCCCTATGGGTTTAGTATCAGAATCGCCAAGAATCCGAGATTACCAAAGGCCTCGTAAAGAATACAATCAATCGAGTAGTATTCGGAAGCCAATACAAGAAATAACTAGTGTCCATTGAGTCAGAAAATCAGATGTCAAAAACATTTTTCATACATTTATGCATTCAGACAAGATGATATACAATCATTACAGACATTCAAGACGGAACTCAATCCTCGATAATAAAGACAAGAAATGCCTATACAACAAGACAAAACAATGGAGACTAGTGGGGACACAAACACCCCAAGCCATGGCATGGCGTCTCGAACCTCACAAAGGAGGCACATAGGTCGGCCGACAAAACGGGGACCAATCCCACGCCCTAGCTTCGGGTCTGGCCGAGAACCTACATATATATATAACAAAGGAGCTAAAGCCCAAAGGAATAACATAAAGCGAAAGAGGTTATGAATGAATGTCCTTACAAGAATGAAATCAATTCATTAAACAAGAGTTTCATTTTCAAGATTTCAATCAATCACCATATGTGGTACATCCAATAGCCTATAACAAGAGGGTCCAAAAGGACCGGCCTTAATAGACCCAACAAGAATGATGGCCAATCATTCTAAACAAGATGGTTCCACAAGGAAATCGACAGAGCTCAGAATACCAATAACAAGAGGGTGCTAAGGATGCCACAATACGCTCAGAAATAGGACATACATTCATTCAAGAATAATATCGAGCCAAGAAATTCGTAAACAAGATTCAAAAGATAACCATTTTGAACATATCTTTACACATCTGTTACTCACAGAGATTAGGCTTATAGCAGCCTAGAGCGCCCCCAGAGCCAACCCTAAATAAGAAATAATAGAACACACACTAAGTTTACAGCTTGGAAAGGATGATAATTAAATCTCTAAATTCCCGGTGTGGTTCTATGTCTAAATCCTCATTAAGATGCATTAAACTAGGCCTAAGAATGCCTAGGATGAGATGAGGATGCAAAAATACAATTGAAGGCACTTTTCAAAAGTTGTCGAAAATGTGGGTCTCGCCGAGCGAGCCTTCCTTCGCCGAGCGAGGTTGCAAATCAAAGGCTTCGCTCGGCGAACAATCCTTCGCCGAAGCGCTCGATGAAACAAGAAAATATCTGGATGCTCAATTTTACGCGATGCTCGCCGATGCTCGCCGAGCGAGCTTCCAAAATCAAAGGGTTCGCTCGAGCGAGCCTTCCTTCGCCGAGCGGTCGATGAAACAAAGAAAAGTATCGATGTTCGATTTTACGCCGAGCCACCAATATCTCGCCGAAAGCGTAGCTCAGAGGAAACCTTGGTCGCTCGAGCGAGGAATCCTTCGCTCGAGCGAAGAAGCCAAATCTGGAATTTCCAGATTTGCCTTCCAAGCTCAAACCAAGTGTTCCAACACTCAAAACTCGACCTCTTGGGCCTAAATTCTGGGGAATACATCCCAACTCAATAAACAACAAGTTTCAAAAGCCAATTTGAGAATTCAAGCCCCAAAGGTGAGTCAATTAAAACCATTTTCCAAGAACAATTCAAGAACACTTTAAAACATGCAATGCATGAGTTTCAAACCAATTTCAATCTTTAAATCTTGCTCTAATGAGCTCAATAGTTGGAAAATGAAGTGAAAACATAGACTATACTATAAACATGGACATGCATGTATGATTCAAGCATGAATTCAACTCCAATTTCACTAGTTCAACCATGCATGCAACAATTGATCTTCAATTCAACACCTATGAGCACAATCATGACTTAACCTCTCTATAACCAAGATGTATGCAAGATGGAACTTAAAACATAACAAGAAGATGGTAATTTCCTTACCTAGGTTGTTGAATTCTTAACTAGAACTCCAATTCATGCACATACACTTCAATCTTCAAGCAAAATCAACAAGTGAGCTAAATTCCCTCAAGATGAACTCTCTCCCTCTCTATTCCCTTCTATGGTCGGTTATGGGGCTCAAATGAGCTGATGAAATGTTTCTCCTTAGTGTATAAGGTTCAATGAATAATAATAAACAAGTGGTCCACTCAAGGGCAATATAGTAAATAAGCCTAAGTTCTCAATTAACTCGATTTAATCTAATTTAATCATTCCTAATCAATTTTCAGATAAATATACTGTTAAATCACAAATATTCTACTGATCCTAAAACATCAAACGGTTTCTAAATCGGCCACCGATAAGGCCTTCAATTAACAGTTTAAACATAAAATGCAACCAGATAATCATACACTCAAACAGATACAACACACAATTCAATAAACAAACTTATTCGCCAGCCATTTGATTTCATTCAGTTTGTTCAGTAGTTCATCCAGTTCACTTATCAGTCATTAGCAGTTCAGTTTATCAGTGATCAGTATATAATTCGGTGGTTATTCAGTAATCGGTACGAGGGTTATTACAGTCTCCCCTCCTTATAAGGAGTTTAGTCCTCTAAACTCGAGTTACCTTCAGTTTGGAAGAAAAACAGGATCCAGTGGAAACAAATCCGGATATCTTCTTGCCATGTCATCTTCCCTTTCCCACGTGGCATACACACCACCGTGGTTCTGCCAGTCAACTTTCACTAGCGGAATCTCTTTGTTTCTCGCTTGATCCGCTTACAATCAGATAGGCCGTTCCTCGTAGGTGTAGTCATCACTCAACACGATACGGTAGGCTCAATCACATGAAACGGATCTCAAGATAGTCTCTCAACATCGAAATGTGGAAGACGTTATGTATATGCTCCATTTCAGAGGAAGTGCAACTTGATACGCCACCGATTAATTTTCTCAATAACTGACACGTCCGACATACCTTGGCGCTAACTTGCCTTTGACTCCAAAGCGAGTCCGCCTTTCATTGGTGTCACTTTCACAAAAACGTGATCACCCACTTCATACTCTCTATCCCGCTTCGACATTGGCATAACTTTTCTGCATGCGGTTTTCGGTCTCTAGATCAATTTTACCTTTTCGTTGTTTCATACACAATCTCGCCCAAGAAGGGCCCATCTCCAACTTCGCCAGCAGATTGAGATCTACATTTTCGCCATACAATGCCTCAAAAGGCGCCATTCCAATACTCGAATGGTAATTGTTGTAAACGAATTCACCAATCCAGATGACTTTCCTAGCTTCGAAGTCAAGAACACACATTCTCAATAGGTCCTCTAGAGTCCGGATGGTCCTTTCGATCGCCCATCTGTTCGAGGATGATAGGCGCTACTCAAATTTCAATTCAAGACTAATGCATCAGAGGCTTTGCCGTAACCTCGATGTAAACTTCAATTCATTAAACAATAGACACAGGCACTCAAAGCGCCTAACAATTTCATCAATATAAATAATGCCAATCTATCTGCATTATAGATTGTCTTGACAGGTAGGAAGTGTGCAGATTTAGTCAGTCTATCAACAATAACCCAAATAGAGTCCATACCTTTCCTGGAGCGAGGTAATCCAACGATAAAATCCATCGTGATATGCTCCCATTTCCACTCTGGTATGGGTAAGGGTTGCAGTAATCCAGCAGGTCGTTGATGTTCAGCTTTGACTTGTTGGCAATGAAGACATTTAGACACAAAGTCGGCAATTTCCTTCTTCATTCCTGGCCACCAGAAATTCTGTTTCAGATCTTGGTACATTTTCGTATTCCCTGGGTGAATAGAAAACTTTGAACTGTGGCCTTCTTGCAGAACTCTTCTTTTCAATTCAGTGCCATTTGGTACACACAGTCTGTCTTGAAATTTCAGTACATTGTTCTCAAATTTGAATCCCGGTTTCGGTTTTGAATCTCTTTCTTCGATGATTTTCTTCAAGTAATCATCCAGTTGTTGTTTCTCCTTAATTTCCTCAATCAAGGCTGGTTGAGCAGTAATGGCAGCTATTGTCCCGCCCTGTTCTTTCAAAACAATTTCAATTTCAGACTTTTCAAGATCAAGAAGCAACTCTTTCTGTCTACCAAGAACAAAGTAAGTTGGCAATCGATTTTCAAGGCATCTAAGAATCGGTGTTGGCTTTTCCCGGATGGTACAAAATCTGTAGGTCATAATCTTTGATCAATTCAAGCCATCTCCGCTGTCTCATATTCAGTTCTTTCTGTGTGAAAAAGTACTTTAGGCTCTTGTAGTCGGTGTAGACTTCACATGTCACTCCATACAAATAGTGACGCCAGATCTTCAATGCAAAAACTACTGTGGCAAGTTCAAGATCATGGGTTGGGTAATTCTTTTCATGCGGTCTCAACTGTCGGGAAGCATAAGCAATAACTCTCCCATTCTGCATTAAAACACATCCCAAACCTTTATGAGAGGCATCACTAAAAACAAGCAGTAACCATCAAGACTGAGGTAGGGTCGAATTGGTGCAGCCACAAGTCTAGTTTTCAATTCTCGAAATGCCGATTCCTCTCGTCACCCAAATAATGATGTCCCTTTCTCGAAAGCTTTAGTCAATGGTAAGGCAATCTTGGAGAAATCTTTGACAAATCTTCAGAATATCCAAATTCCCCAAAAGCTTCGGACTTCAATACATTGGTTGGTCTAGGCTATTCACTACAAACTTCAATTTTCATGGTCAACAGAATTCCATCTTTGCTAACAACATGCCCCAAAACATAACATGGTCAAGCCAAAATTCACACTTAGACAATTTAGCATACAGCTTTCGTTTCTTAAGGTTTGGTGGCAAGTCTCGAGATGTCGTTCATGTTCTTCTACGCCTTAGAATAGATCAATATGTCATCAATAAATACTACAATGAAGTCATCAAGGTATGGTTTGAAAATTGCTCATAAGGTCCATAATGCAACAAGCATTCGTGACTCGAATGGCATAACTAAAAATTCGTAATGGCCATACCTCGCTCGAAGCGCTTATCGATGTCCTCCGTTTAACTTTCAATTGATGATATCCCGATCGAGATCAATTTTAGAAAACACTTGTGCACCTCAGAATCGATCAAACAGTCATCAATACGCAGAAGGATATTTGTTCTTACAGCCACCTTATTCAACATGGTAATCAATGCACGCCTCGGAGCCATCTTTCTTCTTCACAAATAAAACAAAGCGCACACTTGAAGTACTAGGCCCGATAAACTTCTTATCCAAATAGCTCGCAATTGTACCTTCATTTTTCATTGGTTGGAGCCATTCTCAGGGAGCTTTAGATAATGGCAGGTACCCGACTACATCAACAATGAACTCAATCTCCTCACAATCAAATCCCCGGTAGATCATCCGAAATACATCCGGGAATTCTCTAACTATAGGAATGCAATTCACATCGCTTTTAACATTATCGAAGAGCATACAACAAGACAGTAATACGATAGCCCTTACACCCCTTTCTAATCGGTTTGACACCTTTTACAGAAGAAATCGATATGGAGGAGGTACTACTCAACTCCACTAAATACAAATTCGTAAACCCGTGACGGAAAACAACTTGCTTGGTCACACAATCGATAGTAGCATGATATTTTTGTAACCAGTCCATCCCCAATATCATATCAAAATGATCTATATTCAACGGTAGCAAATCAATAAACAGATGCATGTCCCCAACAATAATCTCACAAGCAGGATACATATATGCACATGTCAGGGATCCCCCAACAGGTGATGATACAGCTAACAAATAGTTCATGGGTTCTAAGGGTCTATTCAATTTTCGTGAGAAAGCATGCGACACATAAGAATGTGTAGACCCCGAATCAATCAATACATAAGCATTCTGAGTACAAATAGAGAGGATACCTGACACAACGGTCTCAGTATTCTGGACGTCTCCTGCATTAGGGCAAACACTACCTCGCCTCATGTGCTCTTTCCGTGAGCTTTGGGGTTCGGTTTTGGTGCTACATTCGATGTCAGCCGCTTGGTGCAATTTTTACTAATGCTTGTGGAGTATAGGGACTATCTTTACTTCTCTGGCCCACCTTGCCACACTTGAAACAATCTCCACAAACCTGGTAGCATATCCCTTTGTGCTTATTACCACATGGAGCAGGTGGAGTAAATCCACTCCTTGGTCAAAGTTGTCGACCCCAGATTCTCGCTTCTTGTTGGTCGGGTTGTGCTTGCCTTTCTTAAATTTAAAACTTTGTCTTTTTCCTTGCCATTCGGGTTGGTGTCTCAGATTGTTTCACGATCGCAATATTTGACTCGCCATCAAGGCTCTACGAGAACACCCACAAAAGTTGGCATTTTCGTAACATTTATTCGATCCTCGATAGCAAAGACTAAGGCCTCCTTCAAATCTTCTCGCCTTCTTATATTCAGATCCACCATATGTGGTGCATACCTAGCAAACTCGGTGAATTGCTTCTCATATTCGCAACGGACGCCTTGCCTTGCCTCGCTTGTTCAAATTCACCACCTTTCTATCCCCGATGCAATCGGGAAAATATTTTTCAAAGAAGGACTCTTGAATCGAGCCCAAGTCACTACAAGGTTTGCATCACGGTCAACATCCACCACCTTCTAGCTTCTTCCGCAGGTAAAGGTGGCTAACAAGATTTTGTGTGCTTCGAGCACTAAACACCTCAAATAACTTTTTCTATTTCAAGGACCCATGCTTCACCTTTAATGGTTCTAAGCCTCCCCGAAGGATCGGCGGTTTCATCTTGTCAATTTCTCGAGTCAAGCAATAATATCCACCTCGTTAACATTCACATTCTGCACATTTGGTGCATTCTGCTTCGGCTGAACCGAGGAGGAGGAGGTGGTCCGTTGGTTCTGTTGTTGGTCCATCTTTCAATTACTAATCCCATCATTTGTTCAAGTCTCCGCCATTCGCCTCAGAGGATGATGATTCGCCATTTGCATTATCCATTTCACTATAAAGCGCTATGACAGCTTATCATTATGAGCGCTTGTATCTTTAAACAGCTTTAGCGCTTTAACATATAATCGATACCATAGCACACACTTTTCAAATTCATGAGATGCCCTAATTGCTTTTCTAGGACACCCTATAGCTCATTTGGACACGTAAAAGTGTATAACTCGTGGTTAAGTATCGCCTGATACCACTGTCACGACCCAAACCCTACTATGGGTTTAGTATCAGAATCGCCAAGAATCCGAGATTACCAAAGGCCTCTAACAAGAATACAATCAATCGAGTACGTGGCGGAAGCCAATACAAGAAATAACTAGTGTCCATTGAGTCAGAAAATCAGATGTCAAAAACATTTTCATACATTTATGCATTCGCATCAAGACGGTATATACAATCATTACAGACATTCAAGACGGAACTCAATCCTCGATAATAAAGATGAAATGCAGTCTATACAACAAAAAAAAATGGAGACTAGTGGGGACAAAACAACCCAAGCCATGGCATGGCCTCGAACCTCACAAAGGAGGCACATAGGTCGGCCGACAAAATCGGGGACCAATCCCACGCCCTAGCTTCGTCCGGCGGCCGAGAACCTACATATATATATATAACAAAGGAGCTAAAGCCCAAAGGAATAACATAAAGCGTAAAGAGGTTATGAATGAATGTCCTACAAGAATGAAATCAATTCATTAAACAAGAGTTTCATTTTCAAGATTTCAATCAATCACCATATGTGGTACATCCAATAGCCTATAACAAGAGGGTCCAAAAGGACCGGCCTTAATAGACCCAACAAGAATGATGGCCAATCATTCAGAAATAAAGATGGTTCCACAAGGAAACCGACAGAGCTCAGAATACCAATAACAAGAGGTGCTAAGGATGCCACAATACAGCCAGAAATAGGACATACATTCATTCAAGAATAATATCACCAAGAAACAGCTCAAACATGATTCAAAAGATAACCATTTTGAACATATCTTTACACATCTGTTACTCACAGAGATTAGGCTTATAGCACTAGAGCGCCCCCGTAGCCAACCCTAAACAAAGAATGTAATAGAACACACACTAAGTTTACAGCTTGGAAAGGATGATAATTAAATCTCTAAATTCCCTGTGGTTCTATGTCTAAATCCTCATTAAGATGCATTAAACTAGGCCTAAGAATGCCTAGGATGAGATGAGGATGCAAAAAAATACAGTTGGAAGGCACTTTTCAAAAGTTGCTGAAAACAGGGGTCTCGCTCGAGCGAGCCTTCCTTCGCTCGAGCGAGGTTGCAAAATCAAAGGCTTCGCCGAACAATCCTTCGCCGAAGCGCCTGATGAAACAAAGAAAATATCGATGCTCAATTTTTACGCGCGATGCCCCCCCGATGCCCGCTCGAGCGAGCTTCCAAAATCAAAGGGTTCGCTCGAGCGAGCCTTCCTTCGCTCGAGCGGTCTGATGAAACAGTAAAAGTACTGGATGTTCGATTTTTACGCTCGAGCCACCAATATCTCGCTCGAGCGTAGCTCAGAGGAAACCTTGGTCGCTCGAGCGAAGAAGCCAAATCTGGAATTTCCAGATTTGCCTTCCAAGCTCAAACCAAGTGTTCCAACACTCAAAACTCGACCTCTTGGGCCCAAATTCTGGGGAATACATCCCAACTCAATAAACAACAAGTTTCAAAAGCCAATTTGAGAATTCAAGCCCCAAAGGTGAGTCAATTAAAACCATTTTCCAAGAACAATTCAAGAACACTTTAAAACATGCAATGCATGAGTTTCAAACCAATTTCAATCTTTAAATCTTGCTCTAATGAGCTCAATAGTTGGAAAATGAAGTGAAAACATAGACTATACTATAAACATGGACATGCATGTATGATTCAAGCATGAATTCAACTCCAATTTCACTAGTTCAACCATGCATGCAACAATTGATCTTCAATTCAACACCTATGAGCACAATCATGACTTGACCTCTCTATAACCAAGATGTATGCAAGATGGAACTTAAAACATAACAAGAAGATGGTAATTTCCTTACCTAGGTTGTTGAATTCTTACCTAGAACTCCAATTCATGCACATACACTTCAATCTTCAAGCAAAATCAACAAGTGAGCTAAATTCCCTCAAGATGAACTCTCTCCCTCTCTATTCCCTTCTATGGTCGGTTATGGGGCTCAAATGAGCTGATGAAATGTTTCTCCTTAGTGTATAAGGTTCAATGAATAATAATAAACAAGTGGTCCACTCAAGGGCAATATAGTAAATAAGCCTAAGTTCTCAATTAACTCGATTTAATCTAATTTAATCATTCCTAATCAATTTTCAAATAAATATACTGTTAAATCACAAATATTCTACTGATCCTAAAACATCAAACGGTTTCTAAATCGGCCGCCGATAAGGCCTTCAATTAACAGTTTAAACATAAAATGCAACCAGATAATCATACACTCAAACAGATACAACACGCAATTCAATAAACAAACTTATTCAGTTTCAGTTTCAGTTTCATTCAGTTTGTTCAATAGTTCATCCAGTTCACTTATCAGTCATTAGCAGTTCAGTTTATCAGTGATCAGTATATAATTCGGTGGTTATTCAGTAATCGGTACGAGGGTTATTACAATTTGCCCTGGAGCTCGACCCTACACATTCCATGAACACAAAAGGGTCACTAACAATTCAATCCGTTCTAAATTCACATTTTCCTCTTTAGGCTTTATTCTTATCTCTTTAAATCATTTACAATGTTTAACACATGCCTAAGAGTGCTCGTAAGTGAAAGAGAACGAAAAACGAAACACAAAATGCAAAAACAAAATTTCAGAAAACAGGGTCCCCGCTCGAGTGGACCCTTGAGGCCTGCAAAAGTACTGGTTAGGTCGAATTTACGCTCGATCGTCCACTCTGGCACTCGAGCGGAAGGCCTCTCAACATGGCTCCCCGCTCGAGCGTGAACTTCCCCGCTCAAGCGGACGCTATGTCTGCAAAAAGTACTGGATGCATCATTTTTACGCTCGAGCGTGAACTCAAATGCTCGAGCGGAAGTTCATCCTACAAGATCCCCGCTCGAGCGAACACCATGTCTGCAAGAAAAATACTGGGAGCTCGAAATCTCCGCTCGAGCGGCTATTCCCCTGCTCGAGCAGACATCAAAATTCTGGGTTTTCCAGCTAAGTTCTTGAGCTCGAATTCAACATTCCAACCAACATTTCTTGCATACTATGGCCCCAATTTCACATATACTTGTACTAACATGGTACCAACACTAAAATACATCACATGGAGCTCAATTTCACAGATTGATCACATGCATGCCCCAAATTAATTCAAACTCATGCATTCAAGGTTTCCATTTTTAATAAACAACATGCATGCCCATTTTGACTTTCATTTTCACTTCTAATGATGCAATTAGTGCTCATTCCCATGAAACTCAACAAAAACATGCTTGCATGTGGGATTACACTTCCAATCTTTCATAATTCACAAATTACATGCTAGATTATGCAACTTATGGCAATTGATAGCAATTCTATGCATGCATGACCATAACTCATCAAAATCAACACAACTCATGATTTAGCTCACCAATTAATCTTGAATTTACAAATTACAAACAAAAATCCATGAGTTTACTTACCTAAGAGTTCAATCTTCCAAGCTATAACAAAATCTTGGGTTCAAATCTTCAAATTCCCCACACTTGAGCCAAAATCGCACAATTCTCTCCCTCTCTTTCTCTATGGTCGGCCCTCTCTCTATTTTTGAGTTCAAATCAGCCAAATGAAGTTATGGGGAGAGAATAGAAGGTGTAGTGCCTTGATATAACCAACCCCACTAACAACAATTTAGTAATAATAAATAATTTGGTACTAATTCAACAATTTAATCAACTTAATCTGGCCCGAATCAATTTTTCAATTAAACTTCACCGTAGGCTCTAAAAATTATGCCAAACACAATGGCAAAATCAATTTCGATTTCGGTGGCCGATAAGGCCTTCAATTTAATTCCCAAAACAGATATTCCTACGGTGAACAGATAAAAATTCAAAATCACATATTTTCACATAATGGCACACAACATCATATTAAACGCATAAGCCTACTCATATTAAGGACCAATTAGCACACTACAGAACAAGGGTATTACAGCATACCACTGTTTTTACTTGGTTTTGTCATCCCTTGCATAGTTCATACACTTGTAGTGTATTTCTCACAAACTAGTCTTGTATGCTTCATGAAGTAGCATGTCTTTCTAGCTTGTTTTGAGTCCATCTCAACATGTTCTTGGTGTTTTTTTGCCATGATATACCTCTTTTAAGGTTTGGTTTGATAGCCCTATGCATGCTCCATGCACTTGTAGTGGAATTTCATGAATTAGCCTAACATGCATCATGTGTTTAGACCATCATTCTAATATGTTTTGGCTTAACTCTAAGAAGCTTTTGTCCATTTTTTAGCATGCTCTAGCTGTAATTTGCGTTGTTTTGGTCATGCATGCCATGCTTTGTATAGCTATAGTGCATTTTAGCTTGTTAGCTTTGTGTATTGAGTCCACTAGCATTCATTACTTGGCCTATTTGAATGATTTGGCATCATTTATTATGAAATTTCAGTGCATGTTTTATGGTCATACACTTGTATTTGTCACTCTTTCCATGCTTTTGAGAGTTTGTGTTTTATGCCTTAACATGAGCCATTGCGTATGCCTTCATGCCTAAGCTTACGAGCTATCATTTCAGTATGTTTTTGGGGTTATTTTGCCATGATATAACTCTAATTTTTGTTGGCGAAGCCATCCCATGCTTGGTCTTGATATGTGTAGTGTAATCTACCTTATTTGCCTTGCATACATCACACCTTATGCCCTTCATGCTAGCTTATTTTGGCTTCCTTCCATACACGTTTTAGCATCATTTTAACATGTTCTAGGACTGTTTTGGGTTGCCTTGACCATATGCTTCATGTATTGCATAGCTGTAGTGCAAATGCCCATGCTAGCTTCAAGCTTTGGGTACCATAGCATTCTCCATTTGTGTTGTGTACATGATTTGGCATCCTTTAACATGACATTTTAGAGCATATAGAATTGCCATGTTCCTACTTCTTCCACTCTTTAAGTGCCTTTGGGTGTTGTGCATTATTGCCTTGTTTATGGCCTATCATGTATGCCATCTTGCCTAGGTCCTTGAGCTCCCATCTCAGTATGTTTTGGTCTTTGTTTAGACCTATTTGAGCTCTATCCATGATTGGTTCATGCATTTGTGCCATGTATTGCATGCCTCCTTTGTAGTCCTCTTCGCTAACTTTGATGTTTAAGGACCCTAGCATGCCGTGCTTATGTTGTTTGAGTGATTTGGCATCATGTCATACCTTATTTCAGTGCATTTAGTGTTGTTACACTTCTGCATTTATCACTCTTTGAGCACTTTTGAGAGTTGTGCTCTTATACCTAGTTGATAGGCCATTACATTGAGCATGCTTGTCTTGATCTTCATGCCTTAGTTTCATCATTATGGCCACTGATTTGGGCATGGCTAAGGTCTGTCCATGTTCGGTTTAAGTCCATTGAGCATGTTTGTTTGCATGTTGTTTGCATCCTTATGT
The DNA here is from genome assembly GCA_025200525.1 of Camellia lanceoleosa. Lineage (NCBI taxonomy): Eukaryota > Viridiplantae > Streptophyta > Magnoliopsida > Ericales > Theaceae > Camellia > Camellia lanceoleosa. The sequence goes on along the minus strand of CM045771.1, from coordinate 106,488,253 downwards.
TGCATTGCATTGTGTATGCATGCCATTAGGTTGATCATCTTACATCGCATTGTGTATGCCATTCTGTTGCCTTGCATTATGTATGCATGCCATTAGCATTGGTAGTTTGATCATGTTGCATTGCATGTTGTTGCATGCTTGTCCCTTGTATGATTGTTTGCATGCTAATGTTGCATTACATTGTGTTGAATGTTTGCATGCTTATTTTGCATTGTTGTTTGGATCGAGTGTTAGTCCAAACACGAGAAACGAGGGACGTTTCATACTTGAAGTGATAAAACATGCCTCAATTCTCTGTCACCGACCCTCTTGATCATACATGATAGAGGTCAAGGCTTTATGTGTTTATGTGTGCATTCATTTCATATTGAATTATGCAATTTGGCTTCTCGGCCATCATGCATTGAAATGCGTGATTGATGGCCCGAGGGTCGAGAACCACACTCCCTTGAGCTTATGAAATGATAGGGAGGGTGGTTGTGCACACATACATTGCAAATACATTGCCATGCCCTTTATTGCTCTCTGTTGCAGCAAAGTGGAGAAGTGCAGCAAAACTAGTCGGCCAACCAAAAAAACTAGCTGGCCGACCACTTTTTCTGGTCTGCAACAATGGAAAGTGGTCGACCAGTGGCTGGCAACACCAACAACTGGTCGGCAGCCCTCCCACAGATCCCCAAAGTGAGTTAGAAGCTATCTAGAGCTTGGTGCAAAATTCTAAGAACAGTTGCAAATAGAGGCAAATCGGGGCATCGCGGTAGATTTCCGAACGAGGCAACCGGGTATGCATGCACTCCTCTTCCCGAGGACCTCTCTTTACTGCTTTCCTTAGCTATTTTTATGCTTTGGTTCTATATTTAAGTAGTTAATGCGTTTAGCTGCTTATTTGTGTTATAATAACTAGTTAGTTAACTTGTTAGTTAATTAGCTTAGTTTTGTACTTAATTAGTTAACTTGTTAGTTAATTAGTTTTGTGATGTAATAATTAGTTTAATTAGCTTAGATTAGCTAGTTAGCTTCTTATTCGAACCCTCCGTCGAAATGGCCAACTGTTGTAATAATCGTGCGAGTGTGTGATGCATGTCTTCCAACCCCCATTTCTTTCTCCCTTTTACTTAACCGCTTACGATGGTTAGTTTAGGGCATATTTCGATTAGTATACCTTAGGCTCGCATGCGTGCATCCATTCATCTGTTTTGCATGCACCGAGCTCGGTGCATCATACTAACTGCATTGTATTTCAATACCAATTTGAATACATGTATCAAGTTACATTTCACATGACAGCTTAGAATAGCCGAGCCTATCTTAGTTGCATTTTTGCATGTGTTGCATTAGCCATCTTAACATGAACTAGGATCATGCATGATTTCTAACTAGTTCTTTGTTTTGGCTCGGAGTACACTATGAGTGTTTACGCTTTAGCATACTGCATGAGATGTGTATGTTGCCATGTTAGCATGCTTGCCGTAAGGCTAACTGCTTAACTGATATAACTGCATGAATGCCTGTGGATGAAGGTTGGATTACTTGAATTGGAACAATTCATCGAAATGCGAGTTTTAAGCCCATTTGAGGGTGGCAAAATCGATGACGTAGCCTACTTGCGAGTAGCAAATTTCAAATCATTTTCACAAACGAACGTGAAATGTTTTGTTCCAACTTAAGCGATCTAGTCTATACTTGTATGTTGTGCGCATCACATAGTAATTCTAGGTTAATAACCGGAATAAGAACACATGTGTTTTCAAAAACAAAATATCATGTTAGTAAAGGCCAATCTTTGATCGGGCGAGCGGGGGTGCTCATTGCATGACCTTCCCCTCTCGTACCCAAGTTCCCGAGCCGAGACAACTTTGGTGATGACAGACACGTGGCCTTAGGCACGAGTCAGGGTTTCCTAAATTTCTCCAAAATAAAATATTTAGGTGGCGACTCTGTATCTGGCAAAGCAGTCCCTGTTTGGCACTTCTTTATAAAAATCAGTTTTCTAAAACGATTTGTCGGATTTGAACTCTTTGGTGATTTATCGGTCTCACACTGCACTTTATGAGATTAGATTCAGAACCGTGACATCGAGTCCGAACTGTAGTAGCTTAAGAACAAAATGAATTCACGCCCTCGCGCGCGGAGCTGGGAGTTCTCGGGGTGGTCTACAATGGCAACATATTTTTCAAAACTCAAAAGGTTGGCTTTATGTTGGTTTCCCAATACCTCTATTTTAATCAATGTGGGGATAACTCTCTTTTCAAAATCATTTGACTTGTTTTTTTAACTCATATCAATAACCACTTGTCTAAATCTTGGCATTGTCTCGTGTTTAGTTTAGGATTGTCATGCATGAATCATATTTTGTCTTGTTTTTTGCCATGATTGTATGCTTGTTAATTTTCATGTTAGTTTAGTGTTTAATTGGCATCATTATAGTTATTCATTTGGTTTCTTTGTATGCATATTTGTTACTAATCTAGGTTTTGAGTTGTGTGGAGTTTTGAGTACAGGGACCATGTATGAAGAAGAAAATTCCACTTCTTCGTTCACTCTCTAGTTTTGTTGCCACTATTGATGTAAACCCCTCCCCGAAAGTTTGTAATTTTGATTTGGGTTGGAGTGGTAACATAGAGAGTTAGCAAAGAAGGGTCAACTCGGTTTGTTTTTGTTTTCTTATTTCTTTATTTTGAACTATTGGACTTTGGATATTTGTTTTGGGTGGTTTGGTTTATTATTGATATGGTTGGATTTTTACAAAATGAGTATGAATAATGGCATCGTATTTTTCAAAACTCAAAAGATTGGCTTTATGTTGGTTTCCCAATACCTCTATTTTAATCAATGTGGGGATAACTTTCTTTTCAAAATCATTAGACTTGTTTTTTTTAACTCATATCAATAATCCCTTGTCTCGATCATGTCATTGTCTCGTGTTTAGTTTAGGATTGTCATTTATTAATTATATTTTATCTTGTTTTTTGCCATGATTGCGTGCTTGTTAATTTTCATGTCAGTTTAGTGTTTGATTGGCATCATTATAGTTATTAGTTTGGTTTCATTGCATGCATATTTGTTACTAATCTATTTTTTGAGTTGTGTGGAGTTTTCTGTACATGGACCATGTACGAAGAAGAAAAATCTGGAAACGCCCTCCCCTAAACGTCATAATTTTTATTTCGATTGCAGTGGTAACATAGAGAGTTAGCAAAAAAGATTCTTCTCAGTTTGTTTTTGTTTCTTGTTTCCTTATTTTGGACTATTGGACTTTGGATATTTGTTTTGGGTGGTCTGGTTTATTATTGTTTAATGGTTGGATATTTACAAAATGGAGAAGTTATAGGTTGGTCTTAGGGCACCGCCAAGTGGTGCCAAATGATGTTGTGATGTGTGGAGGGAGTGAGACCCACGAATTTGTGTTACATGATTGAGAAACATGAGGAGGCTTGGTGAATTGTGATTGGTCTCTTTTCTCTTTCTTCTCTCCTCAATGTTTGGTCGCAGCCGTCGCTCACAATGCCGACACTTGCATCTAATCTTACAATCCTCAACATCAAAATACAAGTCAAACACAATAGGACAACAAAAAACCCACCTCAGGAAGAAGCTCAGTGTCGAAGGAGTATAGATCTAGAAGTCCAAGACTGAACCCACTTGGCGACTCTGGGTCCTCACTGTTCTTTCTCTGTCTCAAAGGCCGCAAATTAATTGGAGGTATCAACCTCACCGCCGACGTCGCTCCTCCCTCACCGGCGTCTGCCTTCTCCCTCATCGGTGTCTTCCTTCTCCCTCACCACCGTCTTCCTTCTCCCGCACCGGCTCTCCCTCTCTCTTACGGTTAAGGCGGCTCGCCTCTCTCTCACTAGCATCTCCCTTCTCTCTCACCGGCTCTCTTTTCTCCCAGTGCTATGTGCTTCTCTCTCTCTCTCTCTCTCTCTCTCTCTCGCTTTCTCTCTCTCTCTCTCACTCTCACTCTGCTTCTCTCTCGGATCTATGTATTTTGAGAGAAGATAATAAATTTACTAAAATTAAAATAATAATAAAAATGTATTTGTTGCTTGAGCAGTCCATGATCTATGTATTGATCTATGTATTGATCTATGTACATTTGAGCAGTCCATGATCTATGTATTGATGTCTATACAAAAAAAAATGTATTGATCTATGTATTTTGAGTAGTCCATGGAGAAAAAAAAAATGTACTGATCTATGTATTTTGGTTGTTTTGGGTTTTGACAAGATGATAGCTGCCTCTGTTTATGCAAAAAAAAATGTATTGATCTATTTATTGATAGCTGCCTCTGTTTTAAGAAGATTATTTAAATTTTTGAGCTGTCTCTGGGCCGGGGATTTTTTGGGGTCAAGGCAACCCGATCCCTATTAGGGAGCGAAGGCGGGAGTGGGGGCGGGGGCAGGGGCTGGGGGGTGATGGGTTCCCTGCCGGGGATCGGGGATCGGGGAATTTTGTACCTTCGAGGATCGAGGACGGGGAGTGTAATCCCCGGCCCTGCCCCGGCCAGTTGCCATTGCTAGTGGGGCATGGCCATGTGGCACCTAAGACCAAGTAATAATTTTTCTTAGAAAATGAGTACGAATAATGGCTACATATTTTTCAAAACTCAAAAGATAGGCTTTATGTTGGCTATACCTCTATTTTAATCAATGTGGGGACAACTCTCTTTTCAAAATCATTAGACTTCTTTTTCAAACTCATAGAAACTATCACTTTTCAATAATCACTTGTCTCGATCATGTCATTGTCTCGTGTTTAGTTTAGGATTGTCATGCATTAATCATATTTTGTCTTGTTTTCTACCATGATTGCATGTTTGTTAATTTTCATGTTAGTTTAGTGTTTGATTGAAATCATTATAGTTATTACCTTGGTTTCATTGCATGCATAGTTGTTACTAATTTAGATTTTGAGTTGTGTGGAGTTTTGAGTACAGGGACCATATAAGGAGAAAAAAATTCCTCTTTTTTGTTCACTCTCTAGTTTTGTTGCCACTATTGATGTAAACCCTTTCCTCAAAATTTTGTAATTTTGATTTCGGTTGGAGTGATAACATAAAGAGTTAGCAAAGAAGAGTCGACTCGGTTTGTTTTTGTTTTTGTTTCTTATTTGCTTTATTTTGGACTATTGAACTATTGGACTTTGGATATTTGTTTTGGGTGGTTTGGTTTATCATTAATTAATGGTTGGATGTTTACAAAATGAGTATGAATATTGGCAACATATTTTTCAAATAACAATGCTTGGTAACCCGAATTTTTATCGCCCAAATGGCTTGAATGTCTCAAAACGACATCGTTTTGGGGGTAAAACGACGTAGTTTTGATACATTTAGGCCACACAAATTCGAGTTACCAAGTATTTTTGTTTATCAAAACTTAAAAGAAAGGTTTTCTGTTGGTCTCCCAATATCTTTATTTTAATCAATGTGGGGACAACTCTCTTTTTAAAATCATTACACTTTTTTGTCAAAGTCATAGAAACAGGGATATGACCCTAGGGTGAACCTTTTGGTTGGCCCAAACCGAAGGCTATTGCTTAAACATGAATTTACCTTAGTAACAGGAATCGTTACAATAGGTGACAATTTTTTGGAAGAAACGCGATTTTGCGTTCCCAAATAAGAATCATGTAAGAAATGCGATTCTTAAGAGAGAAAATCGCATTTTGGTATGAGATGAAAACGTCTGTGAAATCAAACAACTCCAGATGCAAGAAGGTGAAGAAGAACCTGAACATGTTGACGCTTAAGAGGGTGAAGTTGAAGCCCTAGATCGAGGTATGTTCTCCTTCTTTGCTTCATTTTTCTTCTTCTTTCATCACTTCGAAGGTCTTCTCTCTCTCTCTCTCTCTCTCAGTTCGCCTCTCTCTCGCAGATCGTCTCCCTCTTTCTGTTTTTTGTCTCTTGCTGCACCCCAACTCCAAGCATGACCAATCGTGGCCCACAAGGACTTAGCCCAAGGCACACATAAGCCTAAACATGAACCCAAAATCACAAAGAATAAATGTGACGATAGCCAATAAATAAATAAATCAAAACCCAAACCAGAAACTTATGGGATATAAACAATCCACATATCAAAATAATCCTAAATGAACCTCAATAAAAATAAAAATATATATATACAAACTTGGCATAACAATCTAAAACAAAATAAATGAATGTCCTAGAGGTCCATGCAATTGAGTCCCCGCTACGCCATGAGTCCACTCTAAGTCCTTCTAACACCTAGAAATGATAAACAACTAAGTCAGTTGATAGCTCAGTGAGTAGCAACATGGATAGTAAATACGGTTTTGAAAATAGGGTTCAATTCCAAAATAAGATATATATATATATATTAGAAACTAAATTGGCATACACTTTTGATAAAGATAATCTGTTTCAAAAAGAAGGTTCCACAGTTCAACAATTAAAGTACTCATGTCTCTTAAGAACATGATAAATAACATTTTCTACTTAAAACAGATTACAACATGAACACCAATAATTTTCTAGGTACCAAGAATAACAAGTAACATGCCACAAAGTTCTCAAGGCAATAAGCTCGTTGGATCCAATATCGAACCAAGAGTCATTCTTGGGGTGGCAACCCGGGCCTTTTCTCTAAGACGATCCAATTGAAGGTCACCTAGCCTAGCCTACGTCTTTTCCTTACAATCGTTGAGCACTAGCGTCATCACGGACCAACTCGGATCTGTTCCCTAGTGGCTAGAGTCACCACACACAGTGGAATAATTTCCTTAGACTAAAATATACAGATGGTCCCGATAACCAATACAATTTAGTTTTGCAAATCATGGTAGTTCACCATTATAAACATGAGACCATAACAAATAGTTTACAGTATGCCAAGTTTACACATGTTTCAAAAATGATTTAATTCCATTGATATTATAATAATTTATCAAAACAGTTTAATCCTGAAACAACAATTTAATTTTCCAACAATTCAGGGTAGGATATAAAAATATGTAGCATGCAACTATTCACCTGAATTGGTGCTGTATAAACACCATGAGGTATTCTGTTTCTGGATAATCGGATTCCTTGTACTTCGGATGTCATAGGATCATCTTGGGGATCACTAGAAGGTCTGCTAGGTGGTCTATCAGGTATTTGCATAGAATCCACCGACTGCCTACAAACAGTACAAGACACACTAGATAGCCCAACGGCTTCTATAGCTGTAATTCGAGGTTGGGCTTCAATTTCCTGGTTACAAATATATACTTCTGGTACTTTATACCTGATCTGGAGGGAATTGCCACTTGCACTGGTAAGACTCTGAGTAGTCTTTTCAAAATACCTGGTTGGAATTATCCCTTCTTAGATACAATTCATATCTGCTCCACTGTCGAGAACTTCTCCAGAATTTGCGTATGCGATTTATAAAAAACTCCATCAGATGTTAATGTTTGCAACTGTATGTCGACAGTATAGTAACCAGGATCAAGCGATTGCTAAATCCCATGGACCAGTATATTTTGATATTTATCCGAATTTAAGTGTATCACTAAAGGCTTAGCTTGAAAATGGTTAGCACGTCTGTCAACGACTTACAGGTTTCAACGGTCCTCACGCACTCTGCACTTGACCTAACCTAACGCAACTTGGGTGACGTCCCACTAACCTCAAGCCTTGACAATTAATTAACCTTACATTGGCACATACCCAGGAATAATACATCACATAATACCGGTATAAATTAAATAAATTATGCATATATGATCACTGTACAACCATGACAGAGCAAGAGAATACCGTATCAGTACCAGAAAATGAATCCGTTACCTCTATAGGAAATCCAGTATCCTCTTTAGCCGAAGCCGCTGAAATGATAGCTTACCAGGATGTAAAGGACGCTTTAGATAAGTGGACTATTCCGTTAGTTGATCCGAAAACCATTTACAAGAAAGGTAAATTTCAGTTTTTCAGTAAAACCATCATCAAAACTTTTGAACATGCTTCATGTATTCAAAATAACGATGAAATAATCCGATTAATTGATATTAATGATTTTGTTTCGTTTGTCAAAGACTATAAGTACATCCACATAGGGTTAGTACAAATAGCCTTTAAACCATTGACCCTTTTAGGTCAAAATACCAATATTCAATGTACCCTCCGTGATGGTAGATGTCTCAATTGGAGAGCATCTCTTATGGGAGCTATTGAAACTAGTCTTTCCCATGGACCAGTATATTTTGATATTTATCCGAATTTAAGTGTATCAATGACTGATCTAAATATATCCGATGTATTAGAACTTAGAGTTCTTACTCATGGTTATGAGTATAAACCAGGATCTCCTCCTTTCTCAGTACATTCTAGAATTTACATCAAGGCTTTAACAACTTTAAATCCTTATGTTAGAAAGAAAACTGAAAAAGGAAATACCGTATTAATTGAAACCAATCTGTACAATAGTCAGGTAGCAGTACCTAGACAAATTCCGTGGTCAGAAATAACTTTTCTAGAAAGATGGCATATTCCTAATGCTGTACCACCCAAACCAATGATTCAACATAACATCGATGATGTCATCCAGACACAAGGAGGTAATGTTTATCTCCAATTCCAGAGACCACTACTTACCCGAAGCACTTCTTCTAATGCTAGTTTTAGAACAGCTCCCAGGAGCCTGTCTAATAATAGTTTTAGAACTGCTAACAGGAGTTTTTCCAATAACAGTTTTCAATCAATTCCACCATATAGGGTTGATCTTCCCGAATCCAGTAGGCAGTCGGTGGATTCTATGCAAATACCTGATAGACCACCTAGCAGACCTTCTAGTGATCCCCAAGATGATCCTATGACATCCGAAGTACAAGGAATCCGATTATCCAGAAATAGAATACCTCATGGTGTTTATACAGCACCAATTCAACCACCAGATAGCCCAACGGCCAGTGATATGAATTTTGAAATCTGATGGATTTTACACCAAGAAGTGAAAATAGGAAACTAATAAATCAGGAATTTTATCTGGATAAAAATACAGCATTCAGAGAATGGTATTTTACCACTCATAATCCAGAACAATTAGCTCAGTATAAAACTCAATATTACCAACATCTTGAGTTACATCAGAAAGTAATACCATTTGTAGAATGGTTCCAAATTGAAGCCCAACCTCGAATTACAGCTATAGAAGACCAGTATAAGACTTGGACCACTGCAGATGGTCAAGCAATTAATTCTATCCATCCTCCTCCTCAGGCTTTAGAGTTAGTCCCTAATGGCGAAACCACTAGGCAACCTCTAGTAGCCACAGCATATGTCGATGCACAATCCGGAAGATTTGTTAAAAATGAATTTATCCAACTTAAAGATTTAAGTTTGCCTATCCGACAACATAATTATACTAATCTGATTTGTTAAACTATGAGTAAACAATTAACCAGAATTGAAGAAATAGTTTCTACCTTTAAAGATAGAAGCTTAGCCCCACCAGTAGCTGGAACTTCAACTATCCATCCAGTATCTATTAAACCTTCATTAGATATCAGTAATTTTAAGCTAAAAGCATCCAATACCGAATTCATGGATACTCTCTTACAGAAAATGCAACATCTAAATGTTCGCCCTCCAGAACCTCCACAGGAATCATCCAGTGGTACCATCCACATGCTTAGATCTGAACAACAGGTTGGTGATGAATTGTCACCCGAACAGATAAATGAAATTTAGTTGAATTTTCAAGAACCCTTATCTGTTAATAAATTGCATTCCTATAGTTCCTCACGCCCAAATACTTTACCCTATACCAGGAACTATTATGCTAGACCAACTCCGCCTGATCTTCTCTATGAAGAGACGTACCTCAATGATTAGGGTAGTTATCATGGTAAGACCATCTATGAATGGAATATAGATGGTGAATCTGAATATGCGATTTATAAAAAACTCCATCAGATGTTAATGTTTGCAACTATATGTCGACAGTATAGTAACCAGGATCAAGCGATTACTAAATTTATTATCAATGGCTTTACCGGACAACTCAAAGGCTGGTGGGATAATATCCTCACCCATGCCCAACAACACGAAATCCTCAATTCCATCAAAGTGGAAGTTGACCCTACTACTCAGCAACCTGTCCAACAGCAAGATGCTGTTTACACTCTTATCCAAACCATTATTCTCCATTTTGTTGGTACCAGTACTAGTTCTCAAGATCGAGGTCGAGAACTTCTCCATAATTTGCGCTGTCCATCCCTTACTCATTTCCGTTGGTATAAGGATGTTTTCCTCATCAAGGTGATGCAACGCCCTGATGGTAACAGTATTCATTGGAAAGCCAAATTTGTTGATGGCCTTCCGACCCTTTTTGCCGAACGCGTCAGGAAAAAACTTCGGGACCGCCATGACCGGATGTCTATTCCTTACGAACAGTATACTTATGGCCAACTTTGTTCCATTATAACCGATGAAGGACTTTCTTTGTGTAATGATCTCAAACTTCATTACCAAATGAAACAACAGAATTTAACAGGACGAAAAGAGTTAGGTGAATTCTGCGAACAATTTGCCTATGAACCAATCATCCATTATCCACATAAATCCAGGAAGATTTCTCATAAAAAATCTTCAAAACCTTCCTGAAAATCACACAAAACAAGCCATCCTAAAACCAGTAAGAAGTTTTATTCTAAAAAACCTTCAACCAGCAAGTTCACAGGGAAAAGAAAAAATAAATCAGAAGTTAAATGTTACAAATGTGGACAAACAGGACACTATGTGAACCATTGTAAATCAAAAGCCAAAGCTAAGATTAATGAATTAATTTTAGATGAAAAACTTAAAGAACAGATAATTAATGCTTTAGAAGCAGAAGAGAACTCATCTAGTGAGGAGTCCCCATCTGAAGATGAAATTAACCAGTTGTATTCTACATCCTCTACTAGTGATGAAGAACCAACTGAATCCTGCCCTTATAGCACTAATCAGGAACAAATATCAGAAATTAATTACTGGAAATCTATAGTTGAAATGAATGGTTTACATTTAGGAGAACCCAGTAGTATCAATGTTTTAACAGATACCCAAAGAGATATGCTTGCTGTAGCTGATCAGATACAAGATCCAGAGATAAAATTAAAATATTTAAAAATGTGTTATGAACACCAACAAACAGTACAAGACACACCAAACATACCCGATTATTCTTATAGCTTGAAACATGTAGTTGACAGGATTCAAGCAAAACCAGTTATTGAACAACCAACAACAATCCAAGATTTAAAAATGGAAATAAATATTTTAAAAACAGAAGTAAAACATTTACAAACAACTAGTGCAGCCGCCATAAAGGATATTAAATATCTTCATACCCAATTACCGCAAAAACAGAAAGAATCAATAAAAGAAACTGAACAAAAACTTGAAATAAAGAATGAAGATGAATCCTCATCAGAACAGTATTTGTTACTTGTTAATCAAGTGACTTTTCAGAAATGGTATATTAAAATTACTTTCATGATAAAACCCAATTTTATAATCCAAGATGCTATTGCTTTAGTCGATAGTGGAGCAGATATGAATTGTATCCAAGAAGGGATAATTCCAACCAGGTATTTTGAAAAGACTACTCAGAGTCTTACCAGTGCAAGTGGCAATTCCCTCCAGATCAAGTATAAAGTACCAGAAGTATATATTTGTAACCAGGATTTATGTATTCCAACATCTTTTGTATTGATTAAAAATCTGGCTACAAATATTATTTTAGGCACACCTTTTCTTTGTCTCTTGATGCCTATCCAGAAAATTGATCAAACAGGTATTTATTCCCAGATACAGGGTAAATCAGTTATTTTTGAGTTTATCACTCAACCATACACTAAAGAATTAGATCAAATTAGGGATCTAGTGTCTTTTAAACAGAATCAAATAAATTTTTTGCAAAAAGAAATTTCCTTTTTAACAACAGAACAGAGACTACAAGAACCCTCTTTAAAACAGAAAATAAAAATACTTGAAAAAGAGTTTCAAACAGAAGTTTGTGGTACCGTTCCAAATGCTTTTTGGGAACGAAAGAAACATACTGTAACTTTACCTTATGAACCAAATTTTGATGAAAAATATATTCCAACTAGAGCTCGCCCTAGTCAGATGAAAAAGGAATATATGGAATTATGTAAAACAGAAATTCAAAGTCTTCTTGAAAAGAAATTGATCCGACCTAGTCACTCTCCTTGGAGTTGTACTGCTTTTTATGTTAATAAAAATGCAGAAATTGAGCGAGGAGTTCCCCGCCTTGTCATTAATTACAAACCGTTAAATGATAAATTACGATGGATCAGATATCCTATTCCGAATAAAAAAGATTTATTAGATCGATTTCAGGATGCAATCATTTTTTCAAAATTTGATTTAAAATCAGGATATTGGCAAATTCAAATTGCTGAACAGGATAGATACAAAACTGCTTTTGTAGTACCCTTTGGGCACTATGAATGGAATGTCATGCCCTTTAGATTGAAAAATGCTCCATCGGAATTTCAACATATCATGAATGATATTTTTAATCTGTATACTGAGTTTATTCTCTCTTATATTGATGATGTATTAGTGTTTTCTTCATCAATAGAACAGCATATTAAACATCTTCATATTTTCAAACATATTGTAATCAGAAATGGTTTGGTGCACCAAAAATGCAACTTTTCCAAATAACAGTGAGATATTTAGGACATAATATTTCTAATGGGAGTATTATTCCTATTAACCGCAGTATTGAGTTTGCTTCTAAATTTCCCGATGAAATTAAAGATAAAACTCAATTACAGAGATTTTTGGGCAGCTTAAATTATGTCCGTGATTATTATCAACAATTGTCAGCGGATACTACTATTCTCTATACCAGATTACGAAAAAATCCACCTCCTTGGGATGAGACCCATACTGCAGCTGTTAAACGAATTAAAGCCAAAGTAAAACAGATACCTTGTTTACAGTTACCAAATCCTAATTGGAAGAAAATTGTTGGAACCGATGCTTCTAATGAAGGATTTGGTGGAATTTTAAAGCAACTTAATCCCAAAACTCAGAAAGAAGATCTTTTGAGATTCCATTCTGGGCATTGGAATAAAGCCGCTTTAAATTATTCTACAATCAAACAGGAATGTTTAGCAATCGTAAAATGTGTTGTTAAATTCCAGGATGATTTATTATATCAGTATTTTTTGATCAGAGTTGACTGTTCTGCAACCAAACAGATTTTTAAACAAGATGTTAAAAATCTTGCTTCTAAACAGATATTCTTATCTTGGCAAAGTTATTTATCCAATTTTGATTTTGATATTGAGCATATTAAAGGATCCGATAATAATCTGCCTGATTTTCTAACCCGTGAATATTTGCAGAATCCGTATCCTCAAGAGGATGACCAGTAGAGGCCAAGGCCGAGGTCGTGGCAGAGGCACTTACCCTCGCTATGATCGATCCGAATTTCCTCCCTTAAGGGGTGAAACCAATAATCAATCAGCTAAGGATATTCTCCTTAAGACTGAGGATCCGTATACCCCAAACAGTATTACTGAGGAAACTGTCCTCTGGATCGATTCAGCTGATGAACAATGGATGACCGATCCGTGGGAGATTAAAAAACGATATCTCACCACTCAACAGTCACCCCCTCATTTTGATCAGTATCGATATATTTATGAACAGATTTTGACTGAAACCGGCGCCTGTGAGTTTACCCATAAACTCCATGAAACTAATAAGGCCACCAGCCCTATTTCTTTCAGCAAAATTGTTATCCGTAATCTCATGCCTATTCATACTTGGGGCATTCATCCGCATACACTTCGTGAAATTGATTTACGCCATAAACAGACCAAATACACCTATTGGGACTATGTTGATGATTTTACCCAGGTGTTTTACTATCAGAATCCTATCCGTAATCATTCGTGGTTTATCCGTATTTGTCCTGACATTCTTAAAAATGATGTCCCAAACTGGTTCCTCATTTGGTGGGATAAGTTTGGCTTATCATTGGACATTTTACCAGAAGAAATCCGTCTTACTTTTAATGAATGGAATACAGCATATTCTCGTGCTTATTCTTATCTGAATAAAAACCGTGATTTATCCATCAGTAAAGCTGTTGTTCATTTTACTATCCGTTTCAGTATCCCATGGATTTGGAAGTAGGATTTTGCTTGTGACTATCAGAACAAAGTCCCTCGCCTAAAACGAATCTTTTTCGTTAAATGGTGGGATAAAGGGATGACTCCAATAATTGATGAAACTGTTCAGAAGATTAAGCAGCATACCCAAGCCTGTTGGGAATCAGTCAAACAACCTGCTCTTCCATCTCCACCAGCATTATCTGTTAATCCGTTTATCCAAATTCAAAAAGATTTGAAACAACAGTATCCTCATTTGTCAGAAAATGAAATAATTATCAGAAGCATGAATTATCTTAAAGAGTAATTTCTGCAATCCGTGCCTGTAGAAGATGATGCCTCCATGAGGTCAGGTACCAGTCAAACCAGCCAGCCTACATCAGAGACAGAAGCTGATCCAGCCGAACACGTGTTAGCTGGAGAGTCACAGTTACCTGAAGATGATGATGATAATAACTTTGGGGATTTTTGGGATTCCCTAACTGATATTATGGCAGACAAGCTTGATAAGCGCAACAGGAAAGGAAAACGACATGACTAGGCGTCGGCATATCAGAACAAAAAACTTTTGAAAAAGAAGATGCCATCCGTCACTTTGGTTAAAGATGAAGACCATTTTCCGAAAAGCAAAGATGCTGTTTTCTTCCATCATCCGTGACATCAGCAGTTACAGATAAGGAGCATTTTGTCGATCCAATACCTGTAGGACACTTGTCCCTCTCTTTTCATTTCCTTGTAGTATAAAAGGGAAGGCTTCACCCTTGTTGAAGCAGGTTTTAGAAAGTTTTAAGTTTAAGTTTTAAATTTTCTTTTGTAATATCTCTTCCAACCCCCACTCTTGTAAAATATTCTACTTCCTCAATAAAACTTTGTTTGATGTATGCCCTCTGTAGATTGTCTTGAACAACTATTGTGGTTCGTACAATTTTGGGAAAATCAGAGAAACCATTACCGTAATACACCCGTAGATTGGTATACACAACCGTATATCTCTGCCCGTTTAGCAGAGTGTGATCAGCAAATAACCAGAATCCAGGAGCTGATTAACGAACAGTTAGTGGCCTGGGCGGCCAGGAGGCCTCCACCTCCACCACAACAGTAAAGGTATGAGATCATATATGTTATAATTTATTTTCTTTATACCGGTATTATGTGATGTATTATTCCTGGGTATGTGCCAATGTAAGGTTAATTAATTGTCAAGGTTTGAGGTTAGTGGGACGTCACCCAAGTCGCGTTAGGTTAGGTCAAGTGCAGAGTGCGTGAGGACCGTTGAAACCTGTAAGTCGTTGACAGACGTGCTAACCATTTTCAAGCTAATGATGCTAATTTGATCATTTTCAAATTTATACCCAAAGAGAACAACATTTTCGAAGTTACTGTTTTATACTAGTTTTCTGGACGGATTTGAACACACCAGTTAATATAGATTTTGACTCCCAAAAATTATAATAAAATTCTGGCATGCAATTCAATATGTAATTAATCTACTGTAAAAATTTTAGTTCAAAATTCATCTGTTTGATATGATTTCTTGATTTTTAAAGTTTGTGGTTCTGAACAGAATTTTTTTTGAATTAAGAAATACTCCATTATTAAGTTACCAATTTAATTCCTATTTTCCAACACTCAACTAGTACAACCTTCAAACACAACACTTAACTATGCACCGCTACTTAACATCCACTATTACACTATTTACAGTGGAGAACCCATCACTAGAATTCACAAAAGGAACACCTATACCCCATGTGTTGCTAATTCTAAAATTCCATCGACACTACTTGTATGAGCACCAAAAATATATATATATTAATAAAATCCCAATCAAAACACAAAAGGAACACCTATATCCCACGTGTTGCTAGTTCTAAAATTCCAACAACACTACTTGTATGAGCACCAAAAAAAATAAATATTAATAAAATCCCAATGAAAACACTACTTCCTCGCGACAACGCTCAATCAATGAAAATATGATCATAGATAATAATAACTCAAGAAAACAAGGAAGGAAAATGATGAAAAATGCATACCCAAGATAGGGAATTCACTCGATGGTGTGCCGGCTCCCCACTCTCTTCCCCTCCCTTTTGACTAAATGGCTACTGCTAACTTGTGAACAAATAAGATTGTAGGATTTGTGTTTATTTTATTTAATACTAGTGGTTGGGCACACCCAAAGCATGTGTAGGTCAAATAAATAGATAAATATACAATATATATATATATATATAAGTTATATACAACTCAAATGGTAAGAGCCTTAATTGTTAGTTTTGCGGTCTAGAGTTCAAGTCACACCCTCCTCTTTAATTATTTTTTTTTTAAAATAAATTTTACCTCTAAATTAAAGACTTACACCCTAAATTTATTTTGGGTTTTAAAATTAATTAAAAAACCTTCCAATAATATTTTGCACTTAAAGATTCACAAGCAAAATATTTGAAGTTTGTAAAATAATTATTATTTAATTATTTATTTGATTTATGTATTCGGGTTCTCACATTCTCCTCTCTTCGTTTTTCATCTCTCTCCCTTTTTATTTATTCTCTCTCTTCCTTTTTATTTATTTATATTTCTTTTTATTCTCATAAAGATTGAATATACTTTTTTTTATAACAAAAACCCTACCTTTTTATTTATTTATACTTGAGACCCTCTTTTTATTTTTTCTATTTTTTTTTCAATTTTATACATATAATAAATAAATAATATTATAACATATATATATATATGTATGTCAATTTATTCATTAAAAAAAATATGTACATGTATGTCAATTAAAAATAAAATAAAAATTATATAGATAAATTAAAAATATAATTAATAAAAATAATACATAAGCGCTCCAAATGTATGACTCCTCTAAGTGGCCATGTTCCCTCACTCCCGCCTCCGCTCCCACTTCATGCAAATAAGGAATTTACCTAGAAAAATGTTTGATGTGATTCCTTAATTGAATGAGTGTCTATTCTCACTCCACTGCCTAATTAATAAATTGAACTAATTGAACTAATGAAATCAAGTTAAGGATAACTCATCAGTTGGGCAGGATGGGTGCCTCGCACCTTCCCATTTTGTACCTTGGTCTCTGATTTCAATTTCTTTGGTTGTAGCTTGTGTATTATCTATGAAGTCAAGTGTTTTTTTTCTTTTTCTTTTCTTGTTTTAGGATTTATTTTTTTCCTAGTGGCACCTTGAGAACAAATAAGGTGGCAACTCCATCGAATAGATCTCTGTTTCTCATGACAAATACTAACTATTATATTTTCTTCTTGATTCAAAGTTTGAATCATTTGGATTAAATATTCAAATCTTTCTACATCTCTAGTAGTTTTAAATTCTGATTCTTACTTTCATAGTCTTCATATTTTTATATGAATCTTTTGTTCATTATATTTGTCTTCTATAGGAATTCTTGCACAAGATGATTCACTAAAACATTTTCTTCCTTTAAATTTTAGAATAAGATTTTCATCTAATAGCTTCATAGCTAGAGAATACTTCTGAAAGCTCGACTTTTTCTCTTTTTTTTTTTTTGTCTCCATTTATTAGAAAATTGAATATTTCCCTATTGAGTGATTTTTTTTGATAGCCTATTTTAAATGAAGGGAGTTCCTCCACCTTTTTGACTAAGCAAACTATTTGCCATTTTTTAATGCATTAACTTAAGTACACTTGTCAAATTATATTTAACTTTTTTATAAACTGATTTCATGAATTGTTGGTGTGAGCAATCATGAAATTTAGTTTAGAATTGCATTAAACAACACAATTGTATACTTGTGTTAGCTTTGCACAACTTTCAATAGGCTTCAATACTATCATCTCCTAAGATACATAAGTATTGGGATTGGAATGTGTTTATTTCTGTCTGTTTATATTTTGTCAAGTCAAACAATTTCTCTCTCTTCAACTAGTCTTACAAGTTCTCTATCAAACTTCAAATAAACTTTCAAGAAATTATACCTTATACTCTTCTACTTGCACACTCATTGAGTATATTTGGTTATCTCACTCTATTGTCAAAGTCTTGCTTTAAACTCTTGCCACTTTGGTACACTCAAATAGCATATTTGGTAACCTCCGTCTATTGTCAAAGTCTTGCTTTAAACCCTTGCCACATTGGTACACTTATGATGTGTTTGATTGAGAGATTTGGGGAGGGATTTGAAAAGAAAAAAAAAAAAAAAAAGGTGTGTGAAACTATATGAAATGTAGGTATATTTTTTTCACATTTCACATATCTTTTCCATTTCCCTTTCCAAATCCCTCCTCAAATCCCTCAACCAAACACAGCATTAGTGCATTTAAAAAAACCACTTCCCCATCCCATTATTATTTGTTTTCTCATTTCAACTTCCTTAACAACATCCTCTCTATCTCTCTCATTTATCTTCTTCTCCTTTTATTTCTTTCTTTCTTTCATTCTAGGGTTTTCTTTGAAGAAGAAAACATTTATCCCTCCATTACCCTCCATGATCGAAATTCATAAGCTCTTGGGCTCTTGGGTTTTAATTTATCATTTTTAAGGTACAAGTCTTCTCTATCTCTCTGTAACTTCCTCTTAAATCTCTTTTTCTTTCCTTCTTCTTCTTTATTTAAGAGTGATTTGGAATGATCTAAATAAGTACATTTTTTGACTTTTTATGAAATATGAGTTGGATATGGGTTGAATTTGAAGTAATGTGGTAGAGAGATGATATGACTTTAATAAGATGATGTGACTTAAATAAGATAGTGACTTAAATAAGATAGTGACTTTTTGACTTTTTTAAATTGTGACAAACAAAGCCTTATTTATTTATTGTTTATTTTATGTCCCACTTTCTTACAAAACAAACAGGCCAAAACCATATTTACCCTCTCTCAAAACCGAATCTCTCTCCTCCCTTTCCTCTTCTATTTTATTTGAGAAATAGGAGAAGGTGGAATTCTACCATTTTTCTTGAGATTTAGCTTAGAAAACTCAAGCTTGGAAAGTTTGGAAGAGTTGGTTACCTTTGGGGGATCTCATCTTCATCTTCTTAACCATTTTGAAAGCTTGGTTAGGTAGGGATTCTAACTAAAGCTTTAAATTGTTAGAAACATGTTTATGTTTATTTTATTCTCATACTAGTATTTTCACTAGCATGTCTTG
The DNA here is from genome assembly GCA_025200525.1 of Camellia lanceoleosa. Taxonomy (NCBI): domain Eukaryota; kingdom Viridiplantae; phylum Streptophyta; class Magnoliopsida; order Ericales; family Theaceae; genus Camellia; species Camellia lanceoleosa. Next base: position 106,468,970 of record CM045771.1, on the reverse strand, counting down.
AAATGACTGAAAAGTGTTTCAAGAGATATATTTATAATTTCCATGGATTTCAACACAGATTCAAACCCAAATGCCATGTTGAGCCTTCCGGAGGAGATTATCACCGACATACTCTCTCGATTGCCAGTGAGGCTGCTTCTTCGATTCAGATGTGTTTCTATGCATTGATGTGCTCTAATTGACAGCTCAGATTTAGTTACATCTGAATCAATCAATTGAAACCAATACCAATCTGAGCTTCATTGTGACAGATGAGTTATATTCAGTCGATTTTGATTCGCTTGGTGCCACCTTCTCCGAATAGGCAGTACAGTTAGATCCAGTGCAGGGTATGATGTTGGTATGCGGTTCTTGTAATCGGTTTCTCTGTTTGACCACGTGGTCTACCGTTGTTTTGTGGAACCCATCTACCCGAAACTTCCTTGAATTGTATGTCTCGTCTGTTGAGTTGCAAAACTTACATGTATTCTGTGTCACATTTACGGATTTGGGAATGATAGTGCTACTGATTATTACAAGGTAGTGAGGATTGTGGCAGTCAATGATGGAACTGATTATTTTGATTATGAAGTTAAGGTCTATAGTTTGAAATCGAATTCATGGCACAGGGATGAGAAGTTTCCTCATTATCCTCATTTGAACAGAAGAGTAGGTGGTGTACTAGTCAGTGGTGCTTTGCACTGGACTGTGACTAAAGAACCCCAGATCGATGATGAATGCTTGATTGTTGCTTTTGATCTCGGAAGTGAGGAATATGGATTTGTGTGCCACAGCCCGATTATTCATATATGAGTTTTAATATGACTGTTCAGGTCTTAGAGGGATGCCTTTCAGTACTTCGCTGCAATGGCTTTGATGTTCATTAATGGATGATGAAAGATTATGGAGTGAAGGAATCTTGGACCGAGTTAGTTTCATTTACACAACCAGTTGTGCTTGGGCCTTACATGTATATGTACAATTTTGTTTATTCAAAGAAGGGTGGGAAGAAGTATTGGAACACATGATTGAAGGGCTTCGTTGGTATGACACAAAACGGGAGACGTTCAAGAAAGTTATCATTTACGGCATACAAGAATTTGAGGATGTGAATATGTGCTTGGGGAGCCTGGTTTCTCTCAATGGTGGTAGTGAAAGTGATGGGAAGAAACAAGAAGAGCCAGAGGAGGGTAACAGGTAAAGCTAACATCAAGCCAATTTGCTCTTTTAATTCTACATGTACTGTTGTGTTTATATTGCTTTACCTTGATCACTGTTGACAATAACTCTTATTGATGTGATGATAGACATAATTTTGACAATATTATTGACATGATGAAGCAAATGCATAAATATGAATAATTTTTTCAAAGCTAATGAAAAATATGTAATGTAACACTATTTGGTGTCATAGGAATAGAGTGGCATTTGAACATGCCAGTCCTAATCCAGTGGAAACATTAAATTCATGTCGAACCCTAATTACTAATCCCCACTTGTCAGTGCAGAATACTAAGGATAGGTCGAGGCATTCGACAGGTGCTCCACAGGGCTGTCCGAAGCAACATACTTTCGAAGATGGTGCTGCTGTAGAAGCATAAATTGAGCCTTTGACCGCGTTTTGCGTCTGCATGGTTGATGGGGGGGGATATTTATGATTTTGTGATCGAATAATGTATTTTTAAAAAATTTCTTTTATTTATAATGAACTGGAGGACCATAAATACAGCCAAGAATTTTTAAGCAGAAGTGTGTTTTCTTTCTCTGATCATAAATATTATTTTCTGCTATTTTGCCTTTCTCAATCTATATGACTATATATATGATTCCTATCTAAAACCTATGATCCATCTTTCTCAATTTATTTTTAGATGAGAATTATTATTAGATATTTAAATTTAATTTTTTGTATATATTTTGGGGATAATTTAGGGATTAAAATAAAGTTTCAAATAAGGTTTCAATGCCTAGTCCATAACTTTCGTCATTAAATTATTTTTTTAGTGATAATTTTGGGAGCAAAATGAAAGGTTTAGGCCTCTGTTAAATTTTTATTAGTTTATAGTAACTAAAGATAAATTTTTATGTCTGAATTTGGATAACTTGAGTGAAGTCCCATTTTTTTTTTTTTTTTCCAGTTAAATTTGGGCTCCAGTTCAATTTTGGACGAATTCATCTACGCTTCGGATTGAACCTGGCCAAATTTTCAATCCGCCTGACTTATGACTTGACTGGAAGAGCATCAATTGTGAGGTGTAATGTATATGGGGGGTGTTTGATTCCAGGAATTAGGAAAGACTAAATACTGTTTGGATTTTAAATTTATTAGAGGGCTTGTCTATTGTTTGGTATAATTTTAGTTTGTCATATACGGAGTCCGGTCGGATTCCATATCCCTTATATAAAGGACTAAATAATCCTAAGGAGTGTCATTATTTTTAAGAGATTGGTATCTCAGGAGACTAATACGTGAAATGTCCATTTTATCCTCATACTATTACTTAGTAAACAATTAGAAAAAGGTAAAATAATTTATTGAAAATTTATAAATTATAAATTTAATTTTATTAAAAATAATAAATTAAAAATTATGGTCTTAAAAATTAAATTTTTTAGTGTTGTTAAATTAAATGATAAAAAATTAAAAATATTTATAAATTAAAATTTTTTTAGTGTTGTTATTACATTTTTTCCTAGTCTTTTGAACATTTATAAATTATACAAATTTTAAATTATATATTAAATAAAAAATATATAAATTATAAATTAAATTAAAATAATAAATTAAAAATTATGGTCTTATAAATTAAATTTTTTTAGTGTTGTTAAATTATAAATTAATAATTATAGATTACAAATTTAAAATTATATATTAAATAAAAATATATAAATTATAAATTATTAGAGTAAAATAGTCTTTTGAACATTTATCATTAGCCAGTTCATCAAATCAAACATTGGATTCAATAAAATAGTCATTTCCAGACATTTAATCTTATGAGAAAACAAACATAGGATACAAATCCAGTCCAACCAAATAGTCTGAGAACAATGTATTCAAGAACTAATAGTCCAGTAGATTATAATCTCCCCTTATCCAATCTGTCCAAACAAATACACCCATATAGTATACTTATGCCCCGTTTGTTGGCCATATTAAGTTAAATGAGATTATTAGTACGATAAGATTGAGTGAGATGATTGCTAGTGTGGTAATATTAGATTAAAGATATAAAATAAATTATGTTTGTTTATACACTAATATAGCAATATTAGTTTATTGAGATTAAACTTATGAAATTACGTAAATGCCTTCTTTATATAGAAAGTGACTTTGTTGTTAATGTAAAGCGAAGAGCAAAATAGTCTTTCTATCTCTAATCTTATGGGATTAGGCAATGCCACTTCCCATAGAATTGATAGTCTTTTGCTTGAATGAGTTTTATAATCCCGTGGAACTCTTTTCAAAACAAACATAATTTTTATAAGTTCCATCTCATTATTAATCTAATTTCATCTTTCAAGTCCGTTTTTTTATCGGACTAAGTTAGGTACAATTATTAGTACGATAGGACTGAATGAAGGAATTACTAATAGAAAAATGTTTGGAAGCACTAATTAATGCTCCCACTAATTAGGTGGCAGTGGGTCCTGCCAGTAATGATGTGATGTTTTGGTCTTGGAGTTGTATTTTTTTTTTTTTTTACTTTTTTAATGCATTAATGCTATTAGTGGTGGTGTTTTTAGTGGGATGAATCATTGTTGTTACTAATATGATCGTATTAAATTAGAGATCTATTTATATAATAATATGATGATATTACTTAAATCACATAAGTACTAATTAGGTAGAAGCTAACTTTGTTAATTTTATAAAATGTAAGACAAAATAATCATTTCACCTGAGATTGGTAGTTCCCTTAATGGTAATTTCTAATCACATGATCACACGTTCAAACAAATATAACTGTGGAAGGAAACAAACAAAGGCTCGACATTATAAACAAACAAGACTTTAACACTTTAATTTATCAATTTTAAAAATCATTTTTAATAATATTTTAATAAGTATTAAATTTTAATTTATCAATTATTCTATCATATGAAGTTTAATTTTAATATTACATTATTAAAAATCATTAAAAAAAAAAAAAAAGATAAATTAAGAAGAAGTAGCGAATTTATAGGGACCTTGTAGGAAGGGAGAGGACGGAGGAATCAAGCGATAGCCTGCCACGAAAGCTACGAGTCACATGACTTGTGGAATATTCAAGAGGGAAGTGGAGACTTTAACTAATGGTGTGTTTGGTTAGAGGATTTGGAGAGGGATTTAAAAAAGAAAAAGAAAAAGGTGTGTGAAACTATGTGAAATATATACATATTTTATTTATATTTCACCTATCTTTTTCATTTTCTTTTTCAAATCCCTCCCCAAATCCCCTAACCAAACACAACATAAAAGAAAACCTACCAATATGACAATTACGAATTTCTTTTCAGACCCACTAGTCCGGTCCCCACACCACGCGGCAAATTACAAACACCTTCCTCGAGAGGTTTAGTAAAAATATAAATTTTTTTTAAAGTTTGTGAAATTATAAATTACTCCTTGAAAGTTAAATTTATATAACAAATTAGAAAGAAATCTATATGAAAATAAAAATTTCAAGAGACAATTTGTTATGAAAATATAAACCTTATGGGGCAGGATATAATTTCTCAAAGTTCATGAGAGAATCTATATTTTTACCAAACCTTGAGGGGTATTTGTAATTTGTCCTTAAATTAAAAGTAAAGTAAAATATATAATTTTTTAAATTCTAATAAAATAATTATTTATCTATAATAGTGAATAATAATTCATTTTTTTAATGAATCGAACGTGGGGATTGATAGAATAATTATTCAATTTCACTTTCATTTTAATAAATCAAACAATTCTTTTTCTTGTATTTTTTGTTTTTTACAAAGAAAATCAATATATTTTTATTACAGAATTTATCATAAGAATGATAACATTCTTAAAAATATAAGTTGTTTTATTCTAAATAAAAATTATGCATGATTTTTTTGCTTAAATAATATTATTGAAATATGTATTAATTATTTTTTAAATTATATAGTTTTTATAAAATTATATATAATAAAAAATATAATTTTTAACCTTTGTTAGCAAACATAGGGGTATGGCTTAATGGTCTAATAGTTATATCTTAGAGCATCTCCAATAGTTGTTGTTATAATACCATTGCTATTGCTATAATTTGGCAATAAATAGTATTATTTTGCCAAATTATAACAATAGTGCTCTAATGGTCACTTGCTATTTTGGCAATTCTCAACCAACTTTCCCTCCAAGTTTGTAGATATTGTTTGGATATAGGTTTTTTTGTGATTTTATTTTTTGTCTTTTGTAATCTTTTTTTAACTATTTGTAAAAAAAAAAATTATATATTTATATTATTTCCGACTAGACAAATATAAAAATGAAAAAGAAAATTGAAAAATTAGAAGAAAAAAATTAAAATATAATTCACCTCACCAAAAAATTTGAATATAATTTGAGGCAAACAGAGCACAACGGTTCTTTTCAATTCCAACACAAATTCCCACTGTCCACCTACTCTTAACCAACGGTTGAGATTATATCTTTAGAATCATCTTTTCAATTCCAAGACCAACAACGGCTATCTTTACTAGTTCTCTCACTCACTCTGACTCTCACTCTCCTCTTCCCTCACTTCCTCTATAGACGAAGCTTCTCTCTCTCTCTCTCTGTGTCTCTCTCCTCACTCTCCCTCTCACTTTCCTCTTCTATTTTCCTCCTCCCTCATGGAACCGTCTATATCTCTCTGTGTTTGAACTCAAGAGCAGTCAGCACTACTGATCTGTCTCCGATTTGCCTACAGTTGCCGATCTATCTCTTTCTCTTTATCTTCAAGCATCTCCGGGCCTCTCTCTCTTTCTCTCTCTCTCTCCCTCCTTAAACCAGTATACTCGCCGATCTATGTCTCTCTCTCTCTGTCTTCAAACTCTCTCTCCGTGTCTCTGTCTCCGATCTATCTCTGATCTGTCTCCCATCTGTTTTCTCTCTCTGTCTTGAAACCGATCACCGATCTATGATCTCCATAACCAGTCCAGTCGGCTGAAGAATATGCTCAATTCCAGTCAAGTCCTCAAACCCATTCTAGATATTTATCGGTTAAATTCGTTTATGAAATTTATATCAATTTCTGAAATTGATTCTCAAATTTGCTCTGTGTGATTCTAAAATTGATTCCCAAATTAAAATTGTGTGATTCTAAAATTGATTTTGAGATTTGTGTAATTCTGAAATTCTGAAATTTATTCTGAAATTTGTTCACATTTATTCTGAAATCTTGAAATTTATTTAGAAATTGATTCTAAAATTGTGAGATTTATTGTGAAATTGTGAAATTGATTGTGAAAATTTGTGAATTTGGTTGTATATTCAAATTTAGGTTTGATTCTGGAAATTGGGAATTAATTTTCAAAATTACTTAGTTTTCTACTGTTTCAATTCTGTTTTTTGAACTAAATTTGAAGCCACAAATCTATTCATATTTGCTGATGTGGCATGTTTGGCAGTTGCTATTCTACTTGCCAAATTTGAGAACATAAATGACATATGCCATATTTAGCAAGTAGAATAGCAGACCCTTGAATACTCACTTTTTGTCACTATTGTCAAATTATAACTTTGGCAAGTATTTTGACAACTCCATCGAAAATGCTCAGGATATAGTGAGTGGGAGGTCAATGGTTTGAGCTGACGGAGTAGCGGAGTAATGGTGAATTCTTCTGTTAGTTATTTTGAGAAGTAAGTTAAAAGTTTTTTTTTTTTTTTTTTGAAAAAATGTATAAAAAATTGATACTTTTAGTTAACTTTTGAAAACAGTTGTAATATGATTATATTAACATATTAACATTATCTTTAATAAATTTTTTATTTTTCTTAAAAAAAAAGCCTTTTTTTAGCGTGTGCCCTACGCCTTTATTTATAATATAATAATTGTTAGTGCTGATCTCTGTGGCCACAGCCCATGTGGATGTGGAAAGAAGCAAAACCGACTTCTTGCTTTTTTTGGGAAGAGTTTTAAAAAAGAAAGGGTTAAAAATTAGTTTTTAATTTATTTTAAATTATATCATTTTTTATATTTTTTATATATTTTTTTAAAAAAAGTTTAAAAAAATAGTTTTTAATTATCTTCTCAAAATAAATTTTGTATAGTTTAAAACAAGTTAATCTGAACAAAAATATCTCACATTTAACTATAAAAAAATTTATTTAAAATAAATAAGTTCAAATTTAAAACTATAAATAAATTTTGTTAAATGCAACCTTAAGTCTCCATTTGGGAAGTGAGTAGGCTTTTTAATTTTTTTGGCTATTTTAACCTTAGTTAAAAAGCTTGGTTTGGGATAGATTTTTTGACTTTTTGACTTTTTTGACTTTTTTTGTCAGATAATAGTGTAATGATTATAGGTTGGATGTGATATTTTGTTTGTTGTAATTAAAATAACCTATTTTATCTTTTGTGGCTAAAATAACCTTAAACCTCCTTGCCAAACGGACCCTTATCTATTAAATTAAATTGAGGGAAAACATTTACACTTTAATAGCAATGTTTCTCAAAAAGAATGGATTACACGAATTCATAATAGCAATCATATTCATTTTATTAAATTATTCAGTAATTTCTTTTAGCTATTGTTCTATTTTAACTAATCTCAGTATTAAATTGTCATTTCAGGCATTGTAGCACTGCTCCTATTGGACTCGAATATGAGTTGAATAATAAATATTATTTTTTAGATAGTTTACAACGTCGATTCAACATTTTTAATGTTACTAATTCAAATTTGAACTTAAAACTTTTATCTCATTCGACTCATTTATGAAAGATGGGTATACTTGATAGAATCAACTATTGCATGTGAAGAAATAGGTAATAGCGTGCTAAAGGAGTGGTGATTTATTAGCAATATGCAAAGTGACTTTGTAAGAATTACATATTTTTTGGTCCATCACATTGCAGAGTCCATCACATTCATGTATTTACAATTTCATGCATCGGTATTGATAAGAGTCAAACAAATCAAACTTGTACTTTCATCACGTTGGAGTTATAATTAATACCAATTTATTTTTATCAAGGTTTTTTTTGTTTTTCTAACCTACTCAAGTCTAAGTGCCATTTTACAAATTCCCATTTGGGAAGATAAATTTACCAAATTATCCTCTAGAAAATTTTAATTAATTAATTTAAAAATCAAAAAGTGAGGATATTTTAGTCATTTTGAAGTGATGTGACACTTTAAAAAAATATTAAATCAAAAAGTAAAAAAAATCACTTTCAAAAATCAAAAACTTAATAAAAAAACACCCAACCCATTTGGATCTCTTGCAGGTTTTAACCATGGGGCATGCAAATTCCCAAAAAGCATGAGTTTCTCAACAAATTTCGTTACGTTACGATAGTTGTAATAACAATTGTCACTCATCAAGACTTTAGTCCTTAGCTCCCATGTCATAAGCTTACCAACTTCCTTAACCTTCCGTCGTTAGACAAACTATAACAAGATCTTATTTGGCAATTTTCATTTTTAGTCCAAAAATTAAAAAATTATTAAAAAATTCAAAAAGTTAACAAGTTATATAAAAAGTCAAAAATAAATAAATTTCCTTTACTTTTCGTATATTTTTCATAAAAAATTAAGAAGTCATTTAAAACATTATTTTGGGTATGATTTATAAGCTAATTTTTTTGCTTATTATAAAAAAAGGGTAAAAAAAATAGAGAGATAATCTAACTTAAATAAGTTAATAAATTAACTTTTTTTAACACTACCCAAAAGATTCGTACATTTTTTAACCTCATATTTTAATTACAAAATAAAAAATAAAAAATAAAAATATTCAAATAACATTTTTTCAAATGACACCTAAGTTGCATCTCACTCTTTATTTGAGTATAAAGTAATTTATGAAGTTACTAGTGTACCAAACAAAATTGATCACAAGCAACCTCCTCATTACCCTCTATGACTAAACTACCCCCCACAATTTCCATAAATGGCAATTTTAAGGTTCCGTTTGGCAAGGATATTTGGAACTATTTTAGTCACAAAAGATAAAATAGGCTATTTTAGTCATAATAAATAAAATATCACATTCAACCCATAATCATTACACTATTTCCTAAAAAAAAATCAAAGAAACTAAAAAATCAAAAAACTCTTCACAAACCAAACTTTTTAACACAGACTAAAATAGTCAAAAAATTAAAAAGCCGATCCTTCTCAAACGGAGGCTAAGATGGGCAAAAACCACCCATATATATACACACACGGGAAAGGAATCCAAAGCCCCATTTTCTCTCCGCCTCGTCGTTCTGTCATTTCTCCATCAAAATCCAAACCCTAATTCATATACGCAACAAATTCTCATATATAGACTCATATATATACAATTTCAATCATACACTTACCATTTCTCTGTTCAATTTCACCACAGATTCAAACCCTAGAGCCATGTCGAGCCTCCCTGAGGAGGTTCTCGCCGACATACTCTCCCGATTGCCGGTGAAGCAACTTCTTCGATTCAGGTCTGTATCCTCTCTTTGGCGTGCCCTAATCGACAGTTCTGATTTCGTAAAGTTACATCTGAATCGATCGATCGAAACCAAGAACAATCTGAGCCTTATTCTTCGAGACAATCACCGCCTCTATTCGATCGAATTTGATTCTCTCTCCTCCGCCGTGACTGCCGTGCAGCTCGATCACCACCCGCTTCGATGTCAGGACTACGGAACTGAGGTATGGGGTTCTTGTAATGGGTTGCTCTGTTTGGCCAATGCTTTGGACACTCTTGTTTTGTGGAACCCAACGAATCGAAATTCCCGAAGATTGCCTCACGCGGCTGTGGAGTTTCAGAACCTGTCCAAGTATTACGAGAATCGAATTTACGGATTTGGGTATGATAGTGGTAGTGATGATTACAAGGTGGTTAGGATTGTGGCGATCAAAGGCGTGAATGATGATTACTTTGATTATGAAGTTAAAGTTTATAGCTTGAAATCGAATTCGTGGCATAGGGCTAAGAAGTTCCCTCATTTCCCTAATTTGAAAAAATCGGGTGGTGCACTTGCCGGTGGTGCTTTGCATTGGGTTGTGACAGAAGAACTCGAGGTCTATACCGCTGGATTGATTGTTTCTTTTGATCTCTGCCGTGAGGAATATGGGTTTGTGCCACAACCCGATTACTCAGATATGAATTTCTTTATGTCTGTTCAGGAATTGGAGGGTTGTCTTTCAGTGCTTTGTTACTATTACTTAGCTGGTGTTCATTTATGGGTGATGAAAGATTATGGAGTGAAGGAATCTTGGACTAAGTTGGTTACGGTTGCGGAACCGGGTGTGGTTAGGCCTCCTCCGTATATGCGGCCTCTTGTTTATTCAAAGAATGGTGGGGAACGACTATTGGAACAAGACATGGAAGGGCTTCTTTGGTATGACCTAAAACGCAAGAGGGTGGTCAAGAATGTTGTGATTCGTGGCATAGAAGAATTGGTGCAAGTGGAGATGTGCGTGGGAAGCCTTGTTCCTATCAATAGTGGTGTTGGTGAAAGTGAATCGAAAAAACAACAAGATCGAGATGAGAAGAAAATGTATGCTAACACCAATCTAACTAGTTCTTTTAATTCTATATATTTTGTTGTGTTTATACTGCTTTAGTCTTTCTTGCTTTCCCTTGTTCACTATATACATGATTTTAATACTCTTATTGATGTGTTGATATACATAATTTTGAGACTCCTATTAACATGTTTAGAATATGTAATTTGCAATTACAGTTGGTGACATAATGAAATATGTCATTTGCAATTAGATTGTGCTTTTAAATAGATATATGGCTTGCACATAATGCTTTTTATTTATTTTAATTTGATATGGATTTCAAATGCTTAGGGTGTCTAGAGTTCTTATCCTTCAGTGGTATATATAGTAAGGCGTGAAAATTCTATTTATTACCTTTTTTTAAGTGATCTATATGTCATTTGCAAATTGACACTCTTACCAACATAATACAATACATCATTTGCAATTAGACTATGAATTTAAATATATGTGTGTGTTGCATATAATGCTTTTTTATTTAGTTTAATTTAATTTAGTATGGATTTCAACTGCGTAGCGAGTCTAGAGTTCTTATCCTTCAATGGTATATATTGTAAGGGTTGAACGTTCTAATACTTCTTAAGTGACCTTCTTTGATCTCTCAGGGATAATTTCCTGTCTAAGGGGTTCAAACTGGTGCTGTAAGCTCTACTGGAAGAAGAAATAGGAGAGGAGCTATGTTGGAGAGGTAGGTTAATGAACAGCTTTTCTCTTCTGATTTGTTCAACTTTTGTTTTTGTTAACATTTCATTGTTTTATTTGGGCCTCATTTGGGAAAAACTTTTGACCTTGTTTGCCTGTTTTTTGTTTTTTGTCCTCGCAAACTTTTTTAAAATTTTGTCATTTTTTTCACATTTCAGGTGCTTGTGGACTCTATACCCTAAAAAAAAAAATGCTATTTTTTGTAAAATTCATTTTTTTCGATCTGTGGTTTTATGTGTGCTTGTCCACCCACCTGCCCAATAGAAATATTGCAGTAGGCACTGAATCTGAAAGAGCAACCATTATTAGTTTTGATGGGTTCTCTTATTTATGAAATGTCTACATTCAAGGTTGCAGTCTTAGTTGTGATAGGCAGATTCATCCATCAGTTGGGGATATTTCATGTGCATTGAAAATATTGAGGAACTGATACTTTGTAGCTAAAATGATGATTACAAAGCATTGTGACAATTGGTTAGATGTGCTAACGCCTTGCACTCATGCCTATGAATGGGTGCTCTTGGGCATGGTCGGAGTATTTTAGTGGGTTTGGAATCTCTTGATTAAGTGACGCAAGTAGTAGGAAGAAAAATATTAGGGCGAACCCATGGATTCTCGGATTATTAGACTTCCAATTATGAGAGTAGCTGATTTATGAATTTAAACAATGGGGTCTTCATAAAATTCTGACTTATTTGCCGGTGACTTTCAACCCAAAATCTTGTAAGCCCAAATTGCCTTTTATGATTCAGGGGATGGAATTACTGCTCACTATACTAATTCTGGCAGCTAAAATGTTAATCAGGCTATTCTCTTCTTGCAGATGAGTTCAATTGTGGAAGCTGGCAATTTGCAATGACAAGCAAGTAATCAGCACTATCAAGCAAAAGATCAGCATTGTTGTATCATGGCATGGTCTACATGGCTTGTATCTGAAATCTGAGGAAATTTATGCATCAAACAACTTGTTAAGAAGACGTTCCTGCAAATCTTTTGTTCATTTTTCCTTAAGAGGAGACTGCTGAACTTTCGCCTGTTTGGTATTTTTTTGAACCGTTCTCATTTTTATTTCAACTTCCTTTTCCAACTTTTCAAAATGGAACTGATGAAAATTTTAGGATGATTTTGTTTTGAATCTGAATTTTTGTGAGAATACAGAAATTTTGCATTGGTTTCTTGAAAATAGGTTTTTTCACAAAAACTGCTTATGAAATGGTTCTGCTGAACAAGCTTTGTGTTGCTTTTATTTTTTCTGTTTGAGGATAAAATAGTTTTCAGAAACAATACCAAACAGGTACTAATACTCTTTTGAGTTTTCTAAACAGGCCGATGATCCATTTTATATTCGTTATCGCTCATACATGAGGTTTATGGACACCGAAGTAACATCTGTTTTTAACAAAAGCTAGTGAATGTGTGGAACAGCAGAAGGCTATTTTCCAGCTTGACTTTTTGACTCAGATTTTTTATGATTTTCATCATACATGTGATGCTCAAGGCTGGTTGGTGGCTCTGGTTTTATGGGAAGCTCGACAAGTTTCAGTTAGATATGGGACCTATGTTTGTGGATGTTTTGGTGTATGATTGTTCAAGTGCCTAGACATGAAGTAGCTGAAGCACATGATATACTGAAAAGCAGACCCTGAATACAAACATTATGTCATGTGTAATTATTATGTTGCTGTAATTTTCTTTTTTTTATTAGTAGAAAGAAGGAAACCAAATAGTAGCTTTCTTTTATTTCTTGTGGTATGCATTTATTTGCAAGATTGTGGAATGAGCTGCCAACTATGGTGTGGTTGTGCTTGTAAGTGTTGTCTCCTTGGTGGTTTGCTTTCAATCCAAGAACATTGTATTCATTTCCAATGGCATTAGGTGCAAATGAAACAGCCATCCTCACAAAAATTGCATTAGCTCCTCTTTTAAGTTGCTTTTACTTGAATTCTCTGAAGAAAAATGAAGGAAGATGTTAAATTTTTTTTTTTAAATCATGTTTCAGGGTTTAAGGACAAGAAACATATGTTTGGGTGTTACTTATGTTCTCATCTTTTTTCTTCTTTTTTTTTAATTTTTTAATGTGATCCAAACATAGTTTAATTATGTTCAATGATGTGTTTATCGATATCCACTTAACCTGTTCAACAGAATAAACAGTTCAAATCAAAATAAACTTCTCAAATCATAGATGGGGGCATGAAATAGGCTCCCACAGAGAGGCACAACACAACAGTGATCTCAAAATCCAACATTGCTGGCGCAACTTTCATCAGGATGTTACATTTATTTCTCACCACTTATACAAGCATATAAGCATTAATGTCTAAAAATAAAAAAATTTGACTGACAAACAGTAAAATTCTATACTCTATAAGTGGAAATTCATATCATAATTCATAGCTCAAAAAAATTACACAGAATCCAGGAAATGAACATAAAGTAGATATCTTCCTCACTAGAGGACAAAAAGAAACCAAAAACAACATGTGATTTTAAGCCAGCAAACCCTTGGGATCTGTCTTTTGAAATACCCCCCTAAAGATGACCTATTCCAAACTCCAAGCTCAGCACCTGACAATCCCCACGATGACAAGGGAAAATAAAAACACAAAAAATTCTTCATTGGTTGTGCAACATCCACTGCATTATGTCTTTCCTGATCACTCCCTCAAATCCACCTCTTCCATGGCTTAATCTATGTGCTTCGGGGCCAGAGAAGCACAAATGCCTGTGCTGAATGTTAGTTCCAGCAGGGTTAATTGGCCTCATCATCATTGCAATGGTGGGAAATGATTTAGGCCATATATTTCTTGTTGAGGTAAACAGACGCCTACCAGATTCACGAACCCCACTGGTACTGAATCTTTGGAAGCCCCCAGGAGTCTTCTGGTGAGATGAATTGGTGAGCTGCTTTGTTGCGTTCATGTTTGCATTACCACCAGAGATGGGTTTTCCTGTGGGGGGTCCACGGATGTGAGCAGATGGTTTCATCTTGTCAAGATAACGGAGGATCCAGTTGCCAAGATTCCGACCAACTGCAATATCTCTGTGTTGTATGTTCTGGTGAACTTTGAGCACCACATCAAATACAGCACGTGTTTTTCTGTGTTGCGAAGAAGAAAAATAAGAAAATACGACTTTTTTAAAAGATAGCTATGTTAGCAGCAATACCACACAAGCAAGAAACAATAGAATATGGATTCAGTTCAAGTGACAAAGGAACAAGCAAAATAGGGAAAGTTTGGATCTGTCCATGTGTCTTCACTAATGTGAGTGCAACAATATTTAAGAAAGTAATTAAACAACAGCAATTACAAGAAATAGAAAGGACGTCCTCAGGTTTTAAAAACTAACACTAATCCAAAATAACAATTTGATGAACAATAATTCCATGTGATTAAAATGATTGGCAACATTTGTATAATAAGAAACATGCCAAACAGGAAGATATTACAACCAGAGATTTTAAAAAATCCTTGTATTATCATAAGTTCGAAAATTGTTGAAATTTTTCCAAAAACGACAGGAAGAAGACAAGGAAATTTCTATAAAAAATAAAACTGTAATAGTGAAATTTTTTTTTTATTATTATTATTATAAACAAGTGCCATGAAATTCCCAATATAAAGGAAAGTGGCTTTCATTATCTGTATAATTTTTCCTTTACTTGAGTTGCTAGTTGCCACAATCTTGCTCCAGCATATAGGTCAGATATTGCCCCAGTTTAGTCACCATTTGATGGGGGTTCTCAGATGGATAGTTTGGGTATAGACCTAAACTTTGGCATAATTTGCACAAAGTGGCTACCCTCAGGTTCAAACCCACAACCTCAAGGATACTAGGCCAAGTTTTAACCATTGAAAAGCAAGTGTATTGTATAAAATTAAAAATTGAATTTGCATCAGTAAACTAGCATGCAAAAGCAGCTGGATTAATGTCAATGAACTTCCAAAAATCAGTACATTTACTAGTTTAAAAGGTGCTCATACTTAAGAAGGCCATACCGAGTGCACAAGGCTCCCACTTACCACATTTTCTGGGAGAGGTAGCAGATAGGGCAACCACACCCTCACCACTTTGTGTGTGTGTTTGTGTGTGTGTGTGTGTGTGTATGGAGAGGTTGATTCTAGTGACTTGAACAAGAAACCACATGGCTGGGGGTGGATTGCACTTGCCATCATGTCAGATTACAATGTCTAACAAGTGCTCATACTTATCCCCAAAAAAGAGGTGCTCATGCCTCACAGCAATGCAAAACATGAAAAATCATATATACTAGTATTCATTGCAAAACTTTTTAATGTAACGCAAAATCAATACAGACCATACCAATATCTCAGCCTGCAGTTTCTAGAAACCAGAAGTTAGTGGCATACTGACCAAAGATGCATTAATGTAATATGTTAATACACACGAGGAACCAAGTTTTGTATTATTATAATGTAATTTTATACGAACCACAAAATTATAGAAACATGTTAATGTGAGAATCATTACATACACAACGTAATCCATTGGCCTTAAATTCATTAGTAAATCTGAGCCTTAGTTCCCATTCTCCTTTTCTGTTTTAAAAAAAAAAAGTCTGAGGCTCCACTTGGGGTTGCTTATTTGAGGGTGTTTCTGCTTACTTTTAAGTTGAAGCACCAAAAAGGACTTTGATAAGGTAAGAAGTGGCTTGAAATTAAGAAATTATCCTACTTACATGCTTCTCAACTTATTTCTTCATTGGGGCACACTCATACACACAATGAATTATAACAATTTCCATGTTCTTATTTTTAGTACTTTTCAATCAACATTTCCAAACACATTAACTGTTTATTTTTTCAGCACCTAAATAAATTCCTTTGGTAGGTATGTGAGTCAAATACCATAAATAAGGGGACTCGTGCATATTTCAAGGAGAACCTTCAATACTCTAATATCAAATATGCATATCTCAATTTGTCACTTGAAATTTTAAGCACCTCTCAAAAATAGGCCAAAAATTCAAGGTGCTAAATTGGGTTATCAAACACCACCCACGTCACGGACTTCTTTAAATGCTGAATATTGAATTTTTATAGTAAGCTCTTTTATTGTATCTACATTGGTCTTTCTCTAGATGGCCCTACAAAATCCTCCTTCGTTTGAAATACAATGCTGTGACGAAGTGAGAAGTTTCAAACTTAAACAAATGATTATATATATACATATATATCTAGGTAAACAACAAATATTATCAATTTTAAGGGGTTAGATTAGCCCATTTAGAGATTTGTTTTGCCCAACTTCATCATCTATTTCCAATCCCTATGATAACTAAGAAATTTGTGAGTTAGTAGGGATTTTTTTTTTTTTTTTTAAAGCAAGTAGAAAGAGTGAGCTCAAAATTTGTGTGCAAGTCAAGGTACAAAGAACTTAGTAACATGATCCCACTTTCGTAAGTAAATACCTTCGCAAATTTGAGGAAGGGCACAACACAATAGCGTATGGTTGGATTCTACTAGTGAGGATATCGACTTATATAACGATAATCATTTTAGTAGCAAAAATATTTCCTATCTAATTTCATCAACCCAAATATCCAAGAATAATTATCATGCTTCAAATTATCTAAATACATGGGTAACACTAAACAAATCTCTAAATCAACCCCCAAATAGGATGACACGTATTTAGGCATTTTGAGTACATTGCAATTGTTACATGGGTAATGGATCATAACTCTTGAAGGTTGCTAGAATTTTTTTAAAATAATAGTAATAATAATAAAAGCAAACGCCAAATAGAATGCTAAGACAAGAGACTTCAAATTGGCTTTTTCAACTTTCATTCCAATAAGTTGTAAGCTATGATATTTCTTATCTCATATCACTAGACATTAATTCCAGACTGAAGAAATCCACAGAAACTCTGCATTAAAGATGCGATTTTTTCACCTTTAAATTTTTTTTTTTTTTTGGATTTTTCAAAAAAAAAATAATAATTTACTTTTTTTTTACATTCTTCTAAACCAGACCGATTTAACTAAAAGAAACGGTCGTATAGTAATTTGTGGTCATTCATTTAGGTAATGTTGATCTAATAATTGGAAAGGGTTTAGATCAATCATTATTCAATAGAAACTGCGATCGGTCACTGAAAAAATCAAAAAAACAGCAATACGGATTGGAGAAAATTGAGAGATTAATACCCCCGAGCAAATTGACGGATCTGAGGATGCTTAGGGCTAATGAGACGACGCTGAATCTTGAGAGCGAGCCTGTAAGTCCGTTTCAATCCCAAGAAATACGCTGTTCCCAGTGTGATCTCCCACAGCACCATTGTTTCTCTCTCTTTCTCTCTCTGAATCTCTCTCTTCGTCTTTGTGGTGTTTATTTATTTTTATTTTTTTTTGGGGTGTTTTTAAGATTAAAGTTTCGTTTTCGTTTCTCGCAAGTCTGAGATGCCTTTGGGAGCCGCCAGATTATCCCAACCCGCTTCTACATGTCTTCGTTTACCGTTACCGATCTCTCTCACATGTAATCACAGACGCCATCATTATTATGGGCTTCTATATGGGCCTGGCCCATTTACTCTTGGGCCCTCTTGCTTTCTCATGTTGATGTTTTCTGCTTTCTCATATTGATGTTTTCTTTTTCTCTTTTTTTTGGGAAGGAAAGTTTGGAAAGTTCAAAAAATTGTTAAAAAGTCACAAAAAGTCAAAAATTATACAAAAAATTTAAAAAAATTTTCTTTATTTTTTGCACTTTTTTCGTAAAAGAAATAAAAAATTATCTTATATATTTTAATTTTTTTCACCTCATATTTTAGTCAAAAAATTAAAAAAATATTAAAATATCATATTCTCAAACCAACTTAAATTTTAGTTAAAATAACTGAGTGTAAGGCACATAGATCTGTAAAAAAAACATAAAGTAAAACAGGCCTATTTTGGAAAGTAGGTTAAAAATCACTTTCTAATTTTTAACTCACTTCCTCTCTCAAAAAAAAAAAAAAATTCAAAAGTCAAAAAAAATCAAAAAAATTAATTTTTAACTATCTTCTCAAAATAAATGAAATTATTTTTTATGGCATGTCTCATTATGAGGGTGTTTTGCCTTTTATAAAAGTCAACTTTTTAGTTTAAAAAGTTCAAAAAAAATTGTTTGTCAAAAGTCAAATATCATATTAATTTTCACACATAAAGAATAATTCTTTTACAAACATTCCAATTGCATTATGTGTTTTTAACTTTTAAAAAAGTCCGAATTTTAAAAAAATTACTTTTAAAACCAATCCTAACACACTATATGGAAAAATTATGGGTTGATCCTGAGACGTCACGTGACCAAGTGCCATATTAATTATAATTCATCATACTTCTCATATTTCTCAATTACTCAACACAAATTCGTGAGTCTCATTTCCTCTACCAATGGCAATACTGTTACCAACAAATAACTTCTCCTCTATATGACCACAATTGTTTTGCTGCTGGATTGGTTGTTGCTAATAAAAGTTATTGAATTTGTGATGAGCTGATTTAGTGGACAATTTATCAAATCCCTTTATTCTGTATAAAAATTTTGTGCAAATATTTTATTTATATAACATTACTCTTCTCAAGTCTAAATTTATTTGAATTCAGTATCTATTTAAATAGACTGCAAGATGATCCGAACATATATTTATAAAAAAATTAAAAAGGACTATTCTACAAACAAATGTTATGGGGCAGTCCACTTTTCCTTTTGATGCCTTGGTATCGAACTCTTTAAAAAAACAAATAAAATGAAAAAAGAGAAGACGTTATAATTTTTAGGATAAATAATAATTTAATCCTCTTTAGTTTACTCAAAAAAGACGGAATCCTTCTATAATTTTATTTGTAACACTTAAACTCCTAAATTTTATGGCATGTTGTAATTTCTGACGGATGTAATAGAAATGCACAAAATAACATCGTTTTGTACAATGCCTGATCAAAAACAAAAAAGAAAAAAAGAAAAAAGGGGAAAGAAGAGAGAGAAGGAGAAACATAAATATGAACATCTATATAATAAGGGAAGAAGCTTTTTGAAAATGTATGAAAATGTATGAAAGATACATTTGTATCTAACGGTTGTCTCTCAAACACTATGCTTCTGTCTCTCAAACACTCCTCTCATTCCTGACCAAGTGTATCAAACACTCTGCTTTCATGTTTGCCTCCCACCTACCCTTTCTCACTCTCATCTTCTTGATTTCAAAGTTTTAACTCTTTATCTACCCATTTCTCTCTCAGCTTTTGCCTCTGCATTTCTCTCTGGCTTCATCAGAGTTTATTCCGACCGTCGTTCAAAATCACTCCGACCTATAGCTCAGTTCTCTCCGGCAGCTCGGTTCACTCCAATCGTCGTTCACTCCAGCAGTTCGATTGCAAAATCAGAGCTCTGATCAACCACTCCTATAAACTTATTACAATATGAGTTTGGTGTGATTTTATTTTTATGATTTGGGTTTGATGTCTTTGTTGGGGTGGGGCTTTTTTAAGGTTAGTCTTGTTGGAAAAATGGTTAATATAGGCATATTTTGGGCCGACTTTGAGCCCAAAATTGAGTGGGCTCCGAACGTCTTTTGGGGCGGGTCCGAAGAGGTGAAGTGTTCCTTACCGCGTGGCAAGTTACACGGTGAAAACGGATCGTCAAAACCATTTATGAGTGAATGGGAATATGACGTCATTTTTAGGTTCGTGGAATTGAACATTTAAGTTTTAAATGTGGGTTTCCTTGTGAGGCTTGTCCCACATTGAAACTTTGAGAGAGTTTTGTTGAGTTTATAAGCTCTAGCCTACAACACTTGGGTTGGATCCCAAGGGGCACCCCAAGTTTGTAGAAGGGGGGAGTTATCGACAAAGTGAACCTTAGACCAAACCACCACACACATGCGGCCGCTGTCCGTCCGGCCGTGCCGGGGTCGGGTCGATTCTTGTATTAATTTTTTGGACAAATTCAAAATAATATTGCCGGAATTTAATTCAAATTTGAATTCCAATTTTTGTCCAACATTTAAGACTCCTTCTGTCCGAAATTCCTCTCAGATTCAGACAGAAAAACTGCTTAGCAAGTTCGGTTTTAATTGCCCAGCAGTTATAGATCTGTTATTTCCGAACAAATTCAAAATCTGGCAGCATATCTGTTTGAATTAAATACAGCACCTGTTCAATTCAAAATCCCACATGTTCACTTCAAATTAGTACCTATTCGGATCAGATATTTTGCCTATAAATACAGCCATGTTCCAGCAATTTTGATTATCCGAAAAATCAGTCTAAAAATCCTTTCTCTTGCTGTCCAGATTTTTCTATTTGCATTATTTCTTCATATTAGATTTAGAGATAAAATAAAGAGAGTATAAGAACACAAGGTTCTAGTTCGCCATACAAATTTGTGTGGATTGCTACTACAAGTTTGTGAAGATCATTGTATCTTGGGAGATAAACGCCACTCAACTGTAAGCACCGTAGCGAGGCGAATCTGTCTTAAGGACAAAGTGTCACACACTCAACTTGGTCTTTGATTATTGATTCGGTTTAACAAAATAAATTCTGTAAGTTTTATTTTATTTTGTTTGAATTATTTCAATTTATTTTATTTTCACAGAAGATTGTTCCATCAATCTTAAGACATATTCGAATTATTCTGTTTATAAAATTTTTCATTTGTTTCCGTTTCTCTTTCTTCTTTTAAGAAAATTATTTTCTGTGAATTTACAAATTAATATTCTAGTTAGAAAAAACAAATAGTGGTTATATGCTATTTGACAGATAGTAGTAATATACTGTCTCTTTTCTTTGACAACTAGTAGTAATATACTAGTGTCATTAACAATTCAGAATATATATTTGTAGAGTTTTGTCAGAAATTAATTTTGATTTTCTTAATTTATTTATGAGTGTTCATTAATTAAAAAATTCTATTTCAGTTTTTTTTTTTTTTTAATTATTGAAGTGTTACAGAAATTTAATTTTCTGTATGGAATTAATTTGATTAAATAAAATTTTATTTTATTTCCAAATTAATTGAAAAATAAAAGTTACATTCTAGTTTCTTTTATTTTTACAGAATTTAATTTTGTGAATTTGGTTTAATTTTCTGTGTAGTGTAAATTCTAATTATAATTTTGTTTTATAAATTAGAATTCATGGCTATTGAAACTAATGCCCAAAAAAGTACTATTGTGGTGGCTGCAATGACGCCAACCCCTTCTCCTGTTGTAACAGTACCGGTAAATCACGGTGAAAAGCTAGAGAAGTTCTCAGGAGCTGACTTTAAAAGATGGCAACAGAAAATGTTGTTCTATCTTACAACTCTGAACCTGGCTCATTTTCTCCGTGAGGATGCTCCTATTTTGAAAGAGAATGAAACCGACCGGCAAGTGGTTGCTGCGGTTGATGCCTGGAAACATACTTATTTCCTTTGCCAGAACTACATCTTGAACGGACTTGACAACACATTATACAACGTCTACAGTCCTATCAAGACAGCAAAGGAACTTTGGGAGTCTTTGGAGAAAATATAGCGATCCTGGTTTTCCTTTCCTTTGTTTATTGTATTCCGGACTCGGTTCCGTGAGTGTGTTGATGTCGTATTCTCATTTCCATCCTTTACTCTTGTATTTGAGTCTTGGGTTGTGTTGGGCAGATTTGAAACAGGTTGGTTGTGTTTAGAAACCAAAGGTTGATGCCCAGTTTTTGGCCTTGATGCTCGAGTGGAAGTTTTGACGCTCGAGTGGGCCCTTTGTTGTTGCTTCTCTGCTCGAGCAAGAGTTTGGACGCTCGAGCGTGAATATCCATCTCCCAGGATTTTCTCTGTAGGTTA
Organism: Camellia lanceoleosa; assembly: GCA_025200525.1. Taxonomy (NCBI): domain Eukaryota; kingdom Viridiplantae; phylum Streptophyta; class Magnoliopsida; order Ericales; family Theaceae; genus Camellia; species Camellia lanceoleosa. The sequence goes on along the minus strand of CM045771.1, from coordinate 106,446,765 downwards.
TCAGACGCTCAAGCGGGAGTTTTGGCCTTTCGAGCAGGCTTTTTGGTTTTTACTCGCTCGGCGAGGAGTTACATTGCCTGGCGGGGACCTTGGTCTGTAAAACTTCTGGAAGTGTGCATCCGGCACTCGAACGGCGCTTTTGACGCTCGAGCGTGAGTCTGTGAATGACGCTCAAGCAGGGAGTTCCACACTCGAGCGAGGCGACTTTCATATCAGTCCGAATAGTGACATTTTGGATCACTTTTTGACTTTCTTTCTCTCTCCTACTTTTTCAAAACCTCCATTGGAGAGCACCTCACTCTAAAACTCCAACTTCTCTCTAAGGTTTGATCTAGTAGGAGTGATCTTCTACCCTTTGGCCTTTGTAAAAAGTGTGGAGCTTGTTGAGAGCTACATTTTTATCCGAAAATATCGGGGTTTGGAGCACTTTCAAATTTCTTTATCTTCTCCTTTGAGCTCCGAATTTGAGGTAGGGATAACTACTCATTTTTATGGTCTTTGACATAAACTATTGGTCATTTTGATGTAATGTTGAAGTTGGGTAATTTTGGGTGTTAGGGTTTCGAAATGAATAAAGAGGGGTTTTGTTATTTTGACTCATCTATTTGTATCTTGGGTCTTAAAATGATGGTATTGATGTTGTTGATGATATGTGGGACCTTTGGGTCATTGTAGAGAAAAGGGGGAGAAATCCCTAAATCGTTGTATGAATTAATGTATATAATTAATTTAGGAATGTTATGGAAGTATGGAATTGAGTTGGAAATAATGAAATAGGCTCATTATAAGAGGGAATGGTGGAGTTGGATTTATTAATCGTTCACTTATGAAATTGTTGTCAAATTATTTGTTGATGCATTTATTATCTATTTAGAAATAAATTGCTTTGGGCTATCGGTGAAGGATAGTCTTGAATGTTGTAGACCTTGCATGATGATTAGGTGAATTAAAACTAATCACTTAAATATGTCATTGAATATGGCGAATGGAATAATACATCAAATTTATGTATTGATTGATTATGTATATGATTTGTGCTTATATACATTGTGTTATGTGGAAGGAGATAGGGGATGTACTCCACGATTTAGGAAGAGCTAGGGGATGGACTCCTAAACCGGATATTATTTGGGAGGAGATAGGGGATGGACTCCATTGATACAGCAAATATGTGTATCTATTGAAGTATTGATACAGCGAATATGTATATCTATTATGAAGTATGGAAGTGTTTTATGTGATATTGATACAGTGAATTTGTGTATCTATTGTGAAGTATGGAAGTATTGTTGATATGAGCTGTGGTCTCATGAAAATTGTTTGGCCAAGTTCTGAGCCATATTTATGAATTGAAAATCGGTTAAGTAAAGGAAATAGGAATGAAACATGGACATATTTGTCATGTAATTGAAATGGGTTATGAATTGATTTATGTGGGTTAAACATTTATCAAATGCTAATGTTTTAGTTTTTGCTCATATTATGTTTAGCATATCTCTACTGGGCGTTGGCTCACCCCTATAGGACATCATTTTCAGGTACAGGTGTTATGCCACCTCCAAGGACGTAGCTTGGGAGGCTTGAGGCTGTTAGACTCTTTTGTTGTTTTTGTTGTATTACATGTATATCAAGCCAAGGGCTTATTTTGTGTAGAGTTAGTACTCTCTTTTTTTGTAACTAAGTGTTGACTTGGAAAGTTGCAAGCCCATAGGACATTTACTTTTGTTGTCAACATGTAATATCTTTTGTAAGAATACTCTGATGATTGTAATATGAAATTTCTTTTCTTTATCGTGAATGTATGATATTATGGGTTTATTTTTAGGGCATTACAGAAAAAATACAAAACGGAAGATGCCGGCTCAAAGAAATTTGTGGTTGGCAGATTCCTGGATTTTATAATTGGTGATTCAAAAACTGTGATCAGCCAAGTTCAAGATTTCCAACTCATTCTGCATGACATTTACGCAGAAGGCATGTCTCTCAATGAATCCTTCCAAGTTACAACCTTAATTAATAAATTACCACAAGGCTGGAAGGAATTCAAGAACTACCTCAAACACAAGCGCAAAGAAATGTCTATTGAAGAATTAATTGTGCGTTTGAGGATTGAGGAGAACAACCGCAATTATGAAAAGTGGGCTGGTAAGCATCATATGGAGTCTAAGGCAAATGTGGTGGAACATGCTTCAAAAACCAAGAAACGAAAGTCTTCTGGAGAAAGTTCATCACAAGGCTCTAAAAATGGGGAAAATAAAAAGTACAAGTTTAATGGCAAATGTTATATCTGTGACAAAGAGGGACATCGGGCCAAAGATTGCCGTAGCAAAGGCAAAAGCGAAAGCAAAAGAAAGACAAGCAAGAAGCCTGCTCAAGCCCATATGACCGAAATGGACAAGATTTCCAATGGTGTAGATGACATCAATCTTTCTACAGTTATTTCCGAGGCAAATCTTGTCAAAAATCCTAAAGAATGGTGGGTGAACACTGGTGCTACTCGCCATATTTGTACCAACAAAAAGATGTTCACATCTTATTCTACAGTGGACAATGGTGAACAACTTTTTATGGGCAACTCCTCAACTTCCAAAGTTGAAGGACAAGGGAAGATTGTTCTCAAGATGACATCTAGAAAGGAACTTACTCTCAACAATGTGCTGCATGTACCGAATATTCGCAAGAATCTTGTTTCCGGATCTTTGTTGAGTAAGAATGGGTTTAGGCTAGTTTTTGAGAGTGATAAATTTGTACTTACTAATAATGGGATATATATAGGAAAATATTACATATCTGATGGCATTTTCAAGTTAAATGTAATGATCGTTGTACCCTCAGTTATTATTAATAATACATCTTTTTCTTACTTGCTTGAGTCTTCAAATTTATAGCATGGTAGACTAGGACATGTTAATTATGGATCTTTGCATAGATTAATTAATATGGAATGTTTATCTAAATTTGATATTGATTCAAATCATAAATGTGAAATTTGCGTTGAGGCAAAATTATCTAAAACTCCTTTTCATTCAATTGAAAGAAATACGGAACCACTTGAATTAATTCATAGTGACATTTGTGATTTTAAATCAATTCAAACTAGAGGTGGGAAAAAGTATTGTATCACTTTTATAGATGACTATACTAGATAAAGTTATGTCTATTTAATTCGAACCAAGGATGAAGCTTTGGAAACTTTCATTTAATATAAGAATGAAGCTGAAAATCAACTTGATAAGAAAATCAATAAACTTAGAATTGATAGAGGTGGTGAATATGAATCACCTTTTGGTGAATTTTGTAAAGAACATGGAATAATTCATTAAACCACTGCTCCTTACTCACCTCAGCAAAATGGAATTGCTGAAAGGAAAAATAGAACTTTAAAAGAAATGATGAATGACATGCTAATAAGTTCTGGATTACCTCAAAACTTGTGGGAGGAAGCAATACTTTCTGCTAATTATATACTTAATAAAGTACCCCGAAAGAAAGTGAATCAAACACCTTATGAATTGTGGCATGGAAGAGTACCATCCTACAAATACTTAAAAGTGTGGGGGTGTTTGGCTAAAGTGGCTATTCCTAGTCCTAAAAAGACTAAAATAGGTCCTAAGACCATTGATTGCATTTTCATTGGTTATACCAAGAATAGTAGTGCATATCGGTTTTTGATTCATAAATCAAAACATTCCGAAGTGTATGTAAATACTATTATTGAATCTCGGAATGCATATTTCTTTGAACATGTATTTCCAAATAAGACTGGACAAGAGACTAGTAACAATTAAAGATCTTATGATGCTATTACTAGTCAGGATCAAGAACATGATCAAGAACAAGAGTTAGATCAAAATGAGGAAAAGGAACCTAGGCGTAGTAAACGTGCTAGAACCTCAAAATCTTTTGGTCCAGATTTCCTAACTTTTTTGTTAGAAAATGAGCCTTTAACTTTTAAAAAGGCTATGTCCAATTCTGATGCTCCTTTATGGAAAGAAGCTATCAATAATGAAGTTGAATCCATCTTGCAAAATCATACTTGGGAATTGGTGGATTTGCCACCAGGTTGTAAACCTCTTGGGTATAAGTGGATTTTCAAAAAAAAATTGAAAGCGAATGGATCAATTGACAAATATAAGACAAGACTTGTGGTCAACGGATTTAGACAAAAAGAAGGTCTTGATTACTTTGACACATACTCACCGGTTACTAAAATAATATCCATTAGAATGCTAATTGTCATTGCATCTCTATACAATCTAGAAATTCATCAAATGGATGTGAAAACTGCTTTTTTAAATGGTAAGTTAAATGAAGAAATTTACATGGAACAACCAAAAGGTTTTTCTGTTCTAGGAAAAGATAAGAAAGTGTGTAAATTGGTTAAATCATTATATGGTTTAAAACAAGTGCCAAAGCAATGGCATGAGAAATTTGACAAGGCAATGATATCAAATGAATTTAAAATTAATGAGTGTGACAAATGTGTTTATATTAAAAACACGAACAATGGTTATGCCATTGTATGTCTTTATGTAGATGATATGCTCATTATAGGTAGTAATAATGATATGATTAAAACTACCAAGAAAATGTTGAATAAACATTTTGACATGAAGGACGTGGGCATTACTGATGTAATTCTTGGTATGAAAATTACCAAAACATTAGAAGGATACGCTTTGTCACAATCTCATTACATTGAGAAAATACTTGACAAATTTAACAAAGATGATGATCATCTTGCTAGAACACCTGTAGATGTTAATTTGTTTCTATCTAAGAATGTACAGAAAAGTATTTCTCAATTAGACTATGCCCAAATTATTGGAAGCTTAATGTACTTGATGAACTGCACTCGCCCGGATATAGCTTATGCAGTAAGTAAATTAAGTAGATATACGAGTAATCCGAGAGTAGAACACTGGAAAGCAATTATAAGAGTTCTAAGATATCTCCGATTTACTCGTAACATTGGGCTTAATTATACTAGATATCCAGCATACTTGAAGGATACTGTGATGCAAATTGGATATCGGATACTAGAGACTCAAAGTCCACCAGTGGATATGTCTTTACTCGTGGAGCGGCTGTATCCGGGAAATCTTCCAAACAGACTTGCATTGCTAGGTCTACTATGGAATCAGAATTCATAGCATTAGACAAAGTTGGGGAAGAAGCAGAATGGCTTCGCCACTTCCTTGAAGATATTCCAATATGGCCTAAACCAGTGCCTGCTATATGCATACATTACGATAGTCAATCAGCAATAGGTAAAGCACAGAGTCATATGTATAATAGTAAGTCACGACACATTCATCGTCGACATAACACCGTAAGACAACTACTCCCTAATGGAATTATTTCCATTGAATATGTGAAGTCTAAAGACAACATATCGGATCCACTAACTAAAGGGCTAGCAAGAGAGCTAGTTGAGAATTCATTAAGGGAAATGGGACTTAAGCCTATTAAATAAGAGTTACCACAACGTCAACCCAACCTAGTTGACTGAAGATCCCAAGATCTAGGTTCAAACGGACAACCAAGTTGTGAATGACTCAGAAGGATCACTGGGGAGTCTAACTCGTACCCATTTCTTTGATAAAATAGTGATGTCTGCAGCGTTTGAGGTTAAGTAAAATTTTAATGATTCTTTTATCTAGGTAAACCTAGTGGAGTATGGCAGGATACTCTTCATAAGAATCACTTATATGAATGTGAACTGGGCCGGTTCTATGAGATTTGTGAAGGGCTACAATTCTCTAGAGTACTCATGAAAGACCAGGTTGTTCAGGGCCAAAATGAACACAATAGTGAGAACTAAACTGTATCTGGGAATATATTATGTGAGTTCTATTGTCTTGGTTTACACAAACGGCTGAACAGTTCAAGACATCATGTTCATTGGTTAGCTAGTAAATCCGATAGTGTCTCACAAGGGAAGGTTTAAAGCCAAAAGTTACCTATCCTTTGCAGAATATTTCCAATTTCTGTACTCTCTGTATTTAGATCATGTTGTTGCATTTTCTCTCCATCAAATTCCATTCATGTGGGGGATTGTTGGAAAAATGGTTAATATAGGCATATTTTGGGCTGACTTTGAGCCCAAAATTGAGTGGGCCCCGAACGTCTTTTGGGGCAGGTCCGAAGAGGTGAAGTGTTCCTTGCCGCGTGGCAAGTTACACGGTGAAGACGAATCGTCAAAACCATTTATGAGTGAATGGGAACATGACATCGTTTTCGGGTTCATGGAATTGAACATTTAAGTTTTAAATGTGGGTTTCCTTGTGAGGCTTGTCCCACATTGAAACTTTGAGAGAGTTTTGTTGAGTTTATATGCTCTAGCCTACAACACTTGGGTTGGGTCCCAAGGGGCACCCCAAGTTTGTAGAAGGGGGGAGTTATCGACAAAGTGAACCTTAGACCAAACCATCACACACGCGCTGCCGCCGTCCGTCCGGCCGTGCCGGGGTCGGGTCAGTTCTTGTATTAATTTTTTGGACAAATTCAAAATAATATTGCCGAAATTCAATTCAAATTTGAATTCTAGTTTTTGTCCAACATTTAAGACTCCTTTTGTCCGAAATTCCTCTCAGATTCAGATTGAAAAACTGCCTAGCAGGTTTAGTTTTAATTGCCCAGCAGTTATAGATCTATTATTTCCGAACAAATTCAAAATCTGGTAGCATATCTGTTTGAATTAAAGACAGCACCTGTTCAATTCAAAATCCCACATGTTCACTTCAAATTAGTACCTATTCAGGTCAAATATTTTGCCTATAAATACAGCCATGTTCCAGCAGTTTTGATGATTCGAAAAATCAGTCTGAAAATCCTTTCTCTTGCTGTCCAGATTTTTCTATTTGCATTATTTCTTTATATTAGATTTAGAGATAAAATAAAGAGAGTATAAGAACACAAGGTTCTAGTTCGCCGTACAAATTTGTGTGGAGTGCTATTACAAGTTTGTGAAGATCATTGTAGCCTGGGAGATAGACGCCACTTAACCGTAAGCACCGTAGCGGGGCGAATCTATCTTAAGGACAGAGTGTCACACACTCGACTTGGTCTTTGATTATTGATTCAGTTCAACAAAATAAATTCTGTAAGTTTTATTTTATTTTGTTTGAATTATTTTAATTTATTTTATTTTCACAGAAGATTGTTCCAACAGGTCTACTCTGGGTTTGATTTTAGTTTGGCCCTCATTCTAATCTGGGTTTGATATATTGGAATATCTGGGTTTGATATGTTGTTATTGGAATATTGGAATATCTGGGTTTGTATACATATCTATTGGTCTAATTTGGCTGACTTGATCTAATTTGGGTTTGATGACACTCTGGCTGACTTGGTTCTCTCTTTCATTCATTCATCTAATATCTGGGTTTGTATCAATGGAGTTTGTATCTGCTATTGTAACAAGCCCGCGAGGGACCTCACTACAGTTCGGACTCGATTTTGTCGCGGTTCCAAATCTTGAACCAAAGAGTCCAAATCCGGCAAATCGTTTTTGAGAAAAATAGATTTTTTTGAAAGAAGTGCCAAACATGGGCCACCTAAATATTTTAAAATGGGAAATTTAGAAAACCACGACTCGGTGCCAAAAGGCCACGTATCCGTCATCACCAAAGTTGGCTCGAACTTGGAGTACGATTGAAGGTCACATCGTGAGAAGACCGGCCTCTACTAACCATAATATCTGTTTTTGAAAACATTGTGAGTTCTTATTCGGTTATTAGCCTAGGTTACTATGTGATATACAAGTATAAATCGCTGAATTGGACATCTCATGTTTGTTTGTTTGAAAATGGTTTGATGGTGCTACAGTAGGCTAAGGATTTGCCACCCTCGTGGGCTTAAGAAAACAATGATTTTGCCACTATCTAGTGGGCTTAAAACAAGCATTTGATGAATTATTCCAATTCAGATAACTCAACCTCCACCCACAGGCATTCAAGGCAGTTATATCATATAAGCACATAGCCTCATGGTAAGCATGCTATTCATGGTAACACTCATGCAAGGATGCTAAAGGATAGAACTCACCGAGAACTCCCAGCCAAAACAAAAGTGATTAGAAATCATGCATGATCCTAAATGTCTTTGAAATGCCTAATGCAACACATGCAAATGCAACTATAGCTATTCTAAACATGGTATATGAGATGCTACAGTTAGCATGTATTCAATTTGGAATTGAAATCTGAAATTTGTATGATGCGCGTGCAAAAACAGATGAATGATGCAAACATGCTGTCATACTGTATGCTAATTGAAATATGCCCTATATCTAACCATCGTAAGCAAGTAAATAAAAGGGAGAAAGAAATGGGGCTTGGAAGACATACATCACACTCACACACCCTTATTACAACATTGCCCTGAATAAATAATAAAAGAATAGTACAGTCCGAATATTACAGTCCGAATAATATACAAAAATCCTAATTAAGTTACAAATTAAATAAAGAAAGACTGTAAACTGGTATGCAAGCCAGGGGGTGCCTTGCTTTTGATGAATAGTGTATGCTGGGCTGCCTTCGTGCGGAAATCCACTGGGATGCCCCAATTAGCCTCTGTTTGTAATTTTCTCGAAATGCGTGTCAGACTCAAAAGTTCTTGATCCTTGATTTTGTTAAAAGGGCATAGCAATGTATTTCACAAATATATGCATGCCTCGATCCTCGTGCCATCAATCACGCATATCGATGCATGATGGTGCACAACTCAATATAGGATGAATGCATATGAATGCTACAATAAAACCTAACTCCATCATGGGTAATCCAGTGTGGGTGACTTGGGAATTGAGACCGTTCCGTCACTTCCGTGCGATGCGATATGCATGGTATGCATGAAATGTAGCTAATATGCAATCCTAACATACACAATGTTATGGGAATGAGATGCCTCGAAATCGTGCAAATAGCATGAAATATGATATACAATGAGACTAAAATGAAATGCCTCGAAATCGTGCCACACAAAGGAAATGGCATGAATGCAATGATGGGCTTGAGAGGGCCTCGGCCACACTCCGTCGGATAAAAAGAAGTGCCTCGGAATGCATGCGTGACATGCATGAAATAACAAATTGGGCTTACACTAACATGAGAGGACCTCCGCACTCACATAAAGAGATGAGAATGAAAATAAACCAAGGCAATGGCATACATAATACAAATGACATGGAAAATGCAAATTGGGCTTACACTAACATGAGAGAGCCTCCACTCACATAAAAAGATAAAAACAAGACATCTGAGCATGAAATGGCAAGCAAATGAAACGTGGCATATGGCATATGAAGAATGAAAATTTCAGTAGCTAAAATGATGCTCAAATTGCCCCCAAATTAGGACAAAATTACACCCGATGCCCGAAATGCAATGTTATGCACCCTACTAAACATGCACAATATGGACATAACATGTAAAACAGTAGCAAGGCAGCCCCTAAACTAGCATTTTTTCAGTACAAAGTATGGCCAAACAATGATCACAAGTATGGCAAAAATAGCTTGCAAAAATGGGGGAAAAGAGGAGAATTACAAAGCAAGTGGTATATAAAATGCTCAAACTGAAAAACACAGTTCTACAAAATTAAAGAGGGGCCAAAAATATGCACATTTACAAGAGATGACATCCCCCAATTCAGTATGTAGATAGGCTAAATATAGCATGCAAAATAATGAGCCAACAAAGGCTATAACGTGAGGTACCAAAAGCATGCATCAAACAACCTTGGACCCTTAACAAAACATGAATAATGGGTCATTTTAAGACACTTTCTAAGCCTGATGAAGGCTGAAAACAGAAGCCAAGAAAGCCTAACAAAGCATGCAATTTTACGGAATCAAAGATGGTATTACATGAAGTACCAAAATCATGCACCAAATGGCCTAAGACCCTTAACAAAACATTATGAGAAGGCCAAAACAAGGCTCTTTCCAGGCCTAATGAAGACTCAAAACAGAACCCAAATAAGCTCAAAGGGGCATGCCAAATAGGAGTAGAACATGAATTCAAAGCAAGTGGCATGTAGAGCATGAAAACCAGGTTGAGCCCTCTTCAATGTTGAAGAGGGGCTCAAAATAAGCACAATATTAGTTCATGAGATGCTCCAAATCAGATCACAAATAGGCCAAATAAATCATGCAATTTTACGGAAAAATATGGAGGATTACAAAGAAAGTGCATGATACAGAGGCCAAACATGATTGAGCCCTTCTTCAAAGTTGAAGAAGGGTTCAAAATAGGCCCACTCACAGTATATATCAGCCTCGAAAATGGATCACTCAAAAGCCAAACAAAGCATGCAATTTATTGGCCTAAAGAGTGGTATTGAAAGAGGTGCATCATGGAGACACCAATGAGCCCTTCTACAAAGTTGTAGAGGGGCTCAAAATAAGCCTAAAACCAGTAGGGGACGGAGCCCAAAACAAAAAGCAAATAGGGTAAAGAATTGACTCAAAATTGTGCTCAAAAAAAGGAAATAGAGTCTTACCCTTAAAGATCTAACTTTGGTGGCTTCTTGGCTTCAATTTGTTGATCCCTAGCCTTTGAAAATCACTCCTTTGCTGCTGAAATGGAGGTGGTGATGGTGGTGCTTAGGGTTGATGAAGAGAGGAGCTAGAAACTTGAAGCTTTTAGGGTTTTTGGCTATGGAAATGGAGGTTTTGGAAGAGAGGCTCTTGAGATGAAATTTTGTAACCTCAACAAAGGTTAAGAGGACCAAAAAGGGTGTAAAGGGAGGAAATGCATCTCCCAAAATATCCGGATATTTTGTGGATTTCTTGACCACTTCCTGGCCATGGCCAAAAAAGTGAAGAATTCCACCATGTTTTGGTGACCGCGCAGGTGTGTAGAACAAGGTCCCAAGGTTGGAATTTGGCAACACTGAAACAAGAGTCACAACATTGAACTTGAAGGAGAGGCACAAAAATAAAAGTAACAATTCTTGTTTTAGGGTCCTCCCATGTGCCCTCATCACAAATATGTAGTCAAGAAAATATCACTAGGGTGTTGAAGTGAGCAAAAGAGGAGCGAAACTGGTTTCTGGAACAATTGCCTCCCACCTCCGATCTTCGATGGTAAATTGAACAAAAACCGATGCAAAATGAATGCTCGGGGCCCAAATCACGGGTCCCAAAAATAGAAGTGGCATTGTATCTGAGACCCAGTGTTCTCAAGATGATAAAACAGAGGTCCTGCCAAAAATGAACAAAACCGAATGAATGCTCGGGGCCCAAATCAAAAGTGGCATTTATCTGAGACCCAGTGTTCCTCGGAATAATAAACAGAGGCACTTGCCAAAACCGAGAAATCGGAGATGGTTACTAAATTTTGATTCCGGGGCTTCTCTTCTCATTGTCACCACTTGAGGTAAGTTTGTCTCATTATTTGGAAGATTTTTCCGGGAGTTGACTTTTGTTGACTTTTCATTTCTCGAGAGTTGACTTTTGTTGACTTTTTCCAATTTTGGCTCATTTGCTCATTTTGCTTCTCTTGATTTCTTGACATGGCGGGTCATTTCCTCACGGTAGAGGTTTTCGAGATGATTTTGATATTATGACATTGGGTTCGCCTTTTGTTCTTCACCGATTTCAACGATCGATCTTCTTCTGCGAGCACCTCTCCCACGATGGTATTTTACTTCATTTGCAGTATCTTTCGTGCATTTTGTACCTTTGCCATGCTTAGACACCCAGTTTAGCTTGTGACACAGTACTTGCATCCTGAGCATGTGACTTAGCCCCTTGAATTTCATGAACCTCATTAGCGATTGTGAACATTAGTTAGAAATTGAACACACGGCTCAAACATTGATTCAAGTTGAAAATGAGCACGACTAAGAGTAGAACACATCCCAAACTCAGATTTTGCGAACACAAGTAGAACACTAAACTCGATTTATTTGAAGTGAACACGATTAAGAGTAGAACACCCCAAACTCGATTGAAGTGAACACACGATTAAGAGTAGAACACCTAAACTCGATTTGAAGTGAACACAACCCATCGATTAAGAGTAGAACACACCCCAAACTCGATTTTGAAGTGAACACGATTAAGAGAACACACACCCAAACTTTGAAGTGAACACATTAAGAGTAGAACACACTAAACTCTTGAAGTGAACACATTAAGAGTAGAACACCCCAAACTTTGAAGTGAACACATTAAGAGTAGAACGTTGAAGTGAACACATTAAGAGTAGAACACCTAAACTCGATTTGAAGTGAACACAGATTAAGAGTAGAACACAAACTCGACAAATTTGAAGTGAACACAAATTTGAACAATACCAAATTTATCATTTTCACTTCATTTGCACTCATTTTCACTTCATTTATTCACTCTAAATCGATATGGCTCCGTGGTATGTTGACGAGACTTGGTTGACTTTGCGATTCGGACCATTCTGCGGGGGTTATCTCCTTATCGGTAGGACATTGTTTGAGATGGTGGGACACCACCAATTCTTTCCATTTCTCTGGATATGACCATGACCCCACCTAGACATAGGCGGTGGACCCATTAGATATGGGTCCTTGGATGCATCTATTGGAGGCACTCGAGGGTTCGGTATACTTGGTTCTCTTCCCATTTCCAGTCTCCCTCTTTGGCACCACTGATAAAGGGAACATGGATATCTCTTGAGTGCCCTAGTAGACCTATCTGATTTTATTGTTACATGGACTTACTCGTGATTCTTGGAGAGCTTGGGAGGTACATTCTATCCTCTTGATTTACATTTTGCTCCTCATTACTTATTCACTTTGCATTGCCTTTAGCACTTTGTATTCACATTTTTCTCGGCTATGGGTATATGCATATTTCACATTAGCGGAGATGGAGGTGGGACCTCCTATGACTTTCATTGATGTTTGACACCTATCGAGGCCTCGAGAGACTCTTCTCTCTTATTTCAACTCTTTCATTTTCATCTTTGTTCTGCTTTGTATTTCTTGATTTTTGATTAATTTGTACACTGGTTATCCGCAGATCACATCTCGAGAATCTCGACTAGTTCCCAGATAGGTTTTGGTTCTGAGGAACGCGTGGGGGTATGATTCTCAGACCTCCTGTTGTGCCTCCAGAGGTCACTATTTATTACATCTCATTGAGGAACTCCTATCGCCGCGCACCATCTTGAGACATCCTCTTCTAGCATCTGATTCCTCCGATCCCTCCGACTCGATCATCTGGATGGCCAAATATATGGGACTACTATCCCTATAGAGCCTCCGTATGTCGATGATATGTTCTACCATTTTCATTTATCACATTTTGGCGATTGCTTATTTATTGATGAGTTGAGCTGAGTACATAGAGGGTGGTGGCCTCACTTGAAGGGATGGTCCTACGTAGAGAGGCACAGATGTCCATCATGGGCTTCCAGGTGCCCTTCATCTATCTTGCATTTATCATATTTCTATTACCATGCTGGTTTTAAACATTCCATTGCACTGATAGGCTGTATAGAACACATCTGGCACACACCCCACTTTTTATGTTTGAACCGATGTATTGCACTTTTCATTTTATGCCTCCTATGCTCCTTCTCAGGTCGAGGTGTTGCACCCATTGTCGAGGATGAGGAGGAGGAGGTAGACATCTCTTTCCGGATGGTGATGATGGTTGTTATTTCTGCTTTATTTTACTTTTTGACTAGTAGTTTGTAGCATTTTGCACATTGTTAGGCGTTTATTTTCAGAAAACTTGTACCTTTATTTTGTTGTAAAAACATGATGGAATGAAATTTGAAAAGATGTTTGTATTTGACACTCTTAGCATCGCATCGCATCATTTTGCACAAAATGGAATCGAATGAAAATGTGCCTCATGTATTTACAAATCAAAACAACTCGACTCACTAAGAAATAATGAATCTTAGCAAGTTTACAACTCGATAAACAAAGTACAACAATGTTAACGACTCAATAGACAAGACTTAACAAAATTGTATAACCAAAAAGTAACAATTCAAAACACAAAATCAAAACTTACAACTCGATAAAAAACAACAACTCGATAAGCAAAACACAACAAAAGACGGACAATGCGGATAATGGAATGTATCGAAATGGAGGCCTTGACATTCCCGATGCATGAAAGTGCCTCAAGCTTCCCAAATAGGACCAAAACATTTTGCATTTGGAGCCTAGAGGGTGGACTAGGATAGATGGATTTGACACGTGTCCTTTGAATAGTGTTTTGCCCTCTATGAAAGCCCCACCCTTGGAACTCATTCATTTCATCACCTTTAAAATGGAGGCATTTCTAAAATCTCACATCTTGGATTTCTTCTTTAGATGGCTCGGAGAAGTTGAACTTCCGGTTTTGGCTTGAATGCACTATTTACGCTTCTTCCTTTCCTCTATTTTAGCTTTGGCGCAAGAGGTATGTCATACTTTTGAAGATTTTCAAATCTTGATGGAGTCTTTAGCTATGCCCAAACCTTAGGGCGGATGTGAGGTCTTAATATGATGCTAGATCTGATTGGTGATGGCATGTTGGATATCCAACCACTATTGGCAAGGCTTGTGCCTACTATCTCATTTTTTGTCTCATCCGCTTGATTAGGCTTGAGAGAAGGAAAGAGTCAGACGCCATGACATTGGCCGAGACACCGATGGGCTTGGATGCTTTCTCGAGACAACCAGTCCACAATGTTTCCCACCCAAGCTCACATGTATATTCACTCACATCACGATTTTTCTCACAAAACCCTCATCTTACTTTTCTCTCATCGCACATCTCTATTCTTTATTCTCTCATTTTTCATCCCTCCCCGATATGGTTGATGGATAAATTGCAAGTTGTGGACTCTTGTAACGCCAGTGAATGCTCGTGGTTTGAATAGATGTGCAACTTGTCGGGATCGCATTGCGTGGCGTTATCCTTGGCTCAATCTCCTGAGCTATAGCATGTGATTCGCGGCTTGACTCAGTGTTCTATTTCCCATTGAGGATAGAGTATCCGCTACATTTCGATGGAGAGTTAGAGCACTTTATGGATTTTGGGCCTAGGTTGGCATCGAGGCTTCAACTAGCTCTAGAAGAGGACACCGACTTGATTTATTGCTTTATTAGTACTTTCAAGTTTTCGTTATGAATGTAATAAAAAGCAACTTCAATTGTATGCAAGAGCAAAAGAACTCGCTTTTGAAATCAATGAAATTGAAGGTTGTGGTATCGAAAATTCTCCACTTTTGGTCCAAAATGGTCTTAGTTGTGAAAAGATTAATTTGAACAAAGTCAACTTTTATTAAAACTTTTCAAAACTATTTTCGATATGAATCACACAGATCTCATTGAGATGCACAACCCCAATCCTAGCAATTGGTAAGTTGCCCTAGTTTGAAAAAGTGCCTTGGCAATTCATAGAGATCACAATAAATCTTGATGAATAGAGATGGAGATGATCGGAATGGACAAAGTTGATCAAAGATTGTGGTGAACTTCAAGATGAAATCCCAAATATGGGAATCAAGTCTTACGTGTTCAGCTTAGGTTCTTTTACTCTCCTTTTCTAACTTTTGCCAAGGGTTTTCAACCTTTTTTATAATTTCAAATTTTCTATGCTCAATTTTGCCTAGGTGTAGTATTTCTTCAACTTGTCCATATTGATCGGTTGGGAAAACTCTAAGCCATCTAGATCCATCGTAACCATTGACTTGATGATGTCAATTGGGTCCGAACTTGCCTCTTGGATGGGAGCTCGGTTGTCCTTGAGTACCAAATCTCCTTCTTTCAAGTTCTGGACTTAACCTTCTTGTTGAAAGCGATTCTGCGTTGATAACCTTGGATGAGCATGAGTTCCTCAAATGGATCTCAATCTCAATTCATCCCATAGACCAATGAAGGTTTCCACCATCTTCGTAGTATCGCTTGATATTCTTGTTGGCGGCCTCAAAAGTAGATGACTTATGAAAAGCCACATTGTATTTCTCTAACAAATCAATCACCTCCTTTTGAAGTGGGAACCATTATAACGATTTCATTTGGGACCCATGATGTTGTTTCGATGAATTTTGCAACGTGTGAAGCTTTCAACATCGCGTAGATTGGGCCTCAACCCACTTTGTGAAATAATCTATCGCTACCAAGATGAACTCATGCCCATTCGATCCCTTGCTCGATTACATCAATTCCCCACAAAAAATGGCCATGGGGAATGTTCATGAATTTGACATTTGTGGCATCAACCAATACAATCCTCCTCCATAGTGGACTAACCTTGTCTAAGGATCTTAACATCACTCCATACCACATTCACCTCCATTCCGATGACCTCGTTTATATAGTTTACCCCGCAGATGATGGACATTCTCTGATTGCTCTCTTGTCTTTGGCATTTACCGTATGTTTCTTTCTCCAAAAGTTACTTCATCTATATCGACTCATTACAAATTTCGATCGATGATGGGATGTCTATCATAGATGATAGAGTTGAACTTGTTGTTCTCTCTTAGTAGATGAGTAAAACTTAGCTTTTCAAACCGAGGAATCAAGAATCCAAGGTTTGGTGATACATCATCATATTTTCCTCTTTAACTTTCCGACACAACAAGGTTCGAATCCCCAATGACATCCTTCATTATTTGAGACTTTGAACCGAGTTTGAAGGCTAGAGGATCTATCCCATACAGTACATTGTCCAAGTTTATTGATTCATCCGAATAGGTACTCAATTGCTTCATCATATATGTGAGATCAAATTACCAACGAGCTAGCCTACGTTTCTAAAAGATATTTGATGGGATCTAGTCGTGAAACCAACATTACAGAGTGAGCTAACAGTAGTGCCGCAGTAGCCCATACCGAGCTAAAGCTTTTTCGGTGTATATCGGGTCTCAGATTCCAAAGATCTTCTTGCTTAAATAATAGATGGCTCTCTCCACCTTATCTTGATTCTTGTGCAAGATACAAAATCAGATATTCTCTTCAAGAGGCCAAAAGTGGTTCACAAGTCAAGGTTAGTTTTGAAATAAACCGCCTTATGAATTGCACTTTACCTAGAAAGGTGGCATTTCTAGGATGGCCTTGATCTTGGAAGCTTTGTGTAATTAGAAACCCCAGAGTTTAATCCTTTGTAAAAACTTGTGCAGACTTGACAATCATGTCGCCCACGTACACCTCAACCTCTTTGTGGATCATATCATGTAGTATTGTGGTCTGATAATTCTTCAACCCAAACATGTTCTCCACGGGTGGTGAATATCTTCTAGCGCCATCACTATTTGGTTGTATCAAAGCCATCCATGAATGAGAGCAATGCATGAAATCTACCAACTCATCGATATGTAAATCCCTAAAGTCTACACATCTTTCTTTAACAATGTTGGCCAACCAAGTCGGATATTCAGATAATTTGGACCTCTTCCTTAATCTTGATCCTTGATCGATTCAACATCTTTGAACTCTTTAATAAGACAACGTGGAGTCCTCCTCATGTTCACGGAAATGATTTCGTCCATTAATGGCTTAACAAATCTCTTGCTCTTGCTCAATTTTTGATCAAAATTTTGAAAGTCCAATTAATGCAATAAATTAGGGAAAAGTACTCGGAAACCACTCATTCTCATTAGGCACATCCAAATCATCCAATTCATCGACTCAAATGAAAAGGTGGAATCGACAAAAATCCTCCTCTTGATGCATCCAAGATAGTTTATCCAATCATGGAAACCATGAAGTTATTCAATCTTGGTCGATCGGAGGATCGAGAGGAGACATGCTGCTACCCCATTTCCAGCAACATCATGAAGATTTATTAAATCAAAAGGCTTGATATGTTGTAGCTTGTTCATGAGGTAGACGGATTGAGCAACACCTTCATTCACACCATAATGTTTTGCACCACAAGTAAATCCCGATATAAACACGTCCTCCATGCCGTGTTCAATCTCTAGGAGGATGGATTGATGAGTTCCCAAACACAATGGCTACTCCCTTTCATAGGGTATTTCACCATCCGATGTAGAGTGGATCAAAAGCATGTTAAAGGATGCAGGGACCTCCAAGACATGAAAATCTACCTCGTGTTGTCCAGGCCCAATCTTGGTTTGGATTTTTACTTTCCCCAGGACATCCCTACTTGTATTGTCGTAGGCTTTGATCACTTGAGTAGTCGGTGTGAAGTCCCCGACGCTTCTAGCATTGGTCCGGTGCCTGTACACCTACATATATATATGAGCAGTGAGCTAAAGCCCAGTGAATAATATAATGCGTAAAGAGGTTTAGAATGAATGTCCTTACAGTAATTAAAACAGTTCATTAAATCAGTATTTCAGTCTTTCAGTCAATCAGTCATATGTGGTACATCCATTAGCATAACAATAAACAGTAGGTCTTAAAGACCGAATAGTAATGATGGCCATCAATCAGTAAACAGTAGTGGTTCCACGAGGGAACCGACAGAGATCTCTAAAGAATAAAGAAAAGAGGTGCTAAGGATGCCACAAGCAATTCGTAATATAGGATATACATTCATTCAAGAACAATATCAATTCAAGAAATGCCTTGATAAGATTCAGGAGATAATCATTTTGAACATATCTTTACACAATTGTTACTCACAGAGTTCTGGGCTATAGCAAGCTAGAGCGTCTCCTCGGAATACCAACCCTATACAGTTAACAGATTGAATACACACTAAGTTTCACAGTTGGGAAAGATAATAACTTAATCCCTAAATTGCCTTGGTGTGGCTCTACATCTATATCCTCATTAAGATGTCTTAAACATTCCCTAGGAATGCCTAGGATGGAAAGAGGATGCAAATATGCACTTTTAAACACTTAACAAAATTTTCAGAAAATAGGGGTCTCGCACCGGCGTGGCTTTCACGCCGAGCGACATGCAGATAAAGGGGCTCGCCGGCGTGAATTCCGTCACTCGAGCGGACTGTGTGCTACAGTAAAAATACTAGATGCTCAAAATTTACGCTCGATGGATGCCGACCTTACTCGAAGCGCTCGCCGGCGTGGGTTCCTCGCCGAGCGGATGTGAACTCATGCAAAGTCTTGGATACAAGCATTTCACGCCGAAGCGTAACTTTCTCGCCGGGAAGACAGGATCACAGAATGTACGCTCGAGCGTGGACTTCCTCGCTCGAGCGTAGGTCCAAAATCTGTAAATTCCAGATTTGAACCTCAAGCTCAAAATCAAGTTTAAATGCAAAATTTTCGATCCTCTTGGGCTAAAAACTTGGAAAAACACTTGTAAACACATGACATTAATCATTTCAAAGCTTCAATTTGATACTCAAGTGAGCCAATTGTCCCAAAAACAAGTTGAAAACATGGACCATTGCAAAATTATGAACATGCATGTACCATTTCATGAACGACAACTTCAAAACTTCAAATTAAAGGCATGCATGCATGAGCTAGACTCTAATTTGACATATATGGACCAATTCAAGGCTCAAATCACTAAGGATACAAGAACTAGGCATGCACAAGCTTAAACACAACAATGAGAGGTTAAATTCCTTACCTAGAGCTTCAATTACAAGGTGATGAAGCTTAATTTGCAACCTATGTTCCAATTCCTTCAATTACCAAGCAATTTACAAGCAAAATCAACAGGAACAATTCAACTCTCTCACTTTCTCTCTCTCTAGTTCGGTGGTGAGCTCCAAAATGGCTGAAGAAAATGTTAGTCTAATTGTATACAAGGCTCCTATAGATGTTAGATAGTGGCCCACCAAAATGGCAATTTCAGAATAAGGCAACTTGTTTGAATTAGCTTATTTTAATCTAATTTAATCATACCAAATCAAATTTTCGATAAATATGCCATCAAATCACATAAATTCTATCGATCCTAAATGCTAATCAATTTACGTTCGCCACGATAAGACCTTCAATTAGCAATTTAAACACAAAGGCATGAACAGATAATTTGGCAAGCAAAAGCAGATAGAATGCAATTTAACTCACACATACTCAATCACGCCAGACTTCAATACCGATCGAGATTTCGATCAGTTTAATTATCAATCATAATCAATTCTAATTTAACCAGAATCGAATTAATTCCAGAACAAATGGCGAGGGTTGTTACGCCTTCCTCCTTAAAAGAGTTTAGTCCTCTAAACTCGAAGTTACCTTTATTCTCGAAGAAAACAAGACTCAAGGAAACAATTCAGATATCTCTTGGCCATGTCATCTTCCTTTCCTAAGTGACATACACGCCACCATGATTTTGCTACCAACTTTCACTAACGGGATCTCTTTGTTTCGCTTGATTCGCCTGCATTTACAATCAGATAGGCCGTTCCTCGTAAGTGTAGTCATCACTCAACACTACCCAAGTAGGCTCAATCACATGGAAAGGATCCCGGAGATAATCTCTCAACATTGAAATGTGAAAGACGTTGTGCATATGCTCCATTTCAGGAGGAAGCGCAACTTGATACGCCACTGGATTGATTTTCTCAATAATCTCATACGGTCCGACATATCTCGGCGCTAACTTGCCTTTGACTCCAAAATGAGTCTGGCCTTTCATTGGTGTCACTTTCACAAAAATGTGATCTCCCACTTCATACTCTCTCTCGCCTTTCCGACGTCATAACTTTTTCTCGACTGCGGTTTCGCTACTGTTGTATCAGTTTTATTTTCTCAGTTATTTCATATACAATCTCGGGCCCAAGCAAAGGCCCATCTCCAACTTCTGTCCAGCAGATCGAAGATCTACATTTTCTGCCATACAATGCCTCGAAAGGTGCCATACCAATACTTGAATGATAACTGTTGTTGTAGGCGAACTTAGCTAAGGACAAATGGCTTTCCCAGTTTCCCTAAAAATCAAGGACACACATTCTCAATAAATCCTCCAGAGTTTGGATGGTCCTCTCTAACTGACCATCTGTTTGAGGATGATAGGCACTACTCAGCCTCAGTTCAGTACCCAATGCAGTCTGTAAGCTTTGCCAAAATCTTGATGTAAACTTCGAATCCCTGTCAGAAACAATGGACACAGGCACTCCATGTAATCTAACAATTTCATCAATATAGAGTATAGCCAATTTGTCCACATTATAAATTATCTTGACAGGTAAGAAGTGTGCAGATTTAGTCAGTTTATCAACAATAACCCAAATAGAGTCCATACCTTTTCTGGAGCAAGGTAATCCGACGATAAAATCCATCGTGATATGTTCCCATTTCCACTCCAGTATGGGTAAGGGTTGTAATAAGCCTGCAGGTCGCTGATGTTCCGCCTTGACCTGCTGGCAATGAAAACATTCTGACACAAAATCGGCAATTTCTTTCTTCATTCCCGGCAACCAAAAGTTCTGTTTCAAATCTTGGTACATTTTCGTATTCCCCGAATGGATAGAGAATTTTGAATTGTGGCCCTCTTGCAGAACTCTTCTTGTCAGTTCAGTATCATTTGGTACACAGAGTCTTTCTTGAAATTTCAGTACATTATTTTCAAATTTGAACCCCGGTCTCGGTTTAGACTCCCTTTCTTTGATGATCTTTTTCAAGAAGTCATCCTGTTGTTGTTTCTCTTTAATTTCCTCAATCAATGCCAGTTGAGCAGAAATAGCAGCCATTGTGCCACCTTGTTCTCTCAAAATAACTTCAATTTCAGATCTTTCAAGGTCACAAAGTAACTCTCTCTGTCCGGTGAGCAAACAAGCTAAGTTCCCAATCGATTTCCGACTCAATGCATCGGCAACGATGTTGGCTTTTCCCGGATGATACAAAAACTGTAGGTCATAGTCTTTAATCAGTTCTAGCCATCTCCGTTGTTTCATGTTCAGTTCTTTCTGTGTGAAGAAGTATTTCAAGCTTTTGTGGTCGGTATATACTACACATGTTGCCCCATACAGATAGTGACGCCAGATTTTCAACGCAAATACCACCGCAGCAAGTTCCAGATCATGGGTTGGGTAGTTCTTTTCATGTGGTCTCAATTGTCGGGAAGCATAAGCAATAACTCTCACATTCTGCATTAAAACACACCCCAAACCCTTATGAAAAGCATCACTAAATACAGTATAACCATCCGTACCTGAAGGTAAGGTAAAAACCGGTGCAGTCACCAATCGAGTTTTCAACTCTTGGAACGCTAATTCCCTTTGGTCAGTCCAGTCAAATGATATCCCCTTCTGTGTCAGTTGAGTCAATGGTAAGGCAATTTTGGAGAAATCTTTGACAAATCTTCTGTAATAGCCAGCCAAACCCAAAAAGCTTTGGACTTCTGTCACATTTGTTGGTCTAGGCCAGTTCACTACAGCCTCAATTTTCTGCGGATCAACAGAAATCCCATCTTTGCTAACAACATGCCCCAAAAACATGACATAGTCAAGCGAAAATTCACATTTAGACAGTTTAGCATAAAGTTTCTGTTCTCTTAGGGTCTGTAGGGCAAGTCTCAGATGATGTTCATGTTCTTTTCTAGTCTTAGAATAAATCAGTATGTCATCAATGAATACAACAATAAAGTCATCAAGGTATGGTTTAAAGATCTTGTTCATGAGGTCCATAAATGCTGCAGGTGCATTGGTAACTCCAAAAGGCATAACTAAAAATTCGTAATGTCCATACCTCGTTCTAAAAGCAATTTTATCAATGTCTTCTGGTTTAACCTTCAGTTAATGGTACCCCGATCTGAGATCAATCTTGGAAAACACTTGAGCATCCTGTAACTGATCAAACAAATCATCAATACGCGGCAACGGGTATTTATTTTTCACAGTTACCTTGTTCAATTCACGGTAATCAATACACAGTCTCAGTGAGCCGTCTTTCGTCTTTACAAACAAAACCGGTGCGCCCCACGGTGAAGTACTGGGCCTGATAAACTTCTTGTCTAACAGTTCTTGCAATTGTACTTTCAATTCCTTTAGTTCAGTCGGAGCCATTCTGTAGGGAGCTTTAGATATTGGCAGGTAAATTTAATCGATCAACGGTGAACTCAATCTCCCTGTCAATCAAATCCCCTGGCAGATCATCTAGAAATACATCTGGGAATTCTCTGACTATAGGAATACAGTTCACATCAATTTTAACATTATCATCAGTAGATACAGTCAGTACAGAATACAGATATCCTTTACACCCTTTTCTAATCAATTTAACAGCTTTCACCGAAGAAATCAAATACGGAGGAGGTACTACTCCAACCCCATTAAACACAAATTCGGGTAACCCAGGTGAACGGAAGACAACTTTCTTTGACACACAGTCAATGGTAGCATGATATTTTTGTAACCAGTCCATCCCCAATATTACATCAAAATGATCAATATTCAGTGGCAGTAAATCAATAAACAAATGCATATCCCCAACAATAATCTCACAAGCAGGATACATATAAGCACATGTCATGGATCTCCCAATAGGTGATGATACAGCTAACAGATAATTCATGGGTTCTAAGGGTCTACTTAATTTCCATGAAAAAGCATGCGATACATATGAGTGTGTAGACCCCGAATCAATCAGTACATATGCATTTTGAGCACAAATAGAGAGGATACCTAACACAACGGTTTCAGTATTTTGCACATCTCCCGGTACTAGGGTGAACACTTGGCCCTGCCTCATAGGCTCTTTCCCGGTAGCTTTGGGGTTAGGCTTTGGTGTTACAGTTGATGCTACTACGCTTGGTACAGCTTTACTACTGGCCTGCGGAGCAGAGGGGCAGTCTTTAACCATGTGACCCACCTTGCCACACCTGTAACAGGCTCCAGATAATTTGTAACAAACCCCTTTGTGCTTCCTGCCACATTCAGAACAAGTTGGAATGAAACCACTCCCTTGGCTGGGGCTAGTTGTTGATCCCGTATTCTGTTTCTTATTTTATGGGTTATGCTTGCCTTTCTTGAACTTGAAACCCTGCCTTTTACCACACCATTCAGACGCTGGTGATTCAGATTGTTTCACTGCTTTGATGTTCGACTCGGCCATCAATGCTCGGTCAAGAACACCTACATAGGTCGGTAGCTTTAAAACACTTATTCTGTCGAGTATTGCAACATTAAGGCCGCCTTCAAATTTTCAGGCCTTCTTGTAGTCAGTATCCACCATATGTAATGCATATCTAGCAAGCTCGATAAACTTTGTTTCATATTCAGCAACGGACATGGTGCCCTATCTCAGTTGTTCAAATTTCGTTACTTTTTTGTCCTTGACACACTGGGTGAAGTATTTTTCAAAGAAGGACTCCTTAAACTGAGCCCACGTCACTACAATGTTGGTGTCACGGACCAGCATCCACCACCTTCTGGCCTCTTCTTGCAAGGTGAAGAACTAACAATACTTTATTTGCCTCCGAGCACGAAAACACCTCAAATAACTTTTCAGTCTCAAGTACTCAAGCTTCAGTCTTCAACGGTTCAAGGCCTCCCTGAAAGGATGGCGGTTTCATCTTGCTGAACTTATGGGTGAGAGCAATTATGTCCCCATCATTCACATTGACATTCTGTTCCAGTACAGCCGGAGGAGGAGATGGAGGCTGTTGATTCTGTTGTTGTTCTAATCTTGCAGTTATCAGTTCCATCATTCTTTCCATTCTTGTCATTCTTGCCTCAGTGGATGAGGACTCAGATTCATTTGCATTATCCATCTCACTATAAGCAATTATAACAATTATAAACATAAACAATTGCGTACTTAAACAGTTTAACACATTAGCACATATTCAGTCATGTCATAACCACGCACTTTTCATGTTCATACAATGCCCTAATCACCTTTCTAGGACATCCTATAGCTCGTTTGGACACGTGTGTGCGGTATAACTCGTGGTTAAGTATCGCTCTGATACCACTCTGTCACGACCCAAACCCGCCCCTATAGGTTTAGCATCGTAACCGGCCAGTAATCCTAGATTACCGAAGGCCTACTTAACAGTAATACAGTAAAACAGAATACAGGGGCTTGGCGGAAGCCAATATAGTAAATAAACAATGTCCAATGAGCTGTGACAGCCTGTATGTGAAAAGATTTTTCATGCATATAAACATTCAGTACAGAACAGTTATGCACGATATTTACAATCATTCAAGATGAGGACTTAATCCATGTTAATAAGATAAAGATGGTGTTGTCGATCTGATATTACAAAAGCAGACATGACGACGGGGAAATGAAAACACCCCTAAGCCATGGCTTGGCAAGCTCAGAACCTCGCAGTGAGGCACAGTGGTTGGCTTAACAAAACCGGAATTGTCCCCGATGCTTCTAGCATTGGTCCGGTGCCTGTACACCTACATATATATATGAGCAGTGAGCTAAAACCCAGTGAATAACATAATGCGTAAAGAGGTTTAGAATGAATGTCCTTACAGTAATGAAAACAGTTCATTAAATCAGTATTTCAGTCTTTCACCAATCACCATATGTGGTACATCCATTAGCATAACAGTAAGCAGTAGGTCTTAAAGACCGAACAGTAATGATGGCCATCAATCAGTAAACAGTAGTGGTTCCACGAGGGAACCGACAGAGATCTCTATAACAGTAACAGTAAACAGTAGGTGCTAAGGATGCCACAGTACAGTTCAGAATATAGGACATACATTCATTCAGTAAACAATATCAATTCAGTAAACAGTTCAGTTCAGTATTCAGAAGATAATCATTTTGAACATATCTTTACACAATTGTTACTCACAGAGTTCTGGGCTACAGTAAGCTAGAGCGTCTCCTCGGAATGCCAACCCTATACAGTTAACAGATTGAATACACACTAAGTTTCACAGTTGGGAAAGATAATAACTTAATCCCTAAATTGCCTTGGTGTGGTTCTACATCTATATCCTCATTAAGATGTCTTAAACATTCCCTAGGAATGCCTAGGATGGAAAGAGGATGCAAATATGCACTTTGGAACACTTAGCCAAATTTTTGAGAAAATAGGGTCTCGCCGGCGTGGCTTTCACGCCGAGCGGACATGCAGATAAAGGCTCCGCCGGCGTGAATTCCGTCGCCGAGCGGTATTCTGATAAAAAATATGGATGCTCAAAATTTTACGCTGATGGACACTCGACTCGCCGAAGCGTGAAGACACAAGTCTCGCCGCGTGGGTTCCCTCTCTCGAGCGGACTGTGAACTCATGCAAAGTACTGGATGCAAGCATTTCACGCTCGAGCGTAACTTTTCTCGTTCGAGCGGAAGGCAGGATCACAGAATGTACGCTTGAGCGTGGACTTCCTCGCTCGAGCGTAGGTCCAAAATCTGTAAATTCCAGATTTGAACCTCAAGCTCAAAATCAAGTTTAAATGCAAAATTTTCGATCCTCTTGGGCTAAAAACCTGGAAAAACACTTGTAAACACATGACATTAATCGTTTCAAAGCTTCAATTTGATACTCAAGTGAGCCAATTGTCCCAAAAACAAGTTGAAAACATGGACCATTGCAAAATTATGAACATGCATGTACCATTTCATGAACGACAACTTCAAAACTTCAAATTAAAGGCATACATGCATGAGCTAGACTCTAATTTGACATATATGGACCAATTCAAGGCTCAAATCACTAAGGATACAAGAACTAGGCATGCACAAGCTTAAACACAACAATGAGAGGTTAAATTCCTTACCTAGAGCTTCAATTACAAGGTGAGGAAGCTTAATTTGCAACCTATGTTCCAATTCCTTCAATTACTAAGCAATTTACAAGCAAAATCAACAGGAACAATTCAACTCTCTCACTTTCTCTCTCTCTAGTTCGGTGGTGAGCTCCAAAATGGCTGAAGAAAATGTTAGTCTAATTGTATACAAGGCTCCTATAGATGTTAGATAGTGGCCCACTCAAAATGGCAATTCTGTAAATAAGGCAACTTGTTTGAATTAGCTTATTTTAATCTAATTTAATCATACCAAATCAAATTTCAGATAAATATGCCATAAAATCACATAAATTCTACTGATCCTGAAATGCTAATCAATTTCTGGTTCGGCCGCCGATAAGGCCTTCAATTAGCAATTTAAACACAAAGGCATGAACAGATAATTTGGCAAGCAAACAGATAGAATGCAATTTAACTCACACATACTCAATCGATCGTTTAGACTTCATCGGTCGATTCGATTTTGATCATTCAATTATCGGTTATAATCGGCCCAATTTAATTCGGAATCGAATTAATTCCAGAACAAGTGAGGGTTGTTACAATGCTTAAGCTGTAATTCCCATGGACAGTGAAATCATAATAAAAAGCCAAGAAAAAACTAGTTGGGATAGAAATTCCTTGAATGTTTTTCTATCATATTCCCTAAGAAAAGGATTACCATCATTGAACGAGAGATGAGCTGGCCAATTCCCCCATATATTTTGGTCATAATCCCTCTCCTGCTTTATTAATTATGGCATAGTAAAGTATCCCATACCCATTTCAATTAAAAAGGAGCAGTTCCCAAACCACCAATTTAGTCAACCAACCACATGACAAAATAACATAAATTTACTGCAACCAAGGATATATATACATATATATTGATCAGTCACAACTAAGTAAACTTTTCTATTAAGACACAACAAGTGAAAACTGATAGTGTATAGGATTTCTATTTCTGTTTATTTTTCTATTTTTGTTTTTCTATTTGGTTTCTAAACTGATATGTTTGCAAGTATAAACTGATAGTGTTTTTCTATTTGGTTTCAAAACTGATCGTCTATAAGATTTCTATATTTCTATGTTTCTCCTAGGTGATATTTTCATAAAGTTAATTTTGTTTCTTTCCTTTTAAACAAAGCCCAAAGTAATTGTTGCTATCAAGTTGTAACTTTCTTTGGTTGCTTTCTTTGTACCACTGTTTTTTTTTTTTTTTTTTAAATTACATAAACTCCATACATATGATAAACTCCATACTTTCAGCTTGATATGCTTTTGAGGCAAACAAATTGAAGCAACTTTTTGTAACTTTGGAGAAACCTATCACAGCATTTTTTAGTTTTATTACAAAGCTGTAGAAACCAATTCCACTCTCATCAGTATCTTTGGGTTTAATTGGTTGGTGGGTCAAATCTAGCGCATGCCAAAGGCATTCAATAGCCATGTTAGAGACTCTTGAGTTGGTCGTCACTACTTCTGGCTACCACATCCCTCTACCTCAATATCTCACATTTGTCTTAGATTTAGACAAATGAGGGTGTGGAGGAGAAAAAGATGAGTTGTCGTTGAGTGTTACTATGAGAGGAGGATGGTAGACAATGGTTTGGCAAGGCAGGAGAGGGAATTATATAGAGGGATACCCTAAACATAACAATCACACTAACTTTTATTACATCATATTCAGAGGTGAGGGTGGGAAGGGTGTCTATAAACCATAGGGAGTTAAGTGCTTATTTTAGTGTTAGGGAGTTATGCACATGTGGTCCAAACCACAAAGAGGTAAAGTGAAATTTATCATTAAACTTTAAATCTTGAGAGTTCCCTAATTCAATTTTGCCTAATAAAGCAAACATTTTCTTATTTGTTTGCTGTATGCTTTCTATAATAATATGCAAGAGATTTCTATTAGTTATTTTCTTATTTTTTCTTGAGTTTGAATTAAGGATTCACTATGTTTGATATGAGTATCCATTGAAGCAATCATATTGTAACAACTCAAATTTTTAATTATTCTGTAGAATTTATACTAATATTATTTAATCTCAGTTCGAAAAATATATAATTTATTTTGTATTATTATGTGTAATTTTGTAAAATAATATAATTATTAAAAGTTTAAGAATCAAAATATAAATAATAATAATATAGATAATATTAATAATAATAATACTGGGTGTGATAGTAAAATAAATAATTTATTTTATGTTGGTATACGATAAAATGTAATTTAATTAAGAATTAATTAATTTATATAATTATATTAAAATATTGGGTCAAAGGGTAATTATCTTAAATATTTATTAAAGATAAGAATAAATCTATATAATTAATTATAGAATCTGAGGAATGATTTGGGGCTCAGCCACGTGTTGGCCAAAGAGTGGTTGCTCCTCTCTATTTAAGGAGGAGGCGTTTCACTTGGAAAGAAAAGAAAGAAGAAAGAAAAGAAAAAGAAGAAAGAAAGAAAGAGAGAGGAAAAGAAGAAAAAAATGGTGGAAGCTAAAAGGGTCTTTGCTAGTGGAAAGGAAGAATAAAGTATTAAAGTTAAGGTGAGTTATATTATACCTTGAGTCGCCAAAATGTATTTTACGTATGTTTTGACTTACCAAAATCTATTTTATATAAGTTATGTTTTATAAGCTATTATAAATTATATAAACATTTCAGTTACGTGGTTTTATTTCTGAACCCTATTTGCTTAAAAGGAAACCCATGGATATGTTTGTTTATATTTTAAAGAATATTTGGCTATGACCTTATATACAATTATGTTTTGTAAGTACCACCATGGGAGTCTCATACCTTGGGGGACTTAAATAACATTGGCTTCTGTTTGGCTACTTTGTGGTCCTCTGTTTGTCATGGATCCATTGACTGCTCAGGCGGAGCAAAGTGTCGTCTTGATTGCTACACTATTGTGGGAGCCACCTCTAGAATCCGTACGAGCCACCTCTTGAATCCGTACCTCTGTTCTGTGCAGACCAAAGTGCTGTGCGGAACTAAATGTTACACTATTGTGGAAGCCACCTCTAGAATCCGTACGAGTCACCTCTTGAATCCATACCTCTGTTCTGACTGTCACTTCTGTGACTTCTGTTCTGTTCTGTTCTGCTCTGTACCGTGGTTATGGTTATCTATTTATATAATATCTATATTTCAGTTTATGCTACTCAAATGATTTATGTACCAAACTGAGTTATATAAATGTTTTGGCCTAATTAATTGTCCATGGTTATTTTTTGTCCCTTATACTCTTGGTATAATATTTCTCACTCTGCCATGTGCTTATAGTTGTTTACCAATTTTCAGGAAACAATGCAATTCAAAAATAACTTTTGAAAAGTCTTAGACGCGGGGTTACAGAATAGACACACACAGCACTTTCGATATTATTTTTCTATGTAAATATCGACATTTTTTGTCAATTCTTTTTGTAATAAAAATAAAAGCTCCAATGATTATTTTAGTACCCTCATTTAAATATTTTTTCCGCTTGCGTTTATTAATTTGTTTAAGAATTGGCCTTAGATAACTTCAGTTACTGGACATCATGATACTTAACCCTTGGGTACGGAGAGCGGGCCGTGACACATATAGGTCCTTCACTATGATAATATGCAAGAGGTTTCTCATATGTTTTTTTTACGGATTTTCATTATTTTTTTGCAAAACTTTCTTATTAGGATAATTAGATTTCACATTTCATTGATCCTTTCTCGTTTCCCAATTCCCCCATATATTTTGGTCATAATCCCTCTTCTGCTTTATTAATTATGGCATAGTAAAGTATCCCATACACATTTCAATTAAAAATGAGCAATTCCCAAACCACCAATTTAGTCAACCAATCACATGACAAAATAACATAAATTTACTGCAACCAAGGATATATATACATATATATTGATCTGTCAATATCAACATAAGAAAATTCAATGGAGCACAACTAAGTAAACTTTTCTATTAAGACACAACAAGTGAAAATATTATGTAAGTATAAACTGATAGTGTATAGGATTTCTATTTGTGTTTATTTTTCTATTTGTGTTTTTCCATTTGGTTTCTAAACTGATATGTTTGCTCTATTTTTCTATTTGTGTTTTTTTATGTTTCTATATTTTTCTATTTAATTTCCTTTTTAATATATATATTTTTTTTTTGTGCACATTTTTAAGGGAGTATAGTATTATATGTTGCATTTTAAAAAATTCTGATGAATGTATATATGTGTGTATTACTTTAGTTATCTTCATGAAAAAAAAAATGTATTAAACTTACAAGTATTTAACATAATTCGTTTTGCTTTGAATCAAATTCACCAAGTATTTAACTTAACCCAAAAAAATGTATTTAACATTTTGTTATAAAAAATTAAAAAAAAAAAAATTGTACCATTCAATTGTAGTATATTTGTTGTGTGATTCTAAAAAAAAAGGGACTGCTTTTTTCATTTAATTTTTTTTTGAATGTCTAGAGTTCCTAATTAAAAGAAAATTTTGAAAGACTTGGCATTTTATCATTTATGTGTAATATGGTAAGAGAGTTTTTTTTTTTTTTTTTTTTGTACAGATGATAAATATTTTTATAATTTTTTTTTGAATATTTTTTTTATAAATATTTTAGTGCTCTGTGTTGTACAGATGATAAATATTTTTCATAATTTTTTTTGAATATCTAGAGTTCAAAAATCTTCATAATTTTTCATAATTATTTTTCACAAATATTATGATAAATATTTTTCATAATTTTTCATAATTTTTTCATAAATATTTTTTTTTCAAAGACTTGGCATTTTAACATTTATGTGTAATATGGCAAGAGAGTTTATTTTTTTTATTTTTTTTTTGCACCTTTTTAAAGGAGTATAGTATTCTATGTTGTATTTCAAAAAATTCTGGTGAATGTATATATGTGTGCATTACTTTAGTTGTCTTCATAAAAAAAATGTATTAAACTTACAATATTTAACTTAACGCAAGTATTTAACCTAATCCGTTTTGCTTTGAATCAAATTCACCAAGTATTTAACTTAACCCAAAAAAATGTATTTAACATTTTATTATAAAAAATATAAAAAAATTGTACCATTCAAATGTAATATATTTGTTGTGTGATTCTAAAAATAAATGGACTGTTTTTTTTCATTTATTTATTTATTTATTTATTTTGAATATCTAGAGTTCCTACTTAAAAGAAAAATTTGAAAGACTTGGCATTTTAACATTTATGTGTAATATGGCAACAGAGTTTATGTTTTCTTTTTTGCACATTTTTAAGGGAGTATAGTATTCTATGTTGTATTTCAAAAAATTCTAGTCAATGTATATATGTGTGTATTATTTTAATTGTCTTCATGAAAAAAAAAATGTATTAAACTTACAAGTATTTAACTTAACGCAAGTATTTAATTTAACCCACAAAAATGTATTTAACATTTTGTTATGAAAAATAAAATAAAATAAATTGTACCATTCAAATTTACATGGTGAATTTTACATGGCTTTGTTACATGGTGAATTTTTATTTTTTTTTGCATAAATTTACATGGTGAACTTCAAAATATTTATGATTATAATGGGTTTTGATTTTGGTTTTAATTTCATCACTATAAAATTGAAATCAATTAACAAAGACAAAAGTTTAAATTTGGACAATTATTGTACTCCAGTTTTAAAAACATCTATTCTAAACGCTGGGTTGACTCAGAAAATGTAAGTTTGATTATGGGTTTCTCAAAGAATGTAGAGAGAGAGAGAGAGGTTATTTGGGACTTGGTTTGTGGTTAGTGCTCTATGTTGTACAAATTAGTCTGATAGGGAAGGAACTGTTTGTTTGGAGCTATTGAAGGATGATTTATTTAGTTGATCTTCCTGCAACAACAAAATTAAACTTACACTCAAAAAAAAAATATTTAACATTTTATTTGCTGTGTAATATATTTATTTAGTTGTACCATTCAAATGTAATATATTTGTTGTGTGATTTTGGTTTTAATTTTATCTCTATAAAATTGAAGTCAGTTAACAAAGAGAAAAGTTCAAATTTAGACAATAATATTGTGCTCCAGTTTTAATTTATCATTTTAATGTGATTGTTAAAAAAACATCTATTCTAAATGCTGGGTTGACTCAGAAAATGTGAGTTTAATTATGGGTTTCGCAAAGAATGTAGAGAGAGAGAGAGAGAGAGAGAGAGGGACTGTTTGTTTGGAGCTATTTAAAAAGAAATGTGCAAAAAAAAATTTAGTTGATCTTCTTGCAACAAAAAAATTAAACTGACACTCAAAAAAATTTATTTAACATTTTATTTGTTGTGTAATATATTTATTTAGTTGTACCATTCAAATGTAATATTTATTTGTTGTGTGATTCTAATGTACAAATGATAAATATTTTTCATTTGATTTTTGTGTGAATATCTAGAGTTCCTAATTAAAAGAAAAATTTGAAAGACTTGGCATTTTAACATTTGTGTGTAATATGGCAAGAGAGTTTATGTTTGTTTGTTTGTTTTTTTTTTTTTTTTTTTTTTTGGCACCTTTTTAAGGGAATATAATATTCTATGTTGTATTTCAAAAATTTTGATCAATGTATATATGTGTGTATTACTTTAGTTGTCTTCATGAAGAAAAAAAAAATGTATTAAACTTACAAGTATTTAACTTAACGCAAGTATTTAACATAATCCGTTTTGCTTTGAATCAAATTCACCAAGTATTTAACTTAATCCAAAAATATGTATTTAACATTTTGTTATAAAAAAAATTTAAAAAAATTGTACCATTCTAAACAGAGAAGGCATGTGCCTTTGGTATCTGTTGAATTATTTTTTTTGGCATAAATTTGTGATTATCATTATGACGGGTTTTAATTTTGGTTTTAATTTCATCTCTATAAAATTGAAGTCACTTAGAAAAAAGAAAAGTTCAAATTTGGACAATTGTTGTACTCTGATTTTAATTTTATCATTTTAATGTGATTGTTAAAATACGTCTATTCTAAACATTGGGTTGGCCTTTTTCTTTTTCTTAGAAGTTTATATTTTTATTTATT
Organism: Camellia lanceoleosa; assembly: GCA_025200525.1. NCBI lineage: Eukaryota > Viridiplantae > Streptophyta > Magnoliopsida > Ericales > Theaceae > Camellia > Camellia lanceoleosa. The sequence goes on along the minus strand of CM045771.1, from coordinate 106,413,117 downwards.
TCTTCTCTTGATTGTAACCCGTTAAGTATTTTCTATTCATGGCAATTATTTATTTAAATAAAATTTTGAATTTTATTATTCGATTTGGTAGCAACAGATTTAGAAATAACATTTCATTGCCAATGAAATCCATGTTAACTTTTATTATTGTTATTGCTAATTTTTTGTTTATTTGTTTCTAAAACTATATAACCAAACATTTTTAGGTTGAAGTACAACGGTTATGGACAATATCATTATTTTTGGTCAAGTAAGTTTTTTTTTTCTTTTTTCTCTTTATATAAATTTAAGTACCTTTCTTATAAATTTAAGTATAATAGTTATGGACAATATCACTATTCTAATTTTTTTTTCCCCTCATACTTTATAGGTGGATGTGGATTTACATCGAACCGTAATATCACCTCCCTTTACTAATTTTCTTATTTATGTGTATAAAGTTTTATTTATCACTCTAAAGTTTTTGTATGTATAGGTTCGATTTCTTCAAGAAAGAAATGTTAATGTTGTTATTCGCGATGAGCGTGATCTTAATACTATTCGCATTCATGAGGTAAGCCTAAAAGTCACTTGAACATTGGACATGTATTTTCTTATCATTTTAAAAATAATTTTTAAATATATTTTACTTATTTTTTATTGGCAAAGGCAAAGGAAAAGGAAAAAAACAAAGCAATATCAAAGGAAATAAAAAAAGCTATTCCTTATGGCAAAGGAAAGGAAAATGCACATCCCATGGTATGGTTTCTCAATAATTTTTAAAAGTTTCTTTTTCGAATATTATATAGTGTCATATACTCTTTTTTATGTACATTTTTCAAAAGTTTCTTTTTCAAAAATTTATTCAATTCTTTTTATTGAATGTGAAATGTTTTTCTGAAGCATGTTAAAGTAAGCATTTGTTATAGCGATCCCGATTTTCCCTCCAATGTTTATTGTGTCCCGGACTTAGGTTCCGTGGTGTTGGTTGTTGTTATATCTTGTTTTCGTCCTTCCAATCTTTGAATATGAGTTTTGGGATACGATGGGCAGGTTTGTTACAGGTTGGTAGTGAGTTTAAACCAAAAATTGCTGCCTAAAATTTTGGTTCTTCGCTCGACCGAGCTCTGTGTTTTAGATCCTTCGCTCGAGCCAGGGTTCCTTCGCTCGAGCAAGAGTTGGGTCTTGTGTCTGGTGGCTCAAGCGAGAAGTCTTGCGCTCGAGCTTGCGTCTGCGTCTCTTTTTGACCTGATGGTTGTGATTCTTGGCTCGAGTGAGCTTTCCTTCGTTCGCGTGAGCGAGCGAGCGAGCTATATGTTTTGAGCTTCTTCGCTCGAGCGTGCTTCTGGGTTACAGACCTGAAGCTTCGAATTTTTAGCTTGAGTGAGGCTTTCTACGCTTGAGCGAGGTATCTTTGTGTCTGGTCGCTCGAGCGACCACTCCTTCGCTCGAGCGAGCCTCTGTTATATCAGTACACAGCAGCGAGATTACACTTCACTTTTTCATCTCCTTTTCCTCTCAAACCCTAGATTCGTCCTCTCTCTCTCTATACATCTTCTCTCTAAGGTTTCATTTAGTTCTTGAGTGTTTCTACCCAAATCTCTTTGTAAGAAAGATAGAGGGTGGCGTGGGCTTCGTTTTAATATGAAAAATAGTGGATTTGGAGCACTTTGGGTTTTCACCATCTTCTCCTTTGGGCTTCTAATTTCGAGGTAGGGATACCCTTCTCCACCTTATGAGTTTTGTCATAAATATTGGTTATTTTGATAGATTGGTGTTGTTGGAAAAGTTTGGGAAGTTAGGGTTTGATTGGAGATTATAAATTGAGGGTTTTCAAATGTTGAACTCCATGTGTATGTGAGAGTATGAAAAATGGAATTGTTGTTGTTAAAATGATAAAAATGAGCCTTAGAGCTAATGTTGAGAAAAATGAGGAAAATGCCATATTTGGGTTTTATTGGGTCATTAGTGTAATTAATGACATTCGTTGTGAAATAATGAAATTAAGATGTTATGAGAATAAACGGTGGAGTTGGATTGATTAATCACTCACTTTTGAAAATGTTGATAATTTATCTGTTGATGCATTTATTATCTGTTTAGAAATAATTGATTTGGGCTATCGGTAGAGGATAGTCTTTGTCACACCCCAAACCTGCCCCTAAAAGTTTCGGCCATGACTTATTTAGAAACGGACACTTAACCTGATATACGTAGTATATGGGGCCTGGACGAAAGCATTTATAAAATTAAATAACTTAAAACATCATCCATTGAGCTACCATTACTATGCCAGGACCGCAAACATTACATTAGGTAGATAATACACAGAAAGCATACATCCGAGCTTTAGTTACAGTCATTCACATTCATACGAAAGTACTAAAGAAGAAAGGGGTTATTTACATTCATCCATAGGCAGACAATCAAAGCATAAACCGAAAACCTAGTTAAAGCTTTACAAAATGCACGGTTTCCATCTTAAGTGCCTGGACACACTGAGGTTGATGAGAGATAGACAAGTCTTAAGGGTTAGGACTGGCTTTCCAGTTGGTTACTGTCATGACCCGAACCCGCCCCTATGGGTTAAGGACATAACCAGCCAGTAATCTTGAGATTACCTACGGCCTCAAACCAAAACAGACGTAACTCAACAGAGTAAAGGGGCCAAATGAAAGCAATAATTAAAAATTTTGTCCATAGAGCCGTGCTTATATGCACTTTAAAACAACCATGCGCATATACGTTAATAACCCACGGCAAAATACAGTACCATAAAATCCTTTTCAGACAGGATCATCTAAACTGAGTCAACCCATATCAAAACTACATACCGATATACACAAGGTCCTTGCCAACAAGACAAAATGTAAATATATAAAGAAAATGGCAAGGTTGGGTCTCGTGCATGAGACACAAGGCTGACTCTCCAAAACTCATGTTGTTCTTGGCAGACTTCACTGGGGCTGGGTTTGGGCTTCGCTTGGCTCACCTACAAACACATGAATGAGCGTGAGCGATAGCCCAGTGAATAATATCAAATACAAAAATTACTTAACAATGTAAAACAACATGTTCCAAACGGCCTTGGGCCCAATTCATATTTCTATTTAACAGATATATATAACTATACGAAATACAAATCAAGTGATTGTAATTCCAAACATTCTGGCCTTTGGCCCATTCAGATTTCCATTCTTGTCAAAATGGCCTTTGGCCCATTCGATTATGTCAAAACGGCCTCCGGCCCATACATTCGTATCAAAACGGCCTTTGGCCCATTTATTTATGTCAAAACGGCCTTCGGCCCATTCGTTTATGTCAAAACGGCCTTCGGCCCATACATTCGTATCAAAACGGCCTTTGGCCCATTCATTTATGTCAAAACTGCCTTCGGCCCATTCGTTTATGTCAAAACGGCCTTCGGCCCATACATTCGTATCAAAACGGCCTTTGGCCCATTCATTTATGTCAGAACAGCCTTCGGGCCATTCATTCATTTCAAAACGGCCTTCGACCCACTCATTCATGTCAAAACGACCTTGGGTCCATTTATGTTTATCAAAACGACCTTGGGTCCACAATCCCAATTAGCAATTCATAAAGCTTATAAGGGAATAAACAATTGGACATTCACAAGCATTCAAATATCGATATTACTCACAGTGATCGGCTTGTGGATTTGCCCTGGAGCTTGACCCTACATATTTCGTGAACACAAAAGGGTCACTAACAGTTCAATTCGTTCTTTAATTCACATATTCCTCTTTAGGCTTTATTCTTATCTCATTAACTCATTTACAATGTTTAACATATGCCTAAGAGTGCTTACAAGTGAAAGAGAACGGAAAAATATAACACAGAATACATTTTTAGAATTTTAGAAAACAGGGTCCCCGCTCGAGCGTGGACTTCCCCGCTCGAGCGGACCCTTAAGCCTGCAAAAGTGCTGGTTACCTCAAATTCCCGCTCGAGCGTGAACTCGGCCGCTCGAGCGGACTGCCTGTCTACATAGCTTCCCGCTCGAGCGGGCACTATGTCTGTCAAAAATGCTGGGAGCTCGAATTCTCCGCTCGAGCGGCGGTTTCCCCGCTCGAGCGGGCACCAAACTTTCTGGGTTTTCCAGAACTGTTCTTGAGCTTCAAATACACATTCAAACTGATATTTCTTGCATTTCATAGCCCATAGCACTCACATTCATATACCAACATGATACAAACACCAAATTACAACATATTGAAGCTCAATTCCCATGAATCAATCACATGCAAACCCAAATTATACCAAACTTACCTCCAATACATTAAATTCATGCATTTAAGCTTCATATCCTCATCAATCATGCATGCATGTCAATTCTTGACTCCATTTCTATTTCAAATGGTACAAATGGTGCTCTTAACCATGAAACTCAACAAAACTACGCTTGCATGTATGATTCAACACTCATATTTTCATATTCAACTTAATACATGCTTGATTATGCAAAATCATGGCAATTCTATGCATGCATGTGCATATAAACTTCAATTTCATCACACTCAACACCATTCATGTTCTTGATCAAATATTCTCTTTAAATTTACATTATTACATACACAAATTCATGAATTAAGGGTTGATCACTCACCTAGGAGCTTCAATCTCCACCAATTCTTGTTAATTCTAGAGTGTAGCTTCCCAATCCACAATCTTGAATCAAAATGCCCAAAGGTGCCTCCCCTCGCTCTCAAAGTCGACTCTCTCTCTCTCTCTAGAGAGTTAAACTTTAGCCAAAATGATATAAGGAGGGGAATTGGGTGTATAAAGCCTTGACAACAAAACCCACTAAGGCCATTTTAATAATAATAAAGTAGTTGGGCTCTAATTTATCAATTTAATCCATTTAATCTGACCAGAGTCAATTTCTAATTAAATTCCACCGTAGGCTCTAAAAATTATGCCAATCACAATGGCGTAATCAATTTCGGGTTCTGTGGCCGATAAGGCCCTCAATTTAATTTTCGAAGCGGGTTATCAAACAGATATTCCTACGGTGAACAGATAAAAACTCAAAATCACATACATTCACATAATGACACATAAAATCATGCTAAACACATAATCATACTTAAATTAAGGACCAATTAGCATACTACGGAACATGGGTGTCACAGTTACCTACAGAAACAAACAAAATACAGGGTGAGTAAAACTCAATGAATAATAGCACATGAATAATGTAATGGTTAACTTAAGTAACAAAGCATATAACTGTGGAGGCATATGATTAATTACATTCTGTAGTCATTTCTAGAACGGCCATGGGCCCAATTTCCTTAACAGAGTGGCTTTAAGCCCAGTAATACACAGAACGGCCATCGGCCCAGAAATAACAGAACGGCCTATCGGCCCAGAAATAACAGAACGGCCTAGCGGCCTAGAGATAACAGAACGGCCTATCGGCCCAGAAATAACAGAACGGCCTATCGCCCCAGAATAACAGAACGGCCTAGCGGCCCAGAAATATATATGTATGGACTCAAAAGGTGGCTCGTACTAATTCTAGAGGTGGCTCCCACTAAAGTGTAGCACTTAGTTTTGTACAGCACTTTGTTCCATACCAGAAATAATAGGTCTTATCATGTCATGGCATAGACGGAACAAACAACAAAACAGAATAAGCTCAGATATCATCAAAACAGACTAGTTTCAGAGTTATACAGAGACACACAGATTCTTCCAATCATTCACATGAGTTACCATCGGTAATATAAGTTTAACAGAACATTGTTGATAATTGTTAGCAAAAGGTAACCACATTCCAGAGATATGTAGATACCATAGTTCCATAATGCACATACATCCCATTTGCTTGTCATGAAGCAATACCACTAACTTGCAGATAATGGAATGTCAACATTAACTATTAACAGTAAACAAAACGTATGTTCCAACGATGCACTTAGATTTTCTCATGGTTCTTTGTAGGTCGACATATTTGTCTCGTAATTAGCAGAACATTAATATTAACAATAGTCCGAAGGTAAAGGTACCATTACATCAATAGGTCAGAACAGTTCATATCATAACATGAATCACGTAACAATGTTATTGATACTCAAATCCTTTCAATTAACCAACTTTACAGTGTTAATAGTTTGTATGCAATTCTTATGCAGAATCATGAGTAATTCATCGAATGGTACATTCACGATAATCATTAGCCATAGCCAGAATACAGCGTAGGTTTAGAGTCATACCAATGTTCACAAAAATCTTTCAATGTCCACACTATTTCCCAATCAACATAATATTAACATAACTACGTCTGAATCGTGGAGCGTTAATAAAAAGAATTATTAACGGTAATCAAATGTGCGATTACAATACTATTACTCACAGTGGTAGGTCTCTGATAGTGGTGGAACAATGTCCTCGTCTTGACCTACAAACATAATGCCCATAGCAGATTATGAGAATAAAACCAATCTCTTTTTATTCCTTACTCAATAGCTATGGTGGTGCTAGACTCATTATTCCTCCATAGGTTATCATAAAATAGGAGGAATCAATAGAAGAAAGGTTTAGGCGAAGAAACGGTACAAACTCAATAAACAGAAAGTGAATAGTCATCACTAATTTGGGAATAACTATTTATGTACTTAGAATTTTGGAGTGAGACCACACCATTGGAAACTAGACTTCCAGGGCTTGATTTTAGGCTCAAGAATCACTCAAAACGGAGTCCGAATGCAAAAGATATGCTTGTTCAAAGGTACAAGGTATAAGCTGAAACAGGGTTGGCCAGGCGCCCACTTTGGTCGCCAGGCGCCCAATTCGCCGAAAGAAAGAACCCGCCGAGCGCCCAAAAGCATAATGAAAACCTCTTTTTCTTCTTCATGTTCGCTCGTGCGGTGCCCATGGCCGCTCGTGCGGTCTGGGCAAGAAAAAACCAGTCCGAAACTCACACAAAACCCAACTTAGAGAACACATAGCAAGGTTCAAAATAGATCAATCTAACACAAAATAAAGCTCAAAATCACATGAAAAATTAATCATAAATCACCTTAGGTTCTTAATCACTTTGAATTCATAATTATAATCAATCAATTCCATGGAATTTCTAACTTTCTCACACACACACACACACACATTTATATAACCATTTGGTCATAAAATGAATTCAAGCTTGCTAATAGAAGAAATAGAATTCTTAGTAGATGATTCAAGTTAAGTTTAAACAATCAATTAACCTAAGCACACACACAAGACCACAATTACAAACCCTAAATGACATGAATCAAAAGGAAATTCTTACCCCACTCCATGACTAAGGTTACACAAGATGACTAAGGAAATTCTTGAGCTTGATTCTCTTAAATTCCTCTCAATCTCCCTTCTTCTTGAGGACTTTCTCCTCTTCCCTTCAACCCTCTTCTTCTCTAATTTTTTTCTCTCTAGGAGATATTTTTGAGTGATGGTTTCAAGTCAATTGTATAAGAAGCATTGATACATATATATATATATATATATATAAAGTGAATAAGATGAAATTGAATCAGTTTAATCATTCCAAATTGAAATTTCACAGAAAATCATATTATGACTTAAAAATTATGTTGATCCCAGATGTAAAGTCAATTTCAGATAATTATGCTTCTAGGGCTTTCAATTTCTGATTCAAACACTAGAATTGTAACAAATATTTCTCATATTAAACAGATACACATCCATAAGCATAAGATTCACTTCATTAAACTTACTTTCACATAAGGTTTTACAATAAGTACTTAGATGCACAGAATAAGGGACCGAAAGTGTATCAGGAAATATGTACGAGGGTCAGGTTATTACGGTCTTGATTGTTGTAGACACTGTATGTTGATTAGGGAAAACTAAAACTAATCATTCGGAATATGTTATTAAGTATGACGGTTGGAACAATACAACAAATATGTGTATTGATTGATTTTTTGTATATGACAAGTGTTCAATTACATTGTATATGCATATTGTTTGGGAGGAGATAGGGGATGTACTCCATGGTTTGAGAGGAGATAGGGGTTGGACTCTCAAACCTATTTTGGAAGGAGATAGGGGATGGACTCCACTGATACAGCCAATATGTATATCACTTGAAGTATGGAAGTGTTTAATATGAGTTGTTATCTCATTTGAAATGGAAGTGTTTTAATATGAGCTTTAGGCTCATTTGAATTATTGATATTGAAAGAATTTTTATATGAGCTGTTGTCCCAAGAGAATTGTTTGGCCAGGTTCTGAGCCATGTTTGTATAAATGGAAAATTGGATAAGTAAAGGAAAGTGGGACGTAACATGGACTTGATTGTCATGAAATTGTATTGTGATATAAATTGGTTTATAAGTATTAACCATCTATCAAATGTTATTGTTTTAGTTATTGCTTATATCTGGTTTAGTATATCTCTACTGGCATTGGCTCACCCTATATGGGACATCATTTTCAGGTTCAGGTGATATGCAACCTCCAAGGACATAGCTTGGAAGGTTTTGGGAGTTGAAGACTCTTTTGCTTGTTTTGTTTTTTTGGTATTGTAAACAAGCCCGCGGGGGGGAGGGGGGGCCTCGCTACAGTTCGGACTCGATTTTGTGTCACGGTTCTTAATCTTGAACCAAAGAGTCCAAATCCGGCAAATCGTTTTGAGAAAACAGATTTTTGAAAGAAGTGCCAAACATGGACTGCTTTGCCAGATACAGAGTCGCCACCTAAATATTTTATTTTTGGAAAATTTAGGAAACCCTGACTCGTTTGTCTAAGGCCACGTGTCCGTCATCACCAAAGTTGCCTCGGTTCGGGAACTTGGGTACGATTGGGGAAGGTCACTTCGTGAGCACCCCGACTCGTCCGATCAAAGATCGGCCTCTACTAACCATGATATCTAGTTTTGAAAACATTGTGCGTTCTTATTCCGGTTATTAGCCTAGATTTACTATGTGATGCGCACAGCATACAAGTATAGACCGGGTCGTCTGAATTGGAACAAATCATTTCATGTTTGTTTTTTGAAAGATGGTTTGATGGTGCTACCCGCAAGTAGACTAAGACGTGGATTTGCCACCCTCGGGTGGGCTTAGAAAACATGATTTTGCCACTATCTAGTGGACTTAAAACACACAATCAATGATTTGTTCCAATCCAACTAACCCAACCTTCACCCACAGGCATTCAGGCAGTTATATCACATAAGCAGTTATCCTCATGGTAAGCATGCTATTCATGGCGATCACTCTGCGCATGCAAGGATGCTAAAGCATAAAACTCACCGAGTACTCCAAGCCAAAACAGAAGCTAATTAGAAATCCATGCATGATCCTAATTATACAGAAATGCCTAATGCAACACATGCAAAAATGCAACTATAGCAGGCTCGGCTATTCTAAACATGGCATATGAGATGCAACAGCTATCATGTATTCAACTTGGAATTGAAATACAAATGCAGTTAGTATGATGCGCCGAGCCCGGTGCATGCAAAACAGATGAATGAATGCAACATGCTATCATACTGTATGCTAATTGAAACATGCCCTAATCTAACCATCATAAGCGGGTAAATAAAAGGGAAGAAAGACGTGGGGTTGGAAGACATACATCACACACACGCACACTTATTACAATTATGCCCTCGCATAGAGGGTCCGAATAATATACAGTCCCAAATGAATAGTACAAATTCAATAAATAATACAAATTCCAAATATGTACAAAAATCCTAATTAATTAACAAATTAACTAAGAAAACAATAAAGCGGCATGCAAGCCGTGGGGCCTTGACTCTTCTTCAGATGATGAATGATGCATATCCAGGTTGCCTTTGCGCGGAAATCCACTGCGATGCCCCAATTAGCCTCTGTTTGCGATTATTCTTGGAATGCGTGCCAAGCTTCGAAAGGCTGTTGATTCTTGTTTTGCTGCAACAGAGAGCAACAAAGGGGCATGGCAATGTATTTTCACAAATGTATGCATGCCTCGATCCTCATGCCACCAATCACGCATCTCGAAGTATGATGGCCGAGGAGTCGAATTGCACAACTCGATATGAAATGAATGCAAATGAAAACACAACAAGACCTAACTCCATCATGGATGATCCGAAGTGTCGGTGACTGGGGAATTGAGACACGTTCCGTCACTCGGAGTACGAAACGCCTCGTTTCCGTTAACAGCTAACTCCTATCCCAAACACAATGCAATATGCATGACATGCATGAATGCAACTAAGATACAACCTAACATACATAATGTTATGAAATGGCATACACGACGCACGAGGTAACATGGCATACACAATGCGCTAACACAGAGCCTAGCATACACAATGCTATGGAATGAAACGGCATACACAATGCATAATGGGCTTACACTAATACGAGTGGACCTCAGCCACACTCACATCAGAGGCCATCAGATGAAAATGAGACACTCGAGATGCGTGCACACGTGCACGCAAATCGAGGACCGACCCTAAGGCACCGAATGCCACTCTAACAAAGCATGGCAAGGCATGGAATATGGCATACTCGCATGCAAATTTCAGCGCTAAAATATGATGCAAAACAGCCCCAAAACATGGAAACATGGCCCCCGATACATGAAATGAGACTCGAAACTCGAAACTAGGCGCATGGAATGACTTATAGCTAAAGCATGCATTATTTGAACATGAAGTATGAAGAAAGAATTAAGAAAGTCCCAAAAAAAGCATATTTCCAGTTTTAGTCAAGGCCAAAAGGTGAACACAAATAGGGCTAAACCAACATGCAAAAATGGCCCCGAAAGAGAGATAAAGAAGCAAGTAGCAGCTGCTGGCCCTAAATGGTCAAGAGCCCTTCAACAAAGTTGAATAGGGGCTCAAAATGAAGCACTTTACAGTTTACAACAAGCCACGAAAACAAACACAAGTATGGCTAAATTATTGTGCAAGAAATGGGCCAAAAGGGAGACAAAGAAACAAGTGATAGTTTCTGGCCTCAAACAGAGGAGGGCCCTTCAAAAAAGTTGAAGAGGGGCCCAAAACATGGCCTTTTACAGTTAGTGACCAAACCCAAAACAGTGCACATGCAAGCTTAAAATACTATGCAAAATAAGGCCTAAAAAGAGGTTTAAACACAAAGAGAAAAAAGGGAGCTTCAAACAGCAAAAGTCCCTTGATCAAACATGAATAGGGGGTCAAAATAAGGCTATTTACAGTTTGGATTAGAGCCCAAAAATACAAGCACAAAGGGCTAACAAAACATGCAAAAATAAGGCCAAAAGAGGGATAAAGAGACAAGTGACAAAAGGGAGCCTCAAACAGTGAAGAGCCCTTCAACAATGTTGAAGAAGGGCTCAAAATAAGCCACTTTTCATTTTATAACAAAGCTCAAAAAAATTTAAAAATGAGCCTAAAATACTATGCAAGAAAGAGGCATACAAGAGGGGTAAAGAAGCAAGTATAAAAAGGAAGCCTCAAACAGGGAGAGGTCCTTAAAAAAATATGAAAAGGAGCTCAAAATAATGCTATTTCCAGTTAGGGTCGGAGCCCAAAAATATAAGCACAAGGAGCTAGGATTGCATGCCAAAATAGGGCCAAAAAGAGGGAAAAGAAGCTTACCCTTGTAGCCTATGTCTTCAACAGCTCTTGAACCAAGAAATGATGCTCCTTGCCTCTGAGAATGACCTCCAAGTTTCTGGTATGGAGTGGAGAGGTGTAGTGCTATGGATTGGTGAAGAAATGGCCCAAGAACAAAGGGTTTTGAAGCTTTGAATGAGAGAGATGGAGGATGTATGTATGCCAAGCTCCAAGAGGATTTTTCTAACCTCAAAATGCAGCTGGAGCTGCTGGTTTTATAGGCCAAAGGTGTGGAAAAGAGGGGGAAAAATAGGGAGGAAAACCAATTCAAGTTTTCCCCCAAAAGGCCAAACCCCCGGACATAGGGCCTGGGGGAAAACAAAATACATAGCTGGAACACACTTGGGAGGGAGAGAATGGCCGACCAGCTCAAAAGGGAAAAAAAGGTCATTCAACATGCTAGGTGGCCGGCCTGCAACTTTCCCTGGCTGGCCAGCCAGTTCAAAAGGGTCAGGTGGCCGGCCTGCTACCTTTTCTGGCCGACCTGCCACTTTCCAGGACAAAAATGGATCTGCCGAAAAGAAAGGTGGCCGGCCAGTGATTGGGAAGTCCAATGGTGGCCATTCAAGTGTCAAAATTGAAACCTCGGAAGTTGTCTTTCCAATGGCACAAACCTTGTATTAAAATTCCTCCTGTGGAAAAAGTTATACCCTTTTTGGTGAAGCCGCGCAGATTTCGGTCCAACCGGAGTGATGCCCTACTTCAATCAACTATATCTCCCCCGTCCGAAATTGGATTTAGGAGATTCTTGAGTGAAAAATGAATCCCCGGAAGTCTTATTTCCAACAGTGGTGGCCTCATAGCTTGATTCCAAGTATGCAAATGAATAGGCCCGATTCGGCGAGGGCTGTTCGACTCTTTCTCAACGGTTCATGCCCATTTTCTCCCCCAACTGGATTTCTTCCCTCTTCTCCTCTTTTCTTCAACTCCAAACCCCTAAGTAAGGTGTTTTGAAAGATTTTTCAAAGATTTCATCTCTCTTTCATTCATTTCCACTTTGTCCTTGCTCGGTTTACCGAAAAGCGCAACATTTGACAAAATGCGAGCCTCGGAACATCGTAAAAACTTTATTTCAAAAACGTTTTGAAAGAGAGAGTTTTAAGACTAAAATCTTTTGATCAAGATCGTTTTGGTCCAAAAAAAGGGGTATGAATTTGAGATTTGACTCTCTCTCTCCTTGCTAAAAAATTAAACCTTTGCACTGCACAACTTCCAAAACCATCAGTCGCGTCCAAGTCTTAAAGGTGGTCAAAAATGGGGTGTCTACAGTTGCCCCTCTTTGACAGAACTCGGAAGTCAAGAAGTGATGGGAGTGAATGTCAAAGCCCAGAGACGACCCATTTTTGACAAGGCCGAAGACTTGGACAAACAAACAAAATATAGATAAATAAATGGTTGTGCCTGTAGGCTGCCTACGTATCCTTTTGTAAGGAATCAAACCAAATGGAGTTCAGGTGTGGAGCCAATAAATAAAGGAACAATCTGGTATACCCGAGGAGCCCAGAATCGAACGGCTCCATTCTCGCTCAACTAGGACGCCTAATCGTTCATAGGGCCGAATAGACTTGAGAAGGCATATGAGGACAAATGAAAGAATAATAAATAAAGTAGACTCGCCCCGAGGTCCGGGGAATGGATATAAATACAAGAGCTTGATTTGTAAAGGTGCGTAAGAATCACTTCTAAAAACTTAGAAAACAAGCTTTCTTGAGTAGAAGGCCGACTTGTCCGTCGAGTGCTAATTCCGCACCCCCGAGTATTTGTATCTTTTGTGACTAGCGAGGATCATTGGCGTCATTCAGATCGAGGAGTATTTCCAATCCACTTCCCACAATTGGCGCCGTCGTGGAATACTCAAATATATCCATGAAAGACGGTGGTCAAGATCCTCGATAGCCAACCGAGATCGCCTGAGAGAGCGACTTCACTCCAGCAAATACGCTCGGAAAGGAAACCGTCGCGCAGCGACGCGCCTCGAACTCTAGCCCACCAACGACTTCAACGACAGAGACGATGCAGGCGACCATAGAACAAGTCAGACAGACCAAACAAAGTTTGGACAACATCATCGCTGAGAACGAACGCCTTCGCCGCGATCTGGCCTTAGAAAAAGCAAAGTCCAAATGGGCAGGGCTCAAGGTTCCTGAGCGATTCCCACGGGCAGGTCCTCAACGACCTCAAGGCCAACAGCACAATGCCGACGGTCGCCGCGCCTTAACCGATTCCCTTAAGGAGGTGACAGAGGACGCACATCGCCCAAGAGGCGTCCTGCTTGACACCGTGCATATGATATACAGCCTGCCGATAGTCCCGACTGTACATGCAATCCAGTCACTTCCAAGCCCCCAGCATCAGCTCACACCAACAAAGCGACCCCGGCCCCGAGAAGCGCCAAGCATCACCTTCGACGACTCTGATTTGAGCGGCGTAACACTCCCTCACGTAGATCCTCTGGTTGTTGCGCTACGCGTAAACAGGTTCATCGTTGAACGCATCCTTATCGACCAGGGAAGCACTTCAGAGGTTATGTACTATAAAACCTTCATCAAACTCGGGTTCAACGATTCGGATCTGACTCCAGCTCCTTATCCACTATTCGGCTTCAACGCCAACCCGGAGTACCCATTGGGAAAGATTAGTCTACCCGTTCGAGCTGACTCCAGAACGGTGGACGTGGAATTCTTGGTCGTCAGGCTACCGTCGCCGTACAATCTCATCATGGGGCGATCATGGTTGCATACCCTGCAGGCCGTCCCAAGCACCTACCACCGGTACTCGTTTCCCAACGGAACACGGCGTTAAGCGATCCGTGGCTCTCAACGATCGTATGAGCATGTTACCTTCTCACCGCCAAGACGCCGAAGGAACTGCAAGTAAACTCCATTGAAGTGCCCAGTCGAGAGATCCTGGATGACGTCGGGCGTCAACCAAACGAAAAGGCCACGAAAGATTTAGACCGGGTTGACATTGATGGAAGCCCGGAAAAGTTTTTTATGATCGGCGCCTCCCTGAGCCAGGTCGACAGACAGCAACTGATCACTTTCTTACTCGGCAACCTCGACGTCCTTGCGTGGACTCCATACGAGATGCCGAGAGTAGACCCGTCAGTCTCACAGCACCACCTCAATGTCGACCCTCGGTGCAAGCCGATCATTCAGAAAGGCCGGCGATCCTCCGCAGAACACACTGCCGCCGTTGTCGAAGAAGTTGACAAATTGCTTGACGCCGGGGCAATTAGAGAAGTCACCTACCCCATGTGGCTCTCCAACACAGTGGTGATGAAAAAGAAGAATGGAACTTGGCGAGTGTGCGTCGATTTCACGAATCTGAACAAAGCTTGCCCCAAAGACTGCTTCCCCTTACCTAGAATTGACCAACTCGTTGATGCGACGGCACGCCACCGGCGCATGAGTTTCCTCGATGCCTACAGAGGCTACCATCAGATCGCCATGAATCCGGATGATCAGGACAAAACTGCATTCCTCACTCCAAGAGGAACCTACTGCTATAGGGTTATGCCTTTCGAATTGAAGAATGCAGGGGCAACTTACCAAAGACTGGTCACCACGATGTTCAAAGAACACCTGGGACACACTATGGAAGTATACATCGATGACATGGTGGTCAAATCCAAAGAAGAACAAAACCATATAGCCGATCTGGAAAAGACATTCAACACCCTACGCAAATATAGAATGAAGCTAAACGCTTCCAAATGCGCATTTGGGATCGGCTCCGGCAAATTCCTGGGTTATATCGTCAACCACCGAGGAATCGAAGCCAACCCGAGGCAAGTCACAGCAATTTTGGGCCGAGTTCGCCTGCTCGATGAAAGAAGTCCAAAAGTTGATGGGAATGGTCTTCGACTCAACAGTTCATCGGCCGATCTACGATCGCAAACAATTCTTTCGAGACACTACGTCGAGGCGAGCTTTTGAATGGTCCGTCGAATCTTGGCGACTTTTAACGGGCTCAAGACCTACCTCCGGACAGTACCTCTTCTAACAACACCCGCCACCGGTGACCCCCTCATTCTATATCTGGCAGTCTCAAGCCAGGCCGTCGGTAGTATTATTAAAAGAGGAGGAAGGGCAGCAATAACCAGTGTATTATGTGAGCAAGGCAATGGTGGACGCCGAAACACGCTACCTACCGCTGGAAAAACTCGTCCTAGCCTTGGTCATGGCAGCAAGAAAACTGATGCATTACTTCCAAGGACACAGCATTAGGGTGCCAACAGACTATCCCCTTCGATCAGTACTACGGAATGCAGAAGTATCAGGGCGTGTTTCGAAGTGGGCTCTCGAACTCGGCCAATACGACATTCAGTTTTTACCCAAAACTGCAATCAAGGGGCAGGTACTTGCCGACTTTGTTGCCGAATTCACAAGAGGGCTTGCCGACCTCAAGCCTGATGACGTCCAGCCAAAGGCCGAAGTTCGGTCAAAGCCAGATTGGAGAATTTATGTTGGGGACATTTGGCAGTTATACTGTGATGGATCGTCTAACCAACAGGCGTGGCGCCATTGTCGTAATTATGTCTCGAGCGGTAGCGATAATTGAAGCGAGCCGTCAAGCTCGGCTTTGAAGCATCAAATAACGAAGCCGAATATGAAGCCCTTTTAGTCGGACTACTGAGCACACATGCTTTCAAGCTAGTGTTGGTTCTGACTCAAAATTGGTAATCAACCAGCTGAAGGGGGAGTACGCGGCACGAGACGAGCGTATGTCGGCCTATATGAAAACGACTAACTCCTTGCTGACGAAATTCGACCATCATGAACTAAACCAAATAACACGCGATCAAAATACACACGCGGATGCCCTGGCTTGCTTAGCCTCCGCCATCAACTCCGAGCTCAAGCATACCATCGAAGTAGGTTTCGTCCCGGAACCAAGTATCGGCCCTCCGGAGGAAACCCACATCAACATTATAGAATCCGCTCCAAGTTGGAAGGACCCCATTGCTGCATTCCTTTCTTCTGAGCAACTCCCAGAGGACAAAAAAGAAGCACACAAGCTGCGAAACAAGGCCCTGCGGTACTACTTAGATCCACAAAGAGGGCTTTACAAAAAGCCCCTCTCTGGTCCATACTTGGAATGCGTGCACCCGGACAGAGTGGAGGAGTTGCTCACTGAGATACACGAGGGCAGTTGTGGTGCCCATTCGGGGGGACGCTCCCTGGCCCATCGGGCGATAACACAGGGATATTATTGGCTGACGATGAGAGCCGACGCAGAAAATTATGTCAAGAAATGCGAACTATGCCAAAAGTTCTCCCCACTAACCCATCAGCCGGCAGAAGCTTTGAATTCTATCACAAGCCCCTAGCCGTTTGCTCAGTGGGGACTTGATATCGTAGGACCATTGCCGAGGGCCCCAGGGAACAAGCGATTTCTAATCGTAGCAACAGATTACTTCACAAAGTGGGTCGAAGCGAAGGCTCTAACCCATATACGAGATTCCGACATTAAGCGCTTTGTGTGGAGGAACATCATTACGCGATTCGGCATCCCAAGAGCATTGATCTCGGATAATGGTACTCAGTTCGATTGTGGCGTATACCGAGAATTGTGCAGCAAGTATGGTATTGAGCCTTACTTCTCGCCACCTACCCCAAAGTAACGGTCAGCGGAAGCTTCAAACAAATCCATCTTGGGCGGCATCAAAAGAGGTGGAAAGTGCCAAAGCGAATGGGTTGAAGAGTTGCGAGTGTCTTGTGGGCCCATCGTCAACGCCAAGACGATCTACCGGAGAAACGCCGTTTGCCTTATGCTTCGGAACCCAGGCAATCTTACCCCCAGAGATCGGCTTACCAACTCTGAGATCGCAAGCCTTCGACACAAGCCGAAATGACATGATGCTCGCCCTGGACCTAGTTCTGATTGAAGAACGAAGAGACCGCGCCTTAGCATCCATGGCACGTTATCAGCAGCAGCTCGCTAAGTCATACAATCGGCGAGTTCAGTTGCGCCGCTACAATCCAGGAGAATTGGTCCTAAAGAAGGTACTACCAAATGCCGGAGGAGGCCGATGGAAAGCTTGGTCCGAAGGGCGGCCCCTATCGATAGATTCCGATTGCGCAGGGGCATATCGGCTCTCAGACATGTCAGGAAGAAGCCTGCCACGGCTGTGGAATTCAACACATCTACGTAAATTTTATCAATGACCCAACCTGTGGGCTTGATACTTGTACACACGTCGTTGTAATGCAAGGTTTCGTGTTTTTACATGTTTGAGCTCAACGCCTTAGGGCCGAATAAGTCTCCGGATTCGAAGCGCCCTTCGTAGATGTCACGATTGGCCAAAACAAGTCTCCGGATTTGGAGCTCCCTTTGGTGCATGACGCCTTAGGGCCGAATAAGTCTCCGGATTCGGAGCGCCCTTCGTGGATGTCACGGTTGGCCAAAACAAGTCTCTAGATTCGGAGCCCCCTTTGGTGCATGACGCCTTAGGGCTGAATAAGTCTCCAGATTCGGAGCGCCCTTCGTGGATGTCACGATTGGCCAAAACAAGTCTCCGGATTCGGAGCCCCCTTTGGTGCATGACGCCTTAGTGCCGAATAAGTCTCCGGATTCGGAGCGCCCTTCGTGGATGTCACGATTGGCCATAACAAGTCTTCGGATTCGGAGCGCCCTTTAGGGCATGACGCCTTAGGGCCGAATAAGTCTCCGGATTCGGAGCGCCCTTCGTGGATGTCACGATTGGCCAAAACAAGTCTCCGGATTCGGAGCCCCCTTTGGTGCATGACGCCTTAGGGCCGAATAAGTCTCCGGATTCGGAGCGCCCTTCGTGGATGTCACGATTAGCCAAAACAAGTCTCCGGATTCGGAGCCCCCTTTGGTGCATGACACCTTAGGGCCGAATAAGTCTCCGGATTCGGAGCGCCCTTCGTGGATGTCACGATTGGCCAAAACAAGTCTCCGGATTCGGAGCCCCTTTGGTGCATGACGCCTTAGGGCGAATAAGTCTCCGGTCGGGCGCCCGTGGATGTCACGATTGGCCATAACAAGTCTCCGGATTCGGAGCGCCCTTTGGGGCATGACACCTTAGGGCCGAATAAGTCTCCGGATTCGGAACGCCCTTCGTGGATGTCACGATTGGCCAAAACAAGTCTCCGGATTCGGAGCCCCCTTTGGTGCATGACGCCTTAGGGCCGAATAAGTCTCCGGATTCGGAGCGCCCTTCGTGGATGTCACGATTGGCCAAAACAAGTCTCTGGATTCGGAGCCCCCTTTGGTGCATGACGCCTTAGGGCCGAATAAGTCTCCGGATTCGGAGCGCCCTTCGTGGATGTCATGATTGGCCATAACAAGTCTCCGGATTCGGAGCGCCCTTTAGGGCATGACGCCTTAGGGCCGAATAAGTCTCCGGATTCGGAGCCCCCTTTGGTGCATGACACCTTAGGGCCGAATAAGTCTCCGGATACGGAGCCCCTTAGGTGCATGACGCCTTAGGGCCCACTAATGTATTTCTGAACGTTTATACCATGCCGTGCAAAATATTCTAATCAAAATCTAAATATTCCAATAAAATGAATCGACACGTTTGAACTAGAAATATTTTACAATCAAAATATTTTACGATCAAAGACGGACATTGAAAATGAAAGCCTATTTATTCATAGTGAAGTCTGTTGTTGCATTACACTCTAGTTAATCGGCCTCCTCATCGTCGCTCTTCTCAATTTCAAATTCGGAATAGGGAAGGTAATGTCGGTAATATAGGGGTGAAGTTGAATCTATGCCTAGGGACCCAAGAACCTCCACGGTTTGAAGAGCCTTGATTTAGCCGTGCTTAAAACCGCGATTTTCACATCGACAAACTTCCTCAGCAAGGTCTATCTTGGTTTTATCAACCCCGGCCTTGAAACCTTCAAAGATGTCTCGGCCAGCCCACGAGTATGAACCATTCGGCTCTTCACACTCGCGCCCTGGCCAAGACAAGGGCAGATTTATTAATCCAATCGGCCGCCTTTTCAAAGATGCCTTGGCCAGCCCACGTGTGAACCATTCGGCTTGTCACGCTTGAGCCCTGGCCAAGGCAAGGGCAGATTTATTAATCTAATCGGCCGCCTTTTCAAAGATGCCTCGGCCAACCCACGAGTGTAAACCATTCGGCTCTTCACGCTTGCGCCCTGGCCAAGACAAGGGCAGATTTATTAATCTAATCGGCCGCCTTTTCAAAGATGCCTCGGCCAGCCCACGAGTATGAACCATTCGGCTCTTCACGCTCGCGCCCTGGCTAAGGCAAGGACAGATTATAGATCTATTAAGAAATATCACCATAAAATTACGGAAACATCAGCACATTAGCAGAATTCATAACATTTTTAAACTACAAAAAAGTATCGACGTCCATTTCTGTATCATAACATTTTATAATATCAGCCCGCATGAAAAATGTCTGATAAACAAATACAAAATAACAAAAACAAACGAAAAAAGTACTTGAAATCATAACAATTGTGTATCGTAAAGATCAACCCTCGGAATCAGTCTCCAACGGATCGATGTCCACTTGCTCATACGGTATTGGCATATTCAAATAAACTCAAATGCAAAGAAGGGCCTTGTGCCAACTATGTTTGAAGCCCCGATTCTCAAACCGAGAGACCTGGTCCACATACTCGGCGAGTCCAGCCTCTTTCCCGGCTCCGAAAACTTTTGAATCGGCAATGACCTTCGCCGCCTTCATTTCAAATAACTCGGCCTCGGTAATCGCCTTTGGGACAAGCCAAGTGCAGCTTCCATATCATCGGCCTTCTTCTCGGCCTCCTCTCTCAACTTATCCGCATCACAAGCTTTCTCTACCGTGGCCTCCGCCCGAGAAGCCTCCTGGTTCGCTCTTAAAAATTCGTCCTCGGCCCTTTTCCTCTGGCCCTCAACTTGCTTTCGTAAATGACTAATCTGCTTGACGGCATCGAGATGGCGGCGGCCTACATCGGCTATCCTACCAACGGCCTGCAAGAGCAAAATTCAAAAAACGTAACGCGAACAATGTTTGGATGAAGTGAAGGAAAAATCAGAGTACGCACCAAAAGGGCCGACTGCGCGGCTAACATTGTCGCATTCAAATCCGGTTCCAACTGGAAAGCCTCCATATCAGACGGCAACAACGACAAAAGACGTTGCCACATAACGCGACCTCCGGGTCTTTAAGCGCCGAGGCGTCTGAAGGAACCGGCATGTTTCCTACCATCGGTCGAATCACAAAGGGCACAACCTCACTCGATCCCTCCATTCTAGGTCGTTTGCCGCCGTGATCTTCTAAACCGACCTCATGATCCCTAGCGCGTTTCTCCGCCTTTCCCTCAACATCCTGAACGGCTTCCCCAACCAACGCGGATTCGGCATTCTTATTTGTCGCCGCCTCCTCAACAATTCCCAAGGACCTCGATTCGATAACTGGGAAGGAATGTTGAGATTCACTGGTGGGCGGTTCAGTCGAAAAGCCCTCCGCTCTTCGCTGTGCGGCTAACCTCTCCGTATTCGCCTTCTTAGCAAGCTTTGTCAGGCTTAACCTAGCCATGTTAGTGGAGCCCGAGATGGGAAGACTGTCTGTACGTTGAGGAACGTCGTCAACAAAAAGGTTCCCCCGCCCCGAAGTAGAGGGAGGATCAGCAGAATCCAATACCTCCTCAGATTCGGCCTCAGACTGATCCGATTCGGCAGTATCGGATACTTCGGTACTCTCCGAATCGGACCCTTGAAAACCTACCTGTCTCAAGTTTTTGAAGTCAGATAAAATACGAGCAACGAGAAAATCTTCCCCCTTCGGAATCGGTATGTTCTCCGCTGCCGAAAAGGTTGTATATGTAGGCTCGTAGCAAAGCAGAACGTGAGCCGCTCTTCCCTGCTTATGAAGACTGCGACGACCGAAATAACTAAGAGCAATCCTAATGTCCGAAAGAACGGCGTCGTCAGTTGAAGCTTGGACTTTTTTCAAATCGTTCCTTGCACAAGACAAGCCGTAAGACTCAAGAAAACAGGGTATGGCAAATATGAACACATAATACGAGCAAGAGGGCATTCGGCGACCTGGTTCGCTCCTACGTCTAGGAATAGGATCGACACGATCCTCCCCTTCGCCGAACTCCCAGTTACCGCGGACAACGACCATGACATCATCAACTCGTTTCCCAGAGCTGGAAAGCATAGTGATCAACTGATGATCTGTATCCTTAGCTCTGAGGAAATGCTTGCCGTCTTGACCGGAGGACTCGGCCAAAGCATATGATCTTGAATGGCAGGAATGCCAAGATTAATTCTAAGGCAACGGTTAAGCGCTACGACCCCCATTATAATTCTAAAGAAATTCACATTGGGCTGGGAAGGGATCAAATCCCAATGGCGAAGAACAGCCCTTAGAAACGGGTGAAGGGAAAAGCGGACTCCACCCTCTGCGATTGACAAAAGGGGAAAGACAATCGTGGTTTCGTCCTCCCCCTCCATGTCAAGAGTGCCGTCCACCACAAACGACAGGTGGACATCGTCAGGAATGGAGAAATGGCGTCTAAAGCCAGCAATTCGATCTGATGAAATGAGGTCTTTCAAATGTTTCGCCATAACCTACTGGCTATAAGAACATGCGGCGGAATAAACAAACTAGGAAAAGATTCAGAGCAGGGAAGAGGAAAACTTACAAAAATGAAGAGAGTATCACAGATGGAAGAATTGCAAGAACGATTCGAAGAGCAACCCAGCAACCAGCATCATAGAACACGGATTCGAAAGGACATCAGATTTCAAATCATAATAAATAGGCGTGTACGAAGGGGCGGGAAGTTGAGACGATGATTAAAGGGGGAGTAATTAAACGTCCGCGTGATAAGTCTAACCCCCAAACTTGTTCGAGTATTTAAAATCGGAACCAAGCATTTCACCCAACTGTCATTGATGTAACGGCTGAGGGCAATTGTGGGAGCCGAATAAATAGAGGAACGAAATCTGGTATACCCAAGGAGCCGGTAACTGAACGGCTCCATTCTGCTCAACTAGGACGCCGAATACGTTCATAGGGTCGAATAGACTTGAGAAGGCATATGAGGACAAATGAAAGAATAATAAATAAAAAGTAGACTCTGGCCCCGAGGTCCAGGGAATGGATATAAATACAAGAGCTTCAGATTTGTAAAGGTACGTAAGAATCACTTCTAAAAACTTAGAAAACAAGCTTTCTTGAGTAGAGGAACTGACTTGTCCGTCGGAGTGCTAATTCTGGCACCCCCGACCGGAGTATTTGTATCTTTTCAGGTGACTAGCTGAGGATCATTGGCGTCATTCAGGATCTGAGGAGTATTTCCAATCCACTTCCCCACAAGGGGCAGGATGCAAAATGATATGCAGAAAGATTTTGATAATTGGACTTATACGCTACGCGAAGCCGGTTTGAAAGTTGGACTTATACGCTACGCGAAGCCGATTTGAAGATTGGACTTATACGCTACGCGAAGCCGGTATGAAAATTGGACTTATACGCTACGCAAAGCCGGTTTGAAAATTGAGGACTCATACAATGCACTGCAATGTAGTGGCTAAGATGCAATGTAATAGCTAAGAGGTAAAGGTACCTTACAGGGGCAATTGGCAATGACTTACCTCGGCAATGTCCTTCCTCATGCTGATATGGGAATCTTCCTCTTCTTCTCAGTTGAACCACAGGTACTACTTTTTCTCCCTGACTATGGTTGCAGCTTTCCTTATTCTCCAACAGGGTAACAGACTAAGTTGGATCAGTATCCAGAATTGAGGTGCATACAGATGCTATCTCAATCTATGGGGCTGCCATACAGATTTCAAGCCGAGGATATACCCCTGGGTATTTAAACCAGACTTTAGTCTCGGAAATCCTGAACCTTTGCATTCTAAGCATAAGCCATTCAAACTCTAGTTTCCACCATCTCAGTTGGTCTCCTAGGAACTCACCACAAACACAGGCAGGTGGCTATACCAGACCACCGGAAGTTGTTCGGGCACGACAAACACTAAAGGAATTGCACCTTTAGAGGATTTAAGGTCTCCTAGACCGGAAAGTGCACAAGACGGTGTGAATAAGCGCGAATGATGATGCAGGATTTAAGGTCTCCTTAAACCGAAGGATTTAAGGTCTCCTGGACCAGGTGAGTGCACAAGACAGTGCGAGCTAAAGGTGAGGTGTGCAAGATAGCGCGATAAAATGCATGCACAATGCAAGTAATGGTCACGGTACAAGATAGCGCGATGCAATACACTAACAAGTGCAGGTGAGGTGCACAAGATAACGCGAATGATACAATGCACAAAATAGTGCGATACGTAAAATAGCGCGAGTAAAATGTAATGCACTAACAAGTGCAGGTGGGACGCGCAAGATAGCGCGAATGATACAATGCACAAAAGCGGTCGTCGCTAAAGCAAATGATTGATTTGAAATGCACAAGATAGTGTGATGTGATATGCAAAGCCGCAGACGGTCTGCGATTGAGTCGCAAAATAGCCTTAATGATACAATGCACAAAATAGTGCGATCGCTAAATAAGCGAAAGTGATTAGAAATGCACAAAAAGCAGTAGCGATCGCTAAAATAGCAGTGATGAAATGCACAAAATAGTGTGATACGCTAAACAGCGCGAGTGATTAGAAATGCACAAAATAGTGCGATACGCTAAACAGCGCGAGTGATTAAAAATGCACAAAAGCGAGTCACGATCGCTAAAGCGAGTGATTTGAAATGCACAAGACAGTGCGATACGCTAAACAGCGCGAGATGCTAAACAACGCGAGTGATTTGAAATGCACAAGACAGTGCGATACGCTAAACAGCGCGAGTGATTTGAAATGCACAAGACAGTGCGAGCGAGATAAAATGCACAAGATGCACAAGACAGTGCAAGCGAAATACAAAGTGTAAGTGCACAAGACAGTGCGAGTGAGATAAAATGCACAGGACAATGCGATAAAATGCATCTTCTATGCAAGTATGGGGACATTTTCCATGCAAAAGATACGAGCATTTTCTATGCAAGTATGGAAACACATTCTATGCAATATTGAAAGCAAGCATATTCTATGCATGAAACAAGCAAAGCATATTCTATGCGGAATCGAAAGCAAGCATATTCTACGCATGAATCATAACGATGCGCGGCACGCATGCAACAACAGTGTATATGAAAGTTCACATTCTATGCAATAGAGGAGCATCAAATATGTACTCTGGTGCCTCTAATTTGCCTCTTAGAGGACTTCGCGACTCACTCACCTCAAAAATGGCACACCATGTTCATATTGGCGAGAGATAACATCTGTATGTGAAACCCTCGGGTGCTGCTTGGACTGTCATTCTGACTTGAAGCAGGCTTACACTTGGGGTCGAGATACACTCATACTCTAGAGAAACAGCGAGGCCTAAGGAGGTACACCTGGAATGCAGTCTCGAATTTTGCTAGAGTTGAAACATGCTAAGATGCTCCAAATTTTCCCTCTTTTCTTTTGCTTTGTAGTCTGGAACCTAAATAGCTTCAGATAGGTCCTTGTTTTACTATTCTGACATGACCTGGGTTAAACCTTGCGGCTTTATGAAAGAACTGATCCTTTTTTTTTTTGCACAAATGTGGAGAACGACATAGCACTCTGAGCACAAAACGATTTTTGAAATTGAAATGAGAAAAGGGTTCTCAACTGGGTATTGAGCCTACAACTGACCACAGCCAAAAAGACTCAACAATAGAAAACAAAGGTAGAACAACCTAAACACAACTCAACAAAGGAAAAACAAGGTAAAATGACCTAAACACATTTGTTGACACTCAAACGACTTAAAACAAGAAACGAGACAAACAAAACGCACAAACACAACACTCAGCTGTGTTACAAAGGCGAGAGACCTCTCGGTGCACGAGGAGCCAGTTTCTCTGGGTATTGTTTCCCACCTTTTCTCATATGTGATTCTCACATCACTCGGCCCTCAAGCTCTGTTTTTTTCTGAAAAAGCCATTTCCTCACTTTTTCTCTCAGCGTACACCTCTCTATTCTTCAATCTCTCATTTTAAATCCCTCCCCTGGGTGGTTGATGGATAAACAGAAAGTTGTGGGCTCTTGCCCCTAGCATTCCGTTAGATTCTTCTTCTTCTGCACGCAGCTAGTGAGTTTCTCCCACAGAGGGGCTATGCTACAAGTGGGTGTGTAGCAAATCTGCAGCTGACATCAGTTAACGATGCTCTGCTGGGGAGTTTGGACGTGATCAGATCTGTCCAGATGAGGGAGTGGGATATCTTGATCCATTCCAGTTCGCGCTTTGCACTTGGCTTGATACCTCGTTGCTTGGAGGGTGAGAGAGCTTTCAGCCCTTTGTTGTGCCTTTTTCTGGCGAATACGGTGCCCTTTCCGGCAAGTAGAGTGCCCTTTCTAGCAAGTATTTTGACAAAGGGGAAAAGACAGAACACCTGACTCAACTGTGCCCCTAGTTCATTATTTTGACCATTTTTTGTTTTTGGTTTTCTACTAAGACAACTTTGACCAAAATGAGAGTTAGATTAACATGCTTGTTCAATTTTCTGATTTAAAATCATGCAAGTTAGGCTGTGAGCACTGAAAATTTTCATTTTTTGGGTCCAAGAAATGGTCCAGTTTTGAAAAATAGAATACTTTTCGAGAAAATTAGTCAACCTCAGTAAAAATTCGCAAAAACTATTTCGCGAACGGCCACTGTTGAACGAGCACGGAACCTACTCTTGAGA
The DNA here is from genome assembly GCA_025200525.1 of Camellia lanceoleosa. Lineage (NCBI taxonomy): Eukaryota > Viridiplantae > Streptophyta > Magnoliopsida > Ericales > Theaceae > Camellia > Camellia lanceoleosa. Next base: position 106,386,783 of record CM045771.1, on the reverse strand, counting down.
TACACAACCTCAGATCCGAAGGAAAATTGCCCCCTGCTTGAAGAGAGCTTCCTGGCAACGGAAAGTTGCCCCTTGTTTGAACGACACTGCAGCGCATTGAATGGCAACAGGAAGTTGCCCCTTGTTTGAATGGCACCGCAGCGCATTGAATGGCAACGAAAAGTTGCCCCTTGTTTGAATGGCACCGCAGCACATTGTAGTCAGTCCTCAGAGTGACGAACACAACCAAATTCTCGGATTCAGAGAAAGTAAAGATGATCAAAAACCATTACATGGACACAATCGAATTTGAAGTGTTTTACGACTGGACTTCAGAATGAAGTTTCCTACGTATCCCAAAGATGGGAATCAAGCCTCACGTAGTTCAGGGTTAAGGTACACTCGGGTATTTAACCTCTCCTTTTTATGCTCTAACTTTTGCCAAGGCGCCTGTTGCGGGTTTTCAACCTTGCAAGCCTTGTTTTTCTTCTTTTCAATTCTTTTCATTTCTTTTTTCATCTTTTCTTTGTTTTTGCATTTTCTTCATTTTTTTTGTTTTTTTGCATTTTTCTCTTTTGTTCTTTTCTTCTCTTTTTTCTCGCTCTAACTTTTGCCTGGGTCGCCCTTCCGGGTTTTCGGCCCAGCGAGCCTCTCAAGGGTAAAAGTGTAACAAGTCCATGTAAAATGGTTTTAGGATCTCGAAGCCATCCGTATCCAAGAGAGTGGCTATTGTATCGATTTGCAGAAGGATCCATCTTCGGCTCCTCGAGCAAATCGGACATTTTCGCCCCTAGTTCGAGGGGTGCTCCTGTTCTAGCTTCCCAAGCTTCTTTTGATCACATATGATATTCTCGCCCCTAGTTCATGGGCTGCTTTTGATCTGGCCACACAGGCCTCACATTGTAGTTGACCGTTGAACATTCTGAATTCAAGTTCAAGGTTTGGAGGCAAAGGGGTTGAGTCTCGAAGCTGAGAGCGATCCTAGACTGCACAATCTCAAGAGCGATTCCACACAGGTCTTCGCAGGACCGCGCAAAACATTTTATTTTTAAAAATTTTTAAGAAAGCGACAAGTCGCTCGCGCTGAAGATAGTGTGAAACCAGTCTGGATCAAGCCAGGGTCCTTCTCAGTACTCACGCTAACAAGCATGATTTCATTCATTAAGGGCTTAGCACGCCGCTCTTTCTCTCAAATGATCAAAGTTTTGCGAATCCCGAGGAATTCCTTCCTCTTCATTTTCACCGCAGTGTTCAAATTTTTTTTTTAAAAACTTAGGTCAATACAATGACTTCAAGGCACAGAAAAGTAGGCGAAAAGCACTGCCATTTCATTCAGAACCGCACCTGGTGGCACAAGGCGAGCACAAGAATGTGAAAATCACTGCTATTCATTCAAATCTGTTGGCATTACTGGCTCCAAGGCAGAAATAGACTCAAAAGAAAATAAAAAGACAAACACAAAACAAGCAGGTGATGTCCGAGGTAATACCCCCGAAATCTCCCGACTCCAACAACAGGACTGACTCGATACAACAAGACAGACCCAAAACAAAAGAGGCTGACTCAAAACAAAAAAATAGACTCAAAACAAAACAACAAGACTGACCCAATACCCAAGTCAGAAAGCACAAAAACCAGCATTCACAAATGCTCAAAACAGTGCGTGCCATATGCCGTATCTGGAGTAAATCGAGTGCCATCCGTAGTTGGTTCATCCCCCAATCACATAGTCATATTATCCCCCACAGGTTCACTGGTCAAGTGCCGATAGACTTTGCTGGACTGGCGCGGGGATGACCTTGTTGTCAAACAGATCTTGTACATCATGGCGCTGACGAAAGCAACTGTCGGTAGTATGGCCAGTTTGCTGATGGTATGCGCAGTACTGGGTAGCATCATGCGTAGCCAGAAGAGGGTTCGGGAGAGGCCGAGGCTCAAGGGGTTTAAGATGGCCTTGTCCAACAAGGATTTGGAGAGCATTGGCCAAAGGCATATAGAAGGCATGGAAGACTCTCCGACCTCGGTGTTGGTACTTCAAGGTTTGTGGATTTTTGCTGGGCGCACCAGCGAAGGGATTGGCAGGTGCTGGCTTGGTTTGCTAATCTCTTCTGAGCGGAGGATTAGAGCTGAGAGGAACGTTTCTGATACAACGACCCTTCTTCCGGCTTGCCCCTTGATTCAAACTGCCCCCGACTTGAGTGGCAAAAATGTTGTCCACAGTTTTTGCAACAACTGCGAGCACTTGCTCTTTGTTTAATCCCTCAGCTTTCAAAGCCTCAACCGCCAACAGAAGATGTTCATGGGGATCCATGTCCGCCCCTATCTTGTTCTTTCCACTCGCCTCCACCTTGCCCAGGAATTGGCATTCCTCAAATACAGCCCGTTCCAAGACTGGGGAGCCTTTTGACACGAACTCCCTGGTATGTGATGTGGTTGATGACGGAGCCAAAGTCCTGGAGGCCAGATCTGTCACGGTTCTCTGAAGATCTTCGATCATTCTCTTTAGCTCAGAAGTAGTGGGCTCACGGGTTTGAGATGATTGGGGTCTAGGTGCATCCATCATGCATAAGTCCATGCTTTCTGGAATGAACACCTCAGGCTTGGGTAGATGGCTGGGGTGATGTATATGCTGGGGTCGAAGGTGGATGGCAGTATATGGATAAGATTGAGGTAGGCAAGAGAGGTTTGGTCATTGGGGTCTGAATGTGGAGCTATCGTCCGGTTGTCGATGAGATTTTGGACCTCATGATGGCGAAAGCGAACGATCGGTGCCATGGCATGTGATAGTACATCTGATGCTTGGAGGGTTATGTCTGGCTGGGAGTGGGTCAGGAAGAGGTTGAGGATCGAGGGTTTGAGATGCCCTCTTTCCATCAAGGCTTTTAGTGCGCTAGTCAGGCTTATATAGAGGGGTGAAAGTTACGCCTGAGCTCAATTTGGTACATTGTTTGTAGGCTTGGTTTAGCAAAAGGGTTGGCTGTGGCGACTGCATTGATTTCAATGGGTTCGGGAATAGTGCTACTTCTGGCATTGGTACTCCTTGAAATCACCCTCCTTGTCAGTTCCCTTGTTCTGGAAACGATCCCACTGTTGAACACATTCTCGACCTGAACTCCCAGTTCATGCAAACTTTTGAAAGTGAATAGTGGAGCGACTATCAACTTTTGCAACATATCATGCTCGAGGTTTCGCACCATCATCTGCACTTGATCCCTCTCAGAAGGGCGACGATCTGTCATCTGTGCTGCCTTTGCTCTCCACCTCGCAACAAATTCCACAAAAGGCTCTGTTGGGTTCTGGCGGGTTGCTTCAAGTTCTTGGATGGTCATTTCAACTTGGGTATTGTAGGAATACTGATCGACAAAGGCCTCAGCCAATTCTTCCCAATTTTGCTTCACTTTGTCCTCCAACTTAGCGTACCAAGTGGTTGCTACACCCGACAGGGTTCTTCCATACAGAGAGAGTTTCTGTGGCTTAGTCAGACCCATCGGCTTTAGGACATCCAAGAAAAGTCGGATATGTACCATTGGATCCCCAGACCCGTCGAAACGGTCAATATATGGCATTTTGAATCTGTCTGGGAGCCGTACGGCAGTCTCGGTGTACTCATCCTTAATGTCGGGAATGGAGTTAAGGCCCTGTGCCTTTTTGAATTGCTTCTCAAGGTTCGCAATTTTCACTGCGGTCAGATCAAGGTCATTAGCATCAAGGGGATAAAGTCTCTCATTAGGCTGCACCAGGGGTCTGACAACTCGGGTTTGAGCCAACCCTTCTTGGGGATCCGGACCTTGCAAATTTTCAGCCGACGGAAGTGGGTCAAAGTTCGACTGGGGTCCCAAAGCTGGATGTAAGGCAGATGCCCTAGGTGGGCGCTGCGTTTCAATACTGGTCTCAGCTTGCATGGCAGTTCCCTGATTTAGCGCTGCTATCACGGCCACAAATTCTTCCGAACCCTGTGCCATCACGGTCTCACGATGATGTATTTGGCGTCGGATCGGATGAACAATGAACCCTTTCGCCCTTCTTTGCCTTACCATCGGCAAAGGAAAGCGTTACCCTTTTGAATCTCTGACCTGACAAAGTCTATCAACACAAGTTCGGTGTACCTGGGGGATATTGGAGCCCTCTGAAGCTATGGTTCCCAGACTACCTAGCAAAAGAGAAAACATGCAGTATCTCAGCCCGACTTCACGATAACTCATATGAGCGGATTTGGATGGTATGCCCTCTCTGAGTGCGCCAATTACTGCCCCCAAAATTCTGAGTCTGATACTGATGCAGCTGACTTGCAAACCTGATACATGCATTCTGTGAGAGCACTCTAAAAGCACATAACAGATAAGTGAGCCAAAACACCCCTATGTTGGGGTAGGATTTCCCAGTTCTATTTTGTCAAGAGCTAGGGTTTCACTACGCACTTGCGGTTTCAAACAACCTATATCGGGTAAGCAACTTTGTCCTAGTTTGGAATGGTCACTACGGTTCGATATGCACTAGGTCGAATGGTCAAAAAGGGTGCCCGGTGAAACCGGGTTTGTGTTCCATCTTGGCGAGCCCATAAGTCGACCTTATGGTCATGCCTTGACAAGACAAGCCTTCGGCAAACCGTTCAGGAATAGTAGATGGCAAACACGGTGTCCTAGGCGCACCAATGCAAATGCAATGCAAAGAAACACACAAGTGCAGTCAAAACCAGATATCATGAGTTCGAGTCAAGTTCTCTAAGTCCCCAGCAGAGTCGCCAGAAACTATAAACAAGCCCGCGGGGGGGGGCCTCGCTACAGTTCGGACTCGATTTTGTGTCACGGTTCTTAATCTTGAACCAAAGAGTCCAAATCCGGCAAATCGTTTTGAGAAAACAAATTTTTGAAAGAAGTGCCAAACATGGACTACTTTGCCAGATACAGAGTCGCCACCTAAATATTTTATTTTTGGGAAATTTAGGAAACCCTGACTCGTTTGCCTAAGGCCACGTGTCCGTCATCACCAAAGTTGCCTCGGTTCGGGAACTTGGGTACGATTGGGGAAGGTCACTGCCGTGAGCATTTCGCCGCCGATCAAAGATCGGCCTCTACTAACCATGATATCTAGTTTTGAAAATATTGTGCGTTCTTATTAGGTTATTAGCCTAGATTTACTATGTGATGCCTGACATACAAGTATACAAGGGTAAATGTCGTCTGAATTAGAACAAATCATTTCATGTTTGTTTTTTGAAAGATGGTTTGATGGTGCTACCCGCAAGTAGGCTAAGACGTGGATTTGCCACCCTCGGGTGGGCTTAGAAAACATGATTTTGCCACTATCTAGTAGGCTTAAAACACACAGTCAATGATTTGTTCCAATCCAACTAACCCAACCTTCACCCACAAGCATTCAGGCAGTTATATCACATAAGCAGTTATCCTCATGGTAAGCATGCTATTCATGGCAGTCACTCACACGCATGCAAGGATGCTAAAGCATAAAACTCACTGAGTACTCCAAGCCAAAAAAGAAGCTAATTAGAAATCCATGCATGATCTTAATTATACAAAAATGCCTAATGCAACACATGCAAAAATGCAACTATAGCAGGCTCGGCTATTCTAAACATGGCATATGAGATGCAACAGCTATCATGTATTCAACTTGGAATTGAAATACAAATGCAGTTAGTATGATGCGCCGAGCCCAGTGCATGCAAAACAGATGAATGAATGCAACATGCTATCATACTGTATGCTAATTGAAACATGCCCTAATCTAACCATCATAAGCGGGTAAATAAAAGGGAAGAAAGACGTGGGGTTGGAAGACATACATCACACACACGCACACTTATTACAATTATGCCCTCGCATAGAGGGTCCAAATAAGATACAGTCCCAAATGAATAGTACAGTCCGAATAAATAATACAGTCCAAATATGTACAAAAATCCTAATTAATTACCAAATTAACTAAGAAAACAATAAACTGGCATGCAAGCCAGGGACTGCCTTGACTCTTCTTCAGATGATGAATGATGCATATCTGGGTTGCCTTTGCGCGGAAATCCACTGCGATGCCCCAATTAGCCTCTGTTTGCGATTATTCTTGGAATGCGTGCCAAGCTTCGAAAGGATGCTGATTCTTGTTTTGCTGCAATAGAGAGCAACAAAGGGGCATGGCAATGTATTTTCACAAATGTATGCATGCCTCGATCCTCGTGCCACCAATCACGCATCTCGATGCATGATGGCCGAGGAGTCGAATTGCACAACTCGATATGAAATGAATGCACATGAAAACACAACAAGACCTAACTCCATCATGGATGATCCGGAGTGTCGGTGACTGGGGAATTGAGACACGTTCCATCACTCGGAGTACGAAACGCCCCTCGTTTCCCGTGCTCGGTGTAGACACCCCATTTTTGACCGTCCATAAGACTTGGACGCGACTGATGGTTTACATGGTGGAGAAAGTTGTGCAGGGGAAAGGTGCAATTTCTTCGGCAAAGAGAGAGAGTCAAATCTCAACTTCATACCCCTGTTCTGGACCAAAACAATCTCGATCAAAAGATTTTAGACTTAAAACCCTCTCGTTCAAAACGTTTTTGAAATAAAATTCCTACGGTGTTCCGACGCTCGCATTTTGTTAAATGTTGTGTTTTTCGGTAAACCGAGAGAGGACAAAGTGGGAATGAATGAAAGAGAGATAAAATCTTTGAAAAATATTTCAAAACACCTTACTTACGGGTTTGAAGTTGAAGAAAAGAAAAGAAGAGGGAAGAAATCCAGTCGGGGGAGAAAATGGGCATCAACCGTTAAGAGAGAGTCGAGCAGCCCTCGCCGAATCGGGCCTATTCATTTGGATACTTGGAATCAACCTATGATGCCACTACCGTTGGAAAGCTTACTCTCGAGGCTTCATTTTGCACTCAAGAATCTCCTAAATTCAATTCCGAACAGAGGAGATATGGTTGATTGAAGTGGGGGATCACTCCGGTTGGATCGAAATCTGTGCGGATTCACCAAAAAGGGTATAACTTTTTCCACAGGAGGAATTTTGATGCAAGGTTTGTGCCATTGGAAAGCTAACTTCCGGGGCTTCAATTTGAACACTTGAATGGCCACCATTGGACTTCTCTAGCACTGGCCGGCCACCTTTCTTTCTGGCAGACCCATTTTTTGTCCTAAAAAGTAGCTGGCCGGCTAGAAAAGCCAGAAAATGTAGCAGGCCGGCCAGAAAAGCCAAAAAAAGTAGCCGGCCGACCAGAAAAAAGTAGCAGGCCAGCCACTTACCTGGTGAAATGACTTTTTTGCCCTTTTTAGCTAGCCGACCATAACCCCCTCCCCAAGTGTGTCCTAAAAGTGAATTTTGTTTTCCTCTAGGCCTTATGTCCGAGGGTTTGGCCTTTTGGAGGGAAACTTGAATTAGTTTCCCCCCCCATTTTTCCCCCTCTTTTCCACCATTTTTTGTCTATATAACCAGGCCCTCCCCTTTAGTTTTAAGGGTTAGAAAATTTGGTTTGAGCCCCCTACATCCAATCTCTCTCTCTCTATATATTCGAAGCACCAAAACCCTTTGTTCTTGGACCCTTTTCTACACCACCACATAGCATCACCTCTCCATCCTCCTTTCTAACACTTGGAGCTGGTTTTTCAGAGGCAAAGAGCACCTTTCTTTGGTTCAAAAGTTGTCAAAGGCATAGTCTTCAAAGGTGAGCTTCCTTTTTCCCTTTTCTAGCCTTTTCTTGATTTATTTATAAGCCATACTTGCTTACATTTTTGGGCTCCGACCCTAACTGGAGATAGGCTTATTTTGATCTATTTTTCATGTTTGATTAAGGGCCTCTCACTGTTTGAGGCCTCCTCTTTGCACTTGCTTCTTTACCTTTCTTGTATGCCTATTTCTTGTGTAGTATTTTTGGATTATGTATAAACTGTTTTGAGCTCTGTCATAAACTGTAAAGTGGCTTATTTTGAGCCCTTATTCAACATTGTTGAAGGGCTCATCACTGTTTGGGGCCTCCTTTTGTCACTTACCTTTGTATCCCTCTTTTGGCCCCATTTTTGCATGATTTGTTAGCCTCTTGTGCTTCTGTTTTTGGACTCTGGTCTGAACTATAAATGGCCTTATTTTGATCCCATATTCATGTTTCATTAAGGGTATTTTACTGTTTGAAGCATCCTTTTTATACTTTGTGTTATAGCTCTCTTTTTGGCCTTGTCTTGCATAGTATTTTGAGCATGCTTGTGCATTGTTTTGGGTTTGATCATAAACTGTAAAAGGTCATATTTTAGGTCCCTCTTCAACTTTTTTGAAGGACCTTTATCTTTTTGGGGCCAGCATGTATCACTTACTTCTTTATCCTCCTTGAGGTCCACTTTTTGCATGAGAGTTTTTCCATACGTGTGTCTGTTTTTGTGGTTTGTGGTAAACTATAAAGTACCATATTTTGGTCCCCTCTTTGACATTATAGAAGGGTCCTTCTCTGTTTAGGGTCATCACCTGTCACTTGCTTCATTATCTTGCTTTCGGGGCCATTTTTGCATGCTAGTTTAGCCCCATTTGCGTTCGCTATTTGGCCTTGCTTAGAACTGTAAATATGCTTATTTTTGGGCTTTCTTGATTCTGTCTTCACACTCCATGTTCGAATAATGCATGCATTGCATAGTCATAGGTCATTCCATATTCCTAATTTCGTGTTTCGGGATTCAGGTCATGCATCGGGTGTCATTTTGCCATCTTTCGGGGCTATTTTGCATCATTTATTGCCTCTGAAATTTGCATGCTAGTATGCCATATTCCATGTTTTGCCACGTCTTGTTAGAGTGGCATTCCGTGCCTTAGGTTCGGTCCTCGGTTTGCGTACACGTGTGCACGCATTTCGAGTTGTCTCATTTTCATCTAATGGCCTCTTATGTGAGTGTGGCTAAGGTCCACTCATGTTGGTGTAAGTCCATTATGCATCGTGTATGCCATTTCATAGCATTGTGCATGTTAGGTTGTATCTTAGTTTGCATTCATGCATGTCATGCATATTGCGTTGTGTTCGGGATAGGCGTTAGCCTGAGCACGGGAAACGAGGTACGCGTTTCAGTACTCGAGTGACAGCGTGTCTCAATTCCCCAGTCACCGACACTCCGGATTATCCATGATGGAGTTAGGTCTTGTTGTGTTTTCATGTGCATTTCATTTCATATTGAATTGTGCAATTCGGCTCCTCGGCCATCATGCATCGAGATGCGTGATTAGTGGCACGAGGATCGAGGCATGCATACATTTGTGAAAATACATTGCCATGCCCCTTTCCTGCTCTCTGTTGCAGCAAATCAAGAATCGGTGATCTTAGGGCTTGGCACGCATTCCAAAAACAATTGCAAACAGAGGCTAATTGGGGCATCACAGTGGATTTCTGCACAAGACAACCCGGACATGCATCATTCATCATCTGGAGAAGAGTCAGGACAGTCCCTGGCTTGCATACTAGTTTATTATTTTTCTTAGTTAATTTGTAAATTAATTAGGGATTTGTACATATTTGGACTGTGTTATTTGGACTGTACTATTTATTTGGACCCTCTGCGCGAGGGCATAAATGTAATAAGTGTGCGTGTGTGTGATGTATGTCTTCCAACCCCACGTCTTTCTTCCCTTTTATTTACCAGCTTATGATGGTTAGATTAGGGCATGTTTCAATTAGCATACAGTATGATAGCATGTTTGCATTCACTCATCCGTTTTGCATGCACCGGGCTCGGCGCATCATACTAACTGCAGTTGTATTTCAATTCCGAGTTGAATACTTGATAGCTGTTGCATCTCATATGCCATGTTTAGAATAGCCGAGCCTGCTATAGTTGCATTTTTGCATGTGTTGCATTAGGCATTTCTGTATAGTTAGGATCATGCATGGGTTTCTAATTAGCTTCTGTTTTGGCTTGGAGTACTCGGTGAGTTTTATGTTTTAGCATCCTTGCATGCGTGTGAGTGACTGCCATGAATAGCATGCTTACCATGAGGCTATGTGCTTATGTGATATAACTGCCTGAATGCCTGTGGGTGAAGGTTGGGTTATTTGGATTGGAACAATTCATCAAATATTTGTTTTAAGCCCACTAGATAGTGGCAAAATCATGTTTTTCTTAAGCCCACCCGAGGGTGGCAAATCCACGTCTTAGCCTACTCGTGAGTAGCACCATCAAACCATTTTCAAAAACAAACATGAAATGTTTTGTTCCAATTCAGGCGACTCGGTCTATACTTGTATGCTGTGCGCATCACATAGTAAATCTAGGCTAATAACCGGAATAAGAACGCACAATGTTTTCAAAATCAAATATCATGGTTAGTAGAGGCCGGTCTTTGGCCGAAAGGGTGCTCACGAAGTGACCTTCCCCAATCGTACCCAAGTTCCCGAGCCGAGGCAACTTTGGTGATGACGGACACGTGGCCTTAGGCAACGAGTCGGGGTTTCCTAAATTTTTCAAAATAAAATATTTAGATGGCGACTCTGTATCTGGCAAAGTAGTCCATGTTTGGCACTTTTTTTCTAAAAATCTGTTTTCTCAAAACGATTTGCCGGATTTGGACTCTTTGGTTCAAGATTAAGAACCGTGACACAAATCGAGTCCGAACTGTAGCGAGGTCCCCTCGCGAGCTTGTCTACACTCGGGCTAACTCCTATCCCAAACACAATGCAATATGCATGACATGCATGAATGCAACTAAGATACAACCTAACATGCACAATGTTATGAAATGGCATACACGACGCACAAGGTAACATGGCATACACAATGCGCTAACATACAACCTAGCATACACAATGCTATGGAATGAAATGGCATACACAATGCATAATGGGCTTACACTAATATGAGTGGACCTCAGCCACACTCACATCAGAGGCCATTAGATGAAAATGAGACGCTCGAGATGCGTGCACATGTGCACGCAAATCGAGGACCGACCCTAAGGCACCGAATGCCACTCTAACAAAGCATGGCAAGGCATGGAATATGGCATACTCGCATGCAAATTTTAGCGCTAAAATATGATGCAACACAGCCTCGAAACATGGAAACATGGCACCCGATGCATGAAATGAGACTCGAAACTCAAAACTAGGCGCATGGAATGACTTATAGCTATACAAATCATGCATTATTTGAACATGAAGTATGAATATAGAATCAAGAAAGTCCCAAAACAAGAATATTTCCAGTTTTAAGAAAGGCCAAAAGGTGAACACAAATAGGGCTAAACCAACATGCAAAAATGGCCCCGAAAGAGAGATAAAGAAGCAAGTAGCAGCTTCTGGCCCTAAATGGCCAAGATCCCTTCAACAAAGTTGAAGAGGGGCTCAAAATGAAGAACTTTACAGTTTACAACAAGCCACAAAAACAAACACAAGTATGGCTAAATTATTATGCAAGAAATGGGCCAAAAGGGAGACAAAGAAACAAGTGATGGTTTCTGGCCTCAAACAGAGGAGGGCCCTTCAACAAAGTTGAAGAGGGGCCCAAAAAATGGCATTTTACAGTTAGTGACTAAACCCAAAACAGTGCACATGCAAGCTTAAAATACTATGCAAAATAAGGCCTAAAAAGAGGTTTAAACACAAAGAGCAAAAAGGGAGCTTCAAATAGAAAAATTCCCTTGATCAAACATGAATAAGAGGTCAAAATAAGTCTATTTACAGTTCGGATCAGAGCCCAAAAATACAAGCACAAAGGGCTAACAAAACATGCAAAAATAAGGCCAAAAGAGGGATAAAGAGGCAAGTGACAAAAGAAAGCCTCAAACAGTGAAGAGCCCTTCAACAATGTTGAAGAAGGGCTCAAAATAAGCCACTTTTCAGTTTATAACCAAGCTCAAAAAAATTAAAAAATGAGCCTAAAATACTATGCAAGAAAGAGGCATACAAGAGGGGTAAAGAAGCAAGTGTAAATAGGAAGCCTCAAACAGGGGGAGATCCTTAAACAAATATGAAAAGGAGCTCAAAATAATGTTATTTACAGTTAGGGTCGGAGCCCAAAAATATAAGCACAAGGAGCTAGGATTGCATGCCAAAATAGGGCCAAAAAGAGGGAAAAGAAGCTTACCCTTGTAGCCTATGTCTTCAACAGCTCTTGAACCAAGAAATGATGCTCCTTGCCTCTGAGAATGACCTCCAAGTTGTTGGTATGGAGTGGAGAGGTGTAGTGATATGGATTGGTGAAGAAATGGCCTAAGAACAAAGAGTTTTGAAGCTTTGAATGAGAGAGATGGAGGATGTATGTATGCCAAGCTCCAAGAGGATTTTTCTAACCTCAAAATGCAGCTGGAGCTGCTGGTTTTATAGGCCAAAGGTGTGGAAAAGAGGGGGAAAAATGGGGGGGAAAACCAATTCAAGTTTCCTCCCAAAAGGCCAAACCCCCGGACATAGGACCTGGGGGAAAACAAAATACATAGCTGGAACACACTTGGGAGGGAAAGAATGGCCGGCCAGCTCAAAAGGGAAAAAAAGGTCATTTAACATGCTAGGTGGCCGGCCTGCTACTTTCCCTGGCTAGCCGGCCAGTTCAAAAGGGTCAGATGGCCGACCTGCTACCTTTTCTAGCCGGCCGGCCACTTTTTAGGACAAAAATGGATCTACCGGAAAGAAAGGTGGCCGGCCAGTGATTGGGAAGTTCAATGGTGGCCGTTCAAGTGTCCAAATTCAAGCCCCGGAAGTTAGCTTTCCAATGGCGCAAACCTTGTATTAAAATTCCTCCTTTGGAAAAAGTTATGCCCTTTTTGGTGAAGCCGCGCAGATTTCGGTTCAACCGGAGTGATGCCCTACTTCAATCAACTATATCTCCCCCGTCTGAAATTGAATTTAGGAGATTCTTGAGTGCAAAATGAAGCCCCGGAAGTCTTATTTCCAATGGTGGTGGCCTCATAGCTTGATTCCAAGTATGCAAATGAATAGGCCTGATTCGGCGAGGGCTGTTCGACTCTTTCTCAACGGTTCATGCCCATTTTCTCCCCCAACTGGATTTCTTCCCTCTTCTCCTCTTTTCTTCAACTCCAAACCCCTAAGTAAGGTGTTTTGAAAGATTTTTCAAATATTTCATCTCTCTTTCATTCATTTCCACTTTGTCCTTGCTCGGTTTACCGAAAAGCGCAACATTTGACAAAATGCGAGCCTCGGAACATCGTAAAAACTTTATTTCAAAAACGTTTTGAAAGAGAGGGTTTTAAGACTAAAATCTTTTGATCAAGATCGTTTTGGTCTAAAAAAATGGGTATGAAGTTGAGATTTGACTCTCTCTCCTTGCCGAAGAAATTGAACCTTTGCACTGCACAACTTCCAAAACCATCAGTCGTTTACATGCAACTTCAAGCCAAGGGCTTATTTTGTATAAAGAGTTAGTACTCTCTTTTGTAACCAAGTGTTGGCTTGGAAAGTTGTAAGCCCATAGGGCATTTACTTTTGTTGTCAACATGTAATACTTTTGTAATGAATACTCTGATGAATAGAAATATGCTTTAATCTCTTATGTCTATGCATGTCGAGAATGAGGGTTTATATGTATTATTTTGAGGGCGTTACATTTGTACAACATGCTAATGCATTTGTATGAACATTAATTTAAATTTTTAATATGTTTCTTTATTTGTATGAACACATGTTGCATCTACAACATACCGTAATAAAAATATAATAGAAAAAAACGAAAAAGGAAAATACGAAGAAAGAACAAATATGTGATGAAAACGAAACTACATAATATAATTTTTTTTAATTTTTATTTTTCTTATAAGAAGTTCTTAAGGAAAGAAGAAAAAGAAAAAAATGCATTTTAATATAACAGAAACAACAAGAAGAGTGAAAAGGAAAGTACAAAACATTACATGCTAATATTCACATTTTACGTACCCAATGATCTAATATATTTACCTTTCAACGTACATTTTGTAAAAAGATGAGTAGTGTCTTTAAACCAATAAGTGTGTGCATAGTGAGTTTGCAGTTTTGTGTGCTTAATGTGTTTTCAAATTATTTTTCCTTCACTTTTTAAATTTCATCAACACATGCATTGGTTCTTATATGACTAACAACTTAACCGAGTGAAGAGGAAAAGTTAGTTAAAAGGAAGAAAAAATACAGGATGAAAGGGAAGCAAGTTAGTTAATCTTCACATTTTATGCACATTCTTATATAATATTCTCATTTTAGGCACACAATGATAATGTGTTATCAAAAGCTGCATTAGCCCAACATGCACGGCGAGAACGTGAAAAATCAAAAGCCATGTTCTGCATACCAATTGGGATAATGCCTGCGACGAGAACGAGAGAGAGAAAGATCGAAGGAATGTATTAATCCAAGACAACCTTCTTTAACACCAAATTGCTAAAAGAAAAAGATTTTTTACCCAAGACAATCTTGAATTTTTTACTCTTACTATTACCACTTTATTATATAGATTTTAATTTGTTCACAATCTGTTTCTGTAGGCCTCCTCCTACAACTCAATCTAGAAATGTTGATGTGGTCATCCGTGATGAGCACAACCTCAATGTTATCCGTGTTCATGCGATAAGTACAAAATCAAGTCAAACATTGTATGTATTTTATTTATATAAGATTTTTTTAATCTTTTGAATATTTTATTTATATTTGTTAGGCAAAAGAAAAAGAAAATGTCAACCCAATGTCTAAAGGAAAAGAAAATATGGCTCCTTCCGGTAAGAGAATGACAAATGCATGTTAAGTGGTATATTTTCTTTTTTAAAATTTTGAATAGTTAAAAGATATGAGCGTATAAAATGAATTTATTATTTTATGTTGTTTTTGTAGAATGATTGTAATATGTTTTCCTGTAACTTACTATTATTTGTATGTGTTTTTCAAATTTATGTATTTTTATTTTGCATGGATACATGTACATTTATAATGTACCATCCATAAGTTGCTACTTATATAAAGAGAATAGGAAAAAAATAAACGAACGAATAAAATATATATATATATATATAAAGAAAGGAGAAACTAAATAAGATAGGTTTTTAATTCTTATTTAATATATAAAATAGAAAACAAAGAAAGGGAAAAGGAAAGGGAAGAAATAAGAAGACAGAAATGGAAGAAATAAGAAAGAAAGAAATAAAGATAACACTATTAAAGGTATAAAACAAATAAAATAGAAAACAAAATTAAGAGAAAGGGAAGAAATAAGAAGATATTTTCATTTTAAGCACAAAATATTCACATATTTTGCTTCAATGATAAAATATTTTCATTTTAGGCACAAAATGATAATGTAATATCAAAATTTGCATTATTTAGCACGACGAGAGCATGAAAAAATTGAAAAGTCATACTTTGAATTTCAATGCTTGCAACGAGAACAAGAGGGATTAGAAGAATGTGTTCAACTAAGACAACGTTCTTTAACACCAATTCATCGCGATCTCACTCGCTTGGAGTGGGAAACAATAACTGAAGATTCTCATTCGGCACAAAAACGAACAATGATTACCCATCATTCTACATGTTCGTTTTCTATGCCAAGCACATCTTTAGCTCCACAAAGGAATCGGTAAACTACTGTGTCTATTCTTGAAATACATACTTTTACTCATACCGTTTTGTTTTACAAAATTTTATTTATACACAAATATTCGTAGGTCTACTTCTATAGAAGATCTATGTACTGATGATGAATTAGAAGATCTACCTACGAGTATATCAATTGACGCCCGGGCACACAAAGATTTTTGCCGCCATTATCTTGGAAAGATGCATGTATTATGTCCTTATTGTTCAGCCTTACATTGGATGGATGAAAAATTGACAAAATCATCTATAAAGCGTCCCTTATTTGAAACTTGCTGTTTGGAAGGAAAGATTTGGCTACCTTTATTTATTACACCCCCTCCACCACTTCAAGCATTGTATGATGGGAATAATGATCAATCAAAATCCTTTCGAAGTTATACTCGAGTGTACAATGTAGCCAATGCTTTTACGAGTCATGGTGCTACATTGGATCCTAGAGTACTCAGTGGAAGGGGCCCTACATCATTCACAATTCATGGGGAATTGCGACATCGAACAGGATCACTACAACCACAATTAGGGCAGGATGCGAGTTATACTCAGCTGTATATCTATGACCCTTATTCAGCTTTAGAAATTCGTAATCGTAGAAATCCTAACTTGAAAATGGATGTTCTCAAAACTATTCAAGATAGTTTGTTTCAAGTCAATGCATTTGTAGATAAATATCGCTAGGCTCATACCATTTTACATTAATTAGACTCGACAGGACACAATCTACCTGCTCATCTTCATTACAATTCAACAACTGATCGACGTCAGTATAACCTACCAACTACAGATGAGATTGCAATTGTAATACCAGGTGATGGAACAGAGGTAAATGGAATGAGAGATATTATCTTACATTTCCGAGGAAATAGTGAGTTTATGCAAATTAATGAATGTCACCCAGCATACTTGCCATTACATTATGTTCTATTATTTCCATATGGTGAGCTTGGATGGGAACCTAAGTTGAAATTGTAGAATGTTCAGTATAATCGACCTTCAATTGATCGGCTTACTCAAAAGAATTTTTATAGTTATCATTTGTTTGAACGACCCACAGAGTATTCAACAATTTTTAGAGGTGGGAAACTATTTCAAGAGTTTTTGGTAGATGTTTGGGCTGCAACTGAGAAAAATCGATTGACATACTACAAGCTTAATCAAGGGAAACTTCAAGCTGAGCTTTACCAACAGTTGTCAGATATGGATCCAGATTATGTGCGACCTGGACAAATTGGTCAAAGGTTTGTTTTGCCATCTTCATTTACTGGTAGTCCTAGACATATGTTTGAAATCTTTCAAGATTCAATGGCTATCACACGATACAACCAACACCCAGATATTTTTCTTACCATGACTGCAAATCCCAATTGGCCAAAAATTACTTCAGCATTATTACCATATCAAAAACCTATTGATCGTCCTGATTTAATTGCCCGTGTTTTTGAGTTGAAGAGAAAATGTTTGATGAAGGAGATAGAAACAAATAAAGTGTTTGGAAATAAAATTGCACATGTTTTTACAATTGAATTTAAAAAACGAGGCCTCCCTCATATACATGCACTTTTATTTCTCAAGGGTCCAGACAAAATTCGGACATGTGCTCAAGTAGACAAATTGGTCTGTGCAGAATTTCCAAACCCAAAAGATGATCCTATACTTTTTGAAACTATCAAATGTTGTATGATACATGGACCATGTGGTGCTCGAAATCCGCAAGCACCATGTATGGAAAATGGTAGATGCACTAAGAGATACCCTCGAGCTTTCACAGAAACAACAACTATGGATCAAGATGGATACCCTATCTATCGTCATCACAATAATGGTCAAGTACATACTGTGAGGGGGAAAGAAGTTGATAATAGGGATGTCGTACCATACAATGCATATCTTTCAAAACTTTTCAACTATCACATAAATGTGGAAGTTTGTGCCGGAATGAGATGTGTTAAGTATAGACATAAGTACATTTATAAGGGTTATGATCGTACAACGATGGTGTTAGGAATGATAAATGAGATTCAACAATATCTCGATGCAAGGTATATTGGACCTCCAGAAGCTGCTTGGCGAATATTTGGTCCTCCTTTGCATGCAGAGATGCCAATAGTTGTACGATTGGCACTTTATTTACCTGGAATGCATCGCATTGTTTTTAACCTAGAAGAGTCATTAGAAACGATTTAATCTAGAGCTGGTCAACAAATGTCAACTCTTACTGGCTTCTTTGCATATTGTGATGCCAGTGAAGATGAATGTTCATTCACTTATCAAGAATTTTCACAACATTTTGTTTGGCTCAAGTCAGAAAAGAGATGGAAATCAAGAGAAATGGGATATGCAATTGGTAGAATGTACTTTGCTAGCCCTAATTGTGGTGAAAAATTTTATCTACGTTTGTTACTAACCGTTGTCAAAGGACCAAAGTCGTTTTAGTCTTTACGCACAGTCGATAATGTTGTGCATGATACATTTAAATTAGCATGTGTTGCAAGGGGCCTTTTAGAAGATAATGAATAATGGATACAATGCTTGAAAGATGCTGCAGTTATAAAAACAATTGAGGAGATTGTTTAGTAATATTCTCACCCAGTGCTCTCCATTAAATCCATGTGCATTATGGAATCAATTTTCAACGCATATATGTGATGATCTTGTACATAAGATTTGTACATTGTTTGTCATTTCTAAACCAACTGAGGCTCAAATTGGAGATTATGGTCTCCATCTTTTGAATCAAATGCTTCATGAATCAAGCAAAAGTTTAATTGACTTTCCACCCATGCCACAACCTACTGCAAATTGGAGTGCAGTAGTTGGTAATCGATTGATATTTGAACATCAACAACTGCAGAGTGAGACACAACATACAGATCCACAAATTACTATTGATTGTCTCAACAATGGACAACGGAATGCTTATAACACAATCACTTCTTCAGTTTTTCAAAATAAAGGAACGTTTTCTTTCCGAATGGGGGCGCTGGAACAGGGAAAACATTTCTGTACAATACGATTGCATTAAAATGTCGTAGCCTTGGGCATATCGTTGTTACTGTGGCTTCGTCTGGAATTGCATCACTATTATTGGTAGGAGGTCGCATTGCACATTCAACATTTTCCATTCCATTAGATGTCTTGGAAAATTCATTTTGTGGGTTTAGCAAACAATCATTATAGGCTAAGTTATTTAGATAAACAAAACTCATAATTTGGAATGAAGTTCCTATGCAACATAGACATTGTGTTGAGGTGGTTGATCGTACATTGAGGGATATTTGTGATAGTGAAAAGTCATTTGGGGGTATTACTGTTGTTCTTGGTGGAGACTTTCGACAAATCTTACCGGTTATACCCAAAGGAGTTCGTGAGCAAATTGTAAATGCATCATTAAGACACTCTATTCTATGGAAGCATATATATATATATCTTAACTTTGGATTTGAATATGCGCTTGAATCATGAAGGCCATGAAAATGCTAATTTTGCAAATTTTTTAATGGAGGCAACACTACTTTAACCTTTATTATATAGATTATTTTAAATTAATAAATTGTGTTTACACTTGCTTTTTTATTGATTTCACTTTTTTTTAGATTGTGACCAATCCTCAAGAAATCGTTAACCTTCCATCAACAATACACAAATGTCAAGATTTGAATGAATTACTCTCTACAGTTTATCCACAATTGAATATGATAGAGACGTCAACCCCAACATTTTTAACTGAACGCACAATTCTGTCTACGCGTAACGATGATGTCAGTGACATTAATACTACTGCGTTGAATATCTTTCCAGGGAGATTATATACTTATCTTGCAATAGATAAAATGTCTGAAGATAATGAAATTGATCCTACCATTACAAATAGATATCCTAATGAATATTTAAATTCATTGGATCCTCCTGGGTTGCCAACTTTTAAGTTAGACTTGAAAGTGGATTGTCCTATAATATTGTTGAGAAACATTGCACCAAAAGATGGACTATGTAATGGTACAAGATTGATGGTTACTAGATGCGGCACTCGCATAATTGAAGCACAAATTTTAACTGGAGAAAAGTTTGGCAATTTGGCATTCATACCAAGGATATCTTTGACCCCATCTTCTTCAGAAATGCCTTTCCAAATGACAAGACGTCAATTTTCAGTCCGATTGGCATATGTCTTGACCATTAATAAATCTCAAGGACAATCTGTGAAATTTGTTGGGGTTGATTTGCGTATACCAGTGTTTAGCCATGGACAATTATATGTGGCATTGTCTAGATGTACATCTTTTGATCGTATAAGTATTCTCCTCCCTAAAGATAGTTTGGATTCTACTACAAATATTGTTTATCCTGAAGTGTTGTTGTAGTATTCTATATACATTAAATGACGTTTTATTAGAAGGTAACCATGTAGATTTATTTATGTTGATTATATAACTTTTTATAAAATTTCAATTGAATAATAATTTGAAATTTGGACTTTTGTAGGATTGGACCGAAAAATCTATAGAGCTTAAAAGGAGAAATACGACTAGCTTGCTTCGATGGGGATGTAATAAGATAATTTCAATCTCAAAGTATTTTGACATGTATATTTCCAACAAATGTACTAATCTATATTTTTTTTTTTTGTTTCCACAAATTACCAGATTGTTGTGCATATTCCTCATTGGGGATACATACAAGTTGATACAAAGACTTTTTGAAAAGTAATGAGGAGGAAGTTTGGGCAAACACATATTTAAAGATATGTTATTGACACATCTTTTGTAAAGGATACATATTTTTTGGTGTATGATAATATAACTTTAATTTCTATTTTTGGTGTATGACATGTTATTGACACATTTTTTGTAAAGCATACATCTTTTGTAAAGCTTTAACCCACTTTTTGTAAAGTTTAAATCTACTCTTTTGGTGTATGACAAAATAACTTTAATTTCTGTTTTTTGTTCAGTGTTTACACTTTTTTTTACTGCCTTTTATATTTTGATATGCAATATAACTTTAAATCTTATATGTTTATTTCTTAATTTGCATTAAGATTAGGGGGAATTGTTATTTTATTTGAGTTTTGTAGAGCGTGTAATACAAGCAAAATTATTACTGCATTTTAATCTAATTCTTTAAGAAGAAACATATTTCAATATAATTTTTCAATATCTTTATCAAAAAATGACACAAACTTCATAAATTTCAACATAATACGTATAAATTACAACTGCGTTTTAATCTTAAAATTATTTACACCGTAGCTTTAGGCACTGGCATACACTATATATATATACAAAAAGAAGAAGCCTCTGATTTCATTTTCTTCAATATCTAATAATCAAGATCCCTTTGGGTGGAGAAATTATTTGGTGGTCTTGGATTTGGATTTCGATATGGATTTGGGTGTGTACGTGTGTTTTTTGATCTCTAATCATTCCATATATATGGAGAAATATATATAACCATGTATATATATATAGAGGAAGAAGAAGTTTATAATTTTATTTTCTTCTATATCTAATATTTAAGAACCCTTTGGGTGGAGAAGTTATTTGGTGGTCTTGGATTTGGATTTGGGTTAATCATTCCATATATATATATAGTTGTATGAATATGTATATACATGTCCTCACTTCATATTTTTTTAACTTCATACTTGATAGTCCACTCTCCTACCTCATCTCACACTCCAACTTCATATTATTTAGAAGCCCATCTGAGCCAAAATCATAAATCTCCAACCATTTTTCTAGCTCTAGAACCTCTCTAAATAGAAAAGTGAAGTCAGTTTTTAGAAACTTCAATGAACATCAAACAATGGTAGGAAAAGGCAATGCATTTTCAACAACAAAACCATAACTTTTTGTAAATAATCCGTAGTTGCAAACACCCACCAACCTCATCCCATCTCCTCCACTCAACCAATACCCACGACCCACCACCTTTCTCTCTCACGGCATCCATGGTGGTAGCCACCATTACAATTTGGGTCTTGGCTTAGTTAATTGGATATACCTATGTATATAATTAGTTGTGTCTACAATGATAAAGAAAAGATGAAGGATGATGGTGGTTGTCATGTTAGAGAATGATAGACATAAATTTTAATTTATGGGTTAACTTTATTTGAGTTAAGAGAATGATAGGCATAGATTTTAGAAGAATAATGAAACAAAAATGAAAAGGAAAGATGGAGAAATAAGGGAGATAAGCTAGAGAGAGAGAGAGAGAGAAGCATTTTAGAGAGAAAAGTAATGTCTTGGGTTTTCAAAAAACTTGGAAAAAAGAAGAATGTAAGGAATTATCCAGTGTGGTTAAAAGGAAAAAATTTTGGTTTTATGATCGTGCAACACACGCTCTGTTAAAACAAACGGTTCTGTCCGAAATTACACTTTGGTATGAAGTTTAAGAGGTTTAAGTATTACTAATAAAATTATAGGGGGGCTTCGTATTTTTTAGATAAATTACAGGAGTTTAAATTATAATTTATCCTAATTTTTATTTTTATTTTTTTTTCACATTGATCAACTATTAGTTTAATTGACTTGAGATGTTAGCATGGAGAACTAGTTGTTTAATTTTGGGCTTACCTCAACTTGGTCCATATTCCACCCTCAACTATGATGGGCTTGGATTGAATCCACTCCAACTTGGTCCCCTTTATCAACTTCTACAAAGCAAAGCACTTGATCCAAAGCCAAACTGGAGTGCTGGGGTCATTTCTGATTGGTCCAAATTTTTATTTATTTTTTTTTTTTAATTTTGAGCCATTGGTAGTGCATTAATTGTCACTAAGAGTGTTGGGGGTCGCCCACTGGGGGTCCAGCATTGCCCTTAGTTTTGGTATCAAACCTGCCTAGTGATAGAATGGATATGAAACTAGTTTTCATAAAGGTCTTGCTGACTAAAGTGAGAAAATGTCAAAATAGTAGGAGTTCTAAAACAATTTTCATAAGATTTTGTTTAAAAAACACGCGTTGACAAATTTAAATTAGTTGTGCATTATTTATTTTAAAAAATTGTGTATGATAAAAAATGTACTACCATTTAAAATTTCATTAACCAATACAATTAGAGTACTCATTAATAAAAACTTAATAAAAAATACTTCATACCACTAGTTCGACACTACTAATGTACCACTAATGACATAACATCATGTAGATCTTACTATTGATGTTAGGGTCCTGTTATGGTGTGCAACCTTTTAAGATTGCACACCATATACAACCAACACAAAAAGTGTAATTGTAAGGTATAAACATGAAACAAGACGGCAAACAGAAAAGGCGTAAGTGTAAGGTGTAAGTTGCACACTTAAAAAAAGTCCTTGATGTTATAGTTTGGTCTTTTTTCTTCTTTTTTTTTTCTTACATTTGCCAACTCATTAATAATACTTTTAAAGCTGTTGATTTAGTGCTTTAAATCAGAACTGAAACTTATTATTTTCACCTATTTTCAAACACTTTTCACACAAATAAGCATATTGTAGGCCGGATGAAACCGTAATTGTTAGATTGTGTCATTCAACACTTTTAATAAATTAAAGGCTTACATTTTGTCTATTTATTAACCTATTAAAAATTGAATAATGTCTTTTCTTAAATATAATATTATGTTTATAGTAATAGACAAAATCTGAATCAATAATATTTTTAAAAATGTCAACATGGAAAACATCCATTAATCTGGATGATGTCCAATTTGATCTAAATAAGAGAAGCTTTATTATTTATCATCAACCATCACTTAGAATTATTATTACCACACCTATATATAAAACATAAAAAAGCTTGATTTGATAATTTAATATTAATGGTTAAAACAAATAAAAAATTGTCTCAATCAAATGTGATTATTAGGGTTGTGTTATCCAATTAATAATCTTTACACCAAATGCATATCACCCACCCTATGACTTGGTGTTAATTTTCTTCTTTACTATATTGTAAGAAGATTGTTCGTGAAGATACAGAAAATCTTAAAAATCCTTTCATTACAAAAATAAATAAACAATAATAATCTTTAATTTTAATGTCCCTGGTTTTTTTTAAAATTTTTTTTATTAAGTGAAAAAGTTAGTGTGCTTAAAATAATTTTTTTAATTGTAAAAAAAAATGATTAGATGACATGTATAATGTGATATTTCAATATTTTTCACTAAAAAATTACAAACAAAAACGGATCATAATGTGATAGAAAAATAAAACATTCGTCATTTTCATTTAATTTTAACTTTTTAGATGTGAAAATAATTTTTTAAATTTCAAAAAAAAAAATTCTAAAATTTATTTTTGTGAAACTAATTTTTAATTTAAAAATAAAACCATTTTAATTTTTTTCAAAATTTTCTCATTTACCTATCTTTCATTTATCTTTTCCTTATATTTTTTTTCTCTCTCCCATCACTTGCAACGGTCACTAATATTTTTAACATTTTTTTTAAAAAAAAATTATGCACCTACCGTACACGTAAAACTGTATCAAGTCAATTCCTTGATTTCCCTTCCCACATAAGAAAGGGACTCCAAAGTTATTTTTATCCAAATTCAAGGGTAAATATGGAAAACAAAACAGCTCTTTAAATCGACTCCCTGTATTTCTCTCACTGTTTCTCTCTCTCTCTCTCTCTCTCTCTCTCTCTCACACGCACACACATTGAACATGCAGAGGCAGTCTCTGGGCTCACCGAATTCGAAGCTCCATAGCCATGGAGGAGTTGTTGGAGAGAAGGAAGAGAACCTCTCTGGAGAAGACCAGAAGCGTAAGGACCAAGCTTCGCTCACTGCCGACGACGACGAAGACAACGACAAGTCACAGAAGCCTCTCAAATCGCCTCCGAGACCTGAGAAATTCATTCACCTCATTCCTCTTCTCACCGTCCTTTGCTTCCTCATCCTCTACCTCTCCTCTCATGATCCATCTCAAAAAGGTAAGTGGATTAGGCACTACTACTACTGTTCCTCCTCATTACGATATGCTTTTAATCTAGTGATTCTGTGTTTTTTTATTCAGA
The DNA here is from genome assembly GCA_025200525.1 of Camellia lanceoleosa. Classification (NCBI taxonomy): domain Eukaryota; kingdom Viridiplantae; phylum Streptophyta; class Magnoliopsida; order Ericales; family Theaceae; genus Camellia; species Camellia lanceoleosa. The sequence continues at coordinate 106,362,241 of CM045771.1, read as the reverse complement.
TTTGGCTCAGTTCAGTGGATTCAATCGATTGTCGAAGTCTATAGGTATAATGCAGATTGCAATGCGTACTGCTTTGTGCTTTTTTGGAAATGTTTTTTTGGTGTTTTATTGTTGATTATTGAGTTTTCTCTGATTTGTGCTGTGTAGATTCGACAGAGATTGACGATATCGGACGATTTTCGGATATCAAAAAAGGAGATGTTTTAGCTATTCGGAGCCTCAGGAACTTGCAGGAGATCGGAAAACATGCTCCGAAATATCGCCTTCACCGGAAAATCGGCTTCTTCTAGTTCGCATTCTCTCTCAATCTCTCTCCCTCTCTCTCTCTCTCTCTCTCTCTCTCTCTCTTCTATCTCTCTGAGTTCACACAGGTGAAGACTCCGTCGGTGGAACTCGCACGTGAGAACTCAGAGGTACCATTTTTTTCGCGCGTGTGGACATGCGATTACGCATGTAGATTTGTTCTTTTGTGTACGCAGCTTGGCGCGTGTGCTCTCTGAGAAAATTTCATTTTATTTTTATACAGTATAATTCCATAAATTATTCTCACGAAATAATAAAAAAATATAAATAAATAAATAACAGTAGTACATCATGTGAGTGAAAGGGTTGTACTCTATGGTGGGTTTGCTAACGTACGCTTCCAAAATGCGCTGGCGTTGGTTGGATTACAGCTGGAGGTTCAGGCCGTTAATGAACCTCGTGGTGCGGTTGGGTTTGCCAACTGGAAAGTTCGAATGCTTTAGCTCTTCCTTTTTGTTAGTATTAACTGCTTTGGGAAAACTTATTGCTTCACCGAAGAATGGATACTTGACTTGTTCAGTAATTGTTGAGACTAGTAGAAATTTTTTTATAAAATTAAAAAAATAACATACTCTAAAATTTCAAGTTTATCTTGATTATATGCTATGATTGGATTTTTAATAAGAAAGTGTTTAGACTCTTAAAAGATGGTAATTCTTAAATTGACTTATGATATGTCAATTAGAAATTAGGCAACTAAAAATTTAATTTCTTGATGCATTAGTTTAGAGAGTTTTAACATTACTTTTCTTAATATGATGATGAATATGAGTCAAATTTAAATAATTTGATTTTTTATTTTTGTGAGACTGGGTCTTCTAGCTGTGTGAGAGTAGCTGTCTGAAAAAAAAAGAAAATGTTAAATATATTTAAAAAATTACTAATTGAACTTTTTTGTTAATTAATGTGGTATGTAATAAAGATAAATAATTTTATAAAATTTGATAGTTTGTGAATTTGTGTCGGCACAAAGTGTGCATACATTCAGTGAATTTGAAAGATTTTAATCTGAAAAAGGTTGATTGGGCAAAAAAAGCTTCAGGATAAATTTCATTGGGTTATTTTTTTTTTTTTTTATTTATTTTTTGAACACAAAAAAAGGTTGTTCTGAGGTGGCATCGCAACTTCCGTAGGCCCAGGCTTTGGGGTAATCAGTTACCAGCATGATTTAACCCAATCTACAGGAAGGGATCTATCACCGAGATACCGGTGGAGCTCATCAACTGTCCCAGTCATGGACAAGTTTTGATCGGAATACAGTGTGAGATCTCTACAAAAAAAACCCTTGAAAATCCCAAGATTTTCGCACCTCCAAGTGTCGAACTTGACTCATGGCGGTGGGTTATTAGATATTTATTTTCCGTTAACTTTAGAAATTTAAAATTAATTAGAATGTGTGTAAATTAATTCAAACATCTTATTTAAAAAAATAAAATGGAAAATGAAAGGTTTTTCTCTCTATCTTATCTCTTGCATTTGTTCTGTTCGTTGGGCTTATATCTGGCTTGATGATGTTGATGACGATGATAATCCGAAGGAGATAATGCGGAATTGTAATGATGTCACGTGGCACCGCCTAAGAGGTGCAATTATGTGATGGGCCCATTACGGGTGGAGGCCCGAATATATCTTTCTCTTGTGAGTGGGCCGGTCGCATTAAGAATCTGCGTGTCACGATGATGATAATGACAAAAAAACCCATATGAAAGTAGCTAAATTGACGACGTGGCGCTCATATTAGGTGACCGAAGGACCACGGCGCTGTTTGGTGAGGTCGCGCATTGGATTCTGTTGGCGGTCTCTTTCTTTGGACGAAAATAAACTTTCAATTATACAAAAGTGAAATAAATAAATCAAACAAGTTTAATTTCTTTAAATAATTTTGAATTTTGAATTTTTTATTTTATAAAGTCATACAAAATACAATTTTAATTAACTTAATATGTAGAAATTTTTTAAGTTGAAATGGATCTGAAGTTTTATTTTCATATTTAGTTTGGTAATATTAAAAGAAATTGAATACATAAATAAATAAATAAAAAAGCATTTTCTAAAATATCTTGGCTTGCATGGCTTTCATTAGTTATTGTTCTAGAATATTCCATGGTTTTCACTAGTTTAGTATTTTAGTAAGTTTGATGATTGGAGTTGTATGGTAGGGCTTGCGACTTTTTCATAAGCAAAAACCAACATAGATTTACAACCCACCCCAAAAAAACTGGCATTGACCAAAACCTCCCTCCTCTACCTCTCTCATCATCAAACTAAAAAAATAAAAAATGAAAAATTATGTGTATGTTACCAGAAAAATATTTTGGAGTTTATTTCTTAAGCTTTAAAATTAGCTCTAATAAGCTGGTAGTGAGTCTCACCCACTATAATATGATGTTTTCATTTTAGTTTGTTTATTTATTTTTTTTCTTCTCATCATGTCATTAATATTCTATTAAATTACAAAAATTAATCCTCTAAATCATTGTTGATGTTCCAATTGGGGATGTTACAATTGGGTTTGGTTCAACATCAGAATTAAAATTGAAGATGATGAATGGACCAGCCGTCACGGGTGGAGCCTTCTCTGTCCTTTTCTTCTTCTTTCTTTCTTTCTTTTTTTTTATTATTATTTTGGTTTTTGATTACTTGAAATGGATAAATATGCAAAGAAACAATCTGGGAGTGACACCATTAATCCACCAAGCAAGCTTAATTTAGATGAATAAAACCAAGTACTTACGTGGGGGTTTCATTTTTTGTTTTTGTCCTTTTTTGGTCTAGGTGGTGAGTTAAGTTTGTGTGATAGTTTAATTAATTAATTAATTAAATGTATTATATCTACTCCAAAATGAAAATACATAGCAAGTAAGTGTTTCTATAGTTTTTGGTATTGCCTAATATCATGGGCTAAGTAAAAAAAATAAAGGAAAATTTACCCATAAGTCCTAGTTTTTGAAACGTTGAACCATTTAGTCCTAAAAGTTTTCTTATGCTCTATTTAGTCCCATTTTTACATCAGCATGATGTAAATGATGTAAATGATCTGATGTTTCATTCTATAATTTCAAAATTTATTGAAATCTGATGAACATTAGATGTTTTTCATCATATATTTTCAAACATTATTGAAATTTGATGAACATTAGATGTTTGAAATCTAATGTTTGTAACATGACTCTGATGTTATTAACATTGTATCTGATGTTATTAACATTGTAATGGGACCTTTTAGTCTATAAGAAAACTTTTAGGACTAAACAGTGCATAAGTTATTAATTTGGGATTTATTGGTGCATCTCCCAAAAATAAAATAATATTGTATGCACCAATTACTATATCAATTAATGTACTAACAGATGATGTGATATAATTTTAAAATTTTTAAATATTTGTAATTTGTATAATAAGTGGGGTCAATAATAATGACATAAAATATGTTGGTATATTAATTGATATACCAATTAGTGCATGTAGTACCATCATAAAAAATATTATACAAATTAACAAATTTTATAATTTTTTTTAACTCATAGATTTGGCAAATAAAGATGGAAAATTGGAATTTGAAACAGAATCATTTAAATAATAGTATAATAGGAACAAATCTTATCAATCTTCTACTAGTCTCCCCATCAAAAAAAATCTTCTACTAGTCAATTTCCAAAAACAAATGCAAAAAACTTGAACTCGCTTTAAAAATAATGATTTTTCTTAAGTGTGCAATCTTTGAGGGTTGCACACCATATGTCACTTATACAAAAAGTGTAAGTGGAAGGTGAAAACAAAAGCAGGACTGCAAACAGAAAAAACGTAAGTGTAAGGCGTAAGTTGCGCACCATAATATTATCCTAAAAACAAAGGTAGATGTACGCGTTAAAAAAGTACACATAATATATTTGTTACTCCCTCTATTTCAAAATATTAATTTTTTATTCTATTTTTTATTATCTCAAAATATTAGTCCCTCTTTAATAATCAAGTTCAAAAATAATATAAATTTTTTATTTTACCCTTCTTTTAAATTAATAAACAATATAAAAAGTACAATTATGACATTGATATTCCCAAAAAATGTACTATCAAAAGAATAATTTTGGAAAATCAACTTTTTTCAAAAACAATAATTGTACTACTAAAAAAAGTCAGATTCCCCAAAAGAGACCATTATTTTGGGACGGAGGGAGTATAATTTTTTTGTAAAATTTTATAATTTAAATACAAAATGTATTAATTTTTTCATTACAAAAATGTCAACTTTTTTTTCACTAAAAAATGACATAATAAAATCCCAAAATATCATAACAAAAATCATAAAGTATCATAACATTATCATCCTTAACTTTAAGGTGTACATCATAAATTTATTATTTATAATTTTATTACAAAATATCATAATATACATCACAAATAATCATAACATTCATTATAAAAAAGGGAAATTTATTGATAAATCCCATCTAGAGATGTTTTATCCCAATAAGTCCACAAAGAAAAATTATATCCCAATCAGTCCCAAAGAGTTTTCTGCTTATTCCATGAAGTCCATTTTCTATTTTTCATAATTATACGTGGACTATGATGCTCTCACATATATATATATACCTTTGTGTTATCGTAACACGTTCCTATTATTTCGTTATTCAGTTTTGGCAGTTTCTTTATTTCTAATTCAAATCGATTTGTTTCTATATTGCATGTTTTCCTTTTATCGTTCTGAGGCGTTGAAGTGTTAGGGTTCGATTGTTGTTGTTCTTCTCTGGTATGGTGATATTCAATTGAAGAGGACGAGGTTGAAGGTCTTGATTCGTCATTTTCTGGAATATAACTGCCTCGAAGAAGTTGTTTTTCAGTTCCTGGACGACTGTAGGGTTGGCTGATTAAGGTTAGTATAATTTTAGTGATGAATAGATGTTCAGTTTTTGTTTTGATTGTAGGATGGATTGGATGCTTTGTTCTTGGATTGATATTGAGTTGATGCTCTGTTTTTGCAATTAGATGCATCATACGTGGTCATTGGATTGGAGGTCTTTCAGATATATGTTGAATGTTGTAATATTCCTTTTACTTTGATGTATGCATAAGGAGGCTATGTGTGGCGATAGATGTTCAGTTTTTGTTTTCATTGTAGGATGGATTAGATGCTTTGTTCTGCGATTGATATTGAGTCGATGGTCTGTTTTTGCAATTACATGCATCATACGTGGTCATTGGAGGAGAGGTCATTCAGATATATGTTGAATGATCTAATATTCCTTGTACTTGATGTATGCATAAGGAGGCTATGTCCGGCGATATAATTGAGTATATTGAACAATGTGAATGTTCACATCATGTCGATATTAGCCATGAAGAATGTCGATGTTTGCATTTTACTTTAAGTTTTGCTTAATGAGGCTCTGTGTGAGTGACATAATTGAGATTAAATGTATCAATGTGAATGTTTACATCGTGGTCATGTGGTGGGGAGGTCATCAGATTAGTGATGAATGCGGTTCCTGTATAATTCACACTGTGTGTAACAATGTGAATGTTTACATCGTGTTAGTATTACGTGAAGGATGTCGATGTTGGCATTTTACTTTAAGTTTTGCGTAACAAGGCTCTGTGTGAGTGATGTGTGGATCAATGTGAATGTTTACATCATGTTCCTTTGCAGGTGAGTTCATGAGATTAGTGATGAATGTGGATCTTCTATAATTCAGAGTACATGTGTGACTGTAAATGTTTACTTCGTGTTAATATCTTGTGAATAATGTGGATGTTCTCACTTTTACTTTCATGTTTGCTTAATGATTTGTACAGGAGATGGATAGCTTTATGATGTTGGTGTGTACATATGGTTGCGACCCTTTGTAATAAATGCCGCCCGCGCATTGTGTTATTCGCGTTTGGTGGAATTTGTTTGTGTGAAAAATGGGGGAGTTGATTCTTTGGTTCTATTTCATTGTTTTGTAAATTACCAGGATTAATAGGTGTGATTTGGAGAATGAGGAAGAATTTCAGAACATGTTACTGCTTGCTAAATCAATGGGGGTACAGCATGTTGAAGTTGTGGTTGAGTTGAAGAGTGATATTGGTCAGTCAAGTAGTTTGGGATTGGTGCGTGTTGGGGATGAGGAAGAGGTTGATGCTCTACGGAGATTTTGCCACCATAAGGAGAAATTTATTCTTTGTCACCTTGGGCAAATGGTATCACGCATGTGGGACAACGGTTTGTTGGAGGTCCACAAGAATTTCGTGACGTTTTGTGTAAGTATGCCATACAATGTGGGTTTCAGTTTACATACGTGAAGAACGAGACAATTAGAATTACTGCTGTGTGCGCGATGCGGGAGGAGAGGGGCTGCTTGTGGGCTATACATTGTAGAGCACAACGAGCAAATGATTTTTCTACATCAAGAGGTATAGTGGCGTGCATACTTGTGGTACGGATGTCCGAACATCGAAGAATCCGCGAGTTAGTTCGGATTTGGTGTCGAGTATCATATATGAAATTGTGAGGACAAGCCGTTGACTCGTAGTGTGATGTAGTGACTATTTTGAAGAGGATTATGGGTTAGATGTTAGTTACCATGTCGTATGGTTGGGAGTGGAGAAAGCAAAGGCGGTATTCATGGAGATCACTCGTTATCATTTGACCACTACGGTGGTATTCGGATCTTGATGATGCGGTACAATCCAGGAGTTATGTCAATGTTGACTATGATGCAAGTAGTCAACGGTTTTGTCGCTTCTTTATGTCATTATTTGCGTGTATTTCGGGTTCAATGCTTGTCGGCCTTTATTATTCTGGATGGAACATTCCTCAAAGGAAAGTACAAAGGTCACTACTTGACAACGGCGAAAGACGGAAACAATGGTTAGTAGTTGTTTTAGCGTCTATTCATGTCAATATTCGATCAAGACCTTGCGGACATAAGAGTGATTGGTAAGTTATAAGTAATGTGAACATTGACATTAGTATGCACCGATGTGAAGGTTTACATATGTGTATGATAATGACAAGATGTGAACATTCACATTATCACAATGATGTGAATATTCACATCAACTTGTAGTAATGTTAGTTGATCCATTATTGAACGATCTTGTGAATGTTAACATTGTCGACTCAACAATCAACAATGAAGTATGATGTCGTTAATGTGAATGTTCACATTGTAGATGTTCTGAACTTGAGTCCAAAAATAACAATAGTAAATAGGGCAATGTAGATATGAACATTCACATGACTGTTTCATTTAAACTTTCTATTCACTTGAAATATTGTGAACGGTTATGCATTGGTGTTGTGTTGTAGGTCTGCATTTCTGTTGCCTTTGCGATTGTTGATTCGAGACCACGCCAATTGGTCGTGGTTCTTGCATGAACTTGGGAAGGTTGTTGATGGGAAGCGCCATATTACTTTTATTTCGGATCGTAATCTTGGTTTGTTAGAAGCTATGCCAAAGGTGTTCCCATCGGCTCATCACGGTTATTGCTTACAACACTTGAAGAGCAATTTAAGAGACCGGATGAAAGGAATTGATAATGGATTCAGGGATCACCTAGTAAGTAGTTTGGGTGACTGTGCCTATGAGCCAACCGTGGTAGGGTTCCATGAAAAGCTTGCAAAATTAAAAGAGGAGGTAAACAACGAGCTCATAATTTTTTCAAGGACTTGCTTTGAGCATTGGGCAAATTCATACTTCAGGTACTAATAGTTTCCTAAGGTGTCTATGTTTGTGAATTTTAGAATGGTATCGATGTGAATTTTTGATTTAGAATGGTAACAATCTTCGAATTGTGTTTCATGTTCACTGTAAATGATGTGAACGTTCACATCTGCTAATGATGACTGATGTGAATGTTCACATCTGTTAAGTTGTGAAATAGTCATTCAATGTATTTCAGATTTGAATGTTGACACGTGTCATATTTTGTTGTTGTTGTTAACTGTCACATATTGTCCATCGTGTAAGTTGACAACATAATAAGCATGTAATGTGAACATTCACGTTATTGTAAACTGGTAGCAGATGTAAACAGTCACAGTATTGTAAGCTGATGTGAATGTTCACATCACTGTATTTTAATGTCAGAGGTATGAATGTTCACATCTGTTAACATCAATTGTCAGACCTGTTAAACCCCGTATTGTACAATGCTTGTGATATTGTGCAGAGGCATGCGTTATGGAGAAATGACATCGAATGCGGCGGAGTCATTCAATAACTGGATTAAAGAAGCACGTAATCTTCCTATCACTCAAATGGTGGACACAATTCGTACTCAGTTGATGCGGCAAATGTCTGCTAGGCGTGACCAAGCAAACAAATGGAATGAGCTTATTTGTCCGACATTCGAAACACGGCTTATGGATTCATTCAATGACAGCAGGGCGTGGCAAGTTAGCAAAGCCAATGAGGATGTGTTTGAAGTTCATTCGATACCATCTGTCACAGTTGATGTTTCGAGGCGTACATGTTCTTGCTTCAAATGGCAAATCAACGGATTCCCATGTGACCATATTGCCATTGAAGAGCCGATACAATCTCAATGATTGTGTGGAACATTACTTTCATGTTCGGACATATCGTCTGACTATTCGGGAGCCATATTCCCTATACCATCGATTGGAGAAGCCGCTTTTGATCCCACGGACTTCACTATATACCCGCCAACTGTGAAAAGACCACGGAAGGTCAAGAAGAATAGGATCCCATCAAGGGTGAGAAGCAAATAAGGTCACGGGAGATGTGATAAGTTGGGTAGCCATAATCGGAAGTCATGCGGGCCGATATAGGATGTACCTTTTTTCCATTTGAACATTGTATTTTACATTGGATTCTTATATTCATTTTTGAAATAAGATGTGAATATTCATGACATCGTTGTTGCCATTCGCATAATCAGAAGTTATGATGTGAATATTCACATCATCAAATTATTAGATGTGAATATTGAATTTTGTTAAGAAATATCGTACGCACACCTGCCATATTGTGTTACTTGTACAATTTAAGCAATATTCACATTCCTCAGTATGGTTTAAAATAGAAGAAAGTGCACGATGATTCTGTGATGTGAACATTCACATCATGTCATGTGCATTCCGGGAGAAAAAAAAATACTATCTCAATGTGAATGTTCACATCATGTAAGTATATTGGATGAAAAATGTCTGACTTGAGCAGATGTGAATATTCACATCATCAAATTATTAGATGTGACTATTGAATTGTGTTAAGAAATATCCTATGCACACCTGCCATATTGTGTTACTTGAACACTTTAACCAATATTCACATTTCTCAATATGGTTTAAAATAGAAGAAAGTACACAATGATTCTGTGATGTGAACATTCACATCATGTCATGTGCATTCCGGATAAAAAAAAAAAAATACTATCTCAATGTGTATGACCAACGCAAAATAGGCCTGAAAATGCATATACATATATTGAATGGAAAATGTCTGTACAAGCAGTGATACGGACTTGATTTACAATTACGCTAGTCTGGTCCAATATGAACAACCTATTGACACTAAATTGTCTTAAATGTAGATAACAGATTGGGGTATCAGTGATAGGTGGACAACCCCCACCTATAGGTTTTCACATTGCACCGTCTTTCTGTGGTTCAGGAAAAGGTGTACTAACGAGTCTCTTATTTGGCACCATTCGTAGCGTGCTAGGCTGGCAACAATGTCTTCACGGTATACATGCGCCCTCATGATGTAACAAACTGCAGGCCCGCAATCCACCCTGAAAATGCAAACTTGTTGTTAGATTTTGAAATTGAGGTGGGTAATGGTTGTGGAACATGTGTAGAAATCGATTTTAGGCTTACGAATTTGGTGCTTGCTGAGGACAGATTTCCACTGATATGATTGATTTCGAAGTATTTTGGCTTGATAAGTTGGTCCATAATGGTGATGATGGTCCAATGTTGTGCACCAAAGCTGTGATGTAGTCCCTCTGCCAACAATTAAATTTCATATTAGGCACCAACCAACATAGGCATACATCCAATTTCAAATATTACACGTCACGACAAGTATTATTTCTGGCAGCCAGTTACCAGTATTTGTGCTTTGTCAATATGTGGGTCATGTATGCCTTCTCTTGGTATGATGAGTTATAATGCCTCCATTCATTCTCTTTTACGTCGTACACAACAATTGTCCAGTGGAAGTCGTTGTGTATTGGGAATATTAGGAATCTCTGGCCTTGATACTCCTTGATGTGTACATCAATCAGTTTATTCCTCTTGTGCGGGGGGTACTCTTGCACGATTTTCTGCACACAAAGCGCATACAATGATGCATATCAGTTTTTTGATGATACTGATGTGAATGTTCACATCAGTAATGGAAAGTGATACTACTGATGTGAATGTTCACATTTCATAATGGGGTGTGATACTACTGATGTGAATGTTCACATCAGTAATGGAAAGTGATACTACTGATGTGAATGTTCACATTTCATAATGGGGTGTGATACTACTGATGTGAATGTTCACATTGCCTAATTGTCAGTGATATTACTGATGTGAATGTGCACATTGCATAATGGTGAGTGACACAACTGATGTGAATGTTCACATTTCATAATGGCGAGCGATACTAGTGATGTGAATGTTTACATCTGTTAATGTCAGTGCTATTACTGATGTGAATGTTTCCATATGCTAATGGTGAGTGATGTTACTGATGAGCATTCACATGTATTGAAACATAATCAACATTAAAGTGTAGTGGTTACCAAACATGTGCTTGTAAAGATGAATGATGAATCCTCCAAACTTGGGTTGACTAGGCCTTGTAGTTCAAGTAGAATTTCACCATAAGCATCTATCACCTGCATAACCAGAGGGGTGGCGACGTTATTTTTGCATGTCTTTCTTGTGTGTGTGTGTCTGTGTGTGTGTTTTGTACACATATACAGTTCCCATACGTTGTTCGTTATTGAATCTTCCTTGATGATGTGTATGATGTCATCAAAATACACATCTTTAGTCTTTGAGTCCCCTCGCCACACTAGCAACCTGTGCATTGTGATTACAGAAAACGTTAATGTTAACATTGCACAGTTATGAGATGATCTATTCTCTTAAATATGTATGTGAAGTGAACGTGGTCCAAAGAAAAAAAAAACAGGACGAAACATGTAAGAACACTTACTCGTCACCGCCATTCTTGTGCAAAGTTTGTACTTTTTGCTTGTTGAGTTTGTTCATGTTAGCCCAGACCTTCAGTTTGTTGTTCAAGGTTAACTTTTTCGACTTTGTTGGTCGCTTTTTGGTGCTTGTTTGTCCAAATCCTGTGCAATTTCGACGGCATGTGATTGCTCTTCGGCTCCCTCTTTCCCTTTCTTCTGACCAGGCAGGTTGGGGTATTCAAACTCGTCCAACCTGTGTTCTTTCCTTACCTTTTCCTTTATGCGCTTTACCCTCGATGGGCGACAATGTGTTCCAATCTTTGTGGTGGGATGCTTGTTCAGCCGTCGAGGCTTTTGTGCTTCAACTTGAGTGACGATGTGGACGGTGATCGTCGAAAAAGGTCTTGAAGTATTGTTTTTCGCATTCCAAGTTGATTACCAACTTTGTCACCGCCGAATTCTGATCTTTCAACTCCATGCAAGTCTTCACGTCCATGTCCACATTGGATGGGCTTGATTGGTCAAATAGTTTGGCTTCAAGGCGGCAATCACCCTTGCCCTCAATTCCCAAGATTCTTCCAATTGTTTGTATTTCGCTTCCCATTGCCGCACAAGACCCCAAGCTTTTCGGTTTTCGTTATGAGTACTTCTACAATGTCGGGTTCGATTGGTTGTGCTATGATGATTCCTTTCTCAAAGATTGGGGATGCTAGAGTCGGGGTGGTATAATGTCCAACATCATTCAGTCATTGCATCGACGAAAATGCATCCTCACAAGACTGCTTTGATCGTCTTCGCTGATCCTCATTGCTTTCATTTTTCTTTGCTTCGCACTTGACAAAGTCTCGTGTTTTCGGCTCCACATTCAATTTTGTACGACGGTACATCTTCGATTCAATTGGTGATGCCATTAGCTCGCCGTATATACCTCATTTAAACCCGGCTTTGCCAAAGATATGGACTTCATGTTGCTATGTAAGGTTGTGAGGTCCCATTTTACGATCGTGGAATGGCATTGGGGTTACGGGTTGTAAGATTGTTGTATGCTCACACCAAGATCTTGAAACAAATAATGAGATATGAGTAATGTGAATGTTCACATCAATTAACATTGATGTGAATGTTTACACCATTGAAGCGATATTGTGAGTTTTACATCAATTAAGGCGATGTTCACATCTGCCGATGTGAATGTTCACATCTCATTATGGGTAGCCATTTCTTGATGTGAATGTTCACATTCCATGAAGGTAAGTTACTCTTGATGTGAATGTTCACATCTGTTAATTTTGAGTGGTACTACTGGCGTGAAATGTTCACATCATTAATGTGAATATTTACACCAGCATCTGCTAATGGGTGTTTGTATATGTCTGAAACATTAATGTGAATGTTTCCATCGGTGTTGTCAGATTCCTCACCAGTGTTGAGACATGTTAACAGCCACATAAGAAAGCACAGAGCTCGTATATGGTAATAATAAACGTATGACAACATTTATGATACATACCACTACCAACATCACACATCCGTGACTCGGCTGGTTTTCCACGCTTTGGCCCAATGAAGCCATCAAGATTGCGGATGCTCTCAAATCAATCATACTCAATCATCTTCTAATGGGTCCATGTATGAGTAGAAAGCCCATCCAATTGTTTCTCCGATGTAGAAGAATAGCTTGACGTACATGCAAACTAATCTTGCGACCTCCTCATTGTCATGTTTTTGTGCCCTTCAATGCTTCACCAGAATTTCTCGTATTTTGGCAAAGATTAACCGACTAACATCCTTGCACATTTGGTGTATGATGCTTGGGTTGTTGGTTTTGCACCGAAGAGAGGTCCATCGACTTGGTGCCGCAATTCCACCCCAAAAATCAATGACACGCCGCTTCAAAATCTGGATGTTCTTATCTCCAATGTAAAACCTCCCACTAGATTGATTGAATGTCCGTACTATACGCATAATGACATCATCATATTTCATGCATGGTTGAGGTCGATTTAGATTCGATCAAGGAGTCAAATAGTGGCGAATGGTGTTTTCTGAGGCACTTGAGTTGGCCGTGTGAATTTTGTATCCTTTAAGAGTTTTACCAATCTGTTAAGTTTGACCGGTAGTTAACTTTTTCATGTTGACATCTTCAGAACAGCCTAGTTGATCGGTCTTGGTTTTGCCCGATTCCTCGCCGCTTGCCATCAACTTTGTGGGAAAGACCTGTGTGTTCAAATAAGCACATTAAATTGCTCAAAACACGAATATGGAACCGTATAAACAACATTCAACAACCAAGTTGTGATAATGTGAACATTGACATCATTGTAGGTCGATGTGAATGTTCACATCATTGTCCGATCTTCAGGTTTTTGAGTGAAGTTTGGGGTTCGACATTAATGTGAACATTCACATGTCTCTGCCGCAAGTGTACCCAAGAATCAACACGAATCGATTGTAATGTGAACATTCACATCATTGTAGGTGATGTGAATGTCCACATCGGTGTGATTTGTGTTTTTGAGTGAAGTTTGGGGGTTCGACATTAACGGACATTCACATGGCTACTGCTGCAAGTGTTCCCAGTAATTAACACTAATGCGATTGTAATGTGAACATTCACATCATTTGTTGGTGATGTGAATGTTCACATCGATGTCTCGATCTCAGTGTTTTTGAGTGAAGTTTGGGGGTCTTGACATTAATGTGAACATTCACATGTCTCTTTGCAAGTGTTCCCGAATCGACACTAATGTGAATGTAATTATGAATATTCACATCGTTATAGGTCGATGTGAATGTTCACATCGAGAGTGTGATCTTTGTGTTTTTGAGTGAAGTTTGGGGGTTATGACATTAACTGACATTCACATGGCTACTGCCGCAAGTGTTCGATAATCAACACTAATGTGAATGTAATGTGAACATTCACATCATTGTTGTTCGACATTAACTGACATTCACATGTCTATCGCCGCAAGTTTACCCAAGAATCAACACTAATGTGAATGTAATGTGAACATTCACATCATTGCAAGCCGATGTGAATGTTCACATCGATGTCCGATCTCAGTGTTTTTGAGTGAAGTTTGGGGTCTTGACATTAATGTGAATGTTCACATCAAGAATCAACACTAATGCGAACGTGAACATTCACAAATGTTTGCAAAATAAATCCGAAAGCGACAAGTTACAAGGCAATGTAAATATTGACATTTGTGAATGTTCACATCCGTATTTGCAAAATTATTTCACAACATGACAAAAGTTACAACCCAATGTGAATGACACAAACAAGTGCAACATTGATGTCATAATGTGAGTGAATAACATCCATCACATTGTTGATGAAGTTTGGGGATTTTGTGGACATCAACAATGAACAATATCAACATTGACCGTAATATGAACATTCACGTCGTTATACGGTGATGTGAATGTTCACATCAATATACATGTTGTGAATATTCACAAGCGGTATATCATCGTAAGTTTAGTCAAGAATCAAGGCTTATGTGAATGTTGACATCATCTAGGTTTACAAAATCAATTCCAAAAACATCTATGTTTATAAATTGAAATCCAGAAAACCTTATAGGTGGATGGATACATCGGTGATGAGATTATGATTGAAAAGCAGAAGGTGGAATGTTAGTACTTACTGCTCGTCATTGTTGGGAGTATGGATCACACGATCGGTGGATGAAACAGACTCGAGGGGCGGTGAATTTTGAGCGACGAAGCACGCTTCTTTCCGATGTTAACCTTCGCATGGTGAGATTAAGAGGAATCAGGGTCGATGGTCGATGACGATGGACGGCGTTGACGTTGGC
The DNA here is from genome assembly GCA_025200525.1 of Camellia lanceoleosa. NCBI lineage: Eukaryota > Viridiplantae > Streptophyta > Magnoliopsida > Ericales > Theaceae > Camellia > Camellia lanceoleosa. Next base: position 106,346,969 of record CM045771.1, on the reverse strand, counting down.
GATGTGAATCTAGGGTTTTCAGAGGCGACGTGGATTGAGTTTTCGTTTTGGATATTTTGTGGATTGAGTAGTTCGAATAGGAATGAGTTTTGAAGAGGCGGTTACACGCGGGAGAGACGGAGAGGGTCGTTTCGTCCTTTTACAACTAATGGACCTAATGGAATATTCAGAATTAGTTTGGGTTTTATGGAACTAAACATGTATAAACGGGACTTATCAAAAAACTGCCCAATAAAAAATTATAATTTTTTTACTATGTACATTACTAAATTTCTCCAGAACACAAAATAGGCAAATAGCCAAAATATAGACGTCTTCCATAAGAGAAAATTAATGAAAAAATCTTTCATATGAATTCTTCTAGTTTGTGTCTCAACTAGGGCCGCAAACGAATTGGGTTGTTTACGAGTTGTCTTGATTTAGCTCGACTCGGCTCAGTTCGTTAAAGGAGCTTAGCTCGAACATGAATATTATGCCTCATTTTATAAACAAGTTAAGCTCAAACTCGAATAAACTTGGCTCATTTAAACTCAGCTCATTTATCTTTATTTAAATTATATATTAAATAATATATAAATATATAAAAAATAATAATATAAATACATTATTTATGTATTAAATAATGTAAATAATAATTTTTTTTTTTTTTATTAAACTGAGCTCGAATTTTATTAATATTAACAAGCTAAGTTAAATTCGAACTCAGTTAGTTATCAAGTCGAGTTTGAACTCAATAAATAAACTCGATAAGTAAACGAGTCAAGCTCGAACTTAACAAAGTTCGGCTCGACTCATTTGCAGTCCTAATTTCAACTAAGAGAGTTTACAATTATTGTGTATTTCTATTCTATTGTAGAATTTTAAGGCACGTAAATTTTAAAATATAATATATTAAAACAAGAGAATTGATAAATAAATTTAAAAAATAGAGAATATTGTGCTTAAATGAGTAGAGGGCAGAGCAAATTAGGAAGCATATAAAGTTATTTTACGTCATTATTTTAGGAGAAAATATGATAGGTTGGGCAACAACATTGACAAAATTTTCCTAAATGACCCCACAGAATAGATGAACCACAGTAAAGCATATATGCATGCATTATTTAATCCAATAATTTCAAAAACATTTTTCTAGAAAAAGTGGGGGCCATTACGAGGGCACTTTCTCATTATTAACAATCCAGGCTGCCCATTATTACCACCTCACTATTTTTACAACAATACATCATCATACCTATTGATGAATAACAACATTTAACTTAAAGTCAAGGCAACCCTGCAAGATCATCAGTTGACCTAATTTCACTATGAAACAAATAATGGATCACGGAATGATTTACAAAAAATACAATCAAAATTTGAAATTAAATTAACGCCTCATTTGAGAACAGATTAATTTAATAATTTTTTTGTTATTTGGCTAAAATATGAATTAAAAAAAACTAATATGTTTAGGATGATTTTTTGACTTTTTACGAAAAGATGTGCAAAAAGTAGAAAAAAAAAAAAAAAAAAAAGAGAATCTTTGACTTTGTGATATAAATTGTTGATTTTTTTGATTTTTTTAAGTAACTTTTTGACTTTTTGACTAAATCGACCTATTGCCAAATGAGGCTTAAGTTATAAAAGGATTCACATTCACAAGGTTGAGATTAAACCTAGTTATGAAAAAATCTACATTTACATAAATCACAACTAATTATTACACTTACTTTATGTTTTATTTATGTTCTTAATATTAGTAATTCCACCATGAGGTGTATAGAACAACCCTCTCTCTCTCTTAGGGATAGCAATTTGAAACCGGCCCGACGGAGACCCGATCCCCCGACCCCGAATTGTGCAGGTTTTTCCCGAAAAATACCCCCGACGAGACGGGGATGGTATTTAAAATTCAATCCCCGAACAGATTCGAGCCGGGGACGGGGATAAGTGTCCCTCCGTGCACCTCCCTGCCTCTCCCGCCTAGGTTTGTCCCCGAAATGAAATTACCAATTTACCCCTAGATATATATATACACACACACGGTGACCTAACCAAACAAAACCCTCATCTCATCCTCTCCTCCAGTTCTCTCTCTCTCTCTCTCTCTCTCTCTCTCGACGTCGATCATCCATCACCACAGCCTTCCGATCGTCCATCGCCACAGCCACAGCTTTCTAGATCTGGTGGAGTCACAGCCACAGCCTTCCGATCGTCCATCGCCACTATCGATCATCGATCTGGTGGAGTCACGTCGATCATCCTTCACGCCGATTATGCTCTCAGATCATCCATTAACAACAGATCTAGTTTCTCTCTCTCTCTCTCTCTCTCTCTCTCTCTCTCTCTCAAATCTTTCTGTCAATTTTTTTATTTATTTATTCTGTTGTTAATGATCTGTGTATGTTGTTGAAAATGTATGTGATGTTGTTGTTGATGTTGAAACAAATTTAGGCGCATCTATTTCCATTTTCTCATGGTAATGTGTAAAATTTTTTCATATTTCAGATTTTTGGATTTTTTTTTCAGATTTCAGATTCAATTTTTTTTTTTCAGATTTCAGATTTTTTTTTCAGTGATTCTCTTCAATTTCAAATTTTTTTTTAAAGGAGATGATTGTTGTTGTTGATGATGAGGATGATGAAAACAGATTAAATTTTTTTTGTTTTGTTTTGTTCTTGTGTTGTTGTGTTGAACAAAACAAAAAAAAAAAAAAACAAAGAAAGAAAGGATCGGGGATATTTCGAGGTCAGGGAAATCCGATTGGGGGCGGGGTGGGGAGAGTGATAGCTTCCCCGTCGGGGATCAGGGCCGGGAACGGGGACGAGGCCATGTTCACCATCGGGGATCGAGAACGGGGAGTGTGATCCCCGGCCCCGCCCTGCCCCGTTGCCACTCCTACTCTCTCTCTGTGGATTCCCAATAACTATTTCATGCGAAGGCTGCACAAACACTCACATGCTAGGATAGTTCACTCAACCCCCTACCCTAACCTAGGTTATAGAAGCTTACAACTCCATCTAGAATGTCATCTAAATGGACCTAGATATACAAGTACCAACTTGATATGTAAAAAATATTTTAGTAGTGTGAACACAAATAGTTTCTAAAGAAACCTTGATCTTGCAGCCTCCAGTACTTAAAGCCCACCAATGTGGATCATGTGAAATGGTTCTACAAACATTTGACTCATTACACAGCACAAACCACTCAGAGAAATGAAATAGATATTATACACAATCTAACATCTATCCCACCAAAAGTTAATTTCTTTTTCTTTTTCTTGAAAAATGTGGACCAGATCTCTCAATTTAACATTTAAATCACAAATATTAGCAGCTCCAACTGGATGTATATATATCAATTAACTGAACTAATTTAGTTGGTCACTCATATTCTCTTTTTTTCATTGTCAACGTGTGGGAGCACTTTTAGTCATTTTAAACAAAATTTAGGCCTCATTTGAGAATAAGCTATTTTAGTATTTTTTTGAATTTTTGACTAAAACATGAGATAAAACAACTAGTATGTTTTGAATGACTTTTTGAATTTTTATGAAAAGATGTACAAAAAATAAAAAGAAAAGAAAATCTTTAACTTTTTGATATAGGTCGTTGACTTTTTGATTTTTTTAGTGATTCTTTGACTTTCAGGCTAAAAAATGATATTGTCAAACGAGACCTTAATACCAACAAGGACAAAGTGCAAAAAGGACCAAAACCACCAAATAAATTAAATTTTGAAAAAAAAAAAGAAAAAAAGGCTCAGTACATATCATGCAACTGTAGGAGGGCCCTAAATTATTGGACCTCCATGTTTCTTGGGTGCGGCCATTCTTCGGTTCATCCTATCTTCATGATCTTTTGTCAAGCATTGGAAAAGAGGGTTTGATACTAAGCTTCTGTAGGGTGTGATTTCATTTCAGTGGTCTAGCCTAGGCATCTCATGAACAGTGTGAAAGATTATCTACATTACTGTCCTTTGATGCACATAATGGAACAACCAAAGAGAGACTACCAAAGAGAGACAACCAAAGAAAGACTGGACAGGCAATTCTAAAATCTTGTGTCACAATTATTGAGATTTTGGGGGACCCTAACCTCAGATTTACAAGTATATGCTTGTCCAGGTCGATGCTCATTTGCATCACCCTTTTTTCAAACGTCTTTCTATTCAAATAATAAACTAGTATCTCTTGAAAAAGCAAAGTAAGGGTTTACACAACTTGCACCAAAAGCTTGTCCAACTTAAATTTTACAGAAAGTAGACGTATGTTGAAGAACCTTTTCCAATTCAAGTCCCAAAAGCGCCACCCGAAGCCCAAAAACATTCTTCCAGAAAGTTTCCTTAAGAAAACAACCCTATCACAAACCTCGCAGGGAATTTGAACAAATGAAACGATCAAAAAATGATGAAGAATGCAAGAAGGATGACAAATGGATTAAGACGAAAACAAAAACAAAAAATCTAATCCGGATCCAAACCACTCAACAAAGTTCAATTTATTAAAAATTTAAGAAAGCACATAGTCAAACACATTGAGTGCAATCAAATCCAACTATAAAGGCACATTGTTCTACATTTCACCCCTCCATGAATTGGAGGAGCAGGATATCAAGACTCTATAATCGAAAAGTTTTGACCAATGTATTTACAGAAAGTGAAAAATCAGAGAATCAAACCTTGTGCCGGTGCGGGCTTTGAAGATTGCTGCAGATTTGGTGATTTAGGTGACTCGGATAAATGAATCTGCGCAAATTCATCCACCATTTTCCTTCGCTGTTCCTCTTCAGCCATTCCTACCTTCTGTTTTGTCTTTTGGCCAACATCTCCAGCTGCCTTTGCAACTTTACTAAAAGCACCAGTCACCCACGTAGTTCCAGTTTGTACATACGGGTTCTTCATTATGGCTGATCCAGCACTACTGACTTTTTGCTCGGCAACAGCATATGCTGATTTGGTTTTGTCAGAAACCTGAAATTTCTGATCTACTCCCCGAACCTTCTCATTAACAACAGAAGTCCCAGCGCTAAACTTTTCGCTAAGCCCGATTTTTTTGTCAAAAGAAACAACCTTAGCTGTGGCTGTGGAAGTCAACTGGTGCTTCTCATCAAAGGACTTGACCTTGCTGACTGCATCTTTGCCTAACACAAAGCCCTTTGCAAGCACGCCGCTGACTACATCCTCTGCCTTCTGAAAAGCAGATTCAGAACCACCCACGGTTTTGTTTTCTGTTTTCTGCAGAGTTCAAGCAAAAATTAGGTCACAAAGATTCATTAGTTGTGTTCATGGTTGTTTTGTTAGAACCTTATTCTCTTGTTGAATTTTAAATTGAATGAATCTTACAATTCACTTGTGTGTCATTATGATTCTGTGTGATTCACTATGATTCAGTCCTGTTTGCTTAATCCATAAAAAAATTGTTTTTGCAAAATAATATATATATATAAATTAATTATATTGATATACATGGATTTATATGTATATACATATTTACAATTTAGTTATATCGATATTTATTTCATTTTAAACACTATGTTTGTAATTTTATATACATATACAGATATAAAATTATATATTATGCTAAATAAAGTGAATATTCACTATTCGAATAAGATTCAAAATTCACTATTTTAGCAAAACGATTTACGATTCAATTCACAATTTGAAAACAATGTTACATATGAAAGTTGAAGCTTTAAAGATGACTCCTTACAAGAGGAGCTGCAAAAGCAGCAGGTGGAAGCTGATAATCTGGATCCAGATTTATGGTGACGGTTAGATCAACTATTGTTGCTCCCTGAGATCAAATCAAATGTCATAGTCAAAAAGTCCCCATTTATTGTAAAAGATTACAGAGGCATCATATAATTGCGTTAAAGTGCTATACAGTAATATCTAATAAAGAAAAGGTCAATTTAAATTTGTTAATACTGAGACTTGCTACGAAGACAGGCCCCATTTAGAAGTAGAATAAGCATCTAATTGTGTATCATATTAGTCAAATCCTATCAAACTCGGGATGTCAAAAACTAGTTTACTTAAAATGCACCTGGAAAACAATGTAGAAAACCAATCAAACTTTCCAATGTAGTTACATATGATGTGGTTATTCACAATCAATCAATTAAACACCAAGAAAACATTTTCCTTTTTCTTTAGTCTGAAACAAAAGTTGAGCATGAGATCATCCATCGCCATTGCCCTTCAACTTGCTAAAACAACCTTGGTAATATGAGAATTAATGGAATATGAGCATGAGCACTACCAAACCTAACCAATTAACCTGTTTAATTCTGGAAAAAAAAAATTTCGAGTTAAATAAATAAAATAAAAAGATTCATTGGTTAGAAGAAAGTCGTACAGAGCATAACATGGGGAACTTGGCTTAATAGGTTAGGGTTATAGGTTTGCAGGACAATGATGAGTAGTAGATCTAGTGTTCGGGAAAACTGTGTCACAAGATGATGGCTCCCAGTTTCACATATCAAACAAATCATCCATGGAAAACTTAACTACAAAAGATCGGATCTCCTCTTAATGAGAGAAAACCAATAGATAGGCCATGAATTGGAGGAGTTTGATCGGGTTAAGTTGTTTTATAAGTACAGGTATATATCTATAAATTAGAATGACAATTACTTTTTCTCAACACATAGAAAAGGACAAATATAACTGGGAATTCATTTCCCAAAGTCGGGGAACTGGAACAAAATTATCGATAAAGCCACATTTGCAAGCTACCCATCTCACCATTCAGTTTGTACTATGCAAGCCTCATCGAGGAAGCTCTCTTACTGTCCCCAGCATGAATGATTCACCAAAAAGAAAACTACACAGCTTCCCTCAATCTGTTCGCAATCCTTCTCAATGCTATCAACCCTAGGGTTGTGTTTTTCCAGCAAAACTAAACTGACTTGTGGTGCAAAAATGACCAACATTGTAACCAAACCATACATTCACTATAAAATCCAGTTCACGCAATTAGCTTATACAATTTCTCAATAGGTGGCAAATTTTTCATGATAGGTTCCTAACGAGGGGTGAAGGGGGGCCACTACCCCCGAGTTTGAGAATTTCTCTGTACCCTTCTCTGCATATACAGGTAATTTAGGAAACCATAGTGCCAACTGTTAAATTCTGAAATATCATATCTCAAATGTGAGATAATAATCGATTTATTTTCGCATAGTTTATACAACTTTTTTTTACTCACTCAAGCTACCTGCAACTTGGAGCTTGACCCAGCTGGCCTTCTGATGCAAAGAACATGCCAGCAAAAGTTCAAAAATATGGAGGGGGGGGGGGTGGGGGGGGGACACTGGATTCCAATGCTGACATAATTATTTGGGAAGATTCTATGTAAAACTTTCGTAGGAAATTAAACAAGTTATTTTCTTTAAGTTTTATGTCAGCTGCAGTTTGGTAACTATGACCTGTAGGTAGGGCTGCCACAGTAGCTCAGTTCCACACCAATCTTGCTTGGCCACCAAGTTCTCTTGGACTCGACTTGGCCTCTCCTTTATATATGATTTATTGGTTTCTTTTGGGCAATCAAACGAAGGAGTTTTTTCAAGATTATTTTCGATGAGATGTGATACTTCTTTCTTAAGCTGTGAGCGACTTAGACCCAAATCTCATGCTTTTCTTCTTCTCCTGCACTTTCAAGTCTTTAAAAGCTGTAACACATCCCACCTATACCTTTAAAACTTTATTTAATTTGTCTAACCCACTCATCCTCTGACCTTCATTCAAAACCTAGAAAATAGACCCAAACCATCCAGGGTACTTTTTCTTGTGACACTGTTCACGGCACCAAACTTCATATTTATATGCTCAATTAGATCCTCAAACCCTTGCCTCTTTAATACACCTTGCAATAAGGGTGGGAATTTGCCACACGACACGATAACATAACTCAAGCTGTACATAAAATTAGCGGGTTAGGGTTGATCATTTCTTGACACGAACACATGTATAACACGATCCGATAATACAAATATTAAATAGGCCGGGCTAGTGTCAAATCTGTATAACACGAACTTGACACGGATAACCCGTATAATGAAGAATTAGTTACACATTTAAATATTATTTCCATTAAAGAATATCATGACATTTTTTAATCTTTTATGTAATTACATCAAATTTATTAAAAAGTATGTAAAATATGATTTTAAGTTTAATATAGGTTTTGTTTTTGCTTTTAATTGAACTTAATGTATTTTTTGTCTATTATTTGAGTTAATCTAGTATAAAATATAATAATAAAATATAATTTTTATAAATTAAGAAAATACAATTAAGTTGAAATAAAATATTGTTATAAATAATTTCATTTAATAGAGATTCGTTTTATTAAATTTAACTTACGAAGAAATTTTCAAATTTTTTTTCATAAATTTGATAATTTTAGTTGATAGTGAAATTTTTAGACATGACACGTTAATACGACACGAACCGGACATGGACTAAAAATGACACGGCACGATAACATGAAATAAAAACGGGTTGGGTTAGTGTTGAGGTGATTTTGACACAAACCCAAGATGACACGACGCCCACCCCTACCTTACAACCCCATAAGAACCTATTAGTTGTATCACCACTAGCCACAAAAACCAATTGTTAGCTCTCATATAGTGCTGAATTCATCAAAGATCTGCATCACCTGGATTGGTTATCACTCTGATATCACACCAATTTCAGGTCCTAGATGTGGAGCTGTACCAAAAATACTAAAATATAGATTCCAGAGTGTGATCTCTTTGAAACTTTATGATGATAGCACATGGCACCCAGCACAAAGAAGACACTTCATATACTGTGAAGTGAAAAGCAGTTTTTATTAACTTTTTCGGCAAATCCTGAAAAATAACCCTGTTTCATATTCAAAGTTCAAACACGCCATAAATGGATTTGCCATAAAGAAAAACATTATAATATTGAATGCAATGACAAGTAAACTCACCGAAAGTAAGACTGCAGTCTGTGCTCCTTGCGAATCCTTGAAGGTAACAAATGCTATTTGGGATCGCTCAGTATGACTGCATAAACATATGACAAAACTGAAGTTCATATAATAAGGAAAAGAAAAGGTAAAAAGAAAAATGAGTAACTCCTTCAGACAGTAACCTCAGCATTTCAACATATTCAATATCACCAGAAAAGGAAAAGAACTCCTTGACGTCTTGCAAAGTTGCACCTAGGGAAACATTGCTGACTTTAACGGTTCTTATCTGCAGCAACAAAACAATAATATCAATATAAATATCTGGACAGGAAAAAAATAACAAGTTGCATGCCATTTCCCAACAGCATAGTTAAATTGATCACATTCACACATATTTTTGACCTGCATAAGCAAGGGATAAATAAAGGGAGTTTTCTTAGGTGTGCAACCCACAAAAGGTGTAAGTGGGTTGCACACCATGTGCCACTAACACAAAAGGTGTAAGTATAAGGTGTAAGTGTAAAGTGTAAGTGTAAGTGGAAGGTATAAATGAAATGTATAAGTTGCACACCATGTGCCACTTACACAAAAGGTGTAAGTGCAAGGTTAAAAAAGTGTAAGTGTAAGGTGTAAGTGAACACAAAAAGGTGTAAGGTGTAAGTTGCACACTATAGCATTACCCTAAAGATCAAGCTGCTGTCATATGGGCAAGTATCTAGTCAGTTGGTCCTTACAATAAGAGAAAAAATTTGTAAGACTAATTATAATCAATAAAGCATTGCCTACAGCAAAAAGTGTAGATAATAATCCCTCAAAACTTTTTAAATAGAAAATCCTATTAAATTTTTTTAGTGTCATTTGGAATTTGAAAATGCTCCATGGGGTATTATACATCAGGGTGTTTGGTGTAGATTAAATAAGCTAATTATAGCTTATTTTAATTTAAGAGCCTGTGTCAGACTGTTTGATATAGTTTCTGCTTATAGCTTATTAAGCATAAATAGCTTAAATAAGTTGAAAAAAGTTGATTATCTACTGATTATTAGCTTTTATCTCACAATAAGCTACACCAAACTCATTTTATGAACAAATTATCAACTGAAGAAGGAATAGGATAACATAAGGCAATCACCCTCATCTTAAAGAAGTATTAATCAAAAAAGAGAAATGCACAATTTTAAATCCACAAATTCACCCATAAATTATGGTGGCAAGAGAGTTGGGCCTTACATTGATGCTGTGTTTGATTTGGGGAATTAGGAAAGGATTTGAAAAGGAAAATGAAAAAGAAATGTGAAATATGAATAAAATATACCTACATTTCAATTAGTTTCACATAACTTTTTCCTTTCCTTTTCCAAATCCCCCGACCAAACATAGCAGTAATGTGTAACAAATCAAAAGTAAACACCTATCATACAACATCATTGTGGATCAAATTGTGGAAACTTTTTGTGCGTCTCGAACATTTTTCAATAAAAAATGCCTGGTGGTCTAGTTTGCAGCTAAGTCTAATTTCTAATCAAAGCAAAAACGCATTCAAAGGCGCGAATCAAGAGCAGAGCTCAACTGTTTTCTCATTCAAACTTACTTTAACAATTAAACAAACCTACGCAAACTCTACTCATGCCGTGTACGGAAGAAAACTTAAACAGATCTATATCAGTTAAACACACGGATACAAAATTAAACACAAAAATCAACTCTTATCTAAAAGGTGAAACGAATAGTAGGAAGTAATCAATCAAATTCAGCTATGCATAGAAATGGATTGTGAATAATACTCACCGACATCGAGAGAATCAGGGATCGAATGAGAGATCGCCGGACAAATGAAGTCACCGGCTAAGAGTAACCGCCGGAGTCCACTGTTGTTGTTGCTGTTCCTTTGTCACAGCTGATTACATGAAATGTGAGGAGAGAGAGAGTTTTAGAGAGAGAGAGAGAGAGAGAGAGTTTTAGAGAGAGAGGGAATATCTAGAGAGACAGGGACAGAGAGAGATAGGGGTCGGAGGTTTGGGGGTTGTGCTGAAGATGCCGGCGGTTTAGTGACGGCGTTGACGTGTTTTTACGGTCTGCTTTGTTTGCTTCGTCGAATTTACGCTCCCAGACGCGGCTTAGACTGGGACCCTATTTTTCACTGACTCCAAGAGAGGGACTCAATAATTCCATTTAAAATAATACAGTGATTTCAAATATTTTATTAAGGTCAAATTTAACTAAACTAAAAAAATGTATTTATTTTATCTTTTTATTTGTTTTAGGTCAGATCAATCAATATCTTCTTTTTATTTTTTCTACACATAATACAAAAAAATTCAAAGTACACTAATAGTCTTCCCAAACTTGGCCTAAATATTTTACATGAATTATGATAGATGAGTGATTATTGTTAAAAAAAAAAAAAAAAAAGGGGAAGAAAAAGTGATGATGTGGTGTTTGGGAAGAAAATGAGTTAGGTTTTTTTCTCATTTTTTTTACTAAAAGGCAAAAAATTTGTAAAATCAAAAAAAACACATTCAAATAAAATATCACATCCAATCCTATAATCATTTCACTTTTTCTCTCACAAACATCACATCTAACCATAAAAAAACTCAACTATCTTCCCAAACACATAAAATTTTTTATTCAATTATATCTTACATTTAATAAAATCTACATAAAAACTCACTTCCCAAACACTATAGTTTCTTGGCAGATTATGATTTTGAGTTCAGAATATAAGGATGTAAATAGGTTAAATAAAAATAATAAATATATAATTTTTGAGTTATCAATGGGAGATTATGATTTTGAGTTAAGAATATAGGGACATAAATAGGTTAAATAAAAATGATAAATGTATAATTTTTGAGTTACCAATGGGTATGACAATTAGAAAAGAGACAATAGTGTAATTTTAGAAATTACAAGAAAAGGTTATGTAATTGTAAAAATTTTAGGAGTTAATGTAATTAGTTTTAAATTGTTAGAAAGGATACATTAATTTATATTATCACACTGGCATCAATATATATAAATAATCTTTTTTTTTTAATCCACATTTAGTTACAAAAGAACGTATCAAGATATGGACACCTAATTGTAAATTAGGTCATATATTATTTCATTTTTATATGATAGTGTGGTTCAAAAGATGGAGTATTTTATGAAGTAATTAGTAGTAATCCATGATGAAGCTGATAAAAAAAATATCTATGATGAATATGGAATTATGATATTTTATTTATTTATAAATTTTCAATATAAACTCAAACACCAAAACAGTGAAATTTCACTATTTTTTCAAAAGTGAGTTTTTATTTGGGGTTAGGATCGTAAAATCAAGAGTCAATTACAAAAATTAATTACTTATTTTCAAATTTAGAGGCAAAATAATAATAATAAAATTGAGGGCTCCAATTTGACAAAATTCAAATTTTACCGTGGTAACTGTTATCACATAAATTTTTTTTTTTAAAGATCTTTAGATAGCAATTTCACTATCCAATTTAGTGCTAACAGAGAAATTTATATACTGACATTTGGTACGTCTTGAACAATGTCAATTTTGACATAGCAAAAAGAAAATGTCAAAATTCTTTTATTTTCATTAAAGACATATAAAAGTGTTTAAAAATATTAAAATAAATAAAGTTTAAAGTAAAACAAATAAAATAATAAATTTAACATATCAGGCGTTTATTTTTCAGAGATGTCAAATTTATATATGTCAATTTAACACTTAAGTTTTTAAAACAACTTGATATACAAATTTTTGAAAATTCAGATAGATTTAATGCATGCAGGTTTCGAATGTGAAAATCATAAATAATAAATAAGTATGATCAAGATCTTAAGTCTGTTAACCCTTTCGTTTTTAATTTTTAGAAATTGAAAATAAAATTTATTTGTTTTTTATTTAAATTTTGTTTCTTCAATTTGACTCATATATAATATTATAATAAATCTAATAAATTTCAATTATAATGCAAAAACCAAATATATCATATAATTAATACAAATAAATTTATAAAATGGTAGAGAAAAAGTCCTAATAAATACATGAAAAGTAAGACCCATGTGCATGTGGATAAATTTGAATTACTTCTAAGTAGAGTTGATTTTATTTTTATTTTTTTTTTTAAATATTTATATTTGTTTTCAAAACAAATTTTGACTCCTCTATCTTTTCTCCACCGCCTTTAACTAGCGTTGGTCACCAGTTAGCAAACCAACCATAGGTGTCTCTTCAATGAGTTCTAACCATTTTTGTAACCTTCGGTGAAACACCGACCACTTCTATTATTGACCATTACATTTAGCTACAATCGTTAATAACCTACCGAACATGTGTTATTTATTTTTGTTTTCATTTATTTCAAAATATTTACGTACACAAATAAGTTTTTCAGAAAGTTTAATTTTTATTCTTTATAAACAAAAGTAAGAAATGTTTCAATTTCAACCTTTGTAATTTGATGAAAACAATGATATGGTTGCGATGATCACAACGAGTGCTTCTAACAATGTGATGTGGTTTTTGAGAGGATAATTTAAGTACAAGTGGGCCGAGCTGGGTGTTGGGCCTTAGGGCCGAAATAAAAAGGCTTGCGCAGATAGGGCCGTATAAGTTACTCCGGTTTGGAGAAGTAGCTTTGAAGATAGGCACGCATGTGAAGTGGTGAATAGCCGGTCTTGGAGGACTTGGTTCTACTCGGTTGAGTGGAGTAGCTCAAAGGTTTGTCTTCGGTGATTACATCGGTAGCATGTGAGACCAAGTAAGCTATGGTTTCTTGAAAAGCTCGGTTTTAATTCCCTTATGGATAGCTCGGTCTTAGTATGGGAAAGCCGAGGTGAGGGAGAGTAAAATAAGGGCCGAAGTAATAGTTACTTCGGTCCTGAAAGTAGTTCGGCCACGAGAAGAACCATCTCACTTGGTTTAAGCAGTGAGGAGGGTGTTGGAGGATAAGCATTATCTTCCGAGAGTATGAGTCCTAAGGGGACTCTACGTAAGGAGGAGTAATCCTAGGAGGACTCTGCACATGGAGGAATAAGAGTCCTACCAGGATTGTCCCACGTGAAACCTATATAAGCTCACCAATATCACCTTTGGAGAGGTAATGCAACTTTTGCTCCCTAACTACATTGAGCTTTTGCCTACTTGTCTTACTTTCTGACTTAGGCATCGGAGAGGTTTCCGGCACACACCCGCCGGCCAGCTCACGTTTGTGTTTTCAGGTGGTGAAACGACGACTTATAAAGAATAGCAGACTTGATCAACAGGATTATACGAGAAGGTGTATTTCTTTCCCGTACAATTGGCGCCGGCCAACTCTTGGTACTCCTCAGCCGAAGTAAGTTATATCGGCTGAAGAGTGGTTGGCTGGATATAACCAACTCTTTGTACTCTTCAGCCGAAGTATGTGAATGGCTGAAGAGTGGTTGGCTGGATTGAACCAACTCTTGGTACTCCTCAGCCGAAGTAAGTTATATCGGCTGAAGAGTGGTTGGCTGGATATAACCTACTCTTGGTACTCTTCAGCCGAAGTAAATTATATCGGCTGAAGAGTGGTTGGCTAGTAAGTTATATAGCTAACCGAGATCACAGTTGTACAAAATAGTTCAGATATAGAAAATTCATAACAGATGCAAGCAGACATTCACAACCGAACGAGAGTTGATGATTTTTCATTAAAACAAAGGAAGTACAACTGTGGGGCCATAGCCCGGTTACAAAAGTTTAGACATATAAGAAAGAAATAAAAGAAAGTACAAGTTCAATCAAAAAGATCATCTATCTCGGCCTCCAGATCGGCCCCGAGGTCAGTGCGTACTCCGGTATTTGCAGTTGGAATAGTCTCGGTTGGGAGTTCGGGCGCCACATTTTCAACCATTGTCTCCAACCGAAGCCGATTAATCATTGGCCGCTCTGGATGGCCAAGGTCTCAGTTGCTTCTTCTTCTTCATCATCGTCATCATCATCGGATGAACCGAGAAATTGTTTTTGGAGATCATCGGCATACTCTTGCAGTGAGGCGAATAAAGTGCTCGAGGCGTTGTAGACCTCGGTTTCAGGTCCACAACCGACCTTCTCCACTGCACCTCTCTAGCCGCACTTGAAGAACAATTCTTTGGCAGCCTCGCACTGCAGAGAGTAGCCAGCTTCGGCTTCCTTGAAGCCCTTTTTGGAAGCGTCCTTAGCCTTCTGCTCCAACTCCTTTATTTCAGCGTCTTTTTTGGTTTCAAGCTAGGCCATCTCCCAGAGATATTTGTCTTTCACTTCGATCACGGCCCGCTGTTTGTCACTATCAGCCGAGGCAACCTTGATTGTCGGTAGCGCTACCTCGGCCTCTAGTTCGGCCGACCTTTGTTTCGACAGTGCCAGCTCGGCCGCCCTGGCTTCGGCGTCCCTTATTGCGTGCCTTGTTGTTTTGCGAAGTTCCATTATTTGCTTATGGGCAATAGTGTTCTTTTGAATGGCCTGCAAAAGGGGAGTTCTTTGTTAGTCGAGCTAAGAGTAGGAAAAAATTGGACTGATCAAAGAAAAAAACAGTCCTGCTTACCAAAATCATGGACTTGGTAGATGACCGGATGGCCTTCAGCTCGGTATTTAGCTGCTTACTGTGGTGCTCCATGTCTTTGGGAAGACAAACACCCCTGGCCAGGTTGAAGGCCAGTAGGTGATCCTTGTCAGCAACAACGGAGTCACCTTCGTCGATATCTCGGTTGCTGAAGACGAAGGGTGGAGCCCATTTGTTGTGCGGCGCAGCTCGGTCAGATGATTCCGGTTGAAGGTTGAGTTCGGGGCTCGGTGGAAGGATGGGGTCAACCTCATCAACCAAACGCCGCCTTTCGGTCTCGATGGTCCGGACGCGTTTAGCTCGGCGTGAGGAGGATGGCTGTTGTGAGGGAAGAGCTACCACGGCTTCTGGGGTTTGGTGAGTTGGTGGCACTTCGGCCCTTGTGGTGGCGGTAAGCATGGCCTTCATCCTGTTCTTCTTCGCCATCTCTTGTTCGGCTGTTAGGGGAACAAGGACAATCTCTGGCAAGGTTGGGTCCGGTTCTGGTGGGTCTTCAAGGAGGAAGTCAGTCACCCTTGCTTTGCGGCGACCGGAGTAGCGATAAGTCGGTTCGAAGTTGAGGAGTTTAGCCCAACTTCTCTCTCGAACTCGCAGTGCGGCGCGGAGAACACCTAAGTTGGGGTGGCCGTACTGGGAATGGAGGAAAGCTGAATCTGCAAAAAATAGAAGGCGTTAGTTCGGTTATAGAGAGGAAAACCGAGATAAATAAAATTAAGGAATGCAACCGAAGTATGGATACCGGGCTCTCCTTTCTTCCCGTTTATTCTTCGGCCGGGGATCTGGGCCTGAAAGTCTTCAAAATTTCCAGAAACCCAAAAAAAGTCGTCGTCGTTTAAGTCCTTATCCGGTGTATGTTTTATTATTTTTTCTCGGCCACGGCGTATTCTCAAGTAATAGCACCAGCCTTCATTCTTTGAGCCTATTGAGTATTGGTGTAGTATTTATTTAAACCAGGGTTGAGACCGGTTTGTTGGTTTAAAGCGGCTATACCCATTATTATTCGGTATGTATTGGTGGACAGTTGGGTGGGGCATAGTTTGGTTTGTCTTAAAAATTCACATATCAGGGGCTGGACTGGGAATCTGAGTCTGGTCTCTACTATGGACTGAATGGTAAAGGGGACAGAGCCTTCATGGTCCCATGGCTCTATATTTGGTTCGGCTAGTGTGAGGTTTACATCGGCTGGGATTTGGTAGTCCTTTCTGAATTCATCTAATCCTCCTGGGGTTTCTACAAGGACCCTATACTTGCCCATTTTACCTATAAATTAAGTATAAGTTATCTCGGTTGAAAAAAGTGTGCTCAGTAGCTCGGCTGAGCGCAGGGACGTGCCTGGCAACCTAAGTCTGCAAAGTGGAAAAACAAGTTGTTAAGCACTGATCATAGACCGTGCTACAAAGACAAAGCAAGAAAAGGCTAGTCTTATTTCGGCTCTACAGGGTACTTTGGTATCTACATCGGTTTCTGACAAGTGCTCGTTATCTCGGTTCACAGAGTGTTTTTGTTATTTCGGTTTCAAGTGAGAATTTTCTTACTTCGGTTAGGCCTCAAGGGGCAGCATATATGAGTTCGGTTTAGGACTCAGAAAGCTGGTTTAGCCCCCAGGGCTTAGCTCGGTCGAAGGTCAAAATTCGAGTTCGAGTGTGTTTTTGTTTTAAGGTATATCGAGATGAAACCTATTAAAACTCTTGTGATGTGTACAAGTGTAGGTTCGGTTCCTGTTTGTCTATATAACAACAACGATATACTAGTCCTGGTTGCGGCAGATTCCGAGATCTAAACCTAGTTCTCTGAGATGCATCATGATATTCTAAGGGCTTTTGTGAAGTTTTTGAAATTAAGCATGAGAGAGGTGTTTTGCAAAAACAAGAAATAAACTACAGATAAATGAGTAAAATGCAGAAAGGAAAGCAAAAACCAGAGAAATTGATCGGAGTTACTTACCAGGTGAAGAGTATGGAAATAGGATGGAAGCTTCAAGCACAGCAAGGACGCGAGCTCAGGAACAGGAAGAACAAAAAGAACACAAGGAGAAAGAGAAGAGATGAATAGAGAATAGTGTGATTCGAAAATGAAGGGTTCTTTTGGTGTAAATGCAAAAAGGGCGGGAACTGTTCAAAAGTTACAGTCTGAGGAGGGGAGCTAGCTAATCGGGGTTTGCCACGTGTCAATGGAAGGACAATCGATTCAGTTTCTACAGACTGAAGAGACGTTTTGACCGGACGTTCTTGGCTCAAACTTAAACTTAGCTCGGTTAGAGCGGTGAAAAAGGTTTTCATTTCGTAGGAGTGGTGAGATTGTAGCTCTTTGGATAAGCTAAAAATCTTAGTTCGGTTTGTAAGCGAGTAATCCCAATCATGCTTTGCAGATGGAATTAAGGGCAATTGAGAGGGTAATTTAAGTACAAGTGGGCGGTGGGTGTTGGGCCTTAGGGCCGAAATAAAAAGGCTTGCGCAGATAGGGCCGTATAAGTTACTCCGGTTTGGAGAAGTAGCTTTGAAGATAGACCGGTCACGCAGCCGTGGTGAATAGCCCGGTCTTCGGAGGACTTGGTTCTACTCCGGTTGAGTGGAGTAGCTCAAAGGTTTCGGTCTTCGGTGATTACATCGGCTGTAGCATGTGAGAGACCGAAGTAAGCTATGGTTTGCAGAAAAGCTCGGTTTTAATTCCCTTATGGATAGCTCGGTCTTAGTATGGGAAAGCCGAGGTGAGGGAGAGTAAAATAAGGGCCGAAGTAATAGTTACTTCGGTCCTGAAAGTAGTTCGGCCACGAGAAGAACCATCTCACTTGGTTTAAGCAGTGAGGAGGGTGTTGGAAGATAAGCATTATCTTCCGAGAGTATGAGTCCTAGGGGGACTCTACGTAAGGAGGAGTAATCCTAGGAGGACTCTGCACATGGAGGAATAAGAGTCCTACCAGGATTGTGCCACGCGAAACCTATATAAGCTCACCAATATCACATTTGGAGAGGTAATGCAACTTTTGCTCCCTAACTACATTGAACTTTTGCCTACTTGTCTTGCTTTCTGACTTAGGCATCGGAGGTTCCGACACACCCTTGACCAGCTCACGTTTGTGTTTTCAGGTGGTGAAACGACGACTTATAAAGAATAGCAGACTTGATCAACAGGATTATACGAGAAGGTGTATTTCTTTCCCGTACAATTTTTATCACTATACACCAAAGTCAACACTAGTATCTACGTTATATAGATATACTATATAGAGCTCATATATGTTGGAAAAAATAATTTTTTGAAATTTTAATTTAATATTAAAGTGTGGTGGCTTTAATTAAATATTAAAGTGGGTCCTAATCATTTTTTGTGTTGGGTCCAAGTGAGCCAAAAATCATTGAATTTTGAATAAAAAATTGTCAAAAAATTGTTTTATGATGTTAGATTCATGAATAGGATTTTAAAGAGTATTTAAATCTTTTTTCTTGGCTAAAGGGTATGAATCCTTTGGGCATTCATACTTTTCATTTTGTGGAAAAGGGTTATGGATGATTGGTATTTTAATGACTAGCCTTAAAGGCTGGAGGCTCTTACTCTCTCCCCTATATATGTATAAATTGAGACCCTCCGGTCAAGTTTCAATATAGAAATTTTTGCTTCCATTTTACAAGTCAGATTGCTAGAGAGTTCCTATTGTGAGAGAGTGCTGCCATTGTTTTGTTCGCTAAGCTAGACAGATAATTAATAGTGCTTGGTTTTCAGAATCGTATTTGACCGTCATTGGAAACAAACGCCGAGTTTCCTCAAGCACTCGACTCGTGAGGCGGCAAAATCTGTTTTAAGCTAACTGCTTCCGTACAGGCTTCAGTTTCGTCTCTTTACCCTTTTATTGTTTTGTGTATTTCTGTTAAAATTTAATTGTAATTATCAGCATATGTTCTTGGTATATAATTTTGATTTCTTAATAAATCTATTTATTTAATTTCACAATTTGAACAACAAGCTTAAAACAGATTTTATATATCTTTTCTATGAAATTAATCGAATAGATTTATTTAAACTGTTAGGTCAACTTTGTATAATGTTACTAGGAATTGTTGCGGAATTGTTGCGGAATTGCTCACTATTTCAATAATTGTAAATTATACAATGGTACTCTCTAATTGCTTAATTTAATTAGAATGCTCTATTATAATTTGCATACTTAAGTGTATTAGTATGATCTTGTTTTATGCATATGGTTCATCATTTTCCCACCATGATTTGCATAAATTTTAAGGTTATAAAATATAATTTATGGATGTTACAATTTTGACATGCTTATTATTTTCTAGGTTAGATTACATAATTTAATGTATTTGGAGTTATAGAGTTTTATGAATTGTGTATATGATTAATCTAAATTATCTAATTGGGTGCATTAATCTGAATTATTTAATTAGGTGCATTAACTTTGAATTTGACTTATCTATTTGGAGTTATTAGTTTAAATGTTTGTTATGAATTAATTTCATTCATGACTCATGAGTATTGAATTTTATTTTAAAGTTGTAATTTAATTTTGAAGTTACAAATTGTATTTTGTTTTGATACCTTATATTAGTTGGTTACTTATATAATTAATAGTTGGCTAGATGGTTTCAATTATTTATTATAATTATTATTTGTTTGTATTTTGTTGTGGTTTGCTACTAATTTTCTTTATAGGGATACCAATGCGAAAAACAAATATAAAACCAAATGAATAGTATTTGGGATGTAAAAACAAAAATGTTTAGACTACTAATTTTTGTGTTGAATAGGAATACTTAAGCGTGGAATAGCTTTTGGACTAAATAGAATCCTTATGGATTGGCTATTTTATTTAAATATTTGAAGCATGTTTTGCTTGAGATTTAGTTGGTTTGTTTACCAATTTGTAGTAGCAAGTTTTATTTGTTTGTTTTGTTAGAAACATTTTATATGCGTGTAATTGTTATAGCAATTTTTAAAATTATTTGTAAGTTTGGAACTTGGTTTGGTTTTCTGTGATAGAAACCAAAGTGTTTAGCTTTTGGCTAAAAAGTAGTTCTTATTTGTTCAGAAATGACAACTAAGACGGATTTAGTTTCAAACTTTTAGAGTTTGAGGAAGTCTTTGGGTTTAATCATTTTATTCCCAAAGTGTTAGAAAACTAAGTTTGGAGAAAGTCTTTGGTTATAATCTGATTATGTCCAAAGTGTTATGGTTTTGGGGAAGGAAACCAAATTTTAGCATTAGTTAAAATATTTCTGATTTTATTCAGAAATAATGGGCTTAGTTCCGGGTTTCATAGCCTCAATTCCGGGAGTACCGGTTAATTTTTATGAGTGGTGTAATTCTGGTAGCAAATTTTGTTTGCTTGGAAATCGGTTTGTTATAACCTGATTTATCTCCTGGAAATCTTAATTTTAAAATTGTTTCCTATGGACTAGGAGTCAACATGCTTTTGAATGTTTTGTCAAAAGGTTAACTGGGTTTTAAGTGGGACCGATGTGACCCCTCCAGTCTTCCTTGAAACATTCCTGACTATGTTCGATTCTAGGTTAAATGGTGAGACTAGTTTTGAATTAAATTTCCATCTGAGGGATTTTCTAAGGGTTAAGTTTAATTTCTGGAATCACAAGAGTGAAATTCTATTGTGATGTTTCAGAAATGGCTTCAAAAGGTGACAAACAGAAATGGTGTTCCACCTGACAACCTTAGCCTTGCGAGATTCTTAAAGGAAATCATAAGATTGCTTTAAAAAATCTCTGAATTAATCAAAGGTAATTAGTATGGTATCCTTGTGTTATTTATAGCATTTATGATTGCTATGTGACTTTGCTTAAGAGCAAAGATAAGACAACCCATTATAGTGGGTGAATATTTTTTGGATTTTTAAATTCCAAATATATTCTTAAATTGGTGGCTCCTAGTGAATTCAAGATCACTGATCACTGAGATAGAAAACTGGTGGTTCCTAGGTGGTGTTAGACCACTGGCTACACAGTTATGAGATTGTGGTTCCTAGTAGTGAATAGATTACTGATCACATGTCAAGACATCATGATTCCTAGTAGTAGAGAGGCTACTGGTCATATGTCAAGACATAATGATTCCTAGTAATGAAAGAGTCTATTGATCCTATGTCAGGACGTTGTGATTCCTAGTAGTAAAGTGACTACTGATCACAGGTTAAGACATTGTGATTCCTAGTAGTAGAAAGTCTACTGACCACATGCTGAGAAATTAGTGATTCCTAGTTATAAGACTATTGGTCATGTTATGAAGTTCCAAATAATAGACTATTGAACACTGGATTTGTGTTTCCTAATAATAAGACTATTGGCTTTAGAGCGATAGGTTGGACCAAATATATTTGGGTGCTTAATTCGGTTGATGACATTCTGGGAATATTATTACTGTGATATGATTTTGAGAGTTTCATAATCATTGCGACACAAGGATTTGTTCAAAAGACTTTGTATAAATTCTACAAAGAAGACTTAATTGTCTGACTCCAAAATTGATGAGGATAATAGAAAGAAAGGAGGGAGTACCTCCTTAGT
This sequence comes from Camellia lanceoleosa, assembly GCA_025200525.1. NCBI lineage: Eukaryota > Viridiplantae > Streptophyta > Magnoliopsida > Ericales > Theaceae > Camellia > Camellia lanceoleosa. The sequence goes on along the minus strand of CM045771.1, from coordinate 106,324,941 downwards.
GAAGACTAATGTCATTGAGCATGGCAAATTTTCTGGGATGAGAAAGAAGCCCTCTGTGAACAAGGGCTCTAAGCTGGGGCCAAGGGGTGGTGTTGCAAAGAAGCTGGCATACAAGTCGCGGGAACTTGGTTATCGGTTCTTTGGGAAGTGCTACAACTGTGGTAGTGAGGGTTTTATCTTTACTAGGGCTACACGCCACATCTGCTTCGAGAAGGAGCTGTTTACAACTTTCGAACCAGTTACAAACGGTGAGAAGTTGTTTATGAGAAACTCTACTACCTCATTTGTTGAGGGAAAGGTGGTCCTGAAGTTAACCTCAGGGAAAGAGCTAACATTGAACGAAGTCCTATATGTTCCGGACATTCATAAGAATCTTGTCTCAAGGACTCTTCTCAGTAAACATGTTTTCGCATGGTTTTTGAGTTCGACTAGGTCGTTCTGACGAAACACAAGTGTGAAAGTTGTATTGAAGCAAAGTGGACAAGATCCCGTATGAGTTATGGAAAGGCGTTAAGTCTTCTTATAAATTTTTATGAATGTGGGGGTGTCTTGCTATTGTGCCGATTCCTACACCCTAACGGGTTAGGATAGGCCCGAAATCCGTAGATTGTATATTCATTGGTTATGCACATAATAGTAGTGCATATCGGTTTCTTGTACATAAGTCTGAAACTTCAGACATTCACATGAATATCATCATGGAGTCAAGGAATGCATGTTTCTTTGAAGACTTTTTTCCTTACTGAACCTAAGAAGGGGTTCTGAGGTTTTGAAGCAATTTGATGAGCTTGCTAGTGATGATGATCATTTTGATGATCAAGTTGAGAATCAAGGTGATGATCAACCTAGAATGAGTAAAAGGGCTAGGACATCCAAATCTTTTAGTCCAGACTTCTTGACTTATATGGTTGAGAACGAACCTCAAACTTTCCACGAAGCTGTGACTTCTCCTGAGAGTCCTTTATGGAAAGAAGCAATCAAAAGTGAGATTGACTCCATCTTACAGAACCACACCTGGGAGTTGGTAGATTTATCTCTAGGTTGTAAGCCTTTAGGCTGCAAATGGTTTTTTAAACGAAAGATGAAGGCCGATGGATCTATTGACAAGTATAAGGCGAGGCTCGTTATCAAAGGGTACAGGTAACGAGAAGGCCTGGATTACTTTGATACGTACTCGCCTGTAACTAGAATAACATCCATTCGCATTGTGATTGCGATAGCAGCTTTATACAATCTTGAGATACACCAGATGGATGTAAAGACAGCTTTCTTAAATGGGGATTTGAATGAAGAAATCTACATGGAGCAACCTGAAGGGTTTTCAGCTCGAGGACAAAACAAGAAAGTCTGTAAACTTGTCAAATCTTTGTATGGTTTGAAGCAAGCGCCTAAACAATGCCATGAGAAGTTTGACAATGTAATGTTGTCAAATGGGTTTCGAATCAACGAATGTGACAAGTGTATTTATGTCAAAGACACTGACAGAGGTTATGTCATTTTGTGTCTATATGTTGATGATATGCTCATTATAGGTAACAATGATGAAATGATCAAAACTACCAAGAAGTTGTTAAACTCTAAGTTTGACATGAAGGATATGGGCATTGTAGATGTTATTCTAGGAATTAAGATTACTAGAATCTCTGGCAGAATTGTACTATCTCAGTCTCATTATGTTGATAAGATACTTGAGAAGTTTAGTGGATCAGATACGAGTGTGTTATCGACACCTGTAGACTTAAGTCTACACTTTACCAAGAATAATAAAGAGAGTGTCTCTCAGTTAGAATATTCTCGGGTAATTGGAAGTTTAATGTATCTGATGAGTTGTACTAGGCCTGATATAGCTTACTCGGTTAGCAGGCTTAGTAGATACATAAGTAATCCTGATGCTTCTCATTGGAAGGGCATTGTGCGGGTGTTAAGGTATTTACGCTACACTCGGGATTATGGGCTGCATTATACTCGATATCCAGCGGTGCTTGAAGGATATAGTGGCCTTGGTGGATATCAGATATAAAGGACTCAAAGTCCATTAGTGGATATGTGTTCACTCTTGGTGGGGAAGCCGTGTCTTGGAAATCTTCCAAGCAAACATGTATATCTAGATCAACGATGGAATTAGAGTTTATTGCTTTGGATAAAGCAACGGAAGAAGCAGAATGGCTTCGCCATTTCATTGAAGATATTCCACGTTGGTCTAAACACATGCGGTATTTGTATTCATTGTGATTGTCAATCTGCGATTGGTAGGGCACAGAGTAATATGTATAATGGAAAGTCTAGACATATCCATCGTAGACATAATTCCATACGACAACTACTCTCGAATGGAGTTGTCTCTTTAGACTATGTAAAGTCTAAGGACAACATTGCGGATTCGCTAACCAAAGGGTTAAGTCGAGTGTTAGTCGAAACGTTGTCAAAATGAATGGGGTTAAGGCCTTTGGAAGTTACCGAAATGGAAACCCAACCTAGTTGACTGGAGATCCCAAGATCTAGGTTTAATGGGACAACCTAATTGCGTGTAACGGTGGTATGTCACTGAGGAGGTTAAACCTCCAGCCATTCCTTCTATCAGTGATACCTGCAAGTGTAGAGGATGTTAAGCTGTTGAGCTAAGTATTGCAGGATACTTTAGTAGAGTCACCTATGTGAGTTTGAAGTGGGGCCGCTTCTAGAAGAATTGGGCAGGCCAAGATTCTTTGAAACCACTCGCTGAACCAGGTTAGTGTCCAGGGCCACACAGGGCACACCAGTGAGAACATAATGGTGGTAGGAGTAATTCCTGTGTGAGATCTATTGTCTCAGTTTACATAAACGATAGAACAGTTCAAGATGTCTTATTCACTGATCTGCCAGTAAACTCGATAGGTTTTCACTAGGAGAGGTTCAAAGCCAAAAGCTACATTCTCTGATGTCGGGGTTAGTCCGTTGTATACTCTCTCTCAAAGTCTTTATTGTTGAACGATGTCCGTTTGTTAAGTCTTTCGGTCAATTTTTATTCATATGGGGGATTGTTGGAAAAAATGATTTTTGGGGACTTTAATTTAATATTAAAGTGTGGTGACTTTAATTAAATATTAAAGTGGGTCTTACCCATTTTTTGTGTTGGGTCCAAGTGAGCCAAAAATTATTAAGTTTTGAATAAGAAATTGTCAAGAAATTGCTTCATGATGTTAGATTCATGAATAGAATTTTAAAGAGTATTTAAATCTTTTTTCTTGGCTAAAGGGTGTGAATTCTTTGGGCATCCATACTTTTCATTTTGTGGAAAGGGGCTATGGATGCTTGGTGTTTTAATAACTAGCCTTAAAGACTGGAGGCTCTTCCTCTCTCCCCTATACATGTATAAATTGAGACATTCCTGTCAAGTTTCAATATAGAAATTTTTGCTTTCATTTTACAAGTCAGTTTGCTAGATAGTTCCTATTGTGAGAGAGTGCTGCCATTGTTTTGTTCGCTAAGCTAGACAGATAGTGCTTCTGCCATAGCTGGTTTTGACCGTCGTATCTTGGGAGACAGACGTCGAGTTTCCTCAAGCACTCGACTCGTGAGGCGGCGAAATCTGTTTTAAGGAAACTGCTTCCGTGTAGGTTTCGGTTTCGTCTCTTTACCCTTTTATTGTTTTGTGTATTTTTGTTAAAATTTAATTATAATTATCAGTATATGTTCTTGGTATATAATTTTGATTTCTTCATAAATTTATTTATTTAATTTTACAATTTGAACAACAATATATACCATATAGAGGGCATATAAAATACAAAATAAAAAAATAAGGAAAAGAATAATTTACACTTTCAAGATTTAAAAGTAGATTTAAAAGTTTAGGAATATCGCTACAAAGTATTTTTATGACGAATTACACTAAAGATTTTTATAATTTGGTATTTATATTATTTTAATCTTTGATTTTTTAATTATGACATATTTAATTTTAAATTTTGAATCTTATTCTAAATAAAAACAATCGAATATACCATTACTCAATTTCAAAAACAAAATCATCAATTTGATAAAGTATTAATTAATTTGACAAAATAAATGTCAAAAAAATAATTTTTAAATTTGAAAAATTATTTCTACCCACAAAAATAAAATTATGTAAAATTGATAAATCTTTTATACATTTATTTTATCAAATTAGTTTTTATTATGTGTTTGGATAATGATCGTGTAATGTTTACCTGATCTCATGGTTTCATTATCCGATCAATTAGTTTTTTACATAAATAATATATTCGACGAATTTTAAAATACGAACAATTTGAATTATTTCAAGACCCAACAATAAATTTATAATAAAAACTGAATGGATTCAATATTAGGCCTTGTTGGTCATAATCCAAAAAAATTAAAAAGCTAAAATGTTATTATCCTATTTAAGTCACATCATTTTATTTAAATCATATCACCTCTCTACCACATCACTTCAAACCCAACCCATACCCAACTCATATTTTATAAAAACTCAAAAAGTATTAGATCATCTTAAATCGAATTGAGGATCTTTAAGATCCTGCTCAAAGAACACCTATTGTGCGACGAAATGGGCCCATTTCGGGGGTTATTTTTGATAATCTGAACCGTTCACATTTTAGAATACATCAAGTGAAACATGCTTGAAAAAAATCAAGTTAATCAGATATCGTTTACCTATTTATCTACTCACATTTGTATCTACAAAAATAAATAATAATTGTAATTTAAAATATTAAAATAATACAAATATATATAGATGAATAGATAAACAATATCCAATTAACTTAATTTTTTTCAAATATATTTTACTTGATATACTTTAAAATATATACGATTCAAATTATTAAAATAAACTCCAAAATAAACCCATTTCACAGCAGCATGGCGAGACCCTCCCAAACCACCCCATAATCTCTAACTGAAAATAAACTAATACAATAGCATTATTCTTAAAAAAAAAAAAAAAAAAAAAAAACTCATCCAACCTCCCTCCTGCAATACCTTCTTAAAAAAAATAAATAAACAAAAAAATATACCTCCTTCAATAGAGTCCGGATCCTCTGCCGTGGTTTCCTGCGGTGGTCCCTGCCATGCTCCAAAACGACGTCGTTTTGGAGCTTTTTTTTTTTTTTTTTAATTTCCTCACTGTGTTCCTTCTTCTTCTTCTCTCTCTAACCTCTCTATCAGCTTTTTGACCTGAATCAATATCCAAAACCATATTCAAAACAGACGTGCATCAACTTGAAGCTCACATCCTTCATCAACAAAGAATTAGCTCTCAACTCACGGATTCGATGGCGATGAAGAGGGGGAGGGCGATGATGATTATGTGTTTTGTGGATTTTTTTGGGGATTTCTTTTTACCTTAATTTTGATAACAAATAATAACAAATATTTGTTTTGAAATCTGGGTGGTTGTGGGAAGTTTGTGAGAAGAAAAATCTAGGTCTTTGTCTGCCATTGTCAAACTTAAAGCTTTGAAACACTCTCAAAAGGGTCGAAGACAAAGACCACAGATTTCACACAAACTGATATGAAAAAGTTCAGATTTTTCATATTTTGCTTGATAAAAAACGAAGACAAAAAGCTTTGAAGACAAAGACCCAGATTTCTTTTTTTTTTGCTTGATAAAAAAGGGGTTTGCACACTCCTCCTCCCTCTTTGCAGATCTCTCTTTGAAAATCCTAGATCTGGGGTTTGCACACTCCTCCTCCCTCGCTTTGCCTTGCCTCGCCAGCTGGCCTCACCGCCGTTTCGCCTCATCGACTCTACTCCTTCAACTTCGTCTCTTTCATTTCCTCTGTTTTGGTTCTCATTTTCTGGTTCTATATGTTGGGTTTAGGTTCTAATGGATGAGAGAGAGAGAGAGAGAGAGAGAGAGAGAGAGAGAGAGAGAGAGAGGAGGAAAAGCCCGGAGGAAAAAAAAAAAAAAATGCTCCAAAACGACGTCGTTTTGGAGCATGGCAGGGACCACCGCAGGAAACCACGGCAGAGGATCCGGACTTCCTTCAATAATGAGCAAACCAACAACAAAAAAGAAGAAAAAAAAACAGAGAACGGTCCAACAAATCTGTACCCAAAAAACCTCAACTCAGTTCACTCCACGTGTCGCCCTTTTAGCCAACATCGACGTGCCGGCATCGCCAGTCTCCTCACAATCCCAACGTATCAAATTATTGCTTCCCCCCCTCTCTCTGTCTTCAAATTATTCTCTCTCTCTCTCTCTCTCTCTCTCTAAAACTCTCCATCTCTCTCCTCCATTAATTTCCATTTTGCTCCTCATTTGTCGCCCTCTTTTCAGCACCTTCTTGCCCTAACCCTACCCTCCAACCTTCCAATTCCTGCTGGATTTTCCCCCAAACCCAGATTCTAGGTTTTTTCTTTCTATACATTTTCACACGCATTTGAGAATTGTTAGTGGTTGATAAAGATATGAGCTTTCAAGATCTCGAAGCGGGTCGTTCGTTGAATTCGAGGCGAGACCTCATCAATGGCAAGCAAGATCCCACGCAAGCTGTTGCTTCCGGGATTTTTCAGATCAACACCGCCGTCTCTACGTTTCAGAGGCTTGTCAATACTCTTGGAACCCCCAAGGACACGCCCGAGCTCCGGGAAAAGCTGTGAGTGCCCATCGTCCTTTCGATTTCATGTTTTTCTGGTTTTGAATTTTGGGTTTGATTGGATTGTGGTCGATTGAAGCTTGATTTTGGTGAATTATGGTTGGTTTTTTGGTGGGTTTTGGAGATTTTGTTGATTTCATTTTTGATTACGGATCTGAATTAATCTATGGTGAGTTTGTCAACAAATTTTGGTAATGTCGATTCAAAGACTGAATTTTTATTTATTTAGTTATTTTTGGACAAATTACAAATACCTCCCTTGAGGTTTAGCTAAATTACAAATATCCCCTCAGGTTTCGGAAATTACATCCTGCCCCCTGTATTTTCATAACAATTTACCCCTGAGATTTATATTTCATAACAAATTACCCCCTAATTTGTTATACAAATATGGCATTCAGGGGGAATTTGTAATTTTTCAAACCTCAGGAGATATCTGTAATTTAGCCAAATCTCGAGGGGTATATGTAATTTGCCCTTTATTTTTAATTCAAAAGAAAGAGTGCAAAGACAAAAAGAAAACAAAACAAACAGAGGGCCAAACAGGGCCAAAGACTGAATCGGAAGCAAAATGTAATAGACAATTTTGATTGAATAGTTTAAAAAGATAGTATTTTGGACAAGTTTGTTATTTTATCTACCCACTTGAGTGAATTTTGCCTGGGTTTGGCTTAGAATCCTTGATAACAGGTATAGAGGGATAAAAAAAAAAACAAGAGAAAGAAGCTATTTGCAAGATGTACATTGCATAGTCCTAAATTCATGGCAAATGACTTCCAAGTTTCATGATCAACCTGTGTCTGTGAGGTAAAATACAGTAAGGAACTCATCAAATGCTTCAAATTGGCAATGGGGAGATGATGTGAGAGTTTGATCTCCACTGGGTTGATACATTACTCTCCTACTTCTGGGCTTTGACTTTTAATGCCCAAGTAAGGCCCAAGGGAAAGCAACGCACACTCTCTCTCTCTCTCTATCTCTCTCTCTAATACTCAAATCTTTTAATCCAAGAACCCCGAAGGTAAGAAGTAGAGGCTGTGAATTGACAACTGTTGAAACAATTTAAGAGGCTCTTAATACTAAGTTAGCATATTTATTAGGTATGTTTTCTTAAAATTAGTTTGGTGCTTTGTTGCAAGTGGCATCACTTTGAGGTATTTTCAATAAATTCTTTGTGTATTTCTTGGTACTGAAGAAGATGGTCAACAGTTAAAATCTTTCTGATGGCACTTTGTAACCAAAAGGAGGCTTTAGAAAGCACAATTGGGATCCTGTCCCAAAGAAGAGCTGCTATTGGAAGGGACTAGATAATTGTTTGATGGGATGCGTGTGCGGTTTTGGAAAGATCGGTGGTGTGGAGAGATTACTTTACAAGAACGTTTTCCTTTGATTTTTCTGTTGGCGGTGGATCCTAATGTGATGGTGGCTTCATATTTGGGTGGTGGAGGTGAGGGGCTGGTTTGGGATGTAGTGCTTCGTCGGCAGCCTCAGGATTGGGAGTTTGGGCAGTTGGTGGATTGTTGGCCTTTTGTATGGGGTTTGGCTTGGTCGTGAGGAGGAGGATGTTTTGGTTTGACGGGCTCCTCGTATAAAGGTGTTTTTTCTGTCTCGTCTTTTTATGAGACTTTGTGTGGCGACGGTGGGAGGTCTTTCCCTTCGCGTCATGTGTGGGTTTCTGGTGTTCCATCGAAGGTGACTTTCTTTGTGTAGACGGCTGCATTTGGTAGGATATTGACTATTGATAATCTGATTCGTCGGCATCATATTTTGGTGAATTGGTGTTGCATGTGTTGTGCGGATGCGGAGACAGTGGATCATCTGCTTGTTCACTGTCCGCTTGCTTCTCGCTTGTGGGTGCTTGTTTTTTCTTTATTTGGCGTGGTGTGGGTGCAACCAAAGCAAGTTCTGGATGTGCTTCGGTGTTGCGGGGGGTGGTCGAGTTGGGAAGCGCCAGAGGAGAGCCTGGGCATTAGCTCCTTTATGTTTGATGTGGCTCCTCTGGGTGGGGCACAATCGTCGGGTTTTCTAGGAGAGGGCTTAGTCGATTGTTCAGTTATAGTCTCGTTTTTGTGGTGTTTTGTACAGTTGGGTGTTGGGACGGGTAGATCCTAATTTATTTGTTGTTTTAGACTTTGTGGATGATTTAGTTGGTTAGGTTCCTATTTGAGGGTTGTTTGTATTCTTTCAGCATCTCCTTGATGCTTTCTTAATAAAACTTTATTTATCAAAAAAAAAATTAAGATCTACAAACCATTTGTTTAGTCAAGCATTTTGCGTATAGACTACAGTAGTCGCATGATGTTGAAAGTTGAACTATTGAGGGATTCGGTTGCTCGCTCTTCCATTTTTGTGGTAGGCAATGAAATGACCTCTTTAGCCCACACATTGTATTTACAAACTTAGGTCTCATTTTAACTAACTCTTCAAATTTGCTTTGCTCCCAATCAAGTTCGAATGTCATCAATCTTCCTTTCTAATGTGTGGTGTCTGATTGAGGTTTTTGGTTGGATTTGTTAATATGCTTCAGGGGGCCATGGAGAAGTTTGTTTGACACCTCAAATGAGTTTACTAGGGTGGTACACATTTTCTTCCTCATAGGGATAAGGTCACTCCAATGCAGCCAGTTATAATGTGGTAGAACTTAAAAGGATATTGCATGCAACTATGCTTAGAAATGCTGCAGAGACTTATCCTGGTTTAGGGGGTTTCCGTTTCCTATTCTTTTATTAATTTATGTGATTTATTATGAGTTGATACTCCAGGCTCTTGAGTTGAGGGAGGGGGTTTGTATTGTAGGTCAATTCTTTAGTTGGTTGGTTTTCCATTGTGGACATAGAAAACTGATTTGATCCCTGAATTTGTTGAATTTTTTCTTAATGAATAAATACGTTGACCTATTTCCGGTTGTTTGCATGGTTGAAACTAAACTAGCAAATACCAAGATTGTTTATATTTTTTAAAGTTATTTAGAATTCATTTGAAAATTTTTCTAATTAAGCAGATGATTTCAACCAGCTGTTTCATATTATTTTTGTAATTCACTTGTAATTTCTTACTCTTTTGTTGCTTTAGTTAAACTTCTGAAATTATTGTAGGGTAGACTCTCAAAGCATCAAACTTCAAAAACTAAAAAGTCAAATTAGCTAGAAATAATTATGCCTAGAGACTTCATTACTTTCTTTATCTGACTGTCTGTTTTATGGTTTCCTTCAACCTTTTCCTTTTTATTCATATACCTTTTTCATTCAACTGGCAGGCACAAAACAAGGTTACATATTGGGCAATTGGTGAAGGACACATCTGCTAAACTTAAGCAAGCTAGTGAAACAGATCATCGTGTTGAAGTTAGTGTAAGTTTGTCTGTTAACTTGCTGTTTGTATTGGACTGGAGCTCTCTCTCTCTCTCTCTCTCTCTCTCATGAAGCTTGCTTTCTCATTCTCCCAAAATCCTGTTCATAAACGTTTTGTATTGTATTTCTGTAATATAAACATACTTTCTTGTGCCTCCATTTGAGATTCTTTTTTCTCCATTTTTTTGGGGGGGGTGGTTGCCTAAGGAAGTGCTGTTGAGCCAATTGAACTAATTCTGTTAATTTCATAATATGTCTAAATTAATAAAAATAAGTGGCTGAGCAAGGACCCCAAACAAAACCCTCTTCTGATTCTCTCTCTTGGCGTTGTTAAATACCACGCTTTAACTGCAGGCCAACAAGAAGATTACAGATGCTAAACTTGCTAAAGACTTCCAAGCAGTTTTGAAAGAGTTCCAGAAGGCTCAGCGTCTTGCAGCTGAAAGGGAGACAGCATATACTGCTTTTGTTCCCCAAGCTGTCCTTCCTTCGAGGTAGTTATTGTTGGAGGATTTGCATTTACACAGTTTTGAAATTTCCTTCATTGATTGCGTGCACAAAGTATGTTTTGGATGTTTACATGGTCATCATTTGTGATTATTTCATCTTCCATATAGACAGACAGGCTAATATTTATGCTTTGAAATGAAAACGTCCATTTGTCCACATTGCTTATGTTATGGATTTGATTATATTATTTGAACAGCTACACGGCCAGCGAGCTTGACTTAAGTTCGGATAAGAGTCCAGAACAACGTGCTCTTCTTGTTGAATCTAGAAGGTGAGCTACATTAAATTTTTTTTTCCCTTTTTCTATGTTGTATATATGGAGATGATTAATATATCTGCACATGGATACATGTGTTGGCTCTCAATGTTGCAAATATTATTTTAGTCTGATGTATAATTTACTATGCATGTTTCACATGCATGGATCCCATAAAAGAGTGAGCTCTATGAAGAGGTGTGGGGTATATGGACACACCACTTGGGGCATCATGGCTGTGTCCATTACATGCTGGTCGTTGACATTTTTCAGACAACCTTGAAACATTTAGAATGCATGTCAGACAGGCCTTCAAAATTTTCATTATTTTTTTATTTTTATTATTTTTAAAATTAACATGCTTCGGGCATATGTGGGAAACAAATGTTTGTCACTTGGACAGTTTGACACGCATAGAACACATTTGAGGTCTTGGCACATAGAGGAGGGTAAAAATAGAGGCCAAAGACTTAAGTCAAGAGAAGTATGTACTAGTACTTGTCAAATCCTACTATTGGATTTATTATTATTATTGTTATAAGTAACTTCTTTAGGATTTGACAATTATTAAAAAATAGGACATGTTTGGACGAATATCAGATACATGTACACAGCCTTTTTAGTAGTGTTTGTGCTTACCTAGAGGCCTTAACCTGAACCAAACCTCCCAACCTCCCTCTCCGGAAAAGACCCATTTAATTAAGGAACATTTCCATCCGAGAGAGGAGTAAAGCTCTAACTGGCTAAATGCTCTTTGCATCACCTCTTATTTGATCAAAATTGGGCATGGATCTCAACATAAACAGTTTCTGTGAATGAGTCAAAATCTTCTTTTGAAATACTTTGTTTTGTATCCTGGTGAAATCAGGGTCCCTTAAGTTCTGAGTAATTTGTGCTACAGACAGGAGGTTTTGCTCTTAGACAATGAAATTTCCTTTAATGAGGCTATCATTGAAGAAAGAGATCAGGGAATACAAGATATCCAGCAACAAATTGGGGAGGTGAATGAGATTTTTAAAGACCTTGCTGTGCTGGTCCATGAACAGGGAACCATGATTGGTAAGTCAGGCTCTTGCCCTCGAATGTACTCATTTTATCACTTCTGGTTCATTTGTTAAATGCCATGAAAATTTATCTTTCAGATGATATTGGCTCCAACATTGATGGTGCTCATGCCGCAACTGCACAGGGAAAAGCTCATCTTGCCAAAGCAGCAAAGACCCAAAGATCAAATTCATCTCTGGTAATTTATAAGCACTGCTATTCTGTTGTTTGCTAAAAATTCGATTAGTTGTGAGGCTCTATTTCTTGCAGTCTTAACTTCGGAAGGAACCACTTAAACAGTCTTATATTTGACCTGTGTTATCATGTTAGTTTTTATCAGAACTGTAAAGTTTGGAAGGTTCAAGGGTAAAGTTTTCCATCATCATTGAATTAACATGTTGGGTCACTTCCACCCATTTAGTAGGCCCTTTTGGCCATTTTATCAGTAGTGGTTAGGTGGGACTTGAAATGTCTTCTCCAGGATTGGCTTTATACTTTTGACTTCACAAGAAACCATTCAATATGGGCATTGCTATGGTAGGACTTCTTTAATAGACCTGTAGTCTGAACTGGAAACCATTTCGATCTGTCAAGATTTAGTATTCAGGTGACCAAAGGAGTGCAGTTGTTATCATTACTTAAGGTTTGGCTTTATTGGTGGGCCAGCATTGAGGATACTTTTTAAGTTAATGTTCGTGACTTCAAATAATTAACCTCGATAGGACACTCTCTTAGGTTTGGCTACAGCTGTCCATTGATTAAGTCAAATTACCAATTAGAAAATATGTACTTGTATATACATAGATCTTCTTTTTTAACTCCATCTTGAATATTTGTTACCATAATGATTTTCATGGATGATAAATTAACCTTTGTCTTCAACACAGGCCTGCTTGCTTTTGGTGATATTTGGCATTGTGCTTCTGATTGTGATCATAGTACTAGCGGCTTGATCAGAAATTTGTCTCAATTCAATGAATACGTTTGAATAGAGTGAACTCAGAATCTGCTCTGGAAGAAGATAAATGTCTCTTGGCTGGTATCTTTTTTGGTTAATGTTTTTTTACACAGGCATGATTGTGGACTGGAGTGTTGATCTTTTGAGTCCAATTTAATCGCGGCTTTACAGTATGTTTACCAATACCGAGTTGTTTTTATTCAGTGGGTGCGGGTTTGTGTTTTCTTTTGTAAATTGATTTGTGGGTTTTGAGGGTGTGGCACAGTTTGTTATATCTGTCAATAAAATTACAATTCTTGTGGAGAATTTCGTCATGTCTTAGCTTTTTGAACTGTTTTAATTATTTGAATTGGTCAACCTTTTGCGTTGACTTTTGGAATACTTTTTGAAGGTTATTTGATTGACGTTGCTAGCGGATATCCAAGTTGTGTTTTGTCACAATTTGTTAGTGTGAACAAAACCATTTTGGGCCGAAGCAAGATTATCATTAATGACAATAAGAGATTGGAGAAATAAAGGTTGGTAGTTCTAAGCAAGTTTGTATGCTAAAGTTGAATATCTCAATTTCATTGGTGAAATTTATTGTGAAACTAATTTGTAGCTATGTGGGTGTTTGGAAAGTGAGTTTTTCTTGTAGGTGGGTGTTTAGGAAGTGGATTTTTTTGTAGATTTTTTTAATTGTAGGAATATTATCGGAGAAATTTTTGTGTGTTTAGTTGGATTTTTTTATAGTTTGATGTAATATTTGTGAGAAAAAAAATAAAATGGTTATGGAATTTGATGTATTATTTTATTTGAATTTGTTTTTTTTTTTTTTATTTTGTAAAACATTTGTCTTGTAGTGAAAAAAAAAAAAAACAAAAAAAATCCAAAAATTAAGTTCCAATCACCCTGTCAATGATGTAAATCGTGCATTTTATTTGACATGTTGAGAGGAATATGTATGCAAAAAATTAAGTTGATTAAACAGATAATCACATGATTAAATTACATATATATTATAATAAATAGATGGTTTATTTTTAAAATATATATAGATCGTATAGATAAAAATTACCAAAGTTAGTCCAAATTAGTCTAATAATAAGTCAATTTTATTATGAAATTAAAATCTTCAATTTTAGCAAAAATCTGAACTCGTTCTAAGCATGATTTTTAGACTGTTTGAGTAAGAAATTAAAAAAAGAAAAAAAAAATGTAGGCAAATGTAAATGAAATAAGTTGAGAAAAAAAAAAAAAAAAATCATTTTTCTTTGCCTTTACAAATTTCTATCTAAATTCATATTCTAAACACAATGTTCCAAAATAGCACCAGTTTTGTATTCAGCAAGTGATGTGCCAGGAAACAGATGAGGAATAAATAAAGATTGTTTTTAAGTTTCAAATCTCTGCTGATTTCTGAATATCTGGATAATAAATAGATGTCAAGACAATTACGAAAGCTGATAGAACAGCAGAAATGAAGGTAACAAAAGAGACAACTCCAGAGTGTTCTTTAATTCCACAAGGAATTTCCCACACCACAGCGGTTTGGGATTCATCACTGGTACCAGTCGGCATAAATAAACAACCTTGATCATGTGATTTCCCTTCAATGTTGCAGTACATGAATATGTCAGGTTCGCCAAATTCAACTCTTGAAAAGCGATGTTCACCTAAAGGCTGCAAAAGGCATGAGTTTTATTAGCAATCTTACAAGGATGCACAAACAAGTGTATTCATCAGCATCACCAACAAAACAGATCACAATCGCCATACTGAAAAACTACATGTTTCATTGGTTCAGTTAGGAGTGTTGACCGCAGGCGTTTACTTGGTGTTAAATTTAAAGAATCCCAAATCCAAGACTAAGAGGACAAGGCTAAATATTAATAAAACACTACCATGAGTTCAGAAAATGATTTATGCAAAAAACTTTAGTAACTAATTGCTCCAAGCACACAACATGTTCTCCAGAAACAATGTCCTCCAAAGTCAAGATTCAAATGTTACAAAATTCTTTTTCACTTACCGGATAACGGGCGTGTAATGGAAGCTGAATGTTGATTTCCAGTCCATTGTAGTGTCCTGCTAATATATTATGACCAACATCCATGTGAACCTCAACAACAGACCGATTTGAAACTACAGAAGGCAACTCCAAATTTGTGTCACCAAAAACAGCTGCGTCTGTAAAAACTGCATCAAAATAGAACAATCTCATAAACCACAGAAATGACAACTGTAATTATAACTTTGCCTTAAGTAAAACAAAAGTAGTTTACCTCCCCGCTCAAGAAGATGTTGGAGCTCAAATGGATCTGCAAAAATGCCAGAGGGCAGTCTTTCTACAATTATGATCTTGCACGAGTGTCTGGGTGGCTCAGTTGTGGACTCAGGCTGGATGCTGAGTCTAATGGATGAAGACAGGTGACGATGAGAACCTTCACCAATTAGATGGCGTTGCGTAACTGACATTCTTGGCACAAGACTGAGTTTATCTTGCAGCTCTCCACATAAGCCAAGGGGTATCTCATTTGCTATGAAATTTTGGAAATCGGAATCGAGCAAGCTATCATGTTTCTCAAAATAGGGTTCTGTAATATATTTCTCTAAACAAGGAAAATTACTTGTAGTTTGAGTTTTGACATCAGAATTTGAGTTACACTTGCCCCCCTGAAAGTTGAGAAATAGACAGAGTAGACAAAAGTTTAAGTTAACTACAAATAGGATGGTCCAAGTAAAGCAACAAAACACCTAAAACAATGTGATATGGGACCATTTTGTATTTCTGAGAACACTTCTTCGTATAAATGATAAAAAGCGCACAGAATAATGAGGGAGTCCATTCAGCATCACAATGATGACTCTAATGGTTGCCCCATATTCATATAAAGCATACAGAATAATGTGGGAGTCCATTCAGCATCACAATGATGACTCTAATGGTAGCCCTATATTCATATCAATGTTACTAAACAATTGAAGACTAGGCAACTATGCTGGGTAGAGAACATATCAGCTGGGCAACTGCTTTGGAAGGTTTGGTTGTGCATGTATGGTGCTTCTATAGCTCAAGTGCATAATTTTCTCTACTTTACACATCAAAAATCTTAATTGGTTCAAACAATCTCCCCCTTTCCACATAATTTCCTTTTTTTTTTAATTTAAAAAAATACCTCTTCTTCCCACTTTAAAATCCTGATATTTCTCTAAAATTGAAATTCAACGCTTTGTTATGCATTTCACAGTGGATGTAGTCATGGTCAGAGCAAGTAGAGGGTTTAAAAGCATTATAATATGCTTCGAACCATTAAATGAGAGCAATATCACGATGGGACAGTTTGCCATAAGCTGTCAAGAGGTTGGTGGATCCATGAATAACTGATTCTATAGTAAACTAAAGTAGGTATAAGATGGTATCAGTTCTTAGTTCTTAC